>JARYGA010060516.1:4134554-5334554 GCA_030545235.1 Helianthus tuberosus
AGAACCGCGAGAACCAATGTGAACACAACCTAAAATAGCTAAAAAAACCTAACCCCCCCCCCCCCAAGCTAAATGCTAAAAACTAAAACCCCCAAAAAACTAATCCCCCCCCCCCCCCCAAAAAAAAAAAAAAAACCTAAGCCCCCCTCCCCCACCCCCCAAAAACCTAAACACCCCCCCCAAGCTAAAATGCTAAAAACTAAACCCCCAAAAAACCTAAAAAAATCTAATTTTTTTTTAATATTTTTTATGCTCAAATCGCTACTTTTAGTGGCAAAAAAAATATATTTAAAAAAAAAAACATTTTTTTAAAATTTTTTTTGGCTTCGAAAAGTAGCGATTTTTATATAAAAAATATTAAAAAAAAATTTGTGTGATTTTTAGCTATTTTTAGGCATTTTTGGTTGTGTTCACATTGGTTCTCGCGGTTCTCGCAATAAGAGGTGGTTCTCGCATGATCTTCTCCCTATATATATATATATATATATATATATATATATATATATATATATATTGAAGTTTATGTATTGTGTTATAATATTAATGAAAATTTTTTGGTAGTTTATTTGTTAAATGTTAAAAAAAGCAGAAGATTTAAAAAAATAAAAAAACATAAAAGTGGTGGGGAGAACTATGACTAGGACCATCCTCCCATACCCTCTACTTTTGGGGGATGGACCATCCTTGGGAGGACTATGACGTGTCACCTATGTGGCGAATCATCCTCCCTTGAAGGACCATCACCATACCCACTAGCCTAAATGACACTTTGATATTATTTTTGGTATTCATTTATAATGAAATTAAGAGTAAATTACAAACACCATTCATGTGGTTTGGTGTCAATCACGAAACTGGTCCATCCTAGAAACTAATTATAGGCAATGACCAATGACCATGACGGATGGGCGAACATGTTCATAAATTGGGCCCTGACAGATGGATTACGGGTAAATTAATTGGGCCAGGATGGTCAATTTCATCACCAAGAATATAAATTTTTATATTATGATTCACAATTTCACATAAACCATTGGTGTTATCAAGTTATTTTATGTTATACGAATGAAATTTACACCAAATTATATGTTATTTGAATGAAATATACAACAAAATATGGAGAAAAATAAACATGCCGGTCGCTCGTTACGACGGGTCGGTTTAAACATGGATAAATAAAACATGTCGCAATGTTGTATAACACGTCTAAAATAACCAGTTATTTTAAAAATGGCATTACAAAATTTCAAAATTTTATAGAAAATCATAGTTTCACGTATAATTTTGCTTAATATTATCATCATTAGAGTACGTGAGCCGATGGCGGTCATAGGAGAATCTGGTTTCACGTTTGAGCGTAGCTGATGCACTACGCAAGTTAGACTGTGCGTAATGTTAATTCCCCCCTAAGGGGTATTTTTGGCCTTTCCATTTTTTTCTCCTCTTTAAGCATTATTCTAGAAATGTCCCTCCCGTCTTCATGCCGCTATAACGTCCACAGGGATGATGCTGATAGCGTTATTAAACCCTTCCATGCCCCTATATGCCCATTACAGATGACCTTAAAGTAGATTCCTCATGATGTCACGTAGCTCTTCACTAAGATTGTGATTTATAATTTATATATGGCGTGAACATATAGGGCTATATTACATCCGAAAATTGACAAGGTTAGTGATTTTCTGTTAATTTTATTAGTTATGTATTCTCGTCATTAAATAACTTTTTTTTTCAACGGTAAATTTCTTTTAACCCATGTCGTATGTGAGACTTGAATCTAATACCTTCCCCCTTCTCAAATATGGGTGTTTAAAGGCTTTGACTTTGCCAATCAACCACCACCCAATTGGTCGTCATCAAATAACTATATTATTCCGGCTGATTATTTTAAAATTTATGCAATATAAAAAGAACTGTTTACCCAGTCCTAATCGTTTTCATTAAAATAAATATGTCGTGAATGTCATGGTGTGGTTCTATGAGGTGTTTGACATGCAACTTTTTTTAGGGTAAGCTTATTAAAAATGCAACACCTGTGTTGTATAACTATGAGTCTGTGAGTGCAGTTATATCGCCGGATGCCCGGATGTGAACAAAGAGCTTGATACCTTTCAACATCTTTAAATATAAACCACCACCTTTCTAACATGTGTATTACATGATTAAACAAAGGAAATAATAAATTAGTGTTACTTATAATAAAAGGCTCCAAATAATGTCATATGACATTCTCTCCTTCATCCTCATAAATTTTATTTATAATTATTTAATAAATTTCTTTTAATATTAATATTAATAACTAATATATAGATATCATTTATTTTTATCCTTATCTTTATCTAAGATTAATAAATAACTTCAATTTTGCAATTTAGACCCTTTGTTTTTTATTTTTTACTTTTAACCCAAAGTTTTTCATCTTTTGCAATTTAATCTCAACTCTTTTTTATTTTCAATTTTGGTTCACCATACTTATCATCTTTCCCAAGTTTTTCGTTTCGTTCTAAATTTTGTGAGTTAATCTACCGCAACGTGCGCGTGGGGTTCAACATTTGTTTCGTATATTTTCCCTTTTGACTGGCTCGTCACAACACATCTATTTTTCTCCGTTTAACAAGTTAGACCAACACGCGAAACCTGGATTGACTTCGTTATTTTTTTTCTATGTTTTACGTTTCGGTTTAATTTCTCTGCAACGAACGTTCGTGATTCAAAGATTTTGCGTCTGCTTTTCGCTCGGCGTTAATTTTTTCGTTTTTATTTAATTTGTTTTTACGAGCTTTTTCGGTGTTGGTGGTCGCTAACAGTAGTATAGCATTGATACTACTTGACACAGTTTTACAACAACCGCTGCAACGCAAGGGCTTAATACTAGTGCATTAATAATTGTAGGTTGTTCAACAAGTGAGGTAATCTAATAATCTCTAGCGCTCTTTCACATTCTAGACAAATCAGGTACATAATCTTCAACCCAAGTTGAAACATAACCTCCTATTCGTATATGTATTAACTAGGTTAGAACCCCGTGTATTACACGGGTTGATTAAATGTAATTTTATATATTAAATAATAAAAAGTTATATTTTTACGAACCCCGTATATATCACGGGTTAAGTAAATGTAATTTTATATATTAAATAATAAAAAAAGTTATATCTTTAAAAACCATGTGTATTACACATATTAAATAAATGTAATTTTGTATACTAAATACTAAAAACATCGTATCTTTAAAAAACCTGTTTATAATCGGGTTGAATAAATTTACCAAATAATAAAAAATTACATCCTTAAAAACCCCGTATATTACACGTGTTGAATATATCTAAAAAAGAGTTATATCTTTAAAAACCATGTGTATTACACAGATTAAATAAATGTAAATTTGTATATTAAATACTAAAAATGTCATATCTTTAAAAAACCCGTCTGTAATCGGGTTGAAAAATCTACCAAATAATAAAAAAATTATATCCTTAAATCTAATTTTACATAGCAAATAATAAAAAAGTTATATCTTTAAAAACTTCGTGTGTTACACGGGTTAACTTTGTATAGTAAATAATAAAAAATTATATTTTTAAAAACCCCGCGTTTTACACGAGTTGAATAAATATAATTTTGTATACCAAATAATAAAAAAATTATATTTTTAATAAATTAGGATAACATTTAATATTATTTTATTATTTATATATTTAATATAAGATAAGTAGGAAGGAGCGGTATTTGTTTTAAAAATATATTAAATTAACAATTTAGATTTAAAGATAATATTTTATTAAAGTATGATAAGATTTAATATTGATTTATTATTTATTTAATTAATTAATATAAGATAAGTATAGATTTAAGGATATCTTCAATGAATGATACGTGTTCAAAATATGGTTTCTTTTATTATAGTAGATAGATTAGTAATAATAATTTCAAGAATATATTAAAATATTTACATCATTATTAAATAAAAATTAATTTTTATTGTCGTATACATATAGTTTTGAGATATGTTAAATTAAATTAAGAGTATTATAATTGGTTTTTGAAAGAACAATAACATATTAAACAGTTACATTGCCGTGTATATAAAGTTTTCGTTATATTCAATTCATATGTTTGGATAAACTATTTGAAATCTGATGATGATTTCAAAATAGTGTATTATCTTTTGTATGAATTGTTTAAATTTATATTAAATTTAATTATATAATTATTTTTTAATTAAAAAAACAGAGGACTCCAATGAATGACATGTGTCCCAAATCAGGTTTCTTTTATTATATAGTATAGATGTGCATATTAAATTCATTTATTGTACATTTACGCATCGGCTATTTGTACTTCATGAACGCACGGCGAAACTAAAAAAGACAACTATCGAAACGTTTAAAAAAATGTGCCGGTCGTCATGGTACCTTCGGATTTTTTTAAAACATTACAGGTTGTAAGATATCGCAGGAATACATTAAATAATTAAAAGGGGGGGGGGGAGTGTAACTAATTACCCATAATTATGTTAAATGTCAAGGATTTAAATGTAATAGATTGAGGGACTAAAAAATAATTATGGTTTAAAAGACCACTTTACGCTCATTTTAGGGGTTTATTTATAAATAAAGGGGGAAGAAGTTCTTAACTTTTGGAAATCATTCCCTCCTGCATTTTAATATAGTATAGATATTAGGGTGAAGGGAGTGGTTAAACAGGTGAAAGTGGCAAACTTTAAAATGGACCAATCAGAGAGTGCCACGTCAGAGAGGGTAAAAAGTTTAAACTTTGCTGAAAAGTGTTGGCAATGGTGTAGAAACTTGAAAGTGGTAAACTTTTTTTTTTTTTTAACTAAAATTACCATTAAAGTCAAAGGAATATTCCTGCATATGTCTTTCAATCATCATCAGCATCATTGTTTATCATCTTTGTCGATCGGTGATGCTTAGCCGATTTCATATGGTTGCCGCGCGGTAAAATGGGACGGCGCCGGTGTTGCCGATCGGCAAACCGGTTTGCCGATGACTTCACCGCACCACTCCCTTCACCCTTATACAATTAAGAAAATA
The DNA here is from genome assembly GCA_030545235.1 of Helianthus tuberosus. Classification (NCBI taxonomy): domain Eukaryota; kingdom Viridiplantae; phylum Streptophyta; class Magnoliopsida; order Asterales; family Asteraceae; genus Helianthus; species Helianthus tuberosus. The sequence goes on from JARYGA010060516.1 coordinate 4,139,612, forward strand.
AATGATCTAGTTATAGGGAAGATAGCATATTTTATAGAGATAGATGTGTTGCGTCTGAAAAGCCAGAGATATCATGTGATCCTCCACTCCACAATTATCGTAAAAGCCAAACAACTTTCGATATACAGATTTTTGTATATAGATAACGTTATAGATTTTTTTTTTATTAAGCACTAGGTTATCACCCGGGTGGCAACCCGGGTAGGAAAATTTAAATTACATTAATCATAAGTGTATCGATAAAAGTAATGCAAATAAAGTGATATTACATAAAATAGTAATGCGGTTTTCTTTATACGTCGTGTACAAAAACATCAAGAAAAAGACAAATATCAGTTATGTATACAACTTAGGAATTATACATGTTTGGTACCACTTGGACTAAAGGCTTGTGAATCGCTCTTGACCATCTTTTGATACAAGTAAGAATAGTTTCCAAGCAAGAATAGTTTGAGATTGCAAATTTCTTGATATACTACAAACAAAAGCTTCCTTTCAGTCTCTTGGACGATTTGAAAACAACCTTTTTGCCCCATGGAACTCTCCGTTGTTTCATGACATCAACCCAATCGACATCATTATATCTATAACAAACAACAAATAATAATTGTAGATGAGAAATAAATAAAAGATAAAACACACTATTATGATTTTATACCGTTAAACACAAACGAATATATTCGATTGCAACGACAATTTGAACCACATGAATATAATAAACACGAACCAACAAATCATCATCATTATGACAATGTGAATCAAATATGTTTACCTTTAAAGTATAATCTCGTTTGTTATCCAAAATAAAAATAAGTATATTAATAAGAAAACCTCTTCATTATCCTAAGTTATTGATTAAATTCCAATTTTAATTCTAATCACACTTTAAAGCAAAAGTTATCTGATTCGTATCTTTTCTGGCTCTTCATTTTCTTTCAAACCTATACCCATTTCCAAACCACTTACAAACCAAACACACCCCAAGTTACATTTCAGTGTACTTACTAATTAGCCCATGAACTCACAATAAAATAGGATACAAAAATAAGATAAGTGAATGCATGAACGAAAAAAAAAATATTATCTCAAACCATGAGGCCACTCATAAAAAAAATTCCTTAAGATAAGTTATAGTAACTTAAAAGTGTAAAATTGCTCACCTTTATCGGCTTTCAGAAGCGCGCAAATAGCAAGCATCAATTTAATAGGTATCCAGTTACTTCGTCCAATGGATCAACTGATCAGTTTTTGAGCCTGTGAAATCTGCGCTTCTGACTCCACCAACATTACCACTCTCGAAGATTCAACAATTTGACCAATTTGGTAATTAATGGGCAAACACTTTGGATAAGATCATTAGCACTATTGGTGATCGGAAGCCATAGCTTAAATCTAAAATCTAACTTTGCTTGCCATATTTAATAAAGGATTCCCATTTCAGTTTCTATGGATGAAAACACACATTTTTTTAATGTTATAATATAGACTAAATTAAATGCAAGATAGTAAAATAATACAAATATACCTGACTAAAGGGGTGAACACCAATCCTTGACATTCTCACTACCTGTTGCTACTAAAGGCCCTTCTCGAAATTTTTTACCTGATTTGACATTCACTACTTGTTGCTCCTAAAGGAATTTCCTCTACATCCTACCCAAAAAACCCAATATGCCAGCTGATACAACCGTATAGCCTCGCAATTAATATGATTCATTCTATAACACTAACCCTGTGGATTTTTTCGGGCTTATAGGTTGATCTCCATGCAAGTATTTATTCCAACATCTTTTTTGCTTACATATTACAGTTCTAGGCTTCTAAATACATTCTCAGGCATGCGTACGTGCAGTACAATAAGCTACGCCCCGAAAGTGGTCCAAGAGCGGCGTTAAGCTCATTGATGATGTCTTTATTACAAACTACAACATGGCCAGGACCTCAGCGAGAACCTCCACGGCTTCTTACATTCGTGGTTGTTGACCTAGAATAGTTTTTATATCTATCTAAAACAATATGTATATGAATCAATAATGAGTTTGAGTTATAGTAGGTAACGGGTCAAAACAGATTAAGGCATGTTTGCTTGAACTCTTTTGACTAAATTTGTTTATTTGACCCGTATGACCCGTTTGAAACAAAACTCAACCCAAATCAACCCATTCAAAAGCAAAAGTTTCGAAAGTGCCACCTCACCCAAATCGTCCCATATGACTGATATACCCACTTGCAGCAAAAAAGATATTATGGAAAAATTATTTGGATTTTCAACGAAAAAATGTTCCAGTTAACTCATTATTCAGTTTGTTTCAACCTGTACAAAATAGTTACCCGTTTTGATATGTTATCCAACTGGCCCAACCTGTCCTATTCACGCTCTTTCATCTTCACGGTTCTCAACACCTCTACTAAAACGACTGCATTCAAAATCATAGCTTTTTAAATGAAAAAAAAATATTGGCTAAACTCATTGAAACATACTAACAAACACCTGGTGGGCATTACTGATGCATGTGATAGTTAGCCATCCTGATTCCTATCCTTTAATCCAACCAACATACCTGCAATAAAACCTTTTGAGTTTCCATCTACATCTAAGCCATAATCAAATGAAAGCTTACTATTGCTTTCGTATCACTATATCAATAAGCCTAGGTTATACCTGATTATGCCTCCTACTTTGACAAGCCTGTCGCCACTTCCTACAATCATCACCGTCGCATCACCACCTCCGAATCTTATACGCACGATTCCCAAACACCATCACGCTCATGTGCGGCGTGCTAAACCATGATATGTGAATGGGTCGTAAAACCTACTAAAACACGTTCCAATATTATTCAATCAGAATTGATCTGGTACTTTTACATTATTATTGTTTACAGCTATAAATCGAAAATCACAAACATGATTACCTTGCCATATGAACCAGATTAACTCAAATCAACAAAACATCTCATTTCTACCAAATCACCTATTATTAGTGCATCAAATGAACCCAAATGACATCAGTTAGATTTCCAATTTACAAAACCAAAAGAAGACTGAACATTCTTATACATACTACGATCACTGCATATGTTTATGCTAATCAACAAACTTAATAGTCATAGTGGTTATACTCAGAACTTTAAACCATGGATAAAATTCGTTACCTCGATATCCGAACAAAACTTTAACTTGGCACTCTAAAAATTCAATGGCCAATGTCTTCATAGTCGTCTTGTCTTCTGCCTGAGGTAACTTATGAGGTTCCTACAGTTTAAGAACAAAAAATTAACCATTTGCAAGTTTAATATCTGTCTATATTATTAGCGTGACAGGGTTACCAGATCAAACATGTGGATATAACTTGGCCACACCTTACATCTTTTAGGATTCAATATCTAAACAGTGAACATGTGCTAACAACATTTTATCAATTACTTAGCAGGTAAAAATATATAACTGAACCTGTGTTATACGAAAAAAAACAAAAACCCAGGAAAGATTATAACAAATCTATAGAATGTTCAGAATCATCGTTTCAATGATTCACTTTTTGAGTCCCTTACAAAAGAAATTGTATAAAAGATAAGTACATCTATAAAAGCAAGAACAATCTAAAAACAAAACAAAGAATATCTCAAATCGGGCAAGATAAACTCACCTGAATGCTGCCAATGAGATTAGCTTCAATTCTTAATCTATACGCAATATCAATGGACGTTCATCCCTCTCTCTAACCTCTATTAACACTACCCCTCTTTCTTAGAAAAAAGCTTTGGAACCGCCGCCGCCACTTTTGTTAGGGTTCACAACGAAACCCTAATCGTGCCGCCAGAGTGCCTCCTGCTGTTGTCGTCTTCAACCGGGAACATCCATAATCGATCGAATGGAAGATTGTTGTAGAAAGCGATTATGTAAACAACTATATGAACAAAAACTAAAATCAGAGCACAAATCTATACCGTATATGAACAAAAACGGAACTTCAATAATCAAATATATAAAATACGTATACTAACCTCTTGATTTGATTGGAACCACAGTGAGAATAAGATAACCAAAAACCTAATCGGCACTGAACTTCTAAACCATGAAAGAGAGGGAACAATTAAAATAAAAGAAGAATAAAATATACAAAGTGACCTTTACTGTGGATAAAATCCGATGATTATTGTTTGGTAGGAGATCTATACGGTTGATTCAGATCTCTCTCGATGTCAACAGAAGAACACAAGATCGCCAAAAGATGAATATTAGGGTTTCGAGAGGGACGATAGAGGAAAGGTGTTTGTCTGTGGTGTTTAATGAAATGAACAAAGGATTTTGGACTTTTAGAAGCAATATATACTCGGGTCAAAATCCGGATCCCGCATAACCCATTAACAAAAAAACAGACCCGTACGTTTTCCCGCCAAAACCACATCTAAGAAGCCCTAATATTGCGACATGTGTCCCAAATTATTTTCGTTTATTATATATAATAGATTTCTAAAAATAGTAATATTCTTTGCCTTTTGTTTTAGCCACAAAACTTTTTCAAACTCTTTTTGTGGTTTTGTTTTTTTTTTTATAAAGTAAACTTTAGAGTTTTTTTTTAGTTTTGTAACAACACTTTGATTCTATTATATATTTGCCATAAAAGTTAAACGAGTTTAGTTTTTTTTATTAGTTTTAGTTATATACTTTTTCGTGGATTTGGTCATCGTTTGGTTACTACTTAGCACGATTTTTAGTGGTCACATTTGGTCCCTTAGGTTTTCTGTTCTTTCGTTCAATTACTATTTAGAACGGTGTTTGATAGTCACATTTAGTCCCTCGGTTTTTTTTACTCCATCGGCTTTCTAATATGTGTCGGTATAAATTCGAATTCGTCTACTTTTTACGTCACATGATGTTAAAAAAATGTGTTTTTATTTTACCTTTTTTTCCCGGTTTTGGTCATCGTTGGGTTGTTATTTAGCATGGTTTTACATCCCCCGCAACGTGGGGAGCATAAGACTAGTTAGTAATAAAGATTTAAAAAATTTAAAATGATATTTTAAGATAAAATATATTTACAAAAAATCAAGAGATTGAATATAAAGATGTGAAACAAGAGAAGCGAGAAAAAAGATCTTAAAACTTATAGAATTATGAAACGTGACGTTATCAGTTACTTGTTTATTAGATATAGATTAATAGATTAATTATTAAACCTTAACATGGTTTTCTAAAAGAGGAAAAATCCTTAGAAGTGTCATGAACAACCGGAGGACCCATGTGTACCAAGAATAAAGGGTAAATGGCTTCAACTCACCCTCGTAATCTAGATGCACCGTTATGAATGATATTGACTCACCTTTATAAGATAATCATGACTCACAGTTATAAGATAAGGTATAATAATAAAAATAAAAAGTTAAAAAAATGAGAAAATTCATAAAACTCAACACAAGTAGGTTATTTCAAAAGTACCCCTCAAACCCTTAAATCAATGTTTAGATCCTAATTGACAACCACCATCAATGTTATCCATTAATTTCTTTTCATCAATAGTCCACGTTCAACGCCCCGCTTGTGATATGCACATATAATATATATGTGTGGGCGTTCGAAGGGCAAAAGTAAAAGTGAAAGTGCATTCTCAAAAGGTAGCCCATTCACTATAATCAAGAGTTGATTATTACCTATTTGCTATATATTGCAGCTAACGTCGATCTCTTTAGTTATTAATAAGGTAGCAATATATAAAAATATGATCTTAATTAACATTAAAGAGAAAAAAAATTGATATTATAGCTATTCAGATGTATAATTACATATAATTTATTTCAAACTTTTAAAAAGAACCAATTGTACAATTGTTGACATGACTTATATAAGAGCACACAAGGTAAAACTATATGAGCTTTTCTTTGGCTCGTAACATAATCAACGTGTCATTTCTTTAGGACCAACCGGCGGCATCACGACTCCTTGATTCTGCCTCGCGAGATTTCCCTCCCATCCTAATAATCGTGAAAAACCAGTAAAACTCGAGTTAGAACTTTTAATAACAATTTATAAGTCATTTTGATTGATTTTAACTTTAATAAGAGAGACTGAGAGAAAAATATTACCTAGAGATGGGTCGAATCCACGATATTTAAGCTCACGATACTCCTGGCATAGAGCGCACCACTCACAACAACAATGGACAAGGCAGTCGTTGCAAGGTTGCTCAGGCAACATGTATTGTTTCCTTAGTTTAGAGCGAAACATACATGAATATATGCATTCGCATCCGGTGAGTAGACAAAGTAGCGAATAAAGGGCCCCGTGTACACCGCACGCTGTTTTAGATTAAAAAAAATTAATAAAAAATTAATTGTCACTGTCAACTTCTAAATTTGTACCGTTAAAGATTTAGTTTAGACCTTAACCAAATTGATACTTTGTTAAAACAACTCATTATGAGCCGAAACTATTTAGATCCACTAACTGGCCCGAGTCATACGTTTTGCTAGACTTAGCTATTGCTAGTATTTAATTAACAAAAATTCATATGTAATCAAACTCGAGCGGGGACGCTTACAAGTAGTTCCCTTGTCGACGATCTCACCAATTCGTCCAAACGTGATGCACGGGCACCAACACGTCAAGCAACCTGTAGTTCCCACAAAAAAAAAAAAATACGAAACTTCAATAAAACAATCCTATAAAAAAGTTATTGATATATTATTCTTCATATAGTGTAACAGAATGATGAGTATATGGTTAAGACTTACAACTAGAGGAATCTTTGCCGCAGTCGCAAAGGCCGGTGGACCACTGGCTAGGGGCAGTCATGGGCTGTTGAGGTTGTCCGGTGGAAGAATACATGATTGAAAACTGATTGAGCTAGCTGCCAGGGGCTTAATTTGGATTGGTGATGGTTCAAGTATTGTGCACTACCTATATATAGAGAGAGAGAGCCAAGGTAATTAGTGATTTGGATGGCTGCGGATAGAATAGAATCCATCAAACAAAGCGGTATATTATCATTTCGTAGCAGCCTCTTTGGACTTGCCTTCATACCATGTTGGTATATATAATATAACAATTGGGATTTCTCGCAAGATGCTGCGGGAATTCGGTTTAGGTCAGTATCGGTTAGGTTCGCTATACACTAGTATAATATTGATACTCGGTATAATTTACAATATTAATTCGTTTTCAATAAAATTTATACGAGAATATATCCACCTATTAAGCTTCTATTAAAAAGTTTATTAAGGCAACATATTAAAAAAAGTTTATGAACTCAACATATTAGAGAAAACTCAATTTATATGGGTTAAGGACGTATTTAAATGTAGATTATATTCGAAACTTTATCAAATATTATATATGAAAAATGACAAAGAAAAAATAGAACTGTATTCACCATAAAATAATTAATATAACATCTTCATCGAAGGCGAATAAAAAGAAGCACATCGCGATGTTATATACGGAATTTCTTAAAACATTATATGATATTCTTAAAATAAACATGTGTGTTCATGCTTAATTCGATTATTTATACATTGCCATTCATAACTTAGTTTTGAATCAAACGTATATTGAGATTTATATGAAAATAAACACATCACAATGGTATTAGTTAAAGATCATATTTTAATAATTATAAGAGAAAAAATGAAATATAATTAAAACAATTATAATAATAAAACAATAAAAATATAGGAATAAGCATTTAGCAAAGGACACAATTCCAACCGCTTTCGTTAAATAACCCATAGTTTAAAAAATATAATCATCAAAATATATAGGGAATCACTCATCTAACTGATTTCTTGTGTTCATAAAGAAATCTGGTTTAATCTATATCTATAATATCTAATAAATGAAAATGTTTGAGAACATATATCACTCTCTAATGCCTACTCACCCTTATTAAACTTTATTATAAAATTTAACAAGAATTTATTTTAATTTAAATATTTATGAGAATGTGGTGTTGTTAGTGACATTGTTTGAAATTGTTTATTAGAGATAGAATAAGATTGTGTCTATGTATAGGGTCTCAACTTAAAAGAAAATTAATATGCTAACTATTAATATTAGTGCAAACTTATTGTTTTAGAGTTGTTTAATCCCTTATACAAGCAAACCACTTTGTATTATAGTTGTGTTAGATTTTTTGCTTGGTTCCAGACACTATCGTTTACAATAATCAAAGAAGGAAAAAGGGTCTCAAAATTTCATTTCGCCTTGGGCCTCCAAAAAGGTTGGAACGACCCTGTCTATGTAAGGTAAATTTATATGATAATGTGTCGTACAATATCGTTACTTCGTTAGAATTCAATGAAATATTAGGTCATGTTTGTTAATAGGGGTGCAAACGAGCTCGAGCTCATTTAACATATGAAAGCTCGAAGCTCGATTCGAGTTTTATTTCTAAAGCTCGAGCTCGGCTCGAATGTAATTTTTCAAGCTCGAGCTCGGTTCGGGCTCGACTCGTTTAGTATTTATTAATTAATTTATATTAATTATAATTATTATTATACATATAATTTAGTTATTTTTTTATATTTATATAAATAGTAATTAATATTAATTTAAATATATGTTTAATATATTAATAAAAAATATATAAACAGAAAACTCGTTTAGGCTCGCGAGCCGGCTCGAGCTCGATAAGCGAAGCTCGGGCTCGTTTACTAAATGAGCTTGTTTTTAGGCTCGGGCTCGAGCTCGTTTAAGCTCGGCTCGTTCGAGCTTTTTTCGAGCCGAGCTCGAGTAGCTCGGCTCGTTTGCACCCCTATTTGTTAACTACGAATAAAACGGTAATGTAATGAACTGTACATTTAATCAATTTGTTTGCGTTCTTTAACCTTTACTTTTAGTTTTCTCTGAAAATTAACACATCAACTTATCTGAGTTAGGGTGTTTGTTATAGGATTATTAATTAAGTGCTTGTGTCAATAATAGTTTTGGTAACTATTTTAAAATGTAATTTCAGTGATCGCGATTAACAATGATAATTTTGAAAGCAATTTGGATAAATCCACAGATTATTTAAAACAGGATAGGTTGAAGCATATGGTATGTATGAGCACTCAAGGCGTGTTGACTCGGAAAGAGCACATAAACCTTTACTATTCAATATATAAAACCACTACTACGAATAGTAATACAAACGTGTTGATTGGTACTGAAAAAACTGTTTAATTCTTCGCTTTAAATCATACGTTATTCCTTCAAATTTCATTGGTTGATGTAGTTTTTTTTTCCAATAATTGAAAATTATAAAATAGATTTGGTCACGGACCGTGGTAACAAATTACACATTTAATTGAAAATTTTAAAGTAGATTTGGGCACATATGGTAGGGTGTTGACAAAGTGTGATTGTGATGTTGAATTCATCCACATTTGAAAGGAATGCCAAATTTCTTTGAATTTGAAGGAACTAATTTCAGTTTCTGTTACGTTTATACTTCAACAAAACATATATTATTTGAATTCACATTCATATTCCAACAAGTTATATTAACCGAACATGTTACGGATGAAATTCATATTTCATGTCCATTGAATTCCAACGAACCAAACAACTTTATAGATTTTTTTAGGAAAAATTACAAGTTTTGTCCTTTATTTTTATACCATATTTCAGGCGGTGTCATTTTCAACGAATGTTGACAGGTTTTGCCCTTTATAGGGAATTTTGTTGCACGTATTGTCCTTTATCCCTAACCCAGTTAGATTTTCTTGTTAAATCTGGTTACCTAAGGGTATTTTGGTCTTTTTATTTTCTATTCCTTTTTTACTTTATTTATATATTTTACTCTTTTTATTAATAACAAAATATTATTTTTGTTGTATAAAACTCAATCCATCAAGATTTTTCTTAATCTCATTTCTCTTCAATCTCTGTTTAAAACCCCACCACCTCCATCACACACCACCACCACTCACCCCCGCCACCACAGACCACCACCACCCACCCCCGCCACCACTACCCCCACGTCACAGATCCACCCCCACCAAACACAACCCCCTTCAAACCCTAATTCCCCCCCCCCCTCCCAAATTCAAACCAACGCAGAACCCAATCACTCGTAGTTTCAGCAACCTTTGGAGAGTTGCATCAACAACTGCTGCAACAAGGTCCACTGTAATCATCAATGGCGGCCATACAGTCTCATACCAATGGTAATCAAGCACTCGTATCGTGGAGAGAGAGCCTACAACATCTTCTCTTGACTCCTCAAAGAACGGATTGATGTTATCAACGGTCCGATTTTCGATGACACATCGCACATTGTGGTTGCTTAGCTTCTGTTTCTGGAATCGGAGAGTCCTTCAAAGCCTATCAACATGTATCTTAATTCTCCTGGTGGAGCGATTACTGCAGGTAGTTGAATTAATTTCACTTGTTTTGATTGTTTTTATATGGAGTGTTATCTTTGATTCATTATCATCATGCAAATTAGGGTTTATTGGAAGTTTCTATGTGTTTTAATTCTGGAAGCGATAAATTTTAATTTCAATTTGATGTTTGTATGTATGTGGTTAGGCCACGGCTAAGTTATCCAGCTCATCATCTTCTGTGACATCATCAAAAGGATATTACGGACTCTCGCAAGTGTTATGGCGGGAGTGGGTGACGGGGGTGGGGGTGGATTTGTGACGTGGCGTTGGTGGTGTGTGGTGGTGGCGTGTGATGGAGGTGGTGGGGTTGTAAACAGAGATTGAAGAGAGATGAGATTTTGAAAAATCTAGATGGATTGGGTTTTATATAACAAAAACAATATTTTGTTTATTAATAAAAAGAGTAAAATATATACATCTATCAGTATTTACAAAAATTGTCCTTTATATGTATAAAGACTCAACTACCCTCATGTGACTTGCATGTGACCAGATTTAACAAGAAAATCTAACTAGGTTAGGGTCAAAGGACAATACGTGTAACAAAATTCCCTATAAAGGGCAAACCTGTAACATTCATTGAAAATGACACCGCCTGAAATATGGTATAAAGATAAAGGACAAAACTTGTAATTTTTCCATTATTTTATAAGAAACTTGTAAGACTTCGTAGATACTAGATTTCATGTTTGCTAAAAGTTTCTAGCATAGAAAGTTATCAAGATTTCACTTAGACCATGAAGTATACCTTAACCCATCTTAGAATAAGTAATAATATTAATATTATAATTTCTATATTCTATTCTATATAATAACAATTTACGTAGAAGCTTATCTACAGTGCAAAGAGGGCAACTTAGTAAATTCGTTTTGTAGACAGCTCTTTCTTTTTTCCTCTGCAAACAGCCCAACACCACATCAACGACAACTACCGCACCACAACCGAGATTCTTTGCCGAAAAACCACCACCACCGCTCTTGATTTAGTTGAGAGTAAACAGAGACAAGATCGTAATTCTCATTCACATATGATGTATATATACAAAATGAAAGAAAGCTAGCCCTAACAAACAAAGTGTAACTTAACAAACTAACTAACTGACCTAACAGTCAACGATATAAATTAACAGTCAACTTACACCCCCCCTCAAGTTGGTGGTTGTGAGACCCCCAACTTGGAAAGTAGCAAACTATGATGAGAAGGATGAAGACTCTTGGTTAGAAGATCAGCTAACTGATCATGAGAAGGCGTATGTGTCAAAGTAATAAGCTCATCCTGTAATTTCTCTCGCACAAAATGGCAATCCAAATCAATATGTTTAGTACGCTCATGAAAAACCAGATTTTTAGCAATATGTATGGCTGCTTGGCTATCACACTTGACGGGAACCGGAGTGACATTTGGAACAGTAAATTCATGAAGGAGTCGGGTAAGCCAAGCAAGTTCACTGGTAACTCGGCGAAGGGATCTGTATTCTGCTTCAGCAGAACTTAAAGAAACAGTCAGTTGTTTCTTAGACTTCCATGAGATGGGACTGCCACCAAAAGATATAAAGTACCCGCTAACTGAACGTCGGGTGTTTGGACATGAAGCCCAGTCCGAATCACAATGAGCAACAAGAGACATATCAGGACTATCATTAAAAAACAATCCTTGAGAAGAAGTACCATGGACATAAGCTAAGGTATGCAGGGCAGCATTCCAATGAGGTTGACGGGGATCTTGCATGAATTGACTAAGAAACTGTACTGCAAAAGCTAAATCAGGCCGAGTATGAGTTAGGTAATTCAGCTTACCAACTAACCTCCGATATTGTAAAGGATCTGTGCAAAGGTCACCAACACCAGCTTGAAGTTGGAAATTAGGTGGCAAAGGAGATGAAACAGTAGTACTTAAAGCAGAGTGAAACTCTTGTACCAATTCCTTTGCAAACTTTCTTTGTGTCATAATAACACCATGAGAATGAGGTAAAATTTCTATACCCAAAAAATAATTGAGATGTCCAAGATCCTTAATTTTGAAAGTAGAGTCAAGAAAAGATTTTAAAGCTTGGATTTCAGGAAAATGGTTACCAGTAACCAATATGTCATCAACATAGATAGCCACATAAACCACTAAATCACCCATTGTTTTATAAAATAGAGAATAGTCATTGGAAGACCGAAGATAACCCTTTGACTTTAGAGCATCAGACAACTTACCGTACCATTGTCTAGAGGCTTGTTTAAGCCCATAAAGAGATTTCTTGAGTTTAAGACATTGATTTGACTGAAGAGACATGCCAGGCGGAGGTTGCATATATATGTCTTCATCAAGATCTCCATGTAGGAACGCATTATTGACATCAAGTTGGTATAATCCCCATTTCATTTTCGTGGCTATAGCAATAAGACAACGAATGGTTGTCATTTTGATAACAGGTGAAAAAGTCTCATTGTAATCAATCCCAGCTTGTTGAGTGTCACCACGAACTACCAAACGAGCTTTGCATCTTTCAACATTGCCATTAGCGAGATATTTGATTTTATAGACCCATTTGCATTTAATAAGTTTCTTTCCAGAAGGAACAGAAACAAGATCCCAAGTGTGATTAGCATTAAGAGCATCGAACTCCTTAGCCATAGCATCCTGCCATGCAGGATGATTTGCAGCCTCTTGATAAGAAGTAGGCTCATGTAGCAAGTCAACAGCAGCAGCAAGATGTTGAGTGTCAACAGATAAGTGATTAAAAAGCAAAGAAACAGTGGAGCAACAAAAATTAGTGATAGTATGGTGACATGAATCATTATCTACAAACGCATTATTGCAAATATAATCTTGCAAATACGAAGGTGGAACAACAGGTCTAGAAGAACGACGAAGAACATGAGGAGATTCTGGGACATGATGATCAGAAGTAGAAGATGATGGCGAATGAGAAAATGAAGTAGAAGTAGAATGAGAAGAATTTGGAGTGTGAGCAGATGGAGAAGGAACAGAAAGAGTATTAAAAGAAGGGGGAACATCATCAAAAAAAACAAGAAAGATCATCAAAAGATGGAAAAATAGATGATGGATGAGTGGGATGAATGGATGGGAAAAGATGTTCAAAGAAAACAACATCTCTCGAAATGAAAATGTCATGTGTATGAAGAATGTACAATTTGTAGCCTTTTTTACCAAGAGGATATCCAATAAAAATGCAAGGTAAAGCTCTAGGCTGAAACTTGTCTCTACCATGTGTAAGGGTGGAAGCATAACACAAACAACCAAAACTCCTTAAATGAGTATAAGAAGGGGATTTTCCATACAAGATGTCATAAGGAGTTTTTCCATCAAGAAGTTTTGTTGGAAAGATATTGATGAGATGAGTTGCAGTTAAAACACAATCTCCCCAAAACTTAATTGGCAATTTTGATTGAAAAAGCAAGGCTCTGGCAGTTTCAAGTAAGTGTTTGTGTTTTCTCTCAACCACACCATTTTGTTCAGGTACACCAACACAAGTGGTTTGATGAAGAATACCTTTGCTAATGAGATATTCACGTTGTTTTGTTCCAGAACCAAGCTCAAATGCATTGTCTGACCGTATGCATTTGATATTGGAATTAAATTGTGTTTTAACCATTTCAACAAAACCTTGAATAACATTGAAAGCATTACTTTTGGTTGACAATAAATGTGTCCAAGTAATTCTGCTATAGTCATCCACAATGGTAAGAAAATATCTATAACCATTGTAAGTGGGAACATAATATGGTCCCCAAGTATCAACATGAATCAAATCAAAAACATGTGATGTTGATCTTTGACTATGAGGAAAAGGTAAACGATGTTGTCTAGCTTTTGGGCAAATATCACAGTGACCAATATGATCAAAATGCTCATCAGAAAGAAAATGCAACTGTTTGAGCTTATAAAATGGTAAATGACCAAGTCTATGATGCCAAGTAGTACTAGTAACAACAGAATTACATGAAGATTTTGTGAAAGAAATTGACTTATTCAAAGAGAAACAAGGTAAAGCAGCATGCAGGAGATACAGGCCATGAAGAAGTTCACCAAGAACCAGTGGCTTCCTCATTAAAGGGGCCTGCAAGACACAAGAGGATTTAGTAAAATAAACTATGCCATTTGTGTCATGACATACTTTGGGAACAGACAAAAGATTGTGTTTGAACTGTGGAACATAAAGAACATGATTGAGGGAAAGAGTTGGATTGAGAATAACAGTTCCACATTTGATGACTTTTATAATTTGTCCATTAGGAAGTCCAATGTGAATTGGATGAGAAAGAGATTGTATGTCAGTCAAAAGATTTTCATCATTACACATATGGTCAGTGGCTCCTGTATCAATTATCCATTTGGTATTTAGGGTTGAAGAATTATAAGCCATGATACCTGCGAAATTGGCATGACTAATTTTGGTAGTATTAAAAGCATCATCTTTGGTAGTATTAAAAGCATCATCCCCTTTTCCAGTTTTCTCAAGATAAGACTTTTGCAAAAGCTGCAGCAGAGCACCCATTTGATCAGAAGTTAAAGCATTCCCTGGATTACATGAAGAACCAATGGACTCTTGTTGTTCCTTTTGTTCTGCTGCATCAAAAACACTATTTGCAGACACTCTTTTTGTCTTTGTGAACTTAAAATCCTTGGGAAAACCGACAAGTCTATAGCATTTATTTGCATTATGACCAGATTTTTTACAATGAGAACAAACAATTGACTTTTTGTTATCAAATCTGGAATATGAATTTTGAGAAGTGACATTCATGGATGATGACTCAGGAACAAACAAATTTGTTGAGTGTATTTCTATTTGCTTCTCATCTTGAATAAGAATTGAATATGCCTGACTTATTGAAGGAATAGGTTTCATCATGAGAATATTGCCTCTAATACCATCATAGCTCGAGTTCAAACCCATAAGAAATTGCACTAAACGTTGATCCTCTTCTCGTTTAGCAAGAAGATGAGAAACTCCACATGTACAAGAAGGAATTGAATTCAAAGCATTTAGTTCATCCCAAACAGCCTTAATTTTGGTAAAATAGGTAGCTATATCACTACTGCCTTGGGAAATTTCACAAAGACTCTTTTGTAGTTGATACAATTTAGCACCATTCACTTGTCCATATCTATCATTCAATTCAATCCACAACTTATTTGCAGTTTCAGTATACAGTACGCTATTCAATATATCTCTAGATAAGGTGTTAAGAATCCAGGATATTACCATGTTATTGCATCGCTGCCATTGAGCAAGAAGTGCGGAATCAGTAGGTCTGGTTGAAATTCCATTGACAAAGGATAATTTGTTCTTCGCTTATAGTGCTATTGTCATTGCACGCTTCCAAGCACCAAATCCTGTTCCGTCAAAGGTTTTCGAGACTAAATTCATTCCAGGATGATCCGATGGATGAAGATATAGAGGATTCGAAGAATCGAAAGATGCAACACTTGATCCGTTGCTTGAATCAGACATGATTTCAGATTTGAATGAAGAAAAAAAAATGAATCAGACAAAAAGTTGAATTGAGATTGAACGAAAAAAAAATTGACCGGAGAAGATGATCGGAAATTGAACGGACGCCGGAAATTGAACGGAACGCCGGAAATTGAACGGAACGCCAGAAACGAACGGAAAGAGATCGGAGCTAGTATTGCTCTGATACCATCTTGATTTAGTTGAGAGTAAACAGAGACAAGATCGTAATTCTCATTATCACATATGATGTATATATACAAAATGAAAGAAAGCTAGCCCTAACAAACAAACTGTAACTTAACAAACTAACGAACAACTAACTGACTGACCTAACAGTCAACGATATAAATTAACAGTCAACTTACAACCGCCAACCAAAGTTCTTTGCCAAAATATGGGTTTTTATTTTTTCGATCGCCGATCAAAGTTCTAATCATGTCTCTAGCTTCGCCGTTACCCGGTAACGGTCTTTCCTTGACTAGATTGTCGGACAACTAGCTGACCCATGGTTTCATCAAGTTTCAAAGAGAGAGAGAGAAGGTGGTTTGATGATGTTTCCATCGTGCGATTGGTGTAAGTAATGAAGCACAACATACTGACGATGATGCACAATTTTTGTTTAATGTCACCGGAAAATAAGCGATGAAGCACGATTCTAACATCAGATGACGGTGGCAATGGTGGGTTGAGGATAGCATAAGGTTTCGTTTAACGCCGGTGGCATCTTGCGATGATCCAGGAATTCTGATCACTTGGCTGCATACGTGTGTCAGAACGGATCTGTGGTGGTGTTGAAGACGGGTAGAGAGAGAGAGAGAGAGAGTGGAGACAATGGCCGCCGCTCACTGTCAGAAAACCGTAGACCAAACGTACCCGGATGGCCGGAAACACCTTGAGAAGCCGTCGATGCGGTGGTGGTGGTGGTATTGTAATAGTGGTGTTATGTTGCTGGTTATGAGAAAGAGATGGCACATTGAGGTGCAGACAGAGAGAGTGAGAAAGAGTTATACACTTCAACTTTCTTTGATTTACAATTTTGTCATTTACCACATAATACCATTCATATCATATTTTATTTTATTTGAAACAACAGTAAGTACAAAATTTAAAAATGCAGATTAGACCGTGGGGTATGGTGAGGCGGGGGTTTGAGGCATGGGTTGATACGTGGCTTGGGGGGGGGGGCAGAGCTGGGCTGACCCACATTAAAGACGGTATGGTGGGGTGGGGGTTTGGGGCGTGGGTTTGGTGGGCTTCGCTGGGTTGACCCAAATAGCCAACCCGCTGGGCTATTTGAATATTTTTTTAAACAACAAATTTAATTTTTTTAATATTTTTAAATAAAGAAAATTACATAATAAAATTCCTAACGTTTATATTTGTTATTTATTTCTTCTCTCATCTCCAAGAATAGTTGCAACTCGTCACCTTCTAGGTGATCAATGTGATGGGATAGAAATTTCAAATCATCCCGTCTTTGTTTCAGGGCATCTCTAGCATCTTTGCTCTTTCGAAGTTTGGCCCTTTGTTGTTGGAATACGTTGAATGTATCTAACTTGCATGCAATGTTATCCAACTGATCGCTGTATATTCCCCTACGCGAGCCCGAACTCCCAGCTGAAGGCGATGCCGTTTCCGATCTTGATTTTTGAGCGCACCTTTTTGCGGCATCTTGTAACACCTCGAAAATTCACGTCCTATAATGTGTTGAAACGTGTCATATGTTTGAACGTGTGAAAGAATGTTATGAAAGGATTAAAGTTGACAATCATGGAAAGTATGTGAATATAAGAGTTCTAAATGTCAACAATGAATAAATACATTGTACATTAACCCTACATGATGCTCATACCTTCAAACGAATAAATCATAGATCATACGAAACTAAATATGAAAGAAAGTGAGAGATTACAAACTACAGGGGTTAAATGTGTCAACATGTTTAAGTTATACCTCTGAGTGACCTTTTGACAAACCCGAAGCTTTATAACGGTTAATTATACTCACTAGAATGCACGATATAAATTTCATAAAGTTTCGTCATTATATGAGAAAGTTATGATCAAATTCGTATGCGAGGGGTTAAAGCGTCAACGTTGAAAGTTAGGACTTTTCGGGTAACAATAAAGTTAACCGGCGACTTAACAAAATGGGTATATGTCTTGAAGCCCCTAAACATCAATTTGGAGGGCTCATAATGCAAGAAATTGAAGTCTAAACAAAGTTTGAAGAGCCAAGGACCATAACACAAAAATCAAAAGTTGAAGATATTGTCAGATGAGGCCTCGCGCCACGCGAAGCCCCAGGGGGGGGTCTTCGCGCCACGCGAGGGTCCTTCTGATCCGAGTTCTTTGGGTTTTTGCCTGCTAAGTGCTTTCTACTCGACTTTTATCCGATTTTCCACATAATGGGCGACCCCTAGGCACCCCCTAAACACTTAGGGACACTTGTGGATGAATTGTGGTCAGTTGTAGACTTACATGTCAACAATCTATGGTGATTTGATCACTATATAAAGCCATGAAGTTGCAACTCATTCTTCACACCTTTCTCTTGCACTTCTGGTCATTCTTGGAGCTCCAAAGCAGACTCAAGTGGTCATAATTCGTGCATAGGACTCTTGTAAGTTTGCTTAACCTTCTTTAATTGAGTTTAGCTTAGTTATTTAGCTAAAAGTCAAACCGTCGTAATTACGGTTTGACTTCGAGATTAATCAATAATGGCTCAGTCAAATCTCGAATTAAAAGTAGTTATAAGTTGGTAATTATGTGGGTAATAAACCCTTAAAAGGGTTCCCCCTGATTCCCACTCTAACTAGGTCAAATGTCGGGTCAAACTTACTATTAAAAAGTCAACATAATGTGTAATTTCTAATTTATGCATAATTAGCAATGTAGAACACATACAACCTGTTGGATCATTAATATAACTTGGTAATTAGTGTAAGAACATGTCTAAACATGTTCAACCCGGCAATTTACTGTTTAGACCCGGTTCGGAACCGAAAGTCGCAAAGCTTTGACTTTTGCTTTGACTTCAGTTCTGACCCGTTTTGGTATGTTTTAGAATTACCTTAAAGCTTCATTTGGACCAGGTTACATGCTAGTATAACCATCTGTGATTATACACCATGGTTCATTAGTTAACCAATTAATACGCATGATTCCGTTAATTGCTCATATGTTGACCATTATGCCCTTTTCACCTTAAAACGTGATTTTTGAAAATGTAAAAGAGTAGAAACCTTAGTCACTGATATATAAACTTGTATGCAAAGTTTGATATCAGTTTGAAGTGTAGTTTGAGAGTTATGCTCATTAGCGTAAATTGAAAGCTTTATGTTAATTAAACGGCGTAATTAGCGTATAGCCTATTTAAACCTACTTTTTGATATCAAACTTATTACCCAATGATGTAATATATTATTTTGGGATTTTTGAAGATTTTTAATTAATTTTAGGCTGAGCATAACTTATAGTCGCAGGCTTAATCCGATAATTGTCGGTTTTGCCCTTACGGGCTATAAAATGAGTTTTACATATCTAATGGACTACAAACCTTTTGCTACTGATTACATATGATAAATAAATTATTTAAGCCTTCCGGAATAATAAAAATATCAGCTTTATCTATCGAACCCGGAAATGGCTTTTAATCGCCTTTTTAAGCGTTTTTCACGCATAGTATGTACTAGAACTATTTTAAACATACAAGGGTTGATACCTACTGATATTTTGGGAAAATTATAATATTTTAACAGTAAGCAAAAGTTTTTTAACTCAGACTTCAGTTTTGAGCTTTACGGCTTATGTGAAATTACCAAAATGCCCCTACGGTGCATAGTTTGGTTATAATTGATAAATTTCACATATATACTTTATCCTACTGTTATAACTTAGTAAACTATGTATTTTTGCTGATTATATCAGACCTGTAACTCATATTAATACTTAAACTCTTTTATAACCTTGAAAATGACCAAACTACCCCTACGAGGCATAGTTTGTGTTTAAATCCGGTTCGGGCATAATAAAAGACATCTTACTGATGTCACAACATATTTGAAGCATATTAACTTAGGAAACCTGTATATGGCTCTTATGAATAACCGTTACACTTATTACGCGTTCGGTTCTGTTTATGTAACTAGTTTGCATAAATTAGCCGAAACGGGTCAAACCTTATCGGTTTTATCTCAAAATCCAGAATGTGTATGAAATACCCATATTAAGCAGGTCTCCGAACTTTTTGGGTCTAAATCACATTCTATCCCGGTCTTCGCCTAATCGTGCGTTTGAACCGTATAATTAACCGGTTTAAGCTTAGGCTTAATTAAAGACCCGTTAGCATTCTAATTGGTTATTTATACCATCATTCCAGACTGGAGCCTTCCGGTAAATTGTACCTACGCTTACTTAAGTGAATACGGCTGGGTTATTATAATTCTTGCTATTTAAGACAGGAGCTAGCTCAGGTAAATACTCTTAACTTATTTTCCCTATTACGGGCTTGGGATACGGTAATATAAATACCACATGGTCAGGTATGGGATTCAAAGACCAATAAGTCAGGAAATCCAAATAACCTGTTTTAATTCGTATTGCTTGACTGAAACATTGGGGATTAATACGACCGTGTCCTGGATATCCTTGACTCATTAAATGCAATGGCCACGACCTCAGCACGGGGTGTAGGCATACACCTGACAGATGCCATATGTTTATTAATTAATTATACCCAATAAGGGATTCCCAATAAGGGAATAGTGGTGTGTCGGTTAATCATGAACCGGCATAGAACCGGGCCCCGTATGTAGAGCAAGTTATGTAAAACTGATAACATGAAATATAGTTTGCCCCAAGTATAAAAAAAATTAATTTTGCCTCTGTGCATTTTAATCAAAGTGTCAAAATATTTTGTGCCTGGTGCATCTAAATCAATTTTCTTAAACTCTTTTCAAATGAGTCAGTTGAGTGTATTTACCAGTGAAAACTGACGTATTTTCAAAAGTCTAAGTGACAGGTACAAGTACGTAATAGGCTGGAAGCTGCTCAGGACGTTAACAAGGAATCTTGCAAGTTCTAGGCGTCTAAAGTCTGTTGAACAATATTTATGTTTTAAGATCCGCCTGTGGATCCTTTACTTTCCGTTGTAATACTTGATATTACTTTATATTCGGATTGTAATATATTCATCTTTTGCTTCCGCTGTGCATTTATATATTGTGTTGTTTGACTATTATGTTGCCAACCATGTCACGATACTCCCCACCGGGCCCACCGGTGATATGTGGAAAGTCGGGGTGTGACAGGTTGGTATCAGAGCCAACACTGAGTGAATTAAACACTAGTCTTTTGTGTTTAATCTCAGTTACACAGTTGCACATTCTTGAGTCTAGACGAGAACATAGGACAAATTCTAATTCGTTTTATTTTGTCCTTATTTGGTTCCTTTGTTATTTTCTGATTAGCTCTTGCATGGGCAAGTCATTTTCTGTAGAAGTCCCGTTTAGGGCAACCATATACTTGTTTAATTTTTTAAAGGAACGATTATATTAAAAATATCATTCCTATATTATAAAATCTACCATTATAATAAAATGGCAATATCTAAAAAGGACAAGACCTAGCTCATGTGTCATTTTAAGACAGGGCCAAGACGGTAGTTCCACAATTAGATTCAGATCCTTGCTAACATTTCAATTTAGGATTGTTCTGCGTTAAATATTAAAGGAATCTTAAAGGTAAAACCTAGCCTAAATGTCAATGCAGACATGGCCAAGATGGTAAAACCAAGCCTAAATGTCAATGCAGACATGGCCAAGATGGTAAAACCTAGCCTAAATGTCATTGCAGACATGGCCAAGACGGTAAAACCTATCCAAAAGATTCCAATCCCTATTAACATCTGTAAGTATGTTAACATTTTTGGTAAACTGTGAATCGTTAAAGTCACACAGTCCATCTTTTAAAAAGGGGGTTAATCTAAATTCCCTTATTTGAAATAAACATCCATAGTGATGAAATGCCTACGGGCCATACTTATTGTCCTAAGGGACTAAAGACAGTGGTAGCCTACAAATCCCTGTCAAGAAAAGGTAACGAACTATGATTCAAACCTTAATGCCTCGATTCTCTGAAATCATGGCTTATATCATCCTATAAGATGATCATATTATAAATATCCCTTAGAAGGGAAGTGCCTACGGGCTATAGTTAATGTCCTCTGAGACTAAAGACAGTGGTAGCCTACAACTCCCTGTCAAGAAAAGGGTAATGAACTTTGATTCAAACCTTAATGCCTCTATTCTCCGAAATCGTGGCTTATAAATTAAACTTGTCTACGCGACTATGCCATTTGTACTACTATTAACTTGTAAATTAGGATTTATGATAAAAATCCTGAATAAAATAAATATCCTTCCTTCCCTGCCAGTATACATATGAATAAGAATCTTAAGAGTGAAACCTAGCCTGAGTGTCATTATAAAGACCTGGCCAAGATGGTAAGACCTGTTTACAAGATTCGTATCCCTGTTAACATCTGAAAATATGTTAACACTCCTGACAGACGTGATTCATTAAAATCACACCCGTCATTCTTAAATAAGGATTCTTCAAAAGATCCCTAACCCAACTTAATGATCTCTGAATCATGGGATTAAATTACCAATTAAGATGATCATATTTTGACCATACATTGGTAACATAGTGCCTACGGGCCTTGCTCATTTCTACATGAGCCAAAAGACAGTGGTAGCAATGACTCCCTGTCCGAAAAAGGTAATGAACTATTTTCAAACCTAAATGCTTTGATTCTCTGAAATCATAACTTATAATTTAAAAATGTCCTTGCGACTAGGCCTTTCGTGCCACTAGTAAATTCGTTATTGTTTTATAATTAGGATAAGTTATAATATAAATCCTAAATAAATGTGATTAATAAATTAACCAAATATGGTCTCCGTTATCATGGTTAATGAATTGCCATAAAAGACAATTCCATAATAAACTCCCAAGTAAACTATTGTCCTCGTTTTATGTAACAGTTCAATTAAATGGCTGGCTCAGATGAAATTAATAGCCACCCAGTGGAGAAAAATGATAACGCCCGAATTAATTTAACGGGTGCTGAACTAAAAGCGTTAGTAGACGACGCAGTTACAAAGGCCTTAGAGCGGCAGTACGAAGAGTATAGTGGGACTCGAAGTAGGACCCTATCAACATCACATACACAGCCACCCCCCAAGAAAGATGAACCCAAGAAGGAAGATGACGAGCGTCACTCTTCTAATCATCACAGTGATCCGTCTCAACAGATCATACTAAATCAAGGACCCCGTGATAAGGGTTGCTCCTACAAGTACTTTGTTTCATGTAAACCCCGGGATTTCACTGGGGAAGAAGGAGCTGTAGATTGTATGACATGGCTAGATGAGATGGATACAGTTGTGGATATCAGCGGATACGCTGAGAGGGATGTGGTCAAGTTTGTGTCGCAATCATTTAAGGGTGAGGCCTTAGCTTGGTGGAGATCGTTGATTCAAGCCACCGGGAAGATCCCTTTGTACAACATGACTTGGGATCAGTTCGTTGCTCTTATCAAAGAAAATTACTGTCCTCAACATGAAGTTGAGAAGATTGAGACTGAATTCTTGACGTTAGTCATGGAGAACTTAGATTGTCAAGCATACCTTACAAGTTTCAATACCAAGTCTCGATTGGTTCCTTATTTGATCACACCGGAACCAAAGCGAATAGCTCGCTTTATTGGGGGTATAGCCCCAGAAATAAAGGCAAGTGTGAAAGCATCGAGACCTACTACATTCAGGTCAGCGGCAGATCTGTCGCTATCTCTCGCACTCGATGAGGTTAGAAACAAGGCTTCCAAGGCTTCTGATGAAGGGAAGCGTAAAAGGGAGGAGGATAACTCCCAGAATCCTAAGAAGAGCGAATCCGAGCTCAACAATGACCAACAGGATTCCAACAAGAAGCCTACATGCAAAACCTGCAACAGGAGACACTGGGGACAATGTCGATCAAACCAAAAGATAAAGCAATGTGGCATCTGCAAAAGAACTGGCCACCAGTCCCACGAATGTAGGGACATAAAGAATGCAAACTGTTTCAGCTATGGCGAAAAGGGCCAGATCAGTACTAATTGCCCTGAGGCCGCCAAGGAAGGAGCAGCTAAGTCTGGGAAGGATAAGGAAGGAAACGCCTGAATTAATGATTGAATGCCAGAGACAGTGCATCTCAATAATAGCATTAGGTACGTCTTTACCTTTTAGCATCGATTGTATCTGCTCAGTATTTTACGTTAATGCAAGGGTTACTAAACCTTTAGTAAACCATAAGCTTAGCAAGCTTTTGATTACATTCATAAGAACTTCAGTTATTAAAAATGAGGTATAATTTACCAATGGAATCTTTAATGACCCTCTCTCCCATCCTCGGAGATAATCCTTTCATAAGAATCTGGAGTACTCTTCCCCAGAAAGAGTACGACAATATATATTATTTTATTTTATTATTTTCTCGTTATTTTATATCGCCTGTGAATGCCAAACTATGTTGATAAGAGTGCCATATGAGGATTGGCGTATCCTAGTGTGTCCCATAGATTGCTTCCATGCCTGATCAGTATGGAGGTTTAATGCATGGAACCCCTGAGATATCCCAATGGTCATATTGTACTAAAGTCGACTAGTAGTATTCAAAGAAGATATCCAATATAAAATGTCCTTATAAGAATCTCTACTTAGGGCATCCTTGCACTTGTAAAGAGAATGTGTCATATATCTGACACCGACATCGATAGATGAACCAAAGCCGGAGAATACAGACATCTATAACATCTCTGTGTGTGTCATGATTATCTTATTTATAAGAATTACCATGTTTACCTTCTGAGAGGCAAGTGGATGTTAGGACAAACATCCCGCTTAGGGCTGCAATTATTGTAAAAGCCTTATATCTGATAGTACCAACGGAATAGGAAGAACTAAGAGCCAAATTGATAAGCTTTTAGAGAAGATTTCATAAAGCCAAAATTTGATCCGATTTATATAAATAAGAAAGACGGATCACCTTGCTTATGCATTGATCTCCGCAACCCTATTTAGGCAACAATTAAGAATCGCTATTACCTGCCCGGGACCGTCGATTGGTTCGACTAGCTGTAAGGTTTAGCTATTCTTTGAGATTAGTTAAGCAGTGGGTGGAATAACCATCTCACCATAAAATAGGCTTTCTATAGCAATGATTATATAAGTATCAAGGCTACTCCCTTGGAGACCTTGTATAGATGGAATGTTAAACATCTATTGATGGGACAATAGATTAGTAAGTCCACTTATCAGGATCTGAAAGTTGCATTGGAAACAACGAATAAGATCATACAAATCCCTAATTATCTTAAGTTGCCATTATTTCGGCAGAAAAGCAAGGATTAATGAAGTTAGCAAACCTCCTAAATTCTTGTTAAGGAATAAGGTTCAACAATAGATATCACCCAGGAAGGGTGTGCTAAATTTGTTCAGTTATCAGGCTAGTTATGCTCTGAGTATATAGAATCATTTGAAAGAAATCGAATGTATCAAGATCAAATAGCTTACGAGCTAAGACCTAATTAAGGGGCTTGGTGGAACGCGCAATGTGACCCACACTAATGATTTAGCGACGTGTCACCAATAAGTCGAAAAGCACTATCACATAATGATATGCAGAACTATGATAGTATGAGCAACCTGTGTCGATTAAGGATCGACAGGATTAGAAGTTCCAAGAAGATACATGTGCCTATTATAAAGGTCAATTGTAGTGCCTTAGAGGCTCAAAGGTACTGGGGAAGATTAAGCCCAATATAAGGCAGAAAATACTTCCTTTACTTTAAGCAAATCTCGAGGTCGAGATTTCTTTTAAGGGGGGTGAGGATGTAACACCTCGAAAATTCACGTCCTATAATGTGTTGACACGTGTCATATGTTTGAACGTGTGAAAGAACGTTATGAAAGGATTAAAGTTGACAATCATGGAAAGTATGTGAATATACGAGTTCTAAATGTCAACAGTGAATAAATACATTGTACATTAACCCTACATGATGCTCATACCTTCAAACGAATAAATCATAGATCATACGAAACTAAATATGAAAGAAAGTGAGAGATTACAAACTACAGGGGTTAAATGTGTCAACATGTTTAAGTTATACCTCTGAGTGACCTTTTGATAAACCCGAAGCTTTGTAACGGTTAATTATACTCACTAGAATGCACGATATAAAATTCATAAAGTTTCGTCATCATATGAGAAAGTTATGATCAAATTCGTATGCGAGGGGTTAAAGCGTCAACGTTGAAAGTTAGGACTTTTCGGGTAACAATAAAGTTAACCGGGGACTTAACAAAATGGGTATATGTCTTGAAGCCCCTAAACATCAATTTGGAGGGCTCATAATGCAAGAAATTGAAGTCTAAACAAAGTTTGAAGAGCCAAGGACCATAACACAAAAATCAAAAGTTGAAGATATTGTCAGATGAGGCCTTGCGCCACGCGAAGCCCCAGGGGGGGTCTTCGCGCCACGCGAGGGTTTTTCTGATCCGAGTTCTTTGGGTTTTTGCCTGCTAAGTGCTTTCTACTCGACTTTTATCCGATTTTCCACATAATGGGCGACCCCTAGGCACCCCCTAAACACTTAGGGACACTTGTGGATGAATTGTGGTCAGTTGTAGACTTACATGTCAACAATCTATGGTGATTTGATCACTATATAAAGCCATGAAGTTGCAACTCATTCTTCACACCTTTCTCTTGCACTTCTGGTCATTCTTGGAGCTCCAAAGCAGACTCAAGTGGTCATAATTCGTGCATAGGACTCTTGTAAGTTTGCTTAACCTTCTTTAATTGAGTTTAGCTTAGTTATTTAGCTAAAAGTCAAACCGTCGTAATTACGGTTTGACTTCGAGATTAATCAATAATGGCTTAGTAAAATCTCGAATTAAAAGTAGTTATAAGTTGGTAATTATGTGGGTAATAAACCCTTAAAAGGGTTCCCCCTGATTCCCACTCTAACTAGGTCAAATGTCGGGTCAAACTTACTATTAAAAAGTCAACAGAATGTGTAATTTCTAATTTATGCAAAATTAGCAATGTAGAACACATACAACCTGTTGGATCATTAATATAACTTGGTAATTAGTGTAAGAACATTTCTAAACATGTTCAACCCGGCAATTTACTGTTTAGACCCGGTTCGGAACCGAAAGTCGCAAAGCTTTGACTTTTGCTTTGACTTCAGTTCTGACCCGTTTTGGTATGTTTTAGAATTACCTTAGAGCTTCATTTGGACCAGGTTACATGCTAGTATAACCCTCTGTGATTATACACCATGGTTCATTGGTTAACCAATTAATACGCATGATTCCGTTAATTGCTCATATGTTGACCATTATGCCCTTTTCACCTTAAAACGTGATTTTTGAAAATGTAAAAGAGTAGAAACCTTAGTCACTGATATATAAACTTGTATGCAAAGTTTGATATCAGTTTGAAGTGTAGTTTGAGAGTTATGCTCATTAGCGTAAATTGAAAGCGTTATGTTAATTAAACGGCGTAATTAGCGTATAGCCTATTTAAACCTACTTTTTGA
This sequence comes from Helianthus tuberosus, assembly GCA_030545235.1. NCBI lineage: Eukaryota > Viridiplantae > Streptophyta > Magnoliopsida > Asterales > Asteraceae > Helianthus > Helianthus tuberosus. The sequence continues at coordinate 4,167,102 of JARYGA010060516.1, forward strand.
TATCAAAATTATTACCCACTGATGTAATATATTATTTTGGGATTTTTGAAGATTTTTAATTAATTTTAGGCTGAGCATAACTTATAGTCGCAGGCTTAATCCGGTAATTGTCGGTTTTGCCCTTACGGGCTATAAAATGAGTTTTACATATCTAATGGACTCCAAACCTTTTGCTACTGATTACATATGATAAATAAATTATTTTAAGCCTTCCAAAATAATAAAAATATCAGCTTTATCTATCGAACCCGGAAATGGCTTTTAATCGCATTTTTAAGCGTTTTTCACGCATAGTATGTACTAGAACTATTTTAAACATACAAGGGTTGATACCTACTGATATTTTGGGCAAATTATAATATTTAAACAGTAAGCAAAAGTTGTTTAACTCAGACTTCAGTTTTGAGCTTTACGGCTTATGTGAAATTACCAAAATGCCCCTACGGTGCATAGTTTGGTTATAATTGACAAATTTCACATATATAATTTATCCTACTGTTATAACTTAGTAAACTAAGTATTTTTGCTGATTATATCAGACCTGTAACTCAGATTAATACTTAAACTCTTTTATAACCTTGAAAATGACCAAACTACCCCTACGAGGCATAGTTTGTGTTTAAATCCGGTTCGGGCATAATAAAAGACATCTTACTGATGTCACAACATTTTTGAAGCATATTAACTTAGGAAACCTGTATATGGCTCTTATGAATAACCGTTACACTTATTACGCGTTCGGTTCGGTTTATGTAACTAGTTTGCATAAATTAGCCGAAACGGGTCAAACCTTATCGGTTTTATCTCAAAATCCAGAATGTGTATGAAATACCCATATTAAGCAGGTCTCCGAACTTGTTGGGTCTAAATCACATTCTATCCCGGTCTTCGCCTAATCGTGCGTTTGAACCGTATAATTAACCGGTCTAAGCTTAGGCTTAATTAAAGACCTGTTAGCATTCTAATTGGTTATTTATACCATCATTCTAGACTAGAGCCTTCCGGTAAATTGTACCTACGCTTACTTAAGTGAATACGGCTGGGTTATTATAATTCTTGCTATTTAAGACAGGAGCTAGCTCAGGTAAATACTCTTAACTTATTTTCCCTATTACGGGCTTGGGATACGGTAATATAAATACCGCATGGTCAGGTATGGGATTCAAAGACCAATAAGTCGGGAAATCCAAATAACATGTTTTAATTCGTATTGCTTGACTGAAACATTGGGGATTAATGCGACCGTGTCCTGGATATCCTTGACTCATTAAATGCAATGGCCACGACCTCAGCACGGGGTGTAGGCATACACCTGACAGATGCCATATGTTTATTAATTAATTATACCCAATAAGGGATTCCCAATAAGGGAATAGTGGTGTGTCGGTTAATCATGAACCGGCATAGAACCGGGCCCCGTATGTAGAGCAAGTTATGTAAAACTGATAACATGAAATATAGTTTGCCCCAAGTATAAAAAAAATTAATTTTGCCTCTGTGCATTTTAATCAAAGTGTCAAAATATTTTGTGCCTGGTACATCTAAATCAATTTTCTTAAACTCTTTTCAAATGAGTCAGTTGAGTGTATTTACCAGTGAAAACTGACGTATTTTCAAAAGTCTAAGTGACAGGTACAAGTACGTAATAGGCTGGAAGCTGCTCAGGACGTTAACAAGGAATCTTGCAAGTTCTAGGCGTCTAAAGTCTGTTGAACAATATTTATGTTTTAAGATCCGCCTGTGGATCCTTTACTTTCCGTTGTAATACTTGATATTACTTTATATTCGGATTGTAATATATTCATCTTTTGCTTCCGCTGTGCATTTATATATTGTGTTGTTTGACTATTATGTTGCCAACCACGTCACGATACTCCCCACCGGGCCCACCGGTGATATGTGGAAAGTCGGGGTGTGACACATCTCTTCCATATTCGGATCGGTTTGGCGAATCATCCAAAAGGTCCTCAAACTCTTGATCTCGTGCATCAGATTGGGCTTGGGACGAGGCCCTTGACCTTTTGGAAGACGTGTTCGATTCGCTACCACTGGGGATATTCGCCCACTTTGGATGGAACTTACAAATCTCCCAACAATGCATGAAACGGAAGTCGGTCCCCACATTTGTTTTGAATGTAACCAAAGCATTCGTCACAATGTCGGCTTCGGTTTCGCCACTTTTTGGGTTTAGCTTTGCTCTATTTAAAAAACCACTAAATTTTGTAAGTTGGCCGCTTATCTCGCTCCACTTCGAGGATAAGCTATCGTTTTCACGATAAGCCTCCCTACCCAATTCTTCATGGAATACTTTACTAACCGCTTCCCACAAATGGGTCAGATGTTGAGATTTTCCTATTTTAATAAAAACAAAATTTAATATATTACAAAGTTATATAAAAAATAACCATAAATATTAAAATAAGGGCTAGAAAATATTTAAGAATACCTAAAGTTGGATGTTGAGATTGTTGACACCAAGCCCTCGCCAATGCAAGTTCTTTATTAACGACCCATTTTTGTTGTTTTCGTTTGATGGTTTCAAGTGCTTTCTCCGCCTCGGTTTTTTTCTTATGACTTCTCTTTTTGGGAACTATTGAGGCGGAAGGACCATCGTTGGGTGGTTGAGTTTTGGGGACGGTTTCGGTTTGTGAAAGGTTGATAGAGGTTGGTGAAAGGTTGATGGGCGTTTGTGTAAACGGGGTAGGTATCGAATCGTCGGTGTGTGGGAAGTTAGTAAACACATGACCACCGATATACGATGCATAACTCGCTTCAACGGGCATAGAGGAGTGTATGAAAAATGGACGAGGCATTGGACGATTGGGTGGTGGGCTAGGATTATTGTCTTGGAATGCAAACGGGTTGTTATGAGGATGCATTTTTTCGTTTTGTAGTAGGAGAATTGAAGATGATTATAGGAGAGTTGAATGTGGTTAAAATAGGAATTGAAGTGTGATATTTATAGTGATTTTTTTTTAACATAGCCGTTGGCCAACGGCTACTTTGGTTTGGCCATTGAGAGACCGCCATGTCAGCTTGCTAGACCTGCCCCACGCCCGGCTTCAAACCCAAGCCCCAAGGGCCAAGCCCAAGGGCCACGCCCCAACCCAAGCCCACCCGGGGTGATGGCTTGGGCATTTTCCCCCAACCCACGCCCCAACCCAAGCCCCATACCCCATAGTCTTAGATCTTCAATAAAGGGTAGTTACTTTGTCATTGCTATTCGTTTGTTTACCAAAAAAAGAATGAAATGTTCGGTTGTTTTTAGATTTTTAGGTGTACGATTGTTTTTAGTTTTTTTTTTTTTTTTTTTTGTGTGAAGGTATACTGCAGATTTTTTAAAAATATTGTTGTATTCAAAATCAATTTTTTTTTTTGCATCGTAGGCTATAACGACAATGTTAGTGTAACGTCACACAACCGCTTATGATTAAACATCCTTGCCGGTATTTTGCCATAATGAAAACGATATCGGTGTTCGCCTTTACGTTTTTCGACAAAGCAAACGGATAATGACCAAACTCCACCCACTTGCGTGGAGAAAAACGATCACACACACTCCCGCCGCGAAGCGCGGGGGTAAACACCTAGTTAAAAACAAACATTGATACTGATAAAAAAGACACAAAATATAGAAAAAAAACTAAGAAATCATGTTATGTCTTGTTTTATTTCTTTTGCGAATTGACAGTTCAAATCCGTAAGAAATTGATTAAAGATTAATATTATTATTTATTCTTATAATAAATTTTGACTTATAATATTAGTGGCCTGATGTGTGCAAAATGCAACATATAAATTACATCAATTGTGGCACAAAACTAACCCTTTTTTAGTACTAATGTTGGAAAAAGTGTGCTTTTGTCTTCCTTTTGTATTTTCAGGATTAAATGAGCTCAAATTAACAAAAGAAGCAAAAAGACATCAAAATCTAACATAAATACAAGAAAAGGAACAAACGTGACATGCCCGACCCCACGACAGCACCTTCCCAAGCAAAACAAGAAGACAGAAGACTGAACACGCCCCGTGCTCAGCCAGCACGGGGGCGTGCCCATGTGTCAGCAGAAAAGACAAAGTGGTAGAAGCTTCTATTGCCCACCACGGGGCCGTGCTCAGCGGACACGGGGCCGTGGTCAACTATAAGATTCGCAGAATCCAGACAAATCTTCATAGTACATATATGCTTCTGCACACGGGGTCGTGCTTAACGGACACGGGGGCGTGGTCAACTAATAAAGACAAGCTGCATTAAATGAAGAAAGAGAGGATGTGGACACGGGGCCGTGCCCACTGGACACGGTGGCCGTGCCCGAGCTTCTGTTTAGCCTATAAATACGAGTGTTTGGCTCAAGCTCAAACCATCCCTTGGCACACCACCTCTCTCACACTTCACCCACCACCCACCACCACCACCATCATCCATTGTACATCATAGAGTGTGTGAGTCGTCTCGGGATCCAAGATTGATCGTAAGAGTTCTTGACAATAAAGGCCATGTTTGCCTAAGTCTCTTACATCACTTGGTGAAGACAAGTGTCTAGTGTAATACTTTTTATTTTTAATTTTTTCGCACTTTTTACTTGGTTTTGTATTAATGACTTTAATAACTAGTTTCTTATGTTGAAGGTGATTCTTCCTTATCGTTTGTCCGTGGTGTCTTGGCATTATTTTACTGTATATATAAAATAAAAGATTTTCACCATTCATATCTCCACGGTCTATATGGAGGTATGTTGGCTACCTGCTCGGGGGTTAAGGGAACGGTTTGGTAAGAGTCTTGTCGTTGTTCAGCGTTTAGAGATCCTGCAAGGGACCTGGGTCAAATTTAGTAGGACCTCCTTCAATGCTTAACGGTATTGGATGGCGGGGGTCCAAACTCTTTGATCCCCTCATAAGTTAAACTACTATTAATACTATAACCCGGCTATTTAGGACTGTATCCCTGCTGACTCAGACTACTTAGCCGAGGGTAACGTCACCTTCAAAAGAGGGGCATACCATAATTTGCATTAATAACTTAATTAATTATCTTTCAATAATCCGACCCTTTAGGATTGTATCCTTGCTGACTCAAACTACTGGGTTGAGGGTAACGTCACCTCCAAAAGAGGGGCCTACTACAATAACTAAGATAATCTCTTAAATAAGTGCAAAAGTGCGGAAATAATCAAATGTTACACTATACACGAGTCGGAACCAAGTGATTCATCTTGTCTATCTGTTTTTATTTTTATTTTTTGTAACATCCCGAAAATACAAAACTTTATATTAGAACTATAAAGTGTACAATATACAAGAAAAAGCTAACTAGGATAATAACCTAGTTAGTTAGGAATCTTGTAGTAATACACATATGGGACTAAAAAGCTTAAAATATACACTAAATAAGAGTGGAGGGGCCTAGGTTGTCAAAATTGAAACTTGTAATACTAATATTAGATAAAAACAAAACCAAACACCCCATTAGGGGGCTCTGGTCGATCAAGAAGAACAGGGGGCGACACCCTCACTCTAAAAAACCCTAACTTCCACTAAAACTCTCAATTGAAGGCCTAAATCAAGCTAAAATCGAAATCTGAACATGGAATCATGATCACCTCGTCAAGAGGATCATAAGGTATGTCAAATTAGGTTATTTGAGTTCAACCCAAATTCTTGCATGTTATTGAAATCGAGTGTTGAGCTTGATTATGTGTTGTAAACACGAAATTGGAAGTAATATAAGGTCTAGGGACAAACCCTAGACGATTTCTTGTCAAAATCTTGCATGATAATAGTGAGAGTCAAAATCACCATAGTGGGTGGTTAATAAGCTAGTAGAACTTGATAAACACTAGGATTAAGACTCTTGTTCTAGTGTAAACTGAAATTGTGAGATAATCTCTAAAATCCTTGATGTTAAAATATGGATATATTGTCTATTTGAAGTTAAATTGAGTGGTAATTTCAAGTTATGAACTTGGTTTAGATCATGTAGAAATTAGACCCGCAAGGTGTTTGATAAAACGCATAAATGAGGGCTAAAATGTTATAAGTTGGATGAAAACGCAGATTTGACAATGTTAAGAAACAATGCGTTAAAGCTTATGAAAGAGTTCTAAAACTTGTTATGAATTGAACTCTATAGGCAAGGAATCCGGAACGTCAAGCGGACACACCGGAGGGGATACGCGTGGAAAAGGAGTGCTTTAAAGGTACGTGGCTTAAGCCCCGTTAAATTATGTGTAAATGTTTAGTTTTGTTGTGTGAATGATGTTGTAGTGTAATGAATGCGTTTGGTGCGTCGCTAAAGTGGCGAAGTACACTCGACCATCAAACGGGTCAAAGTAAAGACTTGGAACTTAGTTTGGCTAGTCAATGAAGTGATGGTTTTCACTAAATAGCCAAACGGGTCAAAATGATGCTTTTAACAAGAATCACGAGAGTAGAGACTTGAAAGTCTCATACTTCGTTAAATGATGGATTGTACCATACCAATGATTTGGTTATATTAATCTTAGTATAAGAACCCGGAATTTGGGTCAAACAATAGAAGTTAAATGAAAAAGGGTTGTTTGAAACGGAATGCTTGAATTCCGAAGAAACAAGTATTTAGTCCCAATGGAACGCAAATCCATAGAATGGCGCGAATACACCCAATATATGAGCCCGGGAATTTGGGTAATTATGTCTAAAAGGTTTTAAGAATGGAAAAGAGGTGCTATGCACTTATACTAATGGGTTTGATAATTGAAATAAGGAAATTGTGAACCGATTGTCGGTACCCCGGTTTCCACGATGTGAAATTTACATGGTTGGATCCGTAATTTTATTACGGACTCATAGGAAAAAGAATCGGTCAAAACGGACTAACGAATAAGAAGTTATGATAGTTTAAAGTTAGAATTTTTACCAATTTCGGAGCTGGGCAGATATGCAGGAATTTAAACCTGCACCTGCTGGAAAACGTGTTCCCCCGCGCCACGCGGAGGAACACATAAATACCCCCGCGATACGCGGAAGCCGTCGCGAGTCGCGACGGATTTAGCGTCTCCTGCCGCGACACGCGGGAGGATTAAAAATCATAAATTTTATTTTCTTTTATTAAATTAATGCTGGAACTTGTTTATAAGTATTATGTCAATGCCAAAACTAATGTTTTTAGTGGTTTTGACCTTAGGTGAGTATGGTGGGATTCCGGATGGCGGTCAAGCAATGTCGAAGAACCGAACACATATTTTGAAGCTTCCGCGTTAACTTAACTTTGTTTTAGACAATGATTTTGATGTAAATGAATTGATAACCATGTCCTAAGGTTTTAAACTAGTCGGTAGTGACTAGTAGAAGTTACTTTAAACTTTCGTTTTGTACTTAACATGATCATGTTGGCTATTTCTAATCGAAAACATTTTGTAAATTGGGATTTTAGTATAAACTCATGTAATATATTAAGTAATCTCATTATCATAAAAAGGTTGTTACAAGTTGGTATCAGAGCTCAAGGTTTTTAACAAGTGTGTTCGGTTCAAGCTTGATCAAACATCCGGTAAGAGTTAATTGTTCTTAGTAGAGTTATTAAGTATAAAGAGGGAATAATGAATAGATATGCATGGGAAGAGTGTGTTAACACACGCAAACCCGGAAAGTGCATTAAATAAGAACGGTGAAAACAAGTCACGAACTTGAATAAACCGAAGTAAATAAATCACATGTTATAGATGAAATGTTAACGCTCGATGTAAACATTTCAGTTAAAGATGGCGAATAAAAGTAATGATGATGCGGTGCCAAGAGTCACCGAGCAAACGAGAGAAGTGATTGCTGAGGAGGTAGGAAAAGCAATCGAAAACAGTTTGTCAGGTTTTATCGACAAAATCCAAAACACGTTATTATCAGTGGTGGAAGAAAGGATCAAGAAATTGGAGGATAATACCAATTTAGCAAAGGAGAAGTCGGGAGGACGAAAATCTTGCTCTTATAAAGAGTTCATGGCGTGTAAACCGCCAATCTACAATGGGGAGGTTGACCCGATAATATGCCAACGGTGGCTAAGTGATATGGAGGGAGTATTTGAAAGTACCCATTGCGATGAGGATGACTTCGTGGCTTATGGCACGGGTCAGTTAAGGGGTCAGGCGAAAGATTGGTGGGATAACAAGAAGAAAGAGATCGGAAGCGAAGCGGCTAAGGCTATGACATGGGACGAGTTTAAGACGCCGTTTCTTAAACATCATAGTCCCAAGGCAATCATTAACAAAATCAAGGAAGAATTTATGCAGCTTCGACACAAGGGTGAATCTATCGATAAAATCACGGGAACGTTCATGGATAAAATGAAGTTTTGTGATGATCTCATAACGAATGAAGAGCAGAAAATATATTATTATTATTATTATAATATGCTGAGCACCGAGTATAGGGAGTTTATGACTCCTTCGAAGTATGAGACTCTCACCGAGATTATAAACGTTGCTCGGGAACGGGAGATAGAGTTGAAGAAACAGATAGAAAGAGGCGAAAGAAGGGCACAGGTAGTAAACCCAAGCCCAACGAAAAAGGCACCTCCGAACGAATCCTCGAAGAAGCAAGAAGGAAAAAGCGGGTCATCAAGCTGCAAGATATGCGGGAAAGGTCACAAGGGTGAGTGCCGGTTTAAGGACAAGCCGTGTCCTATTTGTGGGAAAACCGGGCACACGGCTGCGTTGTGCTCGGGGAAGGTGTCGGTGTGTTACAAATGTTATCAGCGGGGTCACAAGAAATCGGAGTGTCCGGAATTGATCGGGAAGAAAGATGACAAGGATACACGTACTGAGACACCAAGAGCAAAAGCAAGATCCTTCCAGTTAACGGCAGCCGAGGCAAAGGTGGAACCCGATGTGGTTTCAGGTATATTTGCTATAAACTCGATTCCCGCACATGTGTTATTTGATACGGGTGCGAATAAATCCTTTGTTTCATATGGATTTATTCGACATCCTTCTTTTGTACTAACGAAATTGCCTATGCCATTAGAGGTAGAAATAGGTGATAACAAAAGTTTCCTTGTATGTGATGTATGTCGAGACTGCAAAATAAACATTTTTGATGAGGAATATCTAATAGATTTGATCCCTATGTCAATGGGAGAATTCCAAGTAGTGGTCGGGATGAATTGGTTATCTCGACATCATGCAGAAGTGATATGTTTCCGCAAGGAGATAAAATTGACATCTCCAAGCGGAAAGCAAGTCACCATCTATGGCGAAAAAGGGGGCAGTCCCGTTATGTGCTCAATACTAAAAGCTCATAAACTTATGAAGCGCGGATGTAAAGCATTTATGATATACGCAAACGAACCTGATAAAGAGACGCCAAATATTGAAGACGTACCGGTGGTACGCGAATACGCTGATGTATTTCTGGAAGATTTACCGGGAATACCGCCAGAACGGGAGGTAGAGTTCGGAATTGAATTGATTCCGGGCGCGAAACCTGTGGCTAAGGCGCCGTATCGGTTAGCGCCATCAGAATTGCAAGAATTGATGTCCCAAATCCAAGAATTGCTCGACAAGGGATTTATTCGGCCAAGTGTGTCTCCATGGGGCGCACCAGTATTATTCGTGAGAAAGAAGGACGTGAGCATGTGTGTGTGCATTGATTACCGGGAGTTGAATAAACTCACGGTAAAGAATCGATATCCGCTTCCAAGAATTGATGACCTATTTGACCAATTACAAGGTGCAAGTTGGTTCTCAAAAATCGACCTCAGATCGGGGTATCATCAGTTAAAAGTCAAAGAGGAGGATGTACCGAAGACGGCTTTCCGTACACGGTACGGACATTACGAGTTTCTCGTGATGTCCTTTGGGTTAACTAATGCACCCGCGGCTTTCATGGATCTCATGAACCGGGTTTGCAAACCCATGCTAGACAAGTCAGTGATAGTGTTCATTGATGACATTTTGATATACTCCAAGAATGAAGCAGAACACGCAAGTCATTTGCGTGAAGTGTTGGAGACGCTCAGGAAAGAGAAATTGTATGCAAAATTCTCAAAATGTGCCTTCTGGTTACGAGAGGTGCAATTTCTTGGGCACATCATTAGTGCAAACGGGGTGTTAGTTGATCCTTCAAAGATAGAAGCTATGTCAAGATGGACTCCACCGAGGAATCCTTCGGAAATCAGAAGCTTCTTGGGGCTTGCGGGTTATTATCGGAGATTCATACAAGATTTCTCCAAAATTGCTATGCCGTTGACCAAACTAACCCGTAAGGATGAAAAGTTTATTTGGGCCGAGGATCAAGAAAGGGCGTTCCAAACGCTCAAGGAAAAATTGACCCATGCACCGGTATTGACATTACCGGACGGAACGGAGGATATGGTAGTTTACTCGGATGCATCGCATTCGGGACTTGGCTGCGTTTTGATGCAGCGGGGCTAGGTTATAGCCTATGCCTCGAGGCAGCTAAAGACTCATGAGAAAAGATATCCTACCCATGACCTCGAGTTAGCAGCAGTGGTGTTCGCCTTGAAGATATGGAGGCATTACTTGTATGGGGTGAAGTGCATTATCTTTACCGACCACAAAAGTTTAAAGTATTTCTTCAATCAGAATGAATTAAATATGAGGCAGAGGCGGTGGTTAGAAACTGTCAAGGACTTTGATTGTGAAATACATTACCACCCCGGGAAGGCTAATGTAGTGGCAGACGCGTAGAGCCGAAAGACATATTATACGCCTATTCGAGTACGATCGATGCAACTAATTGTGACATCGGGTTTGCTTGAACAAATCCAGAAATCTCAAATTGAAGCAATCAAGGAAGAAAATGTGAAGAGGGAAAGGATAGTTGGGCAGCTAAAAGACCTGGAGGATGATAACCAAGGATTGAAAACTCGATTTGGGAGAATTTGGGTTCCAAATACGTGTGGGGCCAAGGTGCGTCTTCTTGACGAGGCCCATAAATCTCATTATTCAATTCATCCGGGGGCGACCAAAATGTATAATGACTTAAAACAAAACTATTGGTGGCCCGGAATGAAAAGGGATATTGTGAAATATGTACAGAAGTGTTTGACTTGTTTACAAGTAAAAGCAGAGCACCAAAAGCCATATGGTAAGTTGCAACCGTTGGATATCCCAGTTTGGAAATGGGAACAAATCACGATGGATTTGTTAACCAAATTGCCCAAAACCAATCGCGGATTTGATGCTATATGGGTAGTCGTGGATAGATTGACAAAAAGTGCTCACTTCATTCCGATTCGTGAGACTTATACATCTGAGAAGATGTCGGAGGTGTACACCAATGAAATAATAGCACGTCATGGAGTACCGATATCTATTGTATCAGACAGAGATACTCGGTTTACTTCGAAATTTTGGCGCGAATTCCAAGAGCAAATGGGAACTAAATTGTTCATTAGCACTGCTTACCATCCACAAACGGATGGGCAAAGTGAGAGAACGATACAAACGTTGGAAGATATGTTGCGGGCTTGCATTATCGACTTCGGGGGTAGTTGGGATGTCTATCTACCCTTGGTCGAATTTTCATATAACAATAGCTAGCAATCGAGCATTAAAATGGCCCCGTATGAGATGTTATATGGTAGAAAGTGTCGAACCCCGGTATGTTGGGGAGAAGTGGGACCACGAGGACTAGCACCTACCGATATAATCCGAGCTACGAATGAGAAGATCGACTTGGTCCGAGCTAACCTAAAGGCGGCTCAGGATCGACAAAAAGCGTACGCAGATAAACGGAACAGACCAATTGAATTTCAAATTGGCGATAAAGTAATGCTAAAAGTATCGCCATGGAAAGGAATTATACGGTTCAGAAAAAGAGGAAAGTTGAGTCCGAGGTTCATTGGGCCATTCAGGATCACTGAACGGGTTGGTAAGGTAGCATATCGCCTTGAACTACCCGAGGAGTTGAGTGGAATTCATAGCACATTCCATGTGTCACATCTCCGAAAATGATTAGCAGACGAAACTGCTCGTATTCGCTATGATGACATCGAGGTGGATAACAGCCTCAACTATGCAGTGAGGCCAATTGAAATTTTAGATCGAAAAGAGAAGAGTCTGAGGAACAAAGTAATTAACCAAGTGAAGGTTAAATGGGAGCACAGGAAGGGTGCGGATACCACGTGGGAATCCGAAGAAGAGATGCAACGGCTCTACCCTAAACTATTTGGTACGTATTACGATCTCGGGGACGAAACCCTCTTTAAGGGGGGTGGACTTGTAACATCCCGAAAATACAAAACTTTATATTAGAACTATAAAGTGTACAATATACAAGAAAAAGCTAACTAGGATAATAACCCAGTTAGTTAGGAATCTTGTAGTAATACACATATGGGACTAAAAAGCTTAAAATATAAACTAAATAAGAGTGGAGGGGCCTAGGTTGTCAAAATTGAAACTTGTAATACTAATATTAGATAAAAACAAAACCAAACACCCCATTAGGGGGCTCTGGTCGATCAAGAAGAACAGGGGGCGACACCCTCACCTCAAAAACCCTAACTTCCACTAAAACTCTCAATTGAAGGCCTAAATCAAGCTAAAATCGAAATCTGAACATGGAATCATGATCACCTCGTCAAGAGAATCATAAGGTATGTCAAATTAGGTTATTTGAGTTCAACCCAAATTCTTGCATGTTATTGAAATCGAGTGTTGAGCTTGATTATGTGTTGTAAACACGAAATTGGAAGTAATATAAGGTCTAGGGACAAACCCTAGATGATTTCTTGTCAAAATCTTGCATGATAATAGTGAGAGTCAAAATCACCATAGTGGGTGGTTAATAAGCTAGTAGAACTTGATAAACACTAGGATTAAGACTCTTGTTCTAGTGTAAACTGAAATTGTGAGATAATCTCTAAAATCCTTGATGTTAAAATATGGATATATTGTCTATTTGAAGTTAAATTGAGTGGTAATTTCAAGTTATGAACTTGGTTTAGATCATGTAGAAATTAGACCCGCAAGGTGTTTGATAAAACGCCTAAATGAGGGCTAAAATGTTATAAGTTGGATGAAAACGCAGATTTGACTATGTTAAGAAACAATGCGTTAAAGCTTATGAAAGAGTTCTAAAACTTGTTATGAATTGAACTCTATAGGCAAGGAATCCGGAACGTCAAGAGGACACACCGGAGGGGATACGCGTGGAAAAGGAGTGCTTTAAAGGTACCTGGCTTAAGCCCCGTTAAATTATGTGTAAATGTTTAGTTTTGTTGTGTGAATGATGTTGTAGTGTAATGAATGCGTTTGGTGCGTCGCTAAAGTGGCGAAGTACACTCGACCATCAAACGGGTCAAAGTAAAGACTTGGAACTTAGTTTGGCTAGTCAATGAAGTGATGGTTTTCACTAAATAGCCAAACGGGTCAAAATGATGCTTTTAACAAGAATCACGAGAGTAGAGACTTGAAAGTCTCATACTTCGTTAAATGATGGATTGTACCATACCAATGATTTAGTTATATTAATCTTAGTATAAGAACCCGGAATTTGGGTCAAACAATAGAAGTTAAATGAAAAAGGGTTGTTTGAAATGGAATGCTTGAATTCTGAAGAAACAAGTATTTAGTCCCAAGGGAACGCAAAGCCATAGAATGGCGCGAATACACCCAATATATGAGCCCGGGAATTTGGGTAATTATGTCTAATAGGTTTAAGAATGGAAAAGAGGTGCTATGCACTTATACTAATGGGTTAGATAATTGAAATAAGGAAATTGTGAACCGATTGTCGGTACCCCGGTTTTCGCGATGTGAAATTTACATGGTTGGATCCGTAATTTTATTACGGACTCATAGGAAAAAGAATCGGTCAAAACGGACTAACGAATAAGAAGTTATGACAGTTTAAAGTTAGAATTTTTACCAATTTCCTGGGCAGATATGCAGGAATTTAAACCTGCACCTGCTGGAAAACGTGTTCCCCCGCGCCACGCGGAGGAACACATAAATACCCCCGCGATATGCGGAAGCCGTCGCAAGTCGCGACGGATTTAGCGTCTCCTGCCGCGACACGCGAGAGGATTAAAAATCCGAAATTTTATTTTCTTTTATTAAATTAATGCTGGAACTTGTTTATAAGTATTATGTCAATGCCAAAACTAATGTTTTTAGTGGTTTTGACCTTAGGTGACTATGGTGGGATTCCGGATGGCGGTCAAGCAATGTCGAAGAACCGAACACGTATTTTGAAGCTTTCGCGTTAACTTAACTTTGTTTTAGACAATGATTTTGATGTAAATGAATTGATAACCATGTCCTAAGGTTTTAAACTAGTCGGTAGTGACTAGTAGAAGTTACTTTAAACTTTCGTTTTGTACTTAACATGATCATGTTGGCTATTTCTAATCGAAAACATTTTGTAAATTGGGATTTTAGTATAAACTCATGTAATATATTAAGTAATCTCATTATCATAAAAAGGGTGTTACATTTTTATTTTCAGCATTTTAGTTAGTTTTTATTTTTCTTAGTTTAAAACCTTTTTCTAAACTTTTGATTTGATTAGACATTGAGGATAAACCGGTAGTAATAGCTCTTGTGTCCTTGGACGACCTCGGTATCTTGCCAACACTATACTACGCTCACGATGGGTGTACTTGCCCATATGTGTGTAACACCCCAAAAAAATGGGTTTTAGTAATCAAATCACGTTAATATTAACGAACGGGTAAAATACCAAGGGTGATAAATATTAACCCGGTAATTATCAGGATCTAAATAAATAAATCTCGTATTTAAATAAAAAGAGAATAAAAGGGTTTGAGTAAATAAAATTCATGGGAAGCCTGAGTTAACGGGACTTAAAATAAAACGGGTTATGATTTTACCCGAACCCACTAAGTTAACTAGGGGTGTTTAACCTAGTTAGTTATAAACCTTGGAAAAGTAAGAAAATGCAAAGTTAAAACGCCCTTTGTGCAAACTCGTGTGAAGTAATGTAACACCCCGAAATTTAAAAAGCTTTATATTAGTGTTATATAAAGTACAAAATAAACGAGAATGAGCTAACTAGGAATTTAATAACCCAGTTAGTTGAATTGTCTTGTTTTAAAGCATGAGTGAACTTAAATTGCCCAAGATATAAACAAAATAAGAGTAGAGGGGCCTATGTTGTCAAAATTGAAACTTAAATTCATAAAACAAAATTAAAAATAAACCAAACACCCTCAAAAGAGGTGTCTGGTCGATCAAGAGCAGGAGGAGGGCGACCCCCATCCTCAAAACCCAAAAAATTCACTAAACTCACAAATTGAAGGCTCAAACCAAGTTGAAATTGAAATCTAAACATAGATTCGTGATCACCTCGTCAAGGGGATCATAAGGTATGTCAAATTAGGTTGTTTTGATTCAACCCAAATGCCTTGCATGTGATAAAAATCGAATGTTGAAGCTTGATTAGGTGTTGTAGACATTAAATTGAATGTGATATGAGGTTTAGGGACAAACCCTAGATGATTTCTTGTTAAAACCTTGCATGATGATTGTGGGTTTAATATCACCATTGTAGGTGATTAATGTGTTAGTAGAAACTTGATAAACACTAGAATTATGATTCTTGTTCTAGTATAGCCTGAGTTTTAGTAAGTAATCTTTGCAATATAAATGTTAAATTTGTGTAAATTGCATGATTGAAGTGGAATTAGATGAGAAATTCAAGTCATGAACTTGGTTTTATTTATATGAAAATCCAACCCGCTACGTGTTTGTTGAAATGCCTAAGTGGGAACTAATATGTTAGAAATCGGATAAAAACGCATAATTGACTAGTGAGGCAAATTGTGTGTTATTAACTACAAAAAAAGGGGGGGTTCTAAATTAAAGTTGAATTGAACTCTTTAGGAAAAGAATCCGGATCGTCTAGCGGACAAGCCGGAGGAGGAGATACGCGTTCGAAGGGTGTGCTCTAAAGGTACGTGACTTGTAGTCTCGTTTTACTTATATAGATAAACCTAGTCGTAGATATATTCAGTCTTGGTATAGCGAAAATGATTTCGTTTGGTATGTCAATGAAGTGATGTAATTCACTCGACAAACCAAACAGGTTAAATAATGGTCGAATTGGTAGTGTTTGAAACGACTTAAACATCAGTCTTTAAATCGAGTTATAAAGCGTAAACCATGGAATGGAAGAGATACGCTAAGATTAACAAGCCCGGGAATGGGTAGTTGTAGTTAGAAACCAACGTTGATGAATTAAGCAAGTATGTAACTTGACCCGTTACATTAAATGAATTGTTGTTAAACTATGTATAGTTGTAATGTAAAATAGAAGTTGTGATGATTTTAGTGACCATGATAGTTACTCGAATTAATAGAATTAGAATTGATAAAGAACCGCTTGGTAGTCATCATATTGGAGGATTTCCACAAGATGAGCCAACGGGTCGAATAATAGTATAAATTGTAGGATTAGTGTTCTAACTAGTTAACCATCGCAACATCTAATCACAAGAGCATTAAACCATGGAATTGGTAAAGGAATGCAAGTGATGTTAAGCCCCGGATGATGGGCATAAGGCGCCATAGGCTTTCTAGTGAAAGGGTAGTAAAATGGGTAAAGCTAGAGTGGGTCAAATAAATGCATAAGGGCATTTAGTTATTCGGTCCGCAAATCAAATTCTCGGTATGGAAATTGAAATAGGCACGTTGGTATTGAATTTACAAACGCATAGGAAAAAGAATCACCAAAAACGGACTTACGAGTAAAAAGTTATGGTCATTTTAAGATAAAAATGACAATTTCCGGAACTAGCAGCAAGTGCAGGATTCAGCAATGAACCTGCTGGAAAACGTAATCCCCCGCGCCACGCGGGGGAGACACCTTGAACTGGCGCGACACGCGGGGGCGCCCGCGCCACCCGACAAAGAGAGCAGATCCTGGCGCGACACGCGACAGGATCAGTTGTGAAATTTTATTTTAATTCTTATGAATTGATGTCGGAACTTGTTTATATGTAACATATAAATGTCAAAACTAATATTTTTAGTGGTTTTGACCATAGGTGGCAATGGGGATCTTACGGATGGCGGTCAAGCATATTTTTGAAGAACCAAATACACACTTTTGAAGCTTCCGCAATTATCTTGTTTTGTTTTGTAAAAAGACAAAGTGGAATATGTAAATATTTCGAACTATGTTTTAGAATGTTGTAAACACGTTTAAACACTCAAGATGCAAAAGTTTTTTATAAGTGGCATTTTCTCATAAAATGCTTACTTTAATTATATATATTAACGTTAAATTAATATGGGTGTTACAAGTTGGTAATCACAGCTCAAGGTTGTTAACAAAGTGTGTTCGGTTCAAGCTTGATCGATCGTCCGGTAAGAATTAATTGCTTTAATAGACTTACTAGAATACTAGAAAAAGGAAATTTGATTTGATATGCACGAGAAGTGCGTGTTTACACACTCAAACCCGGAAAAGTGCACTAAACATAAATGGTTTAAGCAAGTGGTGAACTTGGCTGGATCAAAATGAATGACGCATGTCATAGATGAAATGTTTAACAATTAGTGTAAACATTTCAGTTTCAAGATGACGGAAAGATGGGAGGAGTGTATAAATACGCTCGAACCCGGGAAAATACACTAAGTAAGAAAGGTAAGGCAAGAAATATACTTGACCAAACCGAAAAAGAATAACACAGTACTTATGATTGAGTGAGAGTGATATAAATTTCCGTATAATAAGATGGAAATGAATTAAGTAATTATTGATAAACCATGATGGATGTTTCAGTTAAAGAAATGTCTGGAGTAACCGGAGATGATTCGACATCTGAATTGACTGAACAAATGAAAGCTAAGATTTCCGAGGCAGTCGGAAAAGCTCTAGAAAATAGTCTATCACAATATATTGATAGATTACAAACCACAATCGTGCCGGTGGTGGACGATATGATGGCTGAATTGAAAGACAGCATACTACAAGAAATAGAAGAAAGGAGGGTGTTGGATATGAATCCAAGTTCCGTAAAGAAATCCAAGTCTAATAAAGCTCCCAAGAAAGGAGTTACAAAAAGTGTGTTACATCGGTGTAAATTTTGTGGAAAAATTCACAAGGGCACATGTGGTAAGCCAGGGTATAAGAAGTCTAAACTTCCAGGGAGGCTCGGATCTAAAGACACAACCGACACAAAGTCTGATGCCCAGAAATCAAGGACAAGGTCGTTTCATATAACAGCCATAGAGGCTAAAGCTGAACCTGATGTCGTTTCAGGTATACTCTTGTAAATTCAATTTCGGCATGAATTTTAATTATTACGGGTGCAAATAAATCGTTTGTTTTATATCGATTTATTCAACATCATACATTCGTGTTTATAAAATTACCTATGCTTTGAGAAATAGGAATAGGTAATAATAAAAGTTCTACCGTTTAAAAGAAGTGCAGAAACTGTACATTGAGCATCGAAGTAAAAGTAATCTCGGTAGATATTACAATGGGAAGGAGTGCATGTACACTCGAACCCGGAGATACAATAAAAGACGAGTGTCGTAATGGGAAGGAGTGCATGTACACTCGAACCCGGGAAATTAATGAAGTGAATAAATGTTGTGATGGGAAGGAGTGAATCTACACTCGAACCCGGAATTTGCAATAGTAATAAATGGCAAAGACAAGGTTATTGACCAAACCAAATAAGACATGTAGAAACTTTGTTTATATCAATAAATGAGGTGGATAAATTCCATACAATGATACGGAATAATAAAATGAAATAAATTGATGTTGTTATTGTAACAATGGATTAATGTCAAAAATGAGAGATTAAGACTCAGACAAAAATATCCGCGAGAAGAAGCTAAATGGATAATACATATTATTCGCTGCGGTGAATAATGAAATAAGTATATTAAAAGTGTTGGAATAAAAGCGGGTAAAACCCCAAAATCCGTATCACAATAGCAGTGATTTTACCAAATAAGACTTAAGAAATAAGCCTTCGGGATATTGGTAAAAGAGATGAATCTAGGGGTCACTAACAAAAGAAATATGGTGTTCAAATCTAAGTGAACAAAAATATAAATCGACAATTTAGAATGTCAAGGCATAAAGGATAAAGTTTGACAGTCATAAGTGATGAAAATTCACCCGAACAAGTCAAACAAGATGAATAAAAGAATAAAGGACGTGGTGGATTAAAGGCGATGGAATTCGCTAATATGACCAAATAAATCTAAGTGAAGTCTAAATGCATGCAGGAATGGTTGTTCTGATAATGATGTTGGTAAAATGCCCGATGGATGGGTATGATTTTAGATATATGCGTAAACCAAGAGACGGGAACGTGGATTAAAAAGTCGAAAGACTCGAATTTAGAGTTATGACTAAAAGACGATAAAATTTCGCAAAACGGAAATTTTGAAAGTTATGTTCAACTATTTCAACGTTGATCGGGCCGAATAAAGTATAACGCTTGATAGTGTAAGTAAGCGCAAACCATTAATGGGAGTTCAAATATTAACAAACTTATGTGATGAATTGTGAGAAAAATATAAAAGGAAGACGTAAACCAGTAAAACCGGACCCGGGTAAATGAGTTGTAAAGAAATAAAAGCGCATACCAGATAATGGTAGGCAGAGAACAAACCGGCACGTAATAACATAAGAAGTCACAGAGTTGGAAGAATAGTTCGAACAAAAACAAATGAAGCCTTGAACTACGGTCAAGGTCGATGGAAATCAAAAGTAAAAAATAATAATAATAATAATAATAATAATAATAAAATAATTGATTCCAGACATAACGAGAGGTGCTTTGACGCTATATGTGTAAATATACATTTTAATGATGACAAAGAGTAGACTCGAAACTTACGAGACATGAGGTGACGGTGACGACTCAGTCTAACCGATAAGATCATCCAAGGTCAAGATGGTGTTGTGGTTTATATAAAACGCTTGTCAATTTAGGGTAATATGAAATAAACATATTGACGAACTCATACTATTGAGTGGTCAAGTGGCGATTGGGACAAATAGGTGACAAGATAATAAATACAAGACACAAGTTACAGTCCGTAAGGACTTACACGTGAAAGACGCATGCGTCGAGGAAAAGGATAACTTTTGACAAAAAGAAGGAATGTCTTGGAAACGAAACTAAGTTAGTTTGGTCCAAACCAAAGGACTACTTAAGGAAGGTTTCGGGACGAAACCTCTTTAAGGGGTAGACTTGTAACACCCAAAAAAATGGGTTTTAGTAATCAAATCACGTTAATATTAACGAACGGGTAAAATACCAAGGGTGATAAATATTAACCCGGTAATTATCAGGATCTAAATAAATAAATCTCGTATTTAAATAAAAAGAGAATAAAAGGGTTTGAGTAAAAAAAAATCATGGGAAGCCTGAGTTAACGAGACTTAAAATAAAACGGGTTATGATTTTACCCGAACCCACTAAGTTAACTAGGGGTGTTTAACCTAGTTAGTTATAAACCTTGGAAAAGTAAGAAAATGCAAAGTTAAAACACCCTTTGTGCAAACTCGTGTGAAGTAATGTAACACCCCGAAATTTAAAAAGCTTTATATTAGTGTTATATAAAGTACAAAATAAACGAGAATGAGCTAACTAGGAATTTAATAACCCAGTTAGTTGAATTGTCTTGTTTTAAAGCATGAGTGAACTTAAATTGCCCAAGATATAAACTAAATAAGAGTAAAGGGGCCTATGTTGTCAAAATTGAAACTTAAATTCATAAAACAAAATTAAAAACAAACCAAACACCCTCAAAAGAGGTGTCTGGTCGATCAAGAGCAGGAGGAGGGCGACCCCCATCCTCAAAACCCAAAAAATTCACTAAACTCACAAATTGAAGGCTCAAACCAAGTTGAAATTGACATCTAAACATAGATTCGTGATCACCTCGTCAAGGGGATCATAAGGTATGTCAAATTAGGTTGTTTTGATTCAACCCAAATGCCTTGCATATGATAAAAATCGAATGTTGAAGCTTGATTAGGTGCTGTAGACATGAAATTGAAAGTGATATGAGGTTTAGGGACAAACCCTAGATGATTTCTTGTTAAAACCTTGCATGATGATTATGGGTTTAATATCACCATTGTAGGTGATTAATGTGTTAGTAGAAACTTGATAAACACTAGAATTATGATTCTTGTTCTAGTATAGCCTGAGTTTTAGTAAGTAATCTTTGCAATATAAATGTTAAATTTGTGTAAATTGCATGATTGAAGTGGAATTAGATGAGAAATTCAAGTCATGAACTTGGTTTTATTTATATGAAAATCCAACCTGCTACGTGTTTGTTGAAATGCCTAAGTGGGAACTAATATGTTAGAAATCGGATAAAAACGCATAATTGACTAGTGAGGCAAATTGTGTGTTATTAACTACAAAAAGGGGGGGGGGGTTCTAAATTAAAGTTGAATTGAACTCTTTAGGAAAAGAATCCGGATCGTCTAGCGGACAAGCCGGAGGAGGAGATACGCGTTCGAAGGGTGTGCTCTAAAGGTACGTGACTTGTAGTCTCGTTTTACTTATATAGATAAACCTAGTCGTAGATATATTCAATATTGGTATAGCGAAAATGATTTCGTTTGGTATGTCAATGAAGTGATGTAATTCACTCGACAAACCAAACAGGTTAAATAATGGTCGAATTGGTAGTGTTTGAAACGACTTAAACATCAGTCTTTAAATCGAGTTATAAAGCGTAAACCATGGAATGGAAGAGATACGCTAATATTAACAAGCCCGGGAATGGGTAGTTGTAGTTAGAAACCAACGTTGATGAATTAAGCAAGTATGTAACTTGACCCGTTACATTAAATGAATTGTTGTTAAACTATGTATAGTTGTAATGTAAAATAGAAGTTGTGATGATTTTAGTGACCATGATAGTTACTCGAATTAATAGAATTAGAATTGATAAAGAGCCGCTTGGTAGTCATCATATTGGAGGATTTCCACAAGATGAGCCAACGGGTCGAATAATAGTATAAATTGTAGGATTAGTGTTCTAACTAGTTAACCATCGCAACATCGAATCACAAGAGTATTAAACCATGGAATTGGTAAAGGAATGCAAGTGATGTTAAGCCCCGGATGATGGGCATAAGGCGCCATAGGCTTTCTAGTGAAAGGGTAGTAAAATGGGTAAAGCTAGAGTGGGTCAAATAAATGCATAAGGGCATTTAGTTATTCGGTCCGCAAATCAAATTCTCGGTATGGAAATTGAAATAGGCACGTTGGTATTGAATTTACAGACGCATAGGAAAAAGAATCACCAAAAACGGACTTACGAGTAAAAAGTTATGGTCATTTTAAGATAAAAATGACAATTTCCGGAACTGGCAGCAAGTGCAGGATTCAGCAATGAACCTGCTGGAAAACGTAATCCCCCGCACCACGCGGGGGAGATACCTTGAACTGGCGCGACACGCGGGGGCGCCCGCGCCACGCGACAAAGAGTGCAGATCCTGGCGCGACACGCGACAGGATCAGTTGTGAAATTTTATTTTAATTCTTATGAATTGATGTCGGAACTTGTTTATATGTAACATATAAATGTCAAAACTAATATTTTTAGTGGTTTTGACCATAGGTGGCAATGGGGATCTTACGGATGGCGGTCAAGCATATTTTTGAAGAACCGAATACACACTTTTGAAGCTTCCGCAATTATCTTGTTTTGTTTTGTAAAAAGACAAAGTGGAATATGTAAATATTTCGAACTATGTTTTAGAATGTTGTAAACACGTTTAAACACTCAAGATGCAAAAGTTTTTGATAAGTGGCATTTTCTCATAAAATGCTTACTTTAATTATATATATTAACGTTAAATATGGGTGTTACAATGTGTGTTTAGTGTTAGTAAATATCGTGTTTTATAAATTTAAAACTTGGCTAAAAAAGTGTAAAAGGGCTTAAAATATACTTAAACTTATATATACACTTCACACGCATCATGGTCCTTGGTTAAAAAAGGAAAAAGTAATTAATTCAAAGCTCTAAAAGAGTAGTTAGCAACATTCATGCTCCTTTGCTTCACGTTAACATGTTAAAGAATGGAAGTTTTGACGCCCCTTAGCACCAAAGGGGAGTGGTTTGTATGACCCGTTAACTTGCCATGTCATATTTGTTGGAAGTTTAGTGTGAATGAAAGTCTCAAGTTGGTAATTCACCTTGTCCCACATTCCTGCGGACCTGAATGCAGCTCCAAAAACTCGGGCTCGCGTGAGGCACTGATTCGTATTTTTTTTTAAGTTTATAACTGAAATGATTATTAGTATTAATGATCATTGCTGCACTAGTGACCAAGCTGATCAGTTTAGACACACCTCAACAAACTTCTCCTCTCTCAATCTCAGTTTCTGCAACACAGTTTCTTTTCTTTTCAGGCAAGTGTTCAGGTTCGGCAGTGCGCTGTTGCTGTTTCGAACCGTCGTACCCTAGGAACAGACCGCGAATCTGTTTAAGGGAATTGTGTCAAACACAAGCCCAGTTCTCGTTAACTGTTTCTTTATCTCTGTTTTGATTATTTTGCAATTCTTGCAGTAGCAGATATCTAACAAACTTAAACAGATTATCTTACTAATTATTCCTGCATTGTCTTTTCTTTTCAGAATGGCATCCCAGCCCATGTCTACTTCTGTTTCTGCAGTCATGACTGCTGTCATGACTTCCGCTGTTCAGCGAGACATTCCAAGTTGGAGCTATGATCGAAAAGCTACCACCAAGCTGGGTTGATTTCAATAACTATCTCAAGCATAAGAGGAAGGAAATGACCATTGAGGATCTTGTTGTTCGCCTTCACATTGAAGAAGATAATAAAGTTGCTTTGAAAAGGATTGATAATCCTGAAACAGCAAAGGCCAATATTGTTGACCATGGCCAATCTTCGAAGGGAAACAAGAACGGTGGAAAGGGTTGAAAGAAAGCTCATGGGAAACGCTCCAACCTTGGTCCTAAGGGGGGATTTGGGAAAAGGAAGTTCCAAGGAACTTGCTATAATTGTCAAAAACAAGGCCATAAGGCCAACGAATGCAAGCTTCCAAAGAAGGAAAATGTTGGACAAGTTAACATGGTTCATGAGGTTGATAACCTCATTGCTATGATCACGGACCTCTCGATTTTGGTCACGGAAGTTAACTTGGTGGGGCAAAACCACAACGATTGGTGGATTGATACGGGGGCTACCCGTCATGTGTGTTTTAACAAGAACCTATTTAGCACCTTCAAAGAAGTGACTAATGGTGAAAAGGTTTTTATGGGGAATTCCGCCACGGCCGAAATCAAAGGCGAGGGGAATGTGGTTTTGAAAATTACGTCTGGAAAGGAACTCACTTTGTCAAATGTGTTGTATGTTCCAGAAATTCGTAAGAACCTTGTGTCCGGGTGGCAATTGAACAAGTTTGGGTTCAAAATGGTGATTGAGTCGGATAAGGTCGTGTTGACCAAAAATGGTATGTATGTTGGTAAGGGCTATGCCCTAAATGGAATGTTTAAACTCAATGTAATAGTTGTGAATGCAATGAAAGAAACAGCTACTAGTTCTACTTACTTGATTGAGTCTTCAAATCTTTGGCATGGTAGACTAGGTCATGTTAATTATAATTCCATTCGTCGTTTAATTAAACTTGATTGCAAACCAACATTCGATATCGACTCAATTAATAAATGTGAAACTTGCGTAGAAGCAAAACAAACGAAATCGTTATTCAAAAAGGTTGAACGAAACACCGAACCCCTCGAGATGATCCACACTGATGTGTGTCATCTAAAAGCAATTCCTACTCGTGGTGGGAACAAGTACTTCATCACGTTCATTGATGATAGTACAAGGTATTGCTATGTGTACTTACTTAAGAGTAAGGACGAGGCTATTGACAAGTTTATTTTGTTCAAAGCCGAAGTTGGGAATCAACTAAATCGGAAAATCAAAATCGTGAGGAGCGGCCGAGGAGGTGAATATGTTTCACCTTTTATTGACGTATGTGCAAAAAAGTGGAATCATCCACGAACTCACGGCTCCTTACTCCCCTCAATCAAATGGCATAGCGGAACGGAAAAATCGTACTTTGAAAGAAATGATGAATGCCATGACGATAAGTTCTGGTGTAAACCAAAACATGTGGGGGGAAGCAATCTTATCGGCAAATTATGTGTTGAACATGATACCCAATAAGAAAAAGGATGTAACGCCTTACGAATTATGGACCGGAAAGAAACCACCGTATAAATCCTTTAAAGTATGGGGTGTTTGGCTAAGGTGGTGGTCACACCACCTAAGCACCTACTAATAGGACCCAAAACGGTGGATTGTGTATTTATAGGATACACCCGTCCTTATGGTCCTTATCGTTTTCTTGTGCATGATTCTAAGAACCCTGGAATATGCAAAGGCACCATAATGGAATCTAAGGATGCATCATGGTTTGAACATATGTTCCCATGCTTAGATAAAAGTGAACCAAGTTCTTCTAGACCGGTTGAGGAAATTGTTCCCGAGGGTGAAGTTGAAAACGATGATCCTCGAGAACAATCTAATACTGAGGAAGTTGAAATCAGGAAAAGTAAACGGCAAAGGACTGAAAAATCCTTTGGCCCTGAGTTTCTTACCTATATGGTAGAAGATGAACCTCAAACATACCAACAAGTGGTGCATTCCTCAGAAGGACCTCAGTGGAGGGAGGCAATCAAAAGTGAGATAGACTCTATCTTACAAAACCATACTTGGGAACTATTGGATCTTCCTCAAGGATGTAAACCACTAGGATATCGATGGATCTTCAAGAAGAAGATGAAACCAGATGGGACCATCGATAAATACAAAGCAAGGTTGGTGATCAAAGGATATAAACAACGAGAAGGTTTAGATTACTTTGATACATATTCGCCGGTTACGCGAATAACATCCATCAGGATGGTGCTTGCCATTGCTGTCATTAGAAATTTGGATGTCCACCAAATGGATGTGAAAACAGCTTTCTTGAATGGAAATCTAGAGGAAGAGATCTACATGGAGCAACCCGAAGGCTTCACAGCTATTGGGCAAGAAAAGAAAGTGTGTAAACTTGTAAAATCCTTGTATGGATTGAAACAAGCTCCAAAACAATGGCACCAAAAGTTTGATCATGTCATGCTTGATGTTGGGTTCAAAATCAATGAATCTGACAAGTGTGTGTATGTGAAAGACACATCTGATGGATATGTCATTTTGTGTCTGTATGTAGATGACATGCTCATTGCTGGAAGTGATGACGAAATCATAAAATCTACAAAGAACATGCTAAAAGCAAGGTTTGACATGAAAGACATGGGTCTTGCGGATGTGATTTTGGGGGTCAAAATCACGAGAACCCAAAGTGGACTTGTTTTAAGTCAATCCCATTATGTGGACAAAATTCTTGAGAAGTTCAATGCAAATGACTCTAATGAAGCTAGAACTCCACTTGACACGAGTCAACATCTAGCCAAGAATAGAGGTGAACCTGTAAACCAATTGGAATACTCAAGAATTATTGATAGCTTGATGTATCTTATGAGTTGTAATTGACCAGACATAGCATATGCTGTAAGCAAGCTAAGCAGGTACACGAGCAATCCAAGTTCAATGCATTGGAACTGTATCACTCGGTTGCTTCGCTACTTAAGATACACCCGAGAATACGGGTTGCATTACAACATATATCCAGCAGTTATAGAAGGACACCGTGATGCAAATTGGATATCTGACACGAATGATTCCAGAGCTGATGAATTTGGCTCTTCAAGGACACTGCGATGCAAATTGCATTAAAATCTCTTGCTCTTCAAGTGATGAATTTGGCTCACTTTCATGCGCGCGTGCGCCACACTGGCTCAATTCCATGCACACCTGCGCCACGTCACCTGTGAGCCTATACGAGCACGCCACACACTAAGTGCAAAGTGCGCCATCAAAGCGCCACATTGCGCCTCATCGCCCATGCCACGCGCGCGCGTGTGCGAGTGCGGCTGAGGGTAGAGGCTGTGGTATTGAGGGTGTACGGTGGTAGTGGATGTACGGTGGTGGAGGGGAGACGGTGGTGGTGGGAGTACCGTGGTGGAGGGGAGACGGTGGTGGTGGGTGAGAGAGAGAGACTGAGTTTCAGGTTTAAGGGTTGAAGATGATGTAAATGGGGAAACGAGAATTAATAAGGGTATTTAATTTAGTTTTATAATTAACAAAATGTTAAATGAAAAGCACTTGGACAAAAATACCCCTGCACAAAAAAAGACAAAATAGGCATGTTGGAACAGTAAAAAATGAGAGTTTTTGAATTTTGGACCAAAATGGCAATAAAAGTGAAACCACAGGGACCCAGATTTAAAAAGTTTTAGATTTGGACTAAAATGGCAAAAGTGCCCAAACCACGGGGACCAAAATGACAGTTTACTCAAAAGGTTATTAGCATAATTATAATTTTTTTGAACGGCAAAAAAATATATATATAATTATGCTAATAACCTTTTTTTTCTAAAAACAATCTACTTTATTTCTACTCTATACTATTGTTTATTTCTACTCCAATACTTTTAGATATATGATAAAAAGAAATATGATCTTAATTAACATTTACCTATATATTAAAAACACAATGTATTAACAGTATTTTTAATATTTTTTTACTATAACAATTTATTATATATAGTTTTTCAAATAGTTTTATTATTTAAATATTATAATAATTGTTATTTTCTTTACTTTTTAAGTTTGATAAGCTTGGTGTCAACTGGTATTTGTATCGAAAATACTGGTTCGTTATTGGTACATAAAGGTAAAAACCAGCATCAGCCTAGTACATAAAACGCCAAAAGTCGGTACCAGATTGAGTTTGATAATCTTTTAGTTCGAGAAATTTGGTACTGCTACCCAGTACCATTTGCTCATCCCTAATCACGGCCGTACGAACAACAACGGTATCGTACAACTTTTTTTTCGTTTCAGAGGTAGGGAACTCGGTGCCAACTGATACCGAATCGGTATTGGTACCGAAAATACTGGTTACGGTACATGTATATGAAGGTAAAAAACGGTAGCGAACCGGTGCCAAGAACGCCAAAAGTCGGTACCGAACTGGTACTTAGGATCTTTCGGTTCAGGAAATCCAGTACCAGTACCCATTACTATTTGCTCATCTCTGACTACGGGTTTCTACCGAACAACATCATTACCATACAACTTTTTAGTTGATTTTTTTCGATTATTTTTAGTGTTTTTTTTACATTTTCTTTTTATTCTTGTCAGCGGTTCCGTCTGCAATGCGCTCGTAGTGATTTCAAACACATATAAACGTAGACTAAATAACAAAAAAAAAGTTCGCCGCAACGCGGCGACTGTTTTTATAACTAGTTAGATAGAAAAAAAATGATATTCTAGCTATTCATATCTAAAATTAACAATTAACAATTAACATTAACAAACTATAAATAAACAACATTTGTGTGCTTATAGGAGTGTACCTTATGCTTAGGGTAGTTTTCAAAAAAAAAAAAAAAATTGATGTTTCATTTTTTAACCCAAAGCTATTAGTTTTTCTACTTATAACACAAAAAGTTTTCATCTCTTGCAATTCAACTTTATAACTTTTGTACTTTCAACTTTGGTCCCAACACTTTTCATATTTCGCTGATTTTTCGTTTTAAATTTTGCGAGTTAACACGGCGTAACGTGTGTGTGGTTCAACGTTTTAACATTTCGTTTTACGCTTCGTACTAGATTTTGCGAGTTAACACGGCTCAACGTGAGTGTGTGGTTCAACGTTTTTACGTCGTCTATCTTTTTCCTGTTTGACAGGTTCGTTACAACGTGTGGGGTCCTAAATCGACTTAATTATTATTTTCTATGTTTTACGTTGTAGTCTAATTTCTTTACATTAATACACCGTAACTTCAGTATTGGTTGTCGCTGGCGGTGGTGTGGTATTGGTTCTATTCGGTATGGTTTTACGCCCCCGCCGCATTGTGGCGGGTGGTAATGCGGCGGGTTGTAAATCTAGTTACATTTATTTTGTTCCGAACTTTAAAAAGAAGTGTAGTATTGTTGACATGACAGATACAATATACAAGAGCAAAGGCAAAAATATATGAGTTATTACAAATCGATTACTAAACTTCTTTGGCTCATAACCGAATCAACGTTTCATTTCTTCAGGACCGACAGGCGGCATCACGACCCCTTGATTCTGCCTCGCCAGATTTCCTTCCCATCCTAATTATAGTGCAAAACCAGTAAAACTCGAGTTAGATTTTTTTACAACAATTTATAAGTCATTTTGATTTTATTTTGAATTTAGAAAGAGAGATTGAGAAAAACTTATTACCAAAAGATGGTTCGAATCCACGATACTTAAGCTCACGATACTCCTGGCAAAGAGCGCACCACTCACAACAACAATGGACAAGACAGTCGTTGCAAGGTTGCTCAGGCAACATGTATTGTTGCCTTAATTTAGAGCGAAACATACAAGAATATATGCATTCGCATCCGGTGAATAGACACAGTATCGAATAAATGACCCCCGTGCACACCACAAGCTGTTTTATAAAAAAAATGCAATAATTCATCAAATAGTTTAAAATTATCCTACAGAGTCTTCTAAATCTAAGAAGTGTACAAAGACATAATGGGTCGCAAAATATAACACAATGTCGAGAGAAATATAACACAATGACGCAAATATAGAATAGACACAATAGATAAACAAATAAAATTCTAAAATCTACAAGCTATAAATTTAAAAGTGAAAACCTAAAATCTCATATCGTAGAGTTCGATGAGACGGTTAGAAAGCCGCTTGAATGGTGTCAATCGGAGTCCGTTTGACACCCTTTTTACGATTTATTATTTTTAGAAGACTTTCTATTTGATTTTAACCCTAGTCAAACAGTCTCGTCAACTTCTAAATGCGTACGATTCACAAATCATTTAGACCCAAACCAAATTGCTACTTTATTGAAACGACTTGTTGTCATGAGTCGAATCCGTTTTGATCATTTACCTCACCTAACCCATACGTTTTGCTAGACTTAGCTGTTGCTATTGTTTAATTAACAAAAATGCATATATTATACCAAGGTAGGTTTATAAATATTAAAGACTAAAATGTCGTTTTCGTCCCTACGGTTTGGCCAGTTTTGCATCTTTCATCCAAAATTTTGTTTTTTTCGTATCAGGATCCAAAAGGTTTGAAATCTTGCTATTTTCATCTGGCCCGTTAACTTCATCCATTTTTCTCCGTTAAGTCAGGGTATTTCCGTCTTTTTTGTTAACTTAAAGGGCAATTCGGTCTTTTTAACTTTATGTAAAAAGAGCGAATACCCTTGAAAAAGACTGAATTACCCTTAAAGTTAACAAAAAAGACATAAATACCCCTAACTTAACAGAGAAAAATGGATGGAGTTAACGAGCCGGATGAAAATGGCAAGATTTCAAATCTTTTGGATACAGATGAGAAAAAACAAACATTTGGACGAAAGTTGCAAAACTGGCCAAACCTCAAGGACGAGAATGACGTTTATACTGTATACTAAATCATATGATTAATCGAACTCGAGCCGGAGACACAGTGAGACATGTTGTGGAATTTTAGATTGCCGGATGATCAGAGAGCTGTGTAATCACTCTCAGATCAAATTATTTCGGTGGTTCACCCGAATAATTCAATCGGATACAACTCTGATTTTATGAGAAATTGAACCAGGGTATGTTCGTATGTGTGAATTTTTGAACCAGGAAGATGATCAAAAATGTGTGTACGAATTTTGGGGATGTTTTCAGATAACTGCCTCTGGCAGTTATATTTCAATTTAATTAAAATTTTGGGGATGTTTTCTGATAGCTCGACCCCAGCCAGGGGCTGCCGCCCCTTGGACCCTGCTCCCAGGGGCGCTGTCCCCTTGGAACCCCCGTAGAGTACGGGCTCCGCCCGTACACTTCGAATTATAATAACTCAAAAAAGCGTGCACTCCCACACCTCCTAACTTGCTTGATGTATATTATTATTCGCTTTGATCACCAAGTCAATCCCGATTACACTAAAATATCTAACAAGACACTTACAAGTAGTTCCCTTGTCGACAATCTCCGCAATTCGTCCAGAAGTAATGCATGGACACCAACACGTCAAGCAACCTATGATTCCCAAAAGAAACATGCAACAAGTTCTATAGTCAATACATATATAGTATATAACAAGTTCTAGACAATCAATATATATATATATATATATAGTGTATAACAGAATGATGAGTATTTGGTGTACAACTTACAACTGGAGCAATCTTTGCCGCAGTCGCAAAGGCCGGTGGACCATTGGCTAGGGGTAGTCATGGGCTGAGCTGGGACGCCGGTAACGTATTGCGGTTGTCCGGTGGAAGTATACATGATCAAAAATTGATTGAGCTAGCTGTTATGGGGTTAATTTGGATAGGTGTGTGGTTAAGGTGTTGTGGACTACTATATATGCCAAGGTTGATGATATGGATACATGCATCAAACAAACCGGTCCATTACCGTTTCCTAGCAGCCTCTTTGGACTTTACTTTATATATAATATTTTATACCATGTTGGTATATGTATATGATTGTGTGTTGTTTTTACAAGGAGATAATGCGTCTTATCATATAGTTGGAAAATAAAGAAACATTAATGATCATGACTTTTTTTTCTAAGAGTAAGTAATTCTTTGATACATTGATTTTTTTTTTTTTTTTTTTTGTTTGGTTAGTATAAAGTGCATTCTTGTTTGATTCGAGTATCTATCTCACATGATGATTTTTATGGTCGTTTCGGTATAAATTGACTTAGTCATGTTTTTCTTATGTCAAATAGTGAGGTGCAAGGATCCGTAGTTTCTTATGTAGTAATTGTTGCGCTATTGAACTTAATCTTTACTTTTATAGTTAGGGTGTGTTAAACCTAACCCTCGAGGGGCACACTATTAAAAGATATTTTTTTTCTGACATAGGGGTATGTTCACTGGTAGGGGTGTATTTATTTAGACACATCCTTTAGTTATCTATAAATTGCGTTTAGTTATATTTTTATGTAACATCAACACATTCACTTATTTGAGTTGGTGTGTGTGTGTGTTATGGGTTTATTTAAGTGCATGTATCCCTACATAAAATGTACATGGATCACCTTTAAAGTCTTGGTTATCTAGTTCCACAAGAGTTAACCATTGAGATGATTCTTAACTCATTGAGATATATGAAAGATACAAGCCATTTGTGATCAATTTCAATATGATTATCCTCCTCTAGATCGTTACATCACACGTCTCTAATCCGTAAGTCTCTTTATCGTTTGGTTGGTATGCATGAAGAGCAAATCATATTGAAAGTAAAGATTTTATAAACTAACAACAATAATTTTGATAGTTCTTAGAAACTATAATCTTGATAGCAATAATGAAAGTAAAGATTTTAAAATGTCACTTAAAGGATGCGCAATTCAACAATAATAATTTTGAAAGCAAATTGGATAAATGTATAGATTCATTAAAATAGGGTAGGCTGAAGCATATGGGACAAGCACCCATTGTTTAAAATGACGTGTTACCAGGAAAGAGCATATAACATCTTATAATAACTATTTATTATTAAATCTATAACACCACTACCACAAATGGTAAGAGATACGTGTTGACCGGTCTTTAAAAAACAGTTTTCTTCTTCGTTTTAAATCATGTGTTATTCCATTGGGGTCTTTTATAGCATGTACATAGATAAAGTAAAATAAAAACTTATGATATAAATTTGAATTAAACGACACACTAACCCTTTAATATTTTCATTTGGTTGCTATATATGTGTTGTAGATATACGGATATTAGTTTAAACTAGTAAAATCACTCACCGCGTTGCGGCGGAAAATATGTCGGTGTTGGTTTGATTTGTTATGTTATAGTTATTGTACCGACACTTTTTCATAACCTTGCATGTATGACAATACTCGACGAATATGGTTTATATACACATATATGTATATGTGAGCATATATAGACATGCATATATCATGTATGATGTATGTTTGTGAGTTACGGGGAACGCAATCGGAGTAATATTATGATGCAGCTAGGTATTTTATATTTAGTAAGATATTTTCATGTCTTGATTTAACCATTAAACGAAAATAAAGTCTTCTACGTTTAAAAAAAATGTGGGTGCCAAAATACTCAATTTTTAACCTACACGCGGGTCCTGGATTGACTTAGTTATTTTTTTCTGTGTTTTACGTTTCGGTTTAATTTCTCTGCAACGAGCGTTCGTGATTCAAAGATTTTACGTCTATTTTTCGCTCGATGTTATTTTTTCGTTTTTATTTAATTTGTTTTACAAGCTTTTCCGGTGTTGGTGGTCGCTGACAGTGGTATAGCATTGGTAGTACTTGACACAGTTTTACAACAACCGCTGCAACGTAGGGGCTTAATACTAGTTCATAAAAAAATAAAAAAAAACTCAGATGTGCAAATGGGTTTGAAAAAATCATAAAACACCCATAATTGTATAAAATAAAAGTCTACTTGTATGCATAAATAGCATTAAGTTCTAAATTGGAAATGTAAACTCATTTTAATTTGTTTATAATCATATGCCTAGGTCATTACCCATGTTAGACACGGTTCAACAAATAACAATATATTAAATTTGTTAAGATTTAATGAAAGTTAAATGAATACAATAAATAATTCAAATTTCACTAAAAATTCTTGTACGCCACATTGAATGCTAAAGTGCAAGATATGATGGATGAAGTTCACTTATACGTTTTATTTTATACTATCCGTTTATGTTTCGACAACAATATCTCGATTGTCAATTGCATCTCCAATTATAAGGCCAACAACTTCAAAAGCCGTTGGTAATTTGTATGCACGTCCATCTTTTTGCATCATTCCAATAAGACGTAATTTAAGGTTAATATGAGGATTGTCACAAAAACGATCTCTTACATGCCTATAGGTTTTGGCCAGCTCATTATTTGAATCTAACATCAGCTTTATATCTTGTATGATTTCAGCATCAAACGAAACATAATTGAATTTTGAGGCTCTTTTAGATTCACTGTAAGTAATTTAAATAATGATTAGCTAAAAAATTGTTGAAAGAAAACAACAACTATATAAATAACAAATAAATAGTTTTAAGATTTTGAGGAATACCTAAATAAGCTTTCCCTATTTGAAAGTTCATTATCTACATCAAATATATATAGTTGTGCAAATTTTGGTTTGGACCCATCTTCACGAATAAGACTTCCCATGTTATGATAATTTCCACCACTAATTTTATATATGAATGAAGCATTTCCTTTAACAATTGTGAGTACAAAATAACGATCCATAATAGTTGTTTTAACTTTGACTCCTCTATCGTTAGTATTTCTTTATCTCGCATTCAACATAACCGAATCGTTTAAGCTTGTTTCCTCCATCATCATAAATCATGAATTTGTATTATCTAGATCGCTCCACATCTACAAAAGCACTAGTAATGATCCAAAGCAGATTCCGTTCCGCGAAAAGAAATGTTTCACAAAATAGTGAGGTATGGCTATGATATATGCATGATATGTGATCGAATTTAAATATTAAAATGCTATAAAACATGCCTAAAAGGTAAAAATGCAACTAACAATAAACAAAGAAACATTTGCAAATTGATTATAAGTATCATGAAATATAAAATGTGATGGATAAATTGGATCTAAAAAAATGTTTCTACCAACAAACTCTAGGTAACTGTTTTACTTGTCTAATAGTGGATTTACTTCAAATTATACCTTGTTTGGGTATAATGTTTTATACATCGGCGATTCCAGTAATTATTGCAAAAGTATTTGAAATGGTTAACCAACTTAGATATTAGTTACATCTCTTAAGCTTGACCCACAATTATACATATATAACTAATAAAACAAGTCTCGTGTAACACTGCTATTAAATCCGAACATAACATGTTTAACTAAACAATAAAGGTTTACATAGACAATGCTTCCTTAATTACCATAGTTTAACAACAAAAAGAGAATATGAGATGCCACCATGTCGGAAATCATAGATTCAATAACGAGTAGATACAATTGCAACTTTTCCATTTTGGAAAACATGATTAATAATAGCGGGTTATATGGGTAACGAAACTAAACAAGTTAGGGTGACCTTTTTGCGCACCACTATGAGTCATTGCACCACTTTAAAATCAAGGGTGGGCTGCAAAGTAGGCCAATAGTCCCACCAACGGTGCGTTTATATACGTTGTGGGCTCTGATTCTTGAAAGAAAGGTCTAGAGTCAGGAAATGCATCGGTGGTGTTGGGCCCACCAACCACAGCTCCAACCAATACGTTTGGGTTTGGGTCTGGGCTTAGGAAGTAACGGGACCCGGCCTTGCAGCCTATGTGAGCTGGATGGGCTCTAACCGAGGGTAATGAACTGCCCCTGTGGTGAATCCGTTGTGGGTAACGGGCCCCGTATCCTACCATGTAAGACATTTTCATCGGATTATCCCCAAGTATATAGTTCACCTGTGAACCAAACAAAAGATTTAGAATCAATAGAATAGCACTTATCGTGGACTTATATTTGGGCTTGAACGGGCCCGGTCAGTCTTAACTGATCATGACTAGACTAAACTAGACTAGACGATTTTTGGCACCGTTAGGGCTTGGATGGGCCGAAAACGAGCTTTAAAAAAACAAGCTTTTGGGGCTTGTGGGCCTAAAGTCTTTGGGCTCAACCAAGACTAGGACCAGACTTAAAAAGTGCATTGAGCAGGTAATGTTTGTGTGTAAAAGGTAAGACAACATTATAACCGTTATCTTGGGTAGGATTCAAAAGTGGGCCCGTGAATATTAACAGCCATACATTTGGCAACAACCCAAGTCATGTGCATGGGCCCAACGGTAACACCAAATTTCAATTATTGCATCATAAGATTCCATGTTTTTGATATTTGATTAACAATATTACCATGTTATAAAAACTAAAAAGAATAATAAAGATTTAATTTACCTGACGTCGGGCCAAGTTTTTGAGAAGAGCAGGGGAAGCTGATTTACCGCCACATGTCACCACATGATTGGCATGGCTAA
Organism: Helianthus tuberosus; assembly: GCA_030545235.1. NCBI lineage: Eukaryota > Viridiplantae > Streptophyta > Magnoliopsida > Asterales > Asteraceae > Helianthus > Helianthus tuberosus. Next base: position 4,203,201 of record JARYGA010060516.1, read on the forward strand.
GATAGTTAGAATAGGCCAACAATAGGAAAGATAGTGAAGTTACATGTTGCATGTTACTTCCTCCAGCTTTAAATATCAATCCACCTAATTTATGACCAAATCAACATTCAATAAATAAATAAATAAATAATCATCTTAGGGTTAAAAACAAGAGAAAATAATTTTAAAAAATAAGTGATATTCTTTGGGTGTATCATGCTTCTATGGTCTGATACGCAAATCTTTGGTCATATATCTAATTTTACTCACCTAAACTATTAATATTTACAATTCGTATGCAAATACCAATGCATAAGTGATACTAGGAACGTTTCGTGTCACATTAGTTTAAGTCCTTATATAGGTATAACACACTCGGAAAATAGAACGTTCTCTAAAACGAACCTGGTGAGTATTGAACTTGAAGGTGAGCGGTTCCGGGACATAATGAACAGATAAATGCATCAGCATTGTTTTGAAATGATTTTAGATCAGGAGATTTTCCCATTAACACTTCCTGCATAAATATATGTAAAAATTGTGAATTAATAGCAGAATCTAGATGAAAAAATGCACATGAAATTATTTATCCAAGTCCAGTGAGGTCACTATCAGTCTAAGCTTTATGAAGGAATACTAATTACATTCATCCATAAAAGCATGGGAATTGGATAGGAAGTAAGCAAGTGTCTTTATTCACATGCATTGTAGCAGAAAATTAGTGACTATAGGTGGGTCCCAGTCAGTCCATCACATGATCCATAGAACCCTAAACTTGAATGGGTACAGACCTTATAATGCATAGGTCACATTCTATTTGAGAGTAAAGACACAATAGACATAGTCCCTGACATTTGTTGCTTAGAGTGGACACTCTTTATTTACAACATAACCATGTAAAGGATTTCGATTTTAGACCAAGAGTCCAACAATTCATGATTTGTCACAATGTGCTTTTTGACTTTTGAGAACCAGAAGCTGAAAGTAGTAATTCGGTAAAGAGTAAAATGTCATTTTCGTCCCTAAGGTTTGGTTAGTTTTGCGACTTTGTTAAAAGATTTGTTTATCTGCATTTGGATCCAAAAGATTTGGAAATGACAAGATTTTAAGCCTTTTAGATCCAGATGCGGAAAAACAAACCTTTGGACAAAAGTCGCAAAACTGTTCAAACCTCAGAGACGAAAAGGACATTTTACTCTTTGGTAAAAGTACTTATATTATTATTAGTTATTAATGCGTTTTCAAATCAAAGAATTACTAGTTTCTAGAGTTTGAATATGATGAAACTTATACAGATTAAGTAGTTGTTTGGTTGGTAAATAATCATATTCTGGGAGTAGATGTAAGCAAAATGATTCTAATTACTTGATTGTTTATTGGTCATTTTACATATTAATCCTTCAATAAACATAAAAACTGATGTTGATAAATTGACCAATTCTTGTGTGAAAATGGGCCAGGACGCACATGTGGGTTCCACTATAGAAATAAACATGATTTACACAGTAGAAATGAAGAAGCCATGTGACTTGCTGACACCTAAAAGGTATTAGGGTATGGGATATATTAATATAGACACCAGAATGAGAAGAGGAATATCGAGACACATACTATAAGACAAGAATTTGATAAGATCAGTAACAAAAGTCTTAACGTGTTTCCTAATAACAAGATAAATAATCCTACTCGTTAAAATGTTAATTGTTATGATTGGATGCAATTAAAAAATACTAATTATGTCAGAAATAACATGTACTGTGATTGTACAACTAAATTAAACAATAAAGTTCCTTTTATATGTACCTTTGAAATGAGAACATTGATGCCTGCATGTTTGTTATCCCATCCAAATTCATTAATGGTGTCACCTGCCCTTAAGATGACCTCATTTCTTATTATGTACTCTCTGTATTGCCGTCTTCTTGATGCCTTGTGTAACCAAGCTGCTGCCCACAGCAATTCATCCTGATAAAACTAACTCATTAATACAAATGTTGCAGATAAAGTGAGTATAATTACATAAGCATCAGTTAAATTATATACTGATAATACCTGATAACCATTGTTGTCACAGTAAAACGGGCAAACAGCAGAGTGCAAATAATTGCTATATGCACCTCTGTATGTGTCAGCAAACCGGAAGACCTAACGAAGATGAAAGTAAATGGAGGTAAGATAAACTGCTTTGGGAAGCGTTAAAGTTAACAGAAAATGTCCAGCTTTGGGTTGGGTCCCACTGGCTATAAATAACAGTAAAAAAAGTGTATTTTATTTCTGACGTGAACTTATTAATGACTGGAATGTGACTACATTGACCAAGAAGCATTTGATATGTTAGAATAGTAAATGTAGTGCACAAAAGAATATGGCTTTGTTGCATACTTGCGTTCAAAGCAAGTCATATGTCTACAAGAATGCATGCAGATACAATAAAATCTGTAAACAAAATCTAGTGAGTTATAAGTTGGTTATAGAAACAATAGAGGATTAAGGATATTTAACTCAAATATGTCATTTAACTAAGCACATTAACCATATAGTCATCGATTTTTTGTAAGTTATTTATTTGACCGTTACAAATGATTACACCTCATCAAATTATGGCACATGTATCAAAAACAGTGAAGTTTACACAAAACTTAGCCCTCTATTGCTCTAATCATGACATGCGTCAATGTGTTGTTAGTTGTTTGTCTAATACTCTAATGGGTACAAAAGTTGTAGTCTACAATGTCTAATTAGTGCAAAAGCCACTAATGTTTAAGACAATTATGTAGGATATGTAACTTAAATATGTCATTTAAACTAAGCATATTAGCCATTTAATCAGTGACCTGTTTTAATTTATAAATTTGACAATAAGAAAACTTAGCAACTGCTTAAGACAAGTACGTCACACGTATCAAAAACGGTTGAAGTTTACACAAAACTTAGCGACTATAGCCCTAATTCTAACATCCAAAAGTAATAGACTACGATGCTTGTTTAGTGCAAAAGCCACTAAATTTACGTCAATTATGACACGTGTCAACGTGTTACTGATTGTGAAAGTCGCTAATTCTACGCCAATTATGGCATGTGTCTATATCAAATAGTACAAAAGTAGCTAACTTTTGCCAAAAGCTTGCCCACATGTGTCGATTTTGTAACAATTAAATCAATAAAGTTTTTAAAAACATCCAATAACCATTTTGTTTTTACATTTAGCCAATATGCTATTCACATGATCTCCCCTGTTTCAAACCATACAAACAATCCAATAACCAATAGCCACCACATACACCATGACAAAAACAACAACTACAAAACGTACCTTCACAGCACGGTTGAGAAGGATGCGAGAGTAAGCAGGGTCACGTGACCGGAAAACAATGGAAGCAGCTGCCAACGCAGCAGCAGTCTCCCCTGCCACGTCAGATCCAGGGTGGTTTCGATCAATCTTATACGCCGTTCGCAACGTATCCATATCCTCCGGCCTCTCCCAACAGTTATGGTCCGAAATAGCGTCTCCTACTTGAACATAAACGACGCCGTCTGTTGCCGTTGCTTTTAGTAAGTAATCAGTTCCCCATTTAACTGCCCTAACTGCGTTTCCGAGCTCAGATCCCATTGTTTTTCCGAAATCTATCACGCTCCAGGCTAGCATTGTTGTTGTGAATGCCATTGGAAAACCGAACTTGATGTTGTCCCCGGCGTCGTAGTATCCTCCGGTTAAGTCGACCTGTAGATTTAACAATCGTAAACTATTGAACAAAATATTCACAGGAAAAACAGATTTAAATCATGAACTCGCGGCTTTGACTGTTTGACCTAAACGAAGCTTATCGGATGATAAAATATTATCTAAAAACGCCAAAACTTACAGCAAAAACAGAGTTATACCGTGAACGCACGATTTTGACCTAAACGAAGCTTATCGGATGATAAAATATTATCTAAAAACGCCAAAACTTACAGCAAAAACAGAGTTACACCGTGAACGCACGATTTTGACCTAAACGAAGCTTAACTGATGATGAAATATAAAACAAAATCAAAAGCACATCTGCAGACTGTAATACCACAGCTCACAGGAAATCACACATTTAGATCATGAACTAACGATTTTGAGCTAAACGAAGCTTAACGGATAGTTAAATAGTTAACAGAAACAAAATCAAACGCATAACTGCACCAATGCAACACCAAAACTCATAGGAAAACACACATTTAACTCATGAACTTGCGATTTAGACCTAAAACGAAGATTATCGGTTAATATACACGTAAATACGATGAAAACAGTTACTTACTCCGGCGGAAGCTCCGTCGTGCAATGCGGAATGACTTCGCCACTTAACGCGTTGATCCGCCGGAAGTTTACCGGAACGCTGACCTTCGAAGAACAAAATGCACTTCCGGAGAGCATCGGAGTAGTCATGCGCAGTGGCAGAAGGAGCAAAAAGTAGTAAAAGAACAAAAACTGCGGGAAAAGTTGCCGGAAAAGCTGCCGGAGAAGTGACGGTTACAGCTTTTGGCGCCATTTGTTAGTTGCGGGAGTGAGAAGCAAGGGATGAGGAAAAAGTGGAAGCGGCGTCGTTTGGCTTTATAGAGAGAGAAAAGTAGGTCATTGGATTCTTGAGTATGGGCCAATGAGAGTGGGACACGTGGTCGGGTCAGAAAGAATGGATGTGGGTGTGGGTTTGGATATCGATGAGCACAGGCTTTAGTTTGACTTGTGTAGAGTGGTTTGACTGGTCGGTTCGGGTTTGGTTTGGTTTGGTTTTACCGGGTCGTGACGGTGATATGTTGTAAGTAACCGTTGCTACTCCATTTTCTAGTGTGTGTCCCCACATAGAATTGTGCCGTTTACTACAATACAATATTTTCACCCAACGGTTTTCATGGTGAATTCATGACAAATAGTTATTTTCTTGATTTACAAAATAGTTTTTAGACAACGGGCGGCGGGGGTTGGAGCGTGGGTTGGAGAGAAACGCCCAAGTCACCATCCCGGGTGGGCTTGGTTTGGGCGTGGCCCCATTGGCGTGGGATTCAGCCCGGGCGTTGGGCGGGGCTACCCACATGACATGGTGAAATCTTATTGGCCAAGAGCACTAGCCACGCCCTACGATGCCCCTTTGAAATTGGCTTTTGGTCTTGGGTGCCCCATACTCCATGTGTCGCACCATGCCCCCAACCCACGCCCCACCATACCCCACGGTCTTATGATTGGTTGCCTTTTCTATATATTTTCATAACTAAGTAACTAATGTTGATTAACAAGAAAAACGCATAAACACTTGTAACTTTTGTCTTAATTGTAGTTTATAAAGCGCTTGTGTAAGTACCAAACACTATACACAAGTTCATTGTACTGTTTTTGTAGTAGATTACTTGACATTTGGTTTTTTTAATTTCGTCGGGTCGAAACAAGTTTGAGTGAAATTGGTTCCAACTAAAATAATTAGAGTAATAATGAGTCATTTTAAAAATAGAGTAAATTACATTTGGGTTACCTGTGTTTTAGTGGCTTTAAGCACTTTAGTCCAAAATTAAAAAGTTTAACGCCCTGAGTCCCTAACCGCTCATTTTATAACGTTTTGAGTCTTTGTGTTTTAGTGGTTTTAACCACTTGAGTCCAGAATCAAAATTACAAGTGTTCAAAAATTAGACTCAAAACGTTATGAATGAGCAGTTAGGGACTCGGGGCGTTAAAGTTTTTTTTATTTTGGTCTCAAATTGTTAAAAAACCACTAAAACACAGGGAGTCAAAAAGTAATATACTCTAAAAATAAGGTATCAAAACGGGCATTTTATTTATTTAATGACAGCTAGTGGTGATAGGTATTGGCAACAGTAGAGGAGACCCTAGCGGAGGAGGGGGCACCTAAGGTGGTGGAGGGCGGTTGTGGTGTCGAAGAAAGAGACAGCAATAGCGGTACCAACATGTTGGAGGCAATGGTGCTGAGCCGGTGACGCTTGTGGTTATGGTGGTGGCAATTATTGCGTTGGTGGTGGCGACAAGCAATGGTTGTGATGTCGTTCGCCCATTTGGGCTCATTTTGAGTTAGCATGTGTACTTAAGGACGACTTATTCTAACCTTGTTTAATTCGTGTCAAACAAAATTGAACACATATTCTTTGAGTACACCAAATGAACTTGAATGTAATGTTTATCTTAATCAACTCAATTAACGGGTATTAATTATCATGTATTCATGTTTAATTTATCATCAAAATAACATTCTTAGAATAAAAGTTAGGGGACAAGACTTGTTTCTAGAGCCAAAAAAAAATCTTAATCGTGTTCTGGATGTGAATTGAAATAGTAGGAGTAATGTGAAGGCATGCAAGACAATTACCTAATTTGTCTTTTGCCTTGCGCCCCTCTACACCAAACGACTTTTTATGATCTCCACCTCAAACTTTGTGCTCTTCGCAATTTGCATCGGTTTGTTTATTCTTCTAAGAAAAAAAATTATTTTATAATAGGATTATGGCTACAGTGGAGAGCTTAAACGAGAAGAATTTTTTTTGTAAGAAAAAAAAATATTCAACCAATAAGAATGTTTTATTTTACTTTATTTAATATAAGTATTTAATGTTACTATATGGGTACATTGGTAAATCTACATAGATCATTAATTTGTAGTCTTGCTCTTTAATAGCTAACTACATTAAATTTTTTTAACTTATCTTCAAAATATATATTTTTTTTAAATAAAATAAAATAATTTAAAGTGTAGGATAAATTACGAGTTGTGTAGGATAAATTTCAACGTGTAGGATGAATTTCGAAATATGTAGGATAACTTTTGATGTGTGTAAGCAAAAAAAGTTAGTGTGGAGTATAATAGTCTTTATGACTAATTAATTAGTCAAAAATGATAATAAATGAGATAAGTGAAAAAACTATTTAATGTTTTACAAAATTACCCTTTGTTCTTTTTTATTCTCAATTAAATTTTCTTCTTAAATGAACATTCCCCTATGGCTATAACATAATAACTTACTTTTTAAAATACTTTTATGTAATCATCTTATATTTTTAGGGTCCTAATAATCCTACACCCCAAAATCTTAATTTTACACCATGTATACGGGCTGTATAACGTTATATGACCCGTATAAAATAATTTGACATGATAAATATTGGGTCGTATAATGTTATACGGCTCGTATACATAGAGAAAATATTAGGTCGTATAACATTCTATACGTGTCGTATAACATTATACGGGTCGTATAGCATTATATAAGGTTCGGGTTGTATAACATCCTATACGGGTCGTATAATGTTATACGACCCGTATACATGGACAAAAAAACATTCTCTGACATAACTCTATATGGGCCGTATACATGTAAGGGTGTGAAAATAAGATTTTAGAAGTGTGAGAATAGTGGGAGGCTATTTTTATTGAACATATAATCAAAGTGCTCATCTTTTCTTTTTCTTTTTTTTTTTTCTTGGTTTAGCTTATTTTAATTAATATACCAAATATTGAAACACGGTAAGGTAATGAATTTATATAATGTGACATAATAGAACAATTAACATCTTAGGTGTATCCAATATACCGATTAGCATGTACATCAACGATGATACAAGAAACAAGTATACTGGTAACAGTTGTAACGCTGGACTAATTTAGCACATGATACAATAATTTAAATGCATTGGTTGTTAACTCTGATACCATTACGTTTATGCCCAAGACTAACTCTTTTAGAGCGTTAAGACACCGTTTCATAGGAGCGTTGCGTGCAGTGGCAAACCCAGGAACTATTTTCTGAGGGTACGGTCGGGATTTTTGCCTATAAAATACACAAATTTTTTTCAAAGGATGTGCCCGCCCATCCACCCACCCACACGGGTCCGCCCCTCGATGTGTGGTAACAGACTTTACTAAGTCCAAAAGGAGTCAAAACTCAAGCTTTAAAATCTTCAAAAATACCATAATATTAATATACAATCCCAACAATGGTTCCCCTTTATTATCTGGCAATAAAACAAGAGGGATTTCTGGCTAGGAGGTCCAACCTTTCTCTATCGTAAAACACAACTTAACAACGCAGTCTGTCACCCGACAAAATCAAGTTTTCTGGAAACAGAACTCCCATCCCATGCACCCACCGCCAAAATCAACAAATTATTATTCATTTTCTGAAGAGCAAAAGAGGATTCTAGGCGTTATCCTTCGCAATCTTCTCAGCCTTAGCAATAACCTCATCGATTCCACCAACCATGTAAAACGATTGTTCGGGTAGGTCATCGTACTTTCCATCCAAAACCCCCTGAAAAAGGCCGACACGATTTTGAGCAAAATATTAAAAGCAAATCACATGAAAATGCAATGTAATGTGCACTTTTTACAAATATGGAAATGGAACATACTTTTTGTTAACTTATATAATGTTACGAGCTATACCATTTATAACCATTTAACAAGCAACATGCTATGTTTTTAGCATTTGTGCTTGAGGCAACCAAATTACCAGTTTTTTACAATTTAATGCAAACTAGCAATAACACCCGCACACGTTGCGGCGCGAGAGCATCGCAAACATCGAATGGATTAGTCCAAACGTCTTGTGCTGCGTTAACCGTATGGAAACGCGCGTTTTGACGTATCAGATTGAACCCGAAGTAACCTATATAAGCATTGCGATTGGATCAAAACGTAAAGTAAATCGAATTTATATGTGAGTGACCCGACTCATACATAGAATAGAAACTACAATTTAACTCCACATGGTTCGAAACAAAATTTTCGAAACATACATAAACTACGCACGAATACATATTATATTTGTCATGACTCATCTCCCAAATCGAAACGTAGACCAACTCAAATTTATAGTACATAAAAATATGCACGTAAAAAATGGTTTTTTTGAATGAAAAAGTATTATATCTGATCTGACTCGTTTTCCAGAAAAAAATTTACGTCGAAACATAGAGCAAATCATATTTAAACCGACACTTAAATAAAAATATGCACGTAAAAAAGTATAGGGGTAAACTCGAAACAAATTATAGGTAAAAAAAACTTAATAGGTTAAAAAGGTTCGTAAAACTGTGCCAAGTAGCACCAATGCCACACCATTGCCAGTGACCCCAACATCGGAAAAGTTCGTAAAAATAAAATAAATAAAAAAGAAAAAAAATAACACCGAACGAAAAACAGACGTAAAATCGTTGAACCACGCACGCCCGTTGTGTGTTAATACGAAGAAATTAGACCGAAACTTAAAACGTAGAATAGAATAAGTTGAACGGGGAAAAATAAACGTGTTGCGACGAACCTGTCAAATGGGGAAAAAATATACCAGAAAACGATGAACCCCACACACATGTTGTGGTGTGTTAACTTGCAAAATTTAGAACGAAACGTAAAACGAATAATTTGTGAAAGATGAAGCTTATGAGGGCCAAAGATGAAAATAAAAAAGGGTTAGGGTTTAATTGCAAAAGAAGGAAAGTATTGAATTAGAAATGAAAAATCAACTTTTTTTTAAATCTCCCCATGCATGGGGTGCAACTCCATAAAGCAAAATTTTGTTGCTAATTTATAGTTTATAATTGCATATATTTGGAAAGAATTGGTATGTAAATTGCATTAAATGAATAAATGGTCAAACAAAAGGATGTTGCGGTTTTGGTCTGGAAGCTGATGCATTCAAATTTCAGAACGGTTTCTATTCAAAATTAAATAAAATAAGGAATGCATTTAGAAGTTCTTCTCGTCTAAATTAAAATACATGTTTTTTTAGTGAAATACGTGAGATCTCAGCAGCCCGAAAAGGCAGGAAAGTATGGATGTGAAAAAAGCTACAATTTTATTATTCGAAATAAGTCAACAAAACTTGATTAAATTTGTTATAACTTTTAGGTTCAGCTGTCTGTGCACGGTCTAGAATTTTAGGTTCTGTTCGGTCCGAAACCGGATTCTTTTTCCTATATTTTTATGAAACAAAGTAATTTAGGGCCTTAGGTTTGTTGTAGTGAAATTAAAACAGATTAATAACACAATTTAAAGCAAAATGAACTGACCTGGAAACTACCAATGCTTTCCTTCAATTCGACGTATTTACCAGGGGCACCAGTGAAAACTTCAGCAACATGGAAGGGTTGGCTCAAAAACCTTTGAATCTTGCGAGCACGAGCGACGGTCAACTTATCATCTTCACTGAGCTCGTCCATTCCAAGAATTGCAATAATATCTTGAAGATTTTTGTAGTTCTGAAGAACTTTTTGTACACCACGAGCCGTGTTGTAATGATCCTCACCCAAAATGTGGGGTGAAAGCATACGAGATGTCGAATCAAGTGGATCCACAGCAGGATAGATACCAAGCTCAGAAATCTGTAAAATTATAGAATCACGGGCTGCATTAATATTTAGGCATTGATATTTAGACCACACACACTAAATCGAAGGTAGCCATGTTGGCCTGTTTATGAGCAACATGATGATGTACGTTAAATTTTGCCTCTTAACGGTTGATGGATAAAAATTGTAAAAATAAAACATTGATTTGAGATTCTGAGGGTTAAATGGATATAGAGCGGGTCAAATGGTTCAAAAATAACATAATGCATATAACCTCCTAAAATAATTTTATGTCAAAAAGTAGGTTGTCAATGTAACAACACATCTACTGTAGCATACAAACAAAAAGTATTATTGTAAAACTCTAAAGGGAAAAGGATTTTCACTTGGGTTGACCCAACCGTTTTGACTTGCAAAAATCAATTATCTCATAAATCATGTTCATTCTAAATTTCTAATAATGACATTTAATCATATACTTAAAATATTATCTATTGTAAAGTTCAAGAAAAGACTAAATAACGATTAAAGGTCAACTCAAACTCCATTTTCAAACTCTATGAATTACAGTTTAGAGTTTAGACCTATTGTCCAACTTGTAATAATCATTGTATCGAATACTAGGTTAAAAATACAGATATATAATCATACTTAAAACTTTGATTGTTGTAAAATGAAACTTGAAAAATGAAATTAGTGGCGATAAGTTGACCGAACCCGTTTGACTTGTACTAAAACATACCAGTTTTGACCATTACCCAACCTATCTGACCTGTCCTTTTAGGGGAGAAAGCAAACCTGTCGGGATAACACGGTGGTGGCATCCAAGTGAGCAAAAGTAGTGGCGGGAGCTGGATCTGTTAAATCGTCAGCAGGCACATAAATTGCTTGCACAGATGTAATGGAACCCTTTTTAGTTGTTGTAATACGTTCTTGAAGGCCTCCAAGATCTGTAGCCAATGTTGGTTGATAACCGACAGCAGATGGAATACGACCCAACAAAGCAGACACCTCAGAGTTAGCCTGCACGATATAAAAAATAATTTACTAACCACACTTCCATAAATCTATAAATAGTTTTTGAGTAAAAGGTCATTTTCGTCCCTGAGGTTTGGCCAGTTTTGCGACTTTCGTTCAAAAGTTTGTTTTTCCGCATCTGCATCTAAAAGGTTTAAAATCTTGCCATTTTCATCCGGCTCGTTGACTCCATCCATTTTTCTCCGTTAATTCATGGGTATTTTATCCTTTTTTTGTTAACTAAAAGGGTGCTTCGGTGTTTTTCACTTTATGTACAAGCATATAGCATAATGTACAAGTACTCAAAAAACTGCCCTTTAAGTTAACAAAAAAGACGAAGATACCCCTGACTTAACAGAGATAAATGGATGGAGTTCACGAGCTGGATGAAAATGGCCAAGATTTCAAACCTTTTGGATCCAGATGTGGAAAAACAAACCTTTGGACGAAAGTCGCAAAATTGGCCAAACCTCAGGGACGAAAACGGCATTTTACTCAATGTTTTTTGACACAACTTTACCTGAGTAAAACGGAAAATGTTGTCGATAAACAGAAGCACGTCTTGTCCTTCAGCATCCCTAAAGTGTTCAGCAACAGTCAACCCGGTCAAACCAACACGGGCACGAGCACCTGGTGGCTCATTCATTTGACCATAGACAAGAGCGCATTTGCTCTCACTCTGAAAACATGAACAAGAAGATACAGATGATCAGATAACACGGTCAAAATTAACGAATATATTACAACTAACGTAAGGCTTGATACACGTACCTGTTTGTCACCTAGCTTGATGACACCACTCTCCATCATTTCTCTGTATAAATCATTACCCTCTCGAGTACGTTCTCCAACACCAGCAAATACAGAGAAACCACCTGGTAATACAAAATAAATATTGGTCTATAAGAAATGACAATCAGATTACGATGTTAAGATGTATCAAATATATACTAAAATCTACTTACCATGAGCCTTGGCAACATTGTTAATAAGCTCCATAATAAGAACAGTTTTTCCCACACCAGCACCGCCAAACAGCCCAATCTTTCCTCCTCTTTGGTATGGTGCAAGAAGATCGACAACCTTGAAAAGATCATAACAGATTATTATGTTTCATTTTTATAACAGTGTAACAATACTTAAATGATTGTGTTACTCGTGTATTTTTTCATTTATGAAATACCTTAATACCAGTGACAAGAATTTGTTGTTCAGTTGCCTGTTCAACAAAAGCTGGGGCTTCTCTATGAATTGGTAAATAGTGATCGGTTTCTGTTTAAATGAGTTTAAAAAAATAAGATAACTGTTGTAGAAGAATAGATGAAAGTGATGCTTGTATGCTACTCAATGGGAAACAAGAGACTTACTGATTTCGCCTCTATGATCAATAGGCTCCCCAATAACATTAATGATACGACCAAGGGTGGCTCTACCAACAGGCACCTATCATCATAATAACAGATGCAATAATTTAGCGAAATAACAATGCATACTAAGATAATATAAACATCAATCATGAAAGAAATGTAAGTCTTGTAAGACATAAATAGTCTTTGTAAGTCAATCATGAAAAAGTGTAAGTAATAAGCATGAAAGAAATGCAACTATGTAAGTCATCAATCACAAATAATGTTTGTAAGTTTCAAGCATGATGTGTTACGTTGAACAGTGACAATCACCAATCGCTAGTTCGTAAGTTTCTCAATCTAGTAGCAAGAAAACCAAACCAGCAGACTAAGCAAATACCCTAGACTATTAAGAAAAGGATAAATGTTTCTGTTAACAACAAAAAAAAATATAGTCTATACCATTAAAAAATCACTCACTGTATATTTGTAACCAAAATAGAACACAAAATGTAGCTACAATTTAACCCACATTGGCCTATAATCCAATACATACACTAATTAAACCATGAATACATACATATAAACACATCAATGCACTAATTTCATTTTATATAACAAAATATTCATATTTATATCCAATCAAATTATCATCAAACTTCACCATTCCAATACAAGTAACTTCAAAACCCTAATATCTTCAACTTATTAAAACAAATAACCGCTTACAGTGATAGGAGAACCAGTGTTGAGAACACGTTGACCTCTGACAAGTCCTTCAGTACCATCCATAGCAATAGTCCTCACCATATTCTCCCCCAAATGTTGCGCCACTTCCAAAACCAACCGAATCTGATTATCCAAAACCTCAAGAGCCGTAAGGATCGGCGGCAAACCCTCACTAAACCTAACATCAACAACAGCACCGATCACTTGACACACTTGTCCGATAGAACCGGCGCCGGTGAACTCATCGGTGATCTTGCCGTCATGAGATCCTGAAGCAGGAGTTGCTGGTGGCTGAGATGGAGCGGCGCTGGCTGACGTGGCGTAGTTGACTGCACGGTTGAGGAAGTAGCCGGTAGGGGAGGTGTGGGAGCGCGTGCGTGTGGCGGATCTAGCGGCGTGAGTGAACGGAGATCTGGACGGAGTGCGGTGGAGATTGGAGCGGCGGAGGGTGGCGAGTAGCCGCCGGGAAGACATGGCGGAGGAAGTCAAGTGTGTGTGTGTTAGGGTTTGAAACCTGATCTGAAATGAAGAAATTTTCTTGGGGTTTTCAACTTTTAGAAATATTTAGAAAATTGTTTTTGGGGTGTATGGGTTCTTTCTATTTCAACTTATTGACTTACTAGTGGGAAATCCGTGCGTTGCCGCGTTGTCGAAAATTGTAAGGCGCTAACAGTTCATGGATCAGTTTATTAGAGGAAAAAAGACTGGTTGTGGAGCAAACCCATTTTTTTTATGAAAAGACACGATTCGCTTGACCCACCAAAACATTTAGAAAGTATAGACAATATTCACATTAAGAGTCAAACACACACCTTATAACATCTACCATAAAGTGGTCTTTTTTTTTTTTGAAAGGCCAACTAAAAAATTTATTCGTCAAACAACCAGGTAACCAACTGTTACCCAATAATGTTACATACACCAGGAAACAAATAACAAACTGCAAACACACAGATTAGACCCCTAAACTGGACAACTTGAAATTGCACCAGTCTCCCCAAGTTAAAGCTAAACACTTCGCTCTATTTCTAACCCATAAATAACTATACGTCTTTATGTTCTCCTTTATTCTTCCAATTCTTCCAAGATTCACCTGTTTGTTCTCGAACACTACCTCGTTTCGCGTTCTCCATAAGACCCAAACGGCTACCTGGATAACCGTTACAAATGTCCTCTTCCGATTACCCCTACCACCCTTTTACTATTTCTTACGGCTTTGCTTCTCTTCAACGACCAAGCAATATACTGAACAGTCACATATAACATAGATCACAAAACTTGGTCGACATGTAAAGAACTCAAGGTTTTTCTTGTTATTCATAAACTCAAATGGGTCTTAATGAACATGAGGGTTAATGTTATGTACTTAACAGATCAGACAAGTTGAAAGTCACCTGGAGTGTACTTTTAAGACGTGTTAACATAGTATTTATTACAGAAAGGTTTTCAAATTTGACAAAAGTGTTTTCGGGTCAAACAGACATGTACCGAAAGAATGACCCTGTTGACCCGTTACCCAACCCGTCTATCTTGCCACCTATAGTCAGTCGTTATTGACCGCAAAACAAAAAAGGAACTTACAGTGTCACGTTCGTGGATCAAAGGTTGTAGCAATGACGGGTACGAGAAACTCAATTGCTCGTAAAGTTGAAGATCAGTGTCTTGATCTGCTGTTGATTCCTGGAACATGACACTGCAAATCAGCTTAACATTGTAAAAGAATTTGTAAAACCGCTTAAAAGATTAGATACGACACCTTAAAGTTTATCTTTGACTGGTCAGCAGATGTTATGCCACGAAGAACCGAGGTAATGAGGCTTAGTTTTTCATTCCAATTTAGCGAGTTCCACGCCCTTTCAATCTAAAACAAATAACGACGGTCGTTTCTTTAAAAATTAAAATTAATAATAATAGTTTATATAAATACAACCTATTTCTGATATATTTCGACCCGCTTCTTTTTAAGTGAAACGACATTGGACCCGCTTTTTTTTAGCGATAAAGCATTCGACCCGTTTCTTATTAAGCGAAAAAGAATTCGACCCATTTTTTAAGCCGAAAAATCATTCGACCCATTTTTTAAGCGATATATTATCTATTTTTTTACATATTTTACCTATAAAAAAACCAAAGAGTCTCAGGTTATTGAAACTGATCCAGTTGGCCCGTGTAGGAAAACTTTCCCTTTTGACCCGTTTAATAGAACTGACTCATTCGATGTTTAAGAATAACTGATCGTGCAACCCGTTTAATAAAACTGGCCCACTTGATCCATTTAATAAAGCGAATCGATCAACATATTCTATAAAGCTTACATGTTCAACCTATGTAATAAAAACTTTAGAGCTATGCGGCACACAGACACAAAAATGATGGAATAAATCAAAAGTGTTAGTGACCACTAACAAAAATGTACCAGCTTAAAACTGACCTATTTAACCTAGGGGTGTTCAAGATCGGATAATCCGGTTTTCGGATATCCGAAATTTCGGATAGTGAAATATTGACATCCGAACCCGAATCCGAAATTTCGGATATCCGATTTCGGATATCCGAAATTTCGGATAGTGAAATATTGACATCCGAACCCGAATCCGAAATTTCGGATATCCGATTTCGGATATCCGAAATTTCGGATTCGGGTTCGGATATCTAATCGGATATCCGAATATTCAATTTTTTATTTAATTTTTTGTTTTTTATTATTTTTTAATATTTGGAACCAGATTTTTCGGATAGTTTCGGATATCCGAATATAAATTTCGGATATTTTTTTTGGATATTTCGGATATTTTTCGGATACTTCGGATATTTTTCGGATATTTCGGATATTTTTTCGGATATTTCGGATATTTTTTGGATACTTAGGATATTTTTCGGATACTTCGGATATTCGGATATCCGAAAAAAATAAAAATTAAATTTTCAGATATTTTCGGATAATCCGATTATCCGAAAATTCTCAAAATCACTATCCGAATCCGAATCCGAATTTTCGGATTATCCGATTTTCAGATATCCGAAATTTCGGATATCCGAAAATTCGGATATTTCGGATACGGGTTTCGGATATTTCGGATTCGGATTTTTTTGAACACCCCTAATTTAACCCACGCGTTCGAGCCTTGTTAAAAAAATACTTGCTTTTATAAAAACTCATCAGTACCCTACTGTTGCATTCATGTTCCTGAGCACCTCAATGCTGGTTATTGTGGGTTCCAACCTTTGAGCCGTGAGCATGCTCGCGAAGCTAGCCGTGTAGCTCTGTGTGATGCATACCCCAAAACCAGCCGTATATACACGAGCTTGTGGTTCTTGATAAAGCAAGAATTATAGCCGAATTGCCACTGCAATAAACAAAAATGTTAAAACAGTTTATATAACTCAAAATCGAAGATGAAATGCGGTTATGAAATCAAGTAAAGAAAATACCCAAAACCAAAAGAACGAAGGTAGCTCAAATGCGTTCTGCACAAACATTTTAGATTAGTCGAAACAAACTAAAAAGAAAAAAACTGATGTCCTTTTAGATAATCGAGGATAAAAAGGCGATGTTGACCTGGAAAAGAATGAAATGGATTAAGGAGAGCAGTAATTCTGGCTTCTTAAACCAAAAGAGTTCATCTTGAGGCTTTAATCTCGTTTCAGTATAATGTCGAGTAATTTCAACACTCTCGAGTGCCAAAGTAGCAATAACATGTTGCAATTTTGTCCCCACGAGTAAAACAAGCTGAATATATATACATATGCAATCAGAAGAGTAATATAAAAGTATAAAACAAACTATTACATATTAGTTAAGGTTAACCATTGATTTTCAGACTCTTTATTCAGGTTGACCAATTTGCAATGCCATACGGCTAGTGCAGTAAAAAATTTTAAAAATTATAAATTTGTTCCAAGTAGATATATAGGGTGATATATAGTTTTCAAGGAAATATCAGCAACTGTATAATATTAATTTATTTATGTCAACATTTGGCATACCATGATGAAGGCTTTACGGAGTGTAAGGTAATCTGCACGATTCTCGCATTTCTTGCCTTGCTTCATCAGGTGAAGTGAAGCACTAAAAATCTTGTAAAAAGTTCCTGCTAATGTGTTGCTTGTGGATAGGGGTGTTCAAAATCATCCGAATCCGAATTATCCGAATATCCGAATCCGAATTATCCGAAAATTCGGATATCCGAATTTTCGGATATCCGAAAATCGGATAATCCGAATTTTCGGATTCGGATAGCGATTTCAGGAAATTTCGGATATTTCGGATATCCGAAACAATTTTTTAATATATTTTTATAACATATATAAATACCATTTAAAATTTATAACCTAACCCTAATCCATTCATTCTCCACTCGCCGCACTCAGTTTCTCACACGGTCACACCCCACGCCCTCTCATCAGAATCGAAGATCTAGATCTGTTGAATCAAGAACGAGGTCGAATATTAAAGATCGAGATCTGAAAGTCGAAGATTCAAGGTTTGTTTCCATATCAAATCTGATTCCTTGAATACGAACATCAAAAGGTTCCTTCAATACCATCGTTATACTTATATACAAACATCTTATTTGTTCAAATCTGATTCACTTTCGGTTTAGACTTTATTTTAAGTTTATGATTTGTTCAAATCTGATTCACGGTTCAAATCTAGATCAAATCGAAGATATAGATCTGCTGTTTTTATACCGATTTGCTGAATCCTTCAATAGTTTACGGTTGAGAGTTGATGTTCTTGATATAATAAAAAAAATATGTCTTGTGTTCTGTTTTTATACCGATTTGTTTGTATAATATATATCAAACTTCAACTTTGAACAGATTTGTTTGTATAATATACATCAAACTTCTACTTTGAACAGATTTGTTTGTATAATATACATCAGTTTATAAGTTGTTTTGTTACAGATTTGTTAACAGAATAACAGTAGATTAGTTTAGTACTTTTATTTGTTAACAGGAGATTCACAGATTCGTTTATAAGCTGTTTTGGACATAAACATACTTTGAACAGATTTGTTTGTATAATATACATCAGTTTATAAGCTGTTTTGGACATAAACATATTTGTCTCAGTTGAACTTTGAACAGATTTGTTGCTTATGGTTTTGTTTTGTATTTGTTACAGGTTGTTTTAAATGGATGCCCCTACTGCAAATAACTCCGATTGTGAGTTAGTGTCGGAAAATGAGGTGATTTCCAAGGCTAAAGAAAAGAAGCAAAAGAAGAAGCAAAATGATAAACCCCCAAATATTCCCGACAGTACTGTAAGTGAATCTCAACCTACACGTGCAAGTAGAAAAAGATCTGGTTGGTGGGATCATTTCGTTAAGAGTGATGTCGTTGATAAGGCTAAATGTGTTTATTGTAGTAGGTTGATAGGTTGTGCATCAAAAAGTGGGACGACCCCTTTGAAAAACCACATTAGCAGTTGTCCGAAATTTCCAGCAAACATTGATAAAAAGCAAAAGTGAAATATGTGAGGGCTCATATCTTGAATTTAGTTGTTAAAGATGGTCTAAGTAATATGATTTTATCAATCAAGAAAGTTCGTGCAATAGTGAAATATGTGAGGGCTTCTCCTGCTAGGCTACAAAAATTCATAGCTTGTGTAGAAGAAGAGAAGATACAAAGCAATAGTTTAGTTTGTATGGATGTCGAAACCCGTTGGAATTCCACCTATTTAATGTTAGAATCCGTTGTTAAGTTTAAGA
The DNA here is from genome assembly GCA_030545235.1 of Helianthus tuberosus. Lineage (NCBI taxonomy): Eukaryota > Viridiplantae > Streptophyta > Magnoliopsida > Asterales > Asteraceae > Helianthus > Helianthus tuberosus. Next base: position 4,222,307 of record JARYGA010060516.1, read on the forward strand.
AAGCTTTTTCTAACTTATTGTTAAAGGATTCTAGTTGTGAGAAAGAGATTTTAAAGTGTGATGGTGGTTTACTTAATGAGCATGATTGGAACAATGTGAATTGCTTGTTGCCTTTTTTGAAGATATTTTATGAAGCTACATTGAGATTTTCTGGTTCTCGTTATGTGACTTCTAATTCTTATGTGCATGAGATATTTGGGATTGGCACTGTGATTGATGGTTTTATCATGAATGATGATGATTCAATAAGTTCAATGGCATTTGACATGAAAAAAAATATCAAAAGTATTGGGGGGATGTTACCAAGTTAAATCATTTCTTGTTCATTGTCGTGGTTCTTGACCCGAGAAGGAAATGGAAATATATTGAGTGGGTGGTTGGAGAAAAATATGTAGATGCGGCGATCCTCAAAAGTCTTGACTCAAACTTGCGTGCTTTGTTTTAATTTTATAAAAAATCTATGCCTCAAAAGGAGAAGCAATTTGAGGGGTCGCATTCTACATCAATGCCTATGGGAGGTTCTAATTCTAGTGAGATAATGGATGTTGACGAATTCATGACAAAGAGGTTTGAAATGGCCATGGGTGATTCAGAAACATCTTTGAACAAAAATGAGTTAGATAAATACCTTAGTGAAGATCGGGAACCCATGGATGCACGTTTTGACATTTTAAAATGGTGGAAAGTTCAACAATGCCGATATCCCATTCTTGCTAAGATGGCCCGGGATATTCTTGCCATTCCGGTTTCTATGGTTGCTTCGGAGTCGGCTTTTAGCACGGGTGGGCGGGTGCTTAATTGTTTTCGAACCTCCTTGACTCCAAGAATGGTGGAGGCGTTGGTATGTGCACAAGATTGGTTACGTGCTTCTAATAAACCAATTTTCATTGAAGATACCATTTTTGATATCGAGCGCTTGGAAGCAGGTTATAATATATTATTATTTTACATTCCGATTGTGTACTTTTTATACTTATGCCATTTAATATGTTCTTTTCTATTTTGTCACAGGTATGAAAGAGTTGGTGTTGGAACAACCCACCATTATTATTGATGAAACAGTTGATGAAAGTAATGAATCGTCTTAAATTGCTTAAGGTATCTTTATATGCAAGTTCATTGTTGATTCTATATATTTTTTAAGCTATACCATTTACTTTATATGCATTATATTCTTGCGCAGGTTTCATATGGTGCATTGGAAGTTCGAAGGATGGATTGGAATCAGATGATTGGACTTGGAAGATTATGTGTTTATTTCGACTTTTAAAACTTTGAATTGTGTTGGTTTGAATTATGTTATGTGTTATTTTGGACATGTTATGCTTTATTTTAGAACTTTAAATTGTGTTGGTTTGTTTCTTTTGAACAGCAGATCTTTTCATTATGTTGGGAAAGACAAAGTTTGTATTTTTATTTGATTTTTTTTTTTTGGTTTTAGAATTTCGGATATCCGTTTCATTATCCGTATCCGTATCCGAAATTTCGGATACGGATTCGGATAGTGAAATCTACTATCCGAAATGTTCGGATATCCGAAACTTCGGATATCCGGTTTTGAACACCCCTACTTGTGGATGCTATTGGCTGCAACATTAAGTATGCACATATTTTAAGTAAGTCATTGTAAAAACAAACATTACTGGTTACCAGTTCTGACCCGTATAGTTATCCAACCCGCTCGAATTTGACCATCATAGTTTGGTGTCTTGTTTCAAAGTGTTCTTTTTGTGACCAGGTTTGATTACCTAGAAAATTCCATTTAACTAAAAAATCTTCAAATCATATTTATAATTATTGAAATGCCAGATAATCTATTAAAATTATTGAACAAAAGCTAACCAAAAAACTGTATATTTAGAGTATCTATCTACAACACATATTCAGTTGATTTACTAAAACAGAATGAGCCAAAAAATAATGAAATCAACATTTTTAGAAAAAAAAATGAAAAAACATCTGAGCTAATTACGACAGTTATGTATGCGTAATTCATTTTTTTATTTTGTGTGCCAGAGTACCGTCATTTATAAAAAATCATGAAAGCAAAGCAGTCTATACCTTAAATGTCGGCAAGAGTGATGGTGTTTGGAGACGCAGTCGCTTGAATGTAGGTTTACCTGAACTTTTCTTGACTAATGATCCAAAGTCCTAAATAACAAAACAAAAACCATGGCTTCTTAATAGATTGATAATGACAACAGATCAACCGCCCAATTGAAAGGTTCAAATGCTGCTACGAAGGCTATAAAACGCTAAATCCAAGCAACAATAAGAAACATACAATCGATTACTTGAATCAACGTTACCTACAACGGAGAATATACGACACGGATAGGCACCGTAGAATGTGGTCCGTGTGAACCCAACCTGACCATATCAGAAAACCACATATGTTGACCCAAACCCGTCACTTAACCAGCCCAACTGATTGGGTTGGATGAGAATTTGTATTCAGATGGATCAAGCATTCACCACATCTAGATATAAGTTGTAATTCTGATATGAAACAAGATTGTTTTCCAACTTCAAAACTCAAACCTTTATTTAAAGTGGACCAAAGAAGAGAAGGTGAACGAACCTGAGACCAGTATGAGATCCAAATACCCTCAAATGGTGAGTTTCTTGCTGAAGAACATGCCTCTTCAAATCAGCCCTGGAATTCTATGGTTCCATCGAGTATCCTCATGCATCAGAAGACCGATTGGGGAATTTGGATACAAATTCGGATTTATTCAGGATATGGGGTCACTTAGATTAGAACATGAAAGTGGAAAATTAGGGTTTTGGAAAACTAACCAGCAACGTAACTTTGATCAAGAGAACAACCGCCACACCGGTGACGCCATCGATTCTTAGACGAGAAACCCCCTTATTGGAAGAATAATGTGATTTACGATAATTTATGGGTCCTCCTTCTGAGAGAGAAAGGATAACCTCCTATTGATGATCCGAATTAGGGTTTGAGAAGAAGAATCAGGGGAAAAGAAATCGATCTGAAACTGAAACTAAGCATTCAATTATCCACTGAAATCCCCTAATTACCCTTATAGTGTCTTAAAATTTTGGGTGAAAATAGCTTACACATCCTTATACATGGTGCTTTATAACTTGTAAACATGGCAAAATTACCATCTTGTACATCACTTCTCCTTTTTATAATAGTATAGATTTTAGGCAAGAAGGACTTTTCAAAGTGTTTGGAATTCCTTTGTGTGTGAGTGAATAAGTCAATAAGTCAGGAAATCCTGACTTATTACTTCTCAAATAAGTTGAAAAGTCATTTTCAAAAGGAAAGCCAAACTTGCACTTTGTATGGAGGAATCATAAGAGAATCTTATTTCGTTATTCGTTTTCTTCATTTTAATTACGATGAAAATGAGATTTATTGAGCATCATCATTAATTACACTAATACCAAAGCTAAAGTAGGGGCTAAGGAGAATACATTTTAACATTAAGCATGCACATCAACTTCAATCATCATTTAGTAATAATATTTTTGGGGTCCCTCCTCATTTAGTTTCAAGCAAGGTCTTTGATGAAATCGGCGGTAAATATGGCAAAGTCATTCAATCTTCCCAATTCCTTGAATCTGATGGGGACCTTTCTACTGACCGTTTGGGAATACTTCTTGATACTGGAGTTAAAATTAACGGGATCCTCAGTTTGAGTTGACAGGATAAACGGTATAAAATCTGGGTGGTGGAAGAGGATGGCCAATGGATTCCGGATTTTCTAGATTCAGAGGAGTCGGTGGCGGCTTCTTCGGAGCTGGGCGATGTTGTGGGGAATCAGGTGGATCCTGGGTTGGGGGACGGCGGGTTGAACGTCATTGATTCCGATAAGGTGGATGATTCTCCGACTGTGGAAGCTGATAGGCCTAAGGAATTTCAAGAGTCTCCTCGTCATGTGCATGCTGAAGATCAGAGAGAGAAAGTTGGCGGCGGCGTAGGCCCCAAGGGTTGTGAAGATCTTTTTAAAAAAGGTGTGGGCCAGGATTTTTCTTTCTCTTCATCAGGTGGTCCCAGCACTTCTCGGTTGGGGGATTTGGGCCCAGGGGCTCTGTTAGGCTTCAATATTGGGAAGACTAATTTTACGGCCAAAAAGGGGGGATCTAATTTTTCTAAAGGTGGTAGAGCTTCAAGTCGGTCAGGTGGGCCTGAGCCTATGGGTGAGTCTTTTAGACCAAGAAAAAGACCCAGATCCTGTCTGGAGGATAAGTGCGCTGATGGAAACAAACCCTCAAAGGAGATGAGTAGTGAAAATCCAGCGACAGCCTTCGATCAGTTCTTTTTCGATCTGAACAGTGCGGCTCCTTCTGAGATTCTAGTGGCCAATCGGGTGGAGGATATTGCTCAGTAGGAAGGTGGGGAGTCTGGGGTTAAAGATAATGAAGCGGGTAAATCGGATCTTTCAGAGGTGGAAAAGGAAGTTAACGAGACAGTTATCGTGGGGTCGAAGGTTGGAATTGTTGATTGCAACCTCCCGAAGCTTGTCAGGAGCTCGATTATTACAGGTATTAATGGGCTTTTGCCATGAATTTTATGTCTTTGAATATCAGAGGTATGGGGGGTTCTAATAAGGCTAGTTGGGTTAAAAATTTGATCTCTGATCACGGCATTTCGTTCCTGTCGTTGCAAGAGTCTAAGTCCGTTAATATTTCTCGTCTTGATATTGCTAAGTTCTGTGTAAGGACTCTCAAAAATGTCCCAATTTTACCCGTAAGTGAAAACCCGGACCCCTGATGTAACGACTCTCATCAAAAGTCATAATTATTAAATTAATTTGACCAATAGGAAACCCTAATTGAGACACCCAAGTGATTCTGTGCAAACCCTAAAATTTTCAGAACAATCGGAATCAGGATCAGGGCCCCTAAAACTCAGGGGGGGTAAAACCTAGTCGGTATTATCTACACAGTTTTACGTGTAAATCACAAACGAACGCAAGACCAACTCAGCAAGGCTAGTTAGACACGCGGCCACCCTATGATAGGGGGCGGCCTCTCGCGCCACGCGACACCCCCTCGCGCCACGCGAGGGGGGAGGTTTTTCAGCTATAAATACTAGGCAGTGGGACTTGATTCTGGGAGTTGAAACGACGCTCAAATTCACTTTGTGCGCTGAGATAAGTTCTGTATACTTCAATTAACACACACAGGCACTAAATCGACGCCGCAATCAGGGTATTAGCACAATCGCTGCTACGATTCATTTTCCGACGATCAATATATCCAATGAATGTTTAAGTGCCGCCCACATTAGGGTTATACTTTATCGTTCGTCATTAATTTGACGGATCATCGTTAATTCGATGGATAAAGTATTATACTTTGTCGTTCGTTGTTAATTCAACGGATCATCGTTAATTCGATGGATGAAGTATTGCATTTTGTCGTTCATTGTGAGAATTTGATCTCGTAAGTTATCGTAAACGCTGGATTGATTACTAATTCCAAATTATGTGCTTGTTATTGAAATTAGGATAAAGGCTAATCAGTAGGCTAGGCTCTGCTCGTGTAAATCTGCAATGTGAGTCATTCTCCTTTTCTCACAGTTTGTGAGTCATTCTCTTTTTATAAACTGTTTTACAATACTCCAAATTATTTTCAAGGTTATAATTACAGGGACTAAGTCGTGGATATCTTGAATTACTGGTTAGTGGGGTATTGTGCACATTACTAATTTCTCCCAGTTAGGTTCATTGACCTACTTGGGATGATCACTGTTAGGTTCATTGACCTACAGGGATAATCATCACTATTTAGGTTCATTGATCTAAATAGTGGTATGACCATCGTCACCATTGTGACTTGTCACCATTGTGACAGAATGCCAGATAAAAATAAGATAGAAGCCATTGTAATCGCTCTTATGCTGTAATTTATAATTATGCATCATTATGCAAAATAGAATGATTCACTCAGTATTCCCCGCTGACAAAACCTTTTTCAAACATGTTTCAGGTGACCTGTTATGAATCAGAAAAAGTGCCATATAGCACTACAAGCTCAAGGAAGTGGCTCAGTATAAAATAAAAGAAACATGTTTTGTAAAAATAAAAGATTTCATGAAATCAACTGATTGTAAATTACAGGGTTTTATCCCGCGTTGTGAAATAAAATAATCGGGAAATATTTACATTTTAAAAGATCCTGATGGAAACTTCCGCTGTCAAAATCAATTAATTAAATACCGCAGTATTTCTGTCCCGCGGCTCCTGAAACGGGTCAAACCGGGTCGGGGGCCGTGACAGAAAAAAGTGGTATCAGAGCCACTTATCGAGCCACTGATTTAAGCCAATTAAGTATTTAGAAAATACTTAATAATTTTTATTAATTGCTATTTTGTGATTATATGTTTATTATCTGACTAATTTTGAATTGTATGGGCAGATTTTTATATGTTAACAATATTGTAATATTATTGCTCTATCATCAGTAATCGAAAAACATTATATATAAATTTACTTGATTATATATTGAATTACCTAATTTATAAATATAGTATTACTATATTGTGGTAAAGAAATTATATTTTTATGTTTGAGGTATACTCTTATTTAAAATTATTGTTTAGTTATTTATTATTAATAATTTTATTATTAATAATAATATATTGATAGTAGTAGTATTAAGATTATTTTTTTAATACTAGGGTTATTATCAAAGGCAGATATTGGATAGCCTAGCCTTAGTTAGGCATGGACTGATCACCTATGTTTAAACAAGGCAGCACTAACCAATATCCACCATGATAATGACTAGTTAATATATATAAGTTAAGTCATCATACTTATTTAGTATATAGATTTTTATATGTTAACTACTGTAATAGTAAATATAAATCTTTAAATATTCTGATTTAAAGTTTAGTATTTTATCTACAGTCTAGAAAATTTATAAATAAATTACAAATAAAACCTAGTATGTTTTAATTTTCAGTTGGGTTGGTAGTATGAAATACTATTTAAAAAGTTGTTCTATAAAATTTTGTTATGACTTAGTAATTGTGTATGTTGCTAAAACAGCATGAGTGATCTGTCAGAAGCCCTTCAGAATTTAAATCTCTATCCAGTAAGAATAGAAGTTTCCAGAGATTTCAATAGGTATATACCAGACATAGAAGAACCTATAGAATTCAATGCTTTACCTCTTGAAAAACCTAAGCATAAGAAAATGGAAATTGGGGAAAGTTCTAGGCAAATGGAGGGACTACCATTTCAAGAAGAACTAGATTTTATAATGGCAACCGATGATAATATTGAGCCTGTTAATGAAAATAATTTTATGAACTTAGAACCATCTATTCCAAACTCTTCTAATCACTGGAATATAGACGAATGGTTGGATAATGAAATACTGTTACAAAACCATCCCTATAGGCTTTTTCCTAAATACAATCCAGAACCTTTACCAATAAGTAACGAGAATAGGACTGAACTTCATCATTTTGACAAAATGGATGCTGGGAATAGAATCCAAGAAATTTTGGGACAGATCTCCTGGAAATATGATGAGAAGAAACGCCGTTACTAGAACATCACCTGATAAAGGATAGGGAATTATGTAATATTAAAATCAGTTTGTGTAAAATAAATAATAAAACGGGTGTATATAGAAACAAGATATAAGGAAATTTTAGAAAGTTACAACTTTTGTTTGTATATTCGTTTATTTGATTATGTGCAATTAAATTATGACATTAGATTATTTCCTTTATACTAATTATGTATCTATAAAGTAGATATCAGATGGAAAACGCTAATAATGAACCAGTTAATGAGATTAATCAATCTGAGCAACAACAGGGGGATCAATATGTGACTAGGCAAGATATAGAAAATATCGTTGCTCAAGGGATAGCCAACGCTATTCCAGAGTTAGTTGCTCAAGGGATAGCCAATGCTATTCCAGCAATTATTGCTGCTGTTAAAAATCCAATTGAACCGCAACAATTTGTTCCTAGTAAACGCATTTCTGAAGATAATTTCAGTAATAGCGTAAATGGAGGCGGTAATCATGTTAATCATGATAATGAACCACGGCAAGCTCCGCTCCCTAAGAAAAGGAAAGTTGCAACACCTGGTTGCACTTACAAAGAATTTCTTGCTTGTAAACCCACTGAGTTTGCAGGCAATGAAGGAGCGACTACGACACTGCGTTGGTTAGAGAAAACCGAGGCAGTAATTGCCATAAGTAAATGTGCTCAGGATGATCAGGTCATGTATGCATCAAATCTTTTCAAAGAAATGGCGCTAGAATGGTGGAATACGATGTTACAAGCAAAAGGAAGAAGGATGGCGTATGCTATGAACTGGGAAGAATTTAAGAGTCTTGTAGAAAGAAAATTCTGTCCTGAGTACGAAAAGGAACAAATGACAAATAAATTTCTAACCCACTAGATGGTAGATGTAGATTGTCGAGGGTATACTACGACATTCTTTGAATATGCTCGAGTGGTACCAACCCTGGCTTCGCCAGAGCCGGTACTTATTTCTCGTTATATTTGGGGATTAATTTCCGAGATCCGTAATATTGTCAAAGCTGCGAAACCTCGCACAATTGATGATGCAGTAGAATTAGCCAATACTATGACTGACGAGCTAGTACGGACAAGAGAAGAAAATAGAAGGAAGGAAGTAGCCCAAAAGATTACCCAAGAATTCAGTTCGGGTAACCATAACCATTTCAAGAAAGGAGAGAATGGGCAATCTTCTACTAGTCCATTTTGCAATTTTTGCAAAAGGAAGCATTTTGGAAGATGCAAAGGATATTGCAATTTTTGCAAGATTCCAGGGCATCAAGAAGAAGATTGTAGGAGGAAGAAATTTTCAGTTTGCTACAACTGTAGAGAAACTGGACATCTTAGGCCAGATTGTCCAAAACTGAATAAACCATTTAACAATCAAGCCAAACCGTCAGAATGAGCAAAAAGGAATGCGAGAGCTTTTCAGCTGACTACTCATGAAGCCGAGATGATTCCAGATGTGATAGCCGGTATGTTCTTAGCTTACAACGTTTATATAAAAGTATTATTCGACTCTGGTACAAACCAAAGTTTTATAAATACTTTACTCTGCCAAACTCTTAACTTACCGTTAACCAGCATTAGATAAGTTTCTACATAGAAACGGCAGATGTAAAATTTGTTAAAATTAATAAGGTTATGCAGAACATAGAAATAAGATATAAGTTTTCTGCAATCCTATTATCTATGAAATTAGTTGAATTTGATGTCGTGATTATTATCTGTGATCATAATTTCTTGGAAATTTAATCAACCATCGGAGAAGTAATTATGATTACAGGAGATAAACCATGTAAACCTATGAAGTTCATATCAGTAATGGAAATTGCTAATTATGAACGAAAGCAAGGAATAGTATATATGATTTCAGTAATCATTAATACTAAAGATACAGAATTTAAGGAAATTTCTGTAAATTCAGAATACCCAGATGTCTTTCCAGAAGATTTACCTGGATTACCACCAGATATAAAGATAGAATTTAAGATTCATCTAAATTCCAGGAATTTTACCGATAAGCCAAGGAACCTTATCGGTTAGCACAATATTGGTTGTTAAGAAAAAGTATGGTTCGATAAGAATGTGTATTGATTAGAGGAAATTGAATAAGGTTATAATTAAGAATCAATACTTATTACTTAGCATTAATGATCTATTCGATCAATTCCAGGAAGATAGATAGTTTTCTAAGATCAACTTATGTTCCGGATATTATCAATTAAAAGTATCAGAGAAAGATGTACCTAAGACTGTTTTCAGAACTAGGAATGGTCATTACTAGTTTACAGTCCTTCGAATTAAAGAATGCACCTGCAGCATTCATGGACATGATAAATAGGATCTGTAAACCATATTTGGATAAATTGGTAAATGTCTTCAAATGACGATATACTTATTTATTTCAAAAATCAGGAAGAATATTGTCAGCAATTGCATACACTCTTAACTTTGTTAAGAAAAGAAAAGCTTTACGCCAAATTTTCGAAGAAAGAATTTTGGCTGCTAGAAGTGCAATTTTAGGTCATATGGTGAATCATGAAGGTATTCACTTAGATCTTGCTAAAATAGCAGTAATTACCAAATGGAAGATTCTGCAATCAGCAATGGAAATTAGGAATTTTGTAGGTTTAGTATTATAGACAGTTTATTAAGGATTTTTCCAAGATAGCTGTACCATTAACTAAGTTAACCTGTAAAACAGTTAAGTTTGATTAAGGACCTAAACAAGAAGAAACCTTTAAGTATCTTGAAACAGAAGTTAACCAATACTACAATCCTAGCTTTACTAGAAGGAATTGAAGATTTTGAAGTATACGGTAATGCTTCAAAGCTAGGAATTGGATGTGTGTCAATGCAATGCAAAAAGGTAATTGCATATGCATCAAGACAATTGAAAAGGTACAAGAAAACTATACCACTCATGAGTTAGAATTAGGAACCATAATTTTTGCCTTAAGATTTGGAGACATTATCTGTATGGAAGTAAGGGTACTATCTATATGGATTATAAGAATTTAAGGTATATATTTGGGCAGAAAGAATTAAACATAAGGCAAAGGAGATGGATGAAAATCCTAAGTGACTACGACTGTGATATTTAGTATCACAAAGGAAAAGCTGAAAACGGCAAGAGATAGTCATAAGGATTATGCAGATAATAGATAAAAAGCCGTTGGAGTTCAAGTTGGAGACAAAATATAATTGAAAGTATCTCCTTGGAAAGGAGTAAGAAAGGAAAGTTAAGCCCAAGGTACGTAGGACCATTTTCAGTAATCCAACATATAGGACTAGTTGCTTATCATTTACAAACTACCAAGAAAGTTGGTTGGAGTACACGATGTATTTCATGTATCCAATCTCAAGAAATATTCATCAAATAAATCACTGGTAGTACCTTTGCAAGATATAAAGGTAAACCAATAAGTGTTAGTTCAAGTAAAGTGGGATTCAAAGATAGGACCTTAATACACTTGGAAACTGGAATTTGAAGCAAAAGTATCCTCAATTATTCCAGTAAATCTCGAGGACGAGATTTTTATTAAGTTGGGGAGAATGTAACGACTCTCATCAAAAGTCATAATTATTAAATTAATTTGACCAATAGGAAACCCTAATTGAGACACCCAAGTGATTCTGTGCAAACCCTAAAATTTTCAGAACAATCGGAATCAGGATCAGGGCCCCTAAAACTCAGGGGGGGGGGGGGGGTAAAACCTAGTCGGTATTATCTACACAGTTTTACGTGTAAATCACAAACGAATGCAAGACCAACTCAGCAAGGCTAGTTAGACACGCGGCCACCCTATGATAGGGGGCGGCCTCTCGCGCCACGCGACACCCCCTCGCGCCACGCGAGGGGGGAGGTTTTTCAGCTATAAATACTAGGCAGTGGGACTTGATTCTGGGAGTTGAAACGACGCTCAAATTCACTTTGTGCGCTGAGATAAGTTCTGTATACTTCAATTAACACACACAGGCACTAAATCGACGCCGCAATCAGGGTATTAGCACAATCGCTGCTACGATTCATTTTCCGACGATCAATATATCCAATGAATGTTTAAGTGCCGCCCACATTAGGGTTATACTTTATCGTTCGTCATTAATTTGACGGATCATCGTTAATTCGATGGATAAAGTATTATACTTTGTCGTTCGTTGTTAATTCAACGGATCATCGTTAATTCGATGGATGAAGTATTGCATTTTGTCGTTCATTGTGAGAATTTGATCTCGTAAGTTATCGTAAACGCTGGATTGATTACTAATTCCAAATTATGTGCTTGTTATTGAAATTAGGATAAAGGCTAATCAGTAGGCTAGGCTCTGCTCGTGTAAATCTGCAATGTGAGTCATTCTCCTTTTCTCACAGTTTGTGAGTCATTCTCTTTTTATAAACTGTTTTACAATACTCCAAATTATTTTCAAGGTTATAATTACAGGGACTAAGTCGTGGATATCTTGAATTACTGGTTAGTGGGGTATTGTGCACATTACTAATTTCTCCCAGTTAGGTTCATTGACCTACTTGGGATGATCACTGTTAGGTTCATTGACCTACAGGGATAATCATCACTATTTAGGTTCATTGATCTAAATAGTGGTATGACCATCGTCACCATTGTGACTTGTCACCATTGTGACAGAATGCCAGATAAAAATAAGATAGAAGCCATTGTAATCGCTCTTATGCTGTAATTTATAATTATGCATCATTATGCAAAATAGAATGATTCACTCAGTATTTCCCGCTGACAAAACCTTTTTCAAACATGTTTCAGGTGACCTGTTATGAATCAGAAAAAGTGCCATATAGCACTACAAGCTCAAGGAAGTGGCTCAGTATAAAATAAAAGAAACATGTTTTGTAAAAATAAAAGATTTCATGAAATCAACTGATTGTAAATTACAGGGTTTTATCCCGCGTTGTGAAATAAAATAATCGGGAAATATTTACATTTTAAAAGATCCTGATGGAAACTTCCGCTGTCAAAATCAATTAATTAAATACCGCAGTATTTCTGTCCCGCGGCTCCTGAAACGGGTCAAACCGGGTCGGGGGCCGTGACACCTGAAACCCTAATCTATATCAAAAATCAAGAAAAATCAAGAAATATGGGTTCAGGCGGGCCGCGTAAGCCTTAAGGAAAGCTTACGCGGGCCGCGTCAAAGCTAGGTTGACCGGATAAGTGTTCCGGATACACGTGTTGACCAGCTGGCATACCTACTCGTGACCAATCAACCCTATGCGTAGAATAGGTGGTTAGGCGGGCCGCGTAAAGATGTTCCAAGGTTTACGCGGGCCGCGTGTACCTCCAATTTCAGCTATAAATAGCTTAGCTTAGGGGCTTTCATTCTGTGTCGACGAAAACTTTCAAAAACGAATTTCTACTACTCTGAAGTCGAAATTATAATTATAATAGTGGGGCGCTGCTATGATACAGGGTATTAACTCGATCGCTCCTACGATTCAATGTCCGATCGATTAAAACTATCCAATGGATGTTTAAATGCTGCCCACATTAGGGTTATGCTTTGTCATTCGTCGTGAATTCGATGGATGTTTAAGTATCGCACTCTGTCATTCGTTGTGAGGGTTTAATCTCGTGAGTTATCGTAAATGCTGTATTAGTTACTGACCTAGTTCGTGTGCATGTTATTAATTTAGGTTACAAGGCTAAACCGTAGGCTTAAACTCTGCCGTAAAATCTGCAATGTGAGTCATTCTTTTTTTTATCAAATTACTTTACAAAACTCTATTTGTTTTCAAGGTTATAATTACATGGATTAAGTCTTTGTAATCACCAAATTACAGCCGGTATGTGGGGTTTTGTATACATTACTTGATAACCGTCACCATTGGACAACGAGTTAGCCAAGGGGTGATATGACTATAGTCACAGACACCATTTGACAATAAGGTTACCAATGGATGGTTGAGTGACAAATATCGTGGGTAGTTGGTTGATATATGGAAACATTGTAATCGCTCTTAATACTGTAAATTATAACAACGTGTCGTTTTAGTAAAAAGAATGATTCACCAGTATTTTCCGCTGACAAAACCTTTTTCAAACATGTTTCAGGTGATCTGTTATGATCCAGGAAAGTGCCGTGAAACACTACAAGCTTAAGGAAGTGGCTCAATATAAATAAGGAAACATGTTTTGTAAAATAAAGATTTCCCCGTGAAATCACCTTATTGTAAAGTACCGGGATTTTATCCCGAATTATGAAATAAAATAATCAGGCATTTGCAGTTTTAAAAAGATCCTGTTAAAATCTTCCGCTGTAAACTCAATTAAATAGTACCACGGGATTTTCTGTCCTGCGGCTCCTGAACTGGGTCAAACCGGGTCGGGGGCCGTGACAGAAAAAGGTGGTATCAGAGCCACTGATTTAAGCCAATTAAATATTTAGAAAATACTTAATTTTTCTGATTGCCATTTTGTGATTATGTGTTTTATTAACTGACTATTTGTTAATTACAGTATGGGTAAGCAAAAGCTTTCGAACATCTATCTTAAATTAGATAGTTCGCCAAAAGAAAAGGGAAGTTCATCCCAATCCTCAAAATAGTCTGTAGATACTGAGGAGGGAATATTTGTCCATAAAGGCCATTATGAGGAACCACTTTCTCCTAATAAAAGAAGTTTGATTATTAGGAAAAGTAAGAAGAAAATAAAGAAATCTCAATCAAAAGAAATGAGAGTTAATCAGGAAATTCAGAAATTAGGCAGTAACCCACCATGGGAAGACAAGTTAGATGAAAAATGGGCAGATCTCTATATGCTAGCCACTGTAGCAGTAAATGCAAATCTTTAAAATACCCTGACCCAGTATTAGCACCTTTATCACGTACAAGCCAGAAACTTTACTCAGTAAATAAATAAGTTTCCAATAAACCCTAGTATGTTTAATTGTCAGTTGTCCTTTTTAATAAATTAGCCACACGGTATGCAATAATACTTGAAAATTTATTTGTGAAATTTTTGTTATAAAATTTTAACTTAGCATTTTTTTATATTTTGCATATATGCTAAACAGCATGAATGAGTTATCTGAAGCCCTTCAGAGTCTCAATCTTTATCCGGTAAAAATAGAAGTTTCCAAAGACTTTATTGGTTACATCCTCGATGTAGAAGAACCTATGGAATTCAACGCTCCAACTCTAGAGAAACCAAAAGCCAAGAAAAGGAGAAGATTTGTAGGTTGGAGACGTGTACGCAGGAGGAAACCAACAACTAGGAGAATTCCCAAAATAGAGAATCCCATAGATAAAGGAAAAGGAATTGCAATTGGGGAAGATTCCAGGCAAGTAGAAATGGAAATTGGGGAAAGTTCTAAGCAAGTTGACGAATTGCCATTACAAGAAGAGTTGGATCAAATATTGGCAAGCTGTGATATTCTCAGGCCCATAAATAACAACCTCTACCCTTATCCTGACGAAACTCAACTTCCAATAAACTTAGAACCGGCCATTACAGACCCTCTGATCCATACTCAACCTTTAGGAGAAATGGACGAATGGTGGACTAACGACTGGCAGTTTCAAAACCTACTTAATAACCCTTATACGTTTTTCCCTCAGTTCGACTCAGACCTATACCAAACCCACCAATGAGCAATGAAAACTTAGCTGAACTCCGCCATTTTAGTGAGGAGCTGATAGGTGCGGGGAATAGGATTCGAGAGGTAGGAGAACAGGTCTCCTGGAAATACGACGAAAGGGAACCTCGCTTCTAAAATACCCAGGGATAGGATGGTGGTGAATCTATGATTATATAATAGTAATAGTAATAGTAAAAATAAAATAAGTCTGTAAAATAACCTACCAATAAAATCTTTGTAAGATAACGGTGTGTAATGATGCATAATATATATAAAATGGGAATCGAGAAATCGATAATTTTGGCTATATGTGTGTTTTGAAAATTTTATGATTGTCTTGTGTATAATTGCTATTTATTCTATACTAATAAATTATATATATTAATTATCAGATGGAAAACGCTAATAATGAACCAGTTAACGAGGTTAACTAATCTGAGCAACACCCGGAGGATCAATTTATAACTAGGCAAGATATAGAAAATACCGTTACTCTAGGAATAGCCAAAGCTATTCCAGAAATCCTTGCTGCTGCCCAGAAACTTGTTGAACCTCAACAAATTATTCTTAGTAAATGCACACAAGGCGACAATTTTAGTAATAGTGTAAATGGATGCAGCAACCATACTAATAACAACAATGATGGGATACAAGCACCACTCCCTAAGAAAATGAAAGCTGCAACACCTGGTTGCACTTACAAGGAGTTTCTTGCCTGTAAACCAGCTGAGTTTGCAGGTAACGATGTCACACCCTGGCTTTGCGGAAGCGTGGTTATTTTGGTGTGACTTCTTAATACCATAGCTTAACCATAACAAAGCTATATGAAATAAAATCATGCAAGATCATCCATTTGATTTAGTTTTAAAAACCATAGTAACATAACATTGTCTTAAAGACTTACAACCTCATAACATAAAACATTGTCTTGAAAAACATAAACATCAACATGAAATAAACGCAGTTTAAGATGTGTGACTTGTCCAGGAAAGAGTCACATTTCCTAAACTGGGATGACCTTGGAACCCTTACGCAGCGGGAAAACATAACATACCGCGCCAGATCTTTAATTCCCTGAAATACATGTAAGTTGAAAAATCAACAATAATGTTGAGCGAGTTCATGTGTAAGTGAGTAAGTAAACCTTTGTGAGTATAAAAATAGTCTTGGTATGTAGCAAATAAGGAAAAAGAGATCACCAATGGTTTGCAAGGCCATTGATATATGTGAAGTGCAAGTAGGAAGACTCAAACCTAGCAAATTTAGCGTTGGGTACAAAGTCACTCCAAGGTCCGTTCTGTTGGACCTCTCTGAGGTCCGTTCTGTTGGGACTAGAGTTGGGCTCGCTACACCCAGATAGATCTACCGCTTACGTCCCTCGGTCCTACAATGAGGATTAATGGCCTCCAGTTTCTGCCTACCCACTCACATGATCTAAGTAATAAACCTCCTTACGCTAACCATACCATGTATAAAGTACTTGTAATCAAAGTAACATGTATTTCACCCTCGCAGTTAAGAAAACTGAAAACAGTTAGAGAAAAGGGGGACATGAACTCACAGTGGTGCGTCTCTACCAAGTATGCCTCCAAATCAATCAGCTGTATGACGACCTACACGTGCTAACTCTATTAGACGGACGGCCGTGCCTTAGCTTTATGGTTTAAGTTTTTGGGAAATAGTTAGGCAACTATTTCGTGTTTACATTCTGTATATACTTGGTAGTTATTTTTCCTTCCCAAGGATGGGGGATTTAATACATGTGCGTTCGTATAATTCGGATTACACTATTAAGTCTCACTTAATACATTTTATTTCCAACTCCAAAATATGAATATTCTTCTCAAAAATATTATATTTTAATACACGTGATTTTCCCCAAAATAATACTTAGTAATATTATTTTTACTCTAAAAATAATATTTACGTAGTTCACAAAATAATCATAAACACTTATACAAGTGATGTTGTGAAAAATATATACTAAATATATTTATGTATCACGTTTTATTTTGCGAAAATCCCACCTCCGAGGTTTGTAAATATAGTCGTGGCGAAACTCATATTTTGAAAACAAGTCAAAATGTATTTCTAACACTTATAGTGAAAATATTTCTAAGTGTTAGGTTTTAAAAAAAATTTCGCCAGAGTTTCCTCTGTAACTGGAGGTGGCCACGCTTTCAAGCGTATCATTTTCTTTTATAAATCAAACCAACAATTTTCTCAATCAACCAAACCAATGTTCAAATCACAAACTAGTCAAAATATATATATATATATATATATATATATATATATATATATAAATCGCATAAATTTCATGAACTTGTGATTTATTCAAACTATGAAGTAAATCCCATTACTTTTAGTGGGTCTTTATATAAAACAATCCGATTTTGTAAAAACCTCGTTTTTATGGAAGTTCCGTCTTTACAACTTCTCGTCATCTTTTCCAAAAATAGTTATTTTGTCGAAACTTTGTGTTACACAAGTGTTTACACACTTGTGTGTTCTAAAAACCATTCTTGTTAGTGTAAGATCCATTTTTAGAAAACATGATTTCTTTGACGCTTGGTCCTTTGAAAATACCACTTGTAGATACGTAGATCTACTAGTTTTAAACACTATTCCACAAGTAAAACATTTTTACACAAGTTCATGGTTCGCGTGTGGTAGAGTTTCACCCTTTAACCCTTGTTCTATTCAAAACAACCTTATGTCATGATTCGTGATCATGACCAAACCGGGTTAAGTAATGATCCGAGCTACCACAACATAGATCGGGTCTAAATAATCACAAATTTCAATTACTACAACATTTACACAACATATGAGCTTTTATCCAACACTTATAGCATTTTTAGTAGACTTTAAAGTATCATCTTGTAAGATTTCGAGTTTTAACCGTTACAAATCGTATTAACCACTTTTAGAATAGTTCAAGAAGGTGATTTAAGTAACATACCACTAGCTCGAGGCTAGGGAAGAATCTACGCGCAAATGAGGTGGATAAAAGCTAGAGAGAGAGGTCCTTCAAACTCCGAGTGCACCAAGCCTCCTAATACGTGATCCTTGAAGCTTGAATGATCTTGGAATGGCTTGATGAAAACCGAAAATGGATGTATGGGGATGGGGGTGTTCGGCCGAGACTTAGAGAGCAAGAGAGGAGAGTTTTGATTTTTGTTGTTGTGATGTTTAGATTATGGTGGACTAAATGTGGATCTTATAGACAATTCTCTAGTTCATTAACCAATGGTTAGTGTGTTGTTTAGATATTAGAAAACAAGGATTATAATAATCAAAATGGTACAAGGTATGTCCCCTTGGGGACGGTTTCGGTTAAAGGGGGGGGGGGTCCTTGGTCCGATTCCAACTAGTTAGTTAGGTATTAGTTAGGTTAAACCAAGTTAGTTAAGTGTTTAACCCAGTTATTAGTGTGTCACGCGTTACAGTGGGTGTTAGGGTGTTCAGGGACCCTAACTGGCTCAGAAAAAGATAAATAATGAAAATAACAATATTTTCATGTTTCGGGTATAGTCCGGTTGTTCGGTTGGATAGTAATCCGTTAAAGTGCTTAACAAAGCTTTAAGTGTCGTTAATACCCTTTTTAGTGACACAACTCATTTCTGACACTTTGGAAAGTGTCTAGTAATATTTTTCTCATGTTTTGGCACTTTATTAGTTAGCTAAAAGCTGAATTATTATGTAAAGTGCTGAGTTTTGTACTTAAAGTACGTTCTTGGCACATCCAGTCATTGTGACTTATTCCTAGAGACGCAGTTCTACAACCCTTGTATCCCTACACTCACCACTATTGTAGCAAAATATTTCTGGCTCATACAGGCCTTAGAGGCAGTGTCTGCCTGATGCTGGCTCTATCAGCATGTTCAATAGGTTATCCGCTAAAGTGCTACTGTGCTTTTTGTGCATCATGTAAATAATGTAGTGACAACAAGTAAAGTATGATGCAAGTAAGTACATGTATCAGTATTCAAGTAGCAGTTTATTCACAAGTTCAAGCAAGCACAGTAATTAAGTAATAATTAATTATTAATTAAGTCGTACGGATACCTGGTTTGGTGAGGGTTGTCACAAACGAAGGGGCGACTGCTGCACTACGTTGGTTAGAGAAAACCGAGGCAGTAATTGCAATAAGTAAATGTGCCGAGGAAGATAAGGTAATGTACACATCACATCTATTTAAAGAAAGGGCGTTAGAATGGTGGAATACGGTACTTCAAGCCAAAGGAAGAAATGTGGCCTATGCCATGAATTGGGAAGTATTTAAAAGTCTAATGGAAAGAAAATTATGTCCCTAATATGAAAAGGAACAAATGGCAAATAAGTTCCTGAACAAATGATAGATTTCTTGCATGTGCAGATTCTAAAGGCAAGGAGAACATGGTCGATGACAAGCTTCGGAATGAAGACACGACGTGAAGGCACTCAAGTGATGAAGATGATCGAGTTGCCGCTGACCATCATCAACACCACAAGGATCTCAATTCATAAAGAACAAGTATTTCACAAGCATAACTCAAGGGGGAGCTTATGTTTAGGGGGAGTTTGTCAACACACTTCCTACATGAAATGGGGAGTTTGTTGATACACTTTCTGCTTTCAAGACGTGAAGACTTTAAAGATCCTCCGACATTGAAGACTTGAAAGGATGTCAAAGACTTGAAGACACGAGGGACCCACAAGAATTAAGATCGAGACAAAGATACAGCCAAGGGGGAGTTTGTTGGTGCACTTGTGTCTGTACTTTGTCTGTATGTTGTCATGATACAAAACGATGTCTTGTGTCAGTCTGGTTTACGTCTTAGGTCTGTTATTATGTGTGTTCGATGTAAGTTTGACCAAGTCAACCATCCTCCTGGTTTGACTTGGCCAAACAGTTAACACATGGTTTGTGAGATGTTTGGGTCGAAGGATGCGTCATCGAAGGATTGTTTATATCCTTCGATGAGCTCGAAGGATAAACCTTCGATGGATATAGATGGACCTCGAAGGATATCATCCTTCGAGGTATATGTGATCCTTCGAGCTGTTTCAGATCGATAGATGATCTTTCGATCAGTCTATCTGATCCTTCGACCAGACGATCTGTGTTTGGGTATATATACCCATGTAATGTGTTCACTTCTAAACAAGACACAAAAAGAGAGACAGAAGTGAGAGCATTCTGTTGAGAGAACACACACACGAGTATTTTAGAGAGTTTGCAAAACACATTTGTAAACATAGCTTTGTAACCGAACCTTTCCTCGTATTAATACAAGTGGTGTTAATCGGTGAAGATTGTGTGTTGTGTTTGTGCTTGTTCTATCTCGGTTTGCATGCTAGCTTGGATTCCGCACTTGCTAGTGTGTTATACATAACAAGGAATAGGTTTGACCTCAACCTCCGAGGGACCTACAAGTGGTATCAGAGCCGTGGCTCTTTTCCTTGTTAAAAACCGAGTTTATACAAGACTTTGGAGTGTTTTGGACAAAAACTCACATGGTTTAGCACCCGTTTTTACTGTTTTTCGCGCATTTCTTGTCGTAAAAACGTGTTCTAAACTAACCGGGTGTGTTAAAGGTCGGGTTGGGTAACTTAAAAACTTGCTTTTTAAGGAGTTTGGTAATTTCCGGCCAAATTTCGGCTTACTCCGGTGACCGGTTTTCTGGATAAGAACCTTCTTTTTCAGTAATATTTTTTGGTTCAAATCTTGTTTTGGTAAAAGTATGGTCTGACCATACCTTCTGCCTTCTGCCGAAAGTTTCTACCAACCCATCACCTTTTCACCAACCTGTCACTTTTGTCAATTGTGTCAGTGCAGATCGAAGGATATCCTTCGAAGTCGAAAGATCATCTTTCGATCAAAGGAGGTTCGATAGATAATCATCCTTCGAACATCCTTCGAAGTCTGTGACTTATCCTTCGATCCAAGGAATCTTTTCGAAGCATACGTCTTTCGATCTACAGTTCTTGTTCGAAAGATAAGGATCCTACGATTGGAGAGTCTTTCGAAATCATTGTTCGAAACTCAACAGTGATCTTTCGAACTCTGTTGATCCTTCGAACAAGTATTGATCCTTCGATCCTTGTCTGTTTAAGTTTAACAAGTTTGTGTTTTTCAGGTCTTTCGATCAAGGATCTTTCGGCTGGTGGTTATCATTCGAGATATTAACATAGTTTGTGAATATTAATTTTTATAAAATGGGAACAAACGGTCAGTGGGATCCAACCGCGTGGACTCAAACAACTTCGACTCCACAATCATCAGCTACAAACGGTCAGTGGGATCCAACCGCGTGGACTCAAACAACTTTGACTCCACAATCATCAGCTACGCAATCTGCGTCAGATTTCAACAAAACTGCATGGATGCAGGCTATTGCCCCACCTCAAGCTGCAATGATAACTGCAAATCAATGGGCATTGGTCACAAATCAAAGCAGCAGCATTCAATCTATGATGCAGAACGACAGTGAAACTGGTACAAGCACAAAACCGCCAAAGCTAAATCACATCAATGATTGGGGATGGTGGAAAGAAAGGCTGAGAACTTATGTTCAGGGGCAAGGTCAAGATCTATGGATGTGCTTCTTCACCGCATTTGACAATGATTTGGATGTTGCAGGATCTAATCCACAAACTTACAGCACTATGTCTGAAGATGATAAGAAGAAATTTGAGTTAGAAAAGAAAGCATTCATGATTCTCACACAAGCTCTTCACAGAGACATTTACCACCAGTTTGTTTACTGCACGACTACTAAAAGCTTGTGGGATATGCTCACATTACGATGTGAAGGAAATGCTCAATCTAGAAAGATCAAGCAAGAATTACTGAAGAAAGAGTTTGAAGGATTCACGTGTTTGGAGAATGAGACTTTGGCAGAGTTATCTACAAGGTTTCATCACTTGTTGAGCGAGATGTTTGCTTTTAAAGTCACTGCCACTCCACAAGAAATGGTGAAGAGATTCGCTGATAGCTTACCAGCAAAGTGGAGCAGTTATCTTGAAATTCTCAAAGAAAATGGTGTTCTAGACACAATCACCGTTTATGAGTTAATTCAAAAATTGGAGAACAAGGATGTAGAAGAAAAGCTTAAGGCAAAAAGAACACTAACTCCTCAAAATCCAGAGATGTACCATGGGATTGCAGGAGGTATCAGTGGAGAAAAACCAGCCTCTCAACATGCGAAGCTTCAAACAGCTTTCATCTCAAACACCGGACCTTCCACAACAAATCAGTTTGATCCTTCAGCATACATGATGATGTATTCAAGACCAGATTCTTCTTCTCTACAACAGAATGTGAAACCGACAGCTCAGCAATTCACACCACCTCCTTTCTTAGACCCAAGCAGAGCTCAGCAGCAACAACCGCAACAGCAAGGTTTTTATGGAAGCTCTTCCAACTTTCAAGCCACTTCCAATCCGAACACAGTCAGATTAGACACTTCCAACTTTTCCAGAGTTAGTGTCGAAATAGCCAAGGAGCATATGGAGATGTTGAACACCTTGGTTAGTGCTTATTGTGGATTGATCGCAGGTCAGACTGGGAATATCAATCTAACCAATGAAGATTATCAGCAAGTGGATAAAGAAGAGTTTGAAATGATGGATATCAAATGGGCTCTTGCTAGTGCAATTCGAAGAGCAAAGGAGTTTATGGAAAGGACGGGGAGAACCAACTTGGAAAGCAAGAAAGACACCAAGTATGGGTTCGACAAACAAGCTGTAAAGTGTTTTAACTGTGGTGAACGGGGTCATTTCAAAAGGGAATGCACAAGACCAGCTCAGCATGGAAACCAAAATCCTTTCAGAAATCAAGGCAACCAGCAGAACCAAAACAGGAACAATGTTCGTACGTTGATACCTGTCAACAACCAAAGCCAAGCAGGGCCATCAAATGCCAACCAGGCACTTGTGGTTCAAGTAGATGAAGGTTGTGATTGGTCGCTTCAGTTTGGAAATGATGCTCCAGATGGAACAGCATGTTTTGCTGAAGTCGTAAAGGATTTAAAGCACGCCAGTGGTGGAGAATCTTCCACCAATGGTGATGAATCTTCTGAAGATGAAGACAGTTCTGGTTATAGTGGAAGCTCAGATGAAGAAGCCTCCACTTCAGGCAATGATCATGTGGATGAGACATCAAGTGCGTCAGTCGATGCAGATATTGATGAGCTTTTGGAAGAAGCTGCAGCAGGAACTGAAAGAAGATCTATGTTGGTGGATCAAGCTGTTTACTCTTCGTCTTTTCTCCATTCAGCCTTTATGGCTAATGTCGACAGTTCATCAAGTCAGGTATGTGTCGATGAACCCACTGTAGTTAGTTGTGAAAATTGTGATAGTTTAAATGTTAAATATGCTGAAAAGGAAAGTCAGTTTGAAATCACATACAAACACAATCAAGAATTGATTGTAGATCTTTCTAAAGCAACTGAAGCTAACTTGTTTTTAACCAGAAATGAAAAGGAATTTAAAGCAACAATTGCGTCATTAAAACATGATGTTTCAGAATTACAAAAGGCTGTTTTGCGAAAACAACATGCTAACAATAATCTTATTGACACAATTGAAAAGCAAATGGTAGAGTTGGCAACAGCTCGATGTGAATGTGAGACAATTAAGCAGAAACTGGAAAGCTATTCCAATTCCCGCTATGTATTGGATCACATCATTGACGTTCAAAGGAAAAAGGGGGATGCAAGATGTATTGGATTCAAATCATGTCCTCCCCCAATGAATCACAATTACTCCAAATTGCCTGATGACGAGGATATACCCCATTTTGAACCTACTGTGCCACTCAATCTAGATGACTTTGCAGCAGGCCTCGGGTTCACAACTGGTACATCATCCTCGGGTCAATCAGAATCTGAGAATGTGACAGATTCATCGTGTGTTAAGGAACAGAGTCCTCCCATTGTTGAGGATGCTGATTCTTCGGATGATGAATCTGAAGAAATTGTGAAACAACAGTCTAACTCGGTTACAACAGATATTCCAATCGAGAATCACATCCTGTGTGATCCACCAGTGAAACCGAGTAAGACTAAAATGTCGAAAACAATGGAGTCCCTTGTATCTAGCAGTGAAGAGAATAACTTGTTGTACACGCTCAAAGGAGATAGCAAAATCTACTCTAACAAAGATTTTCCAATTAAAAATGTAAATCAAGATTTAATTGAGCAAATTTTTGAAGGATGCACTGATAAGTTTTTGGGGAACAAAAGTGGCAAAGTTACCGTCACTCAATGTGATCAAATTCCGTGTGAACAAATTAGAAAAC
This sequence comes from Helianthus tuberosus, assembly GCA_030545235.1. NCBI lineage: Eukaryota > Viridiplantae > Streptophyta > Magnoliopsida > Asterales > Asteraceae > Helianthus > Helianthus tuberosus. Next base: position 4,246,738 of record JARYGA010060516.1, read on the forward strand.
AATACGGAAACCAAAAACTGTCAATTGAGCGAAAACAACAAGTCAACTCTGGAAAGGGTAAGGTACAGGGAAAGAAGGCTCAGAACAAGAATGTTCAAGCACCTAAAGTTCAGCAGCCTAAGACTGAACAACCAAAGGTTCAACAACAAAAGGTGCAAAACAAAAGAGCTCCTGTTAAGAAACGAGAACCGAAAATGAACTTTGTTGGATCCACGGGTTCAGACAAACTTGAAACATTTCAGGATAAATCTAACGTTGATTTTATAAAACAAGTTAGAATTTTAAAACGAAATGATCAGAATAATTACACCCAACACACCAACGGATGTGATTTAGGTCCAAGCACGTCTAGATCACAAAGTTCATTGTCTGGTTCTCCGTCTGGTCATCAACATGTTTCTCCGAAGTTTGTAGAGCGGAGAACATGTTTTGAATGTGGGACAGTTGGGCATATTGTAAGATATTGCCCACACGTGCAAAAGCTGAAGTAAAAAACGAGTGCTCCCCAAGAAATCAATTACCGAAAACGATCAGTTTCCCCGAAACAAGACCCACGTGTCTTGAAAGAAAGGGAAAAGAAGTTAAAGCAAAAGAATCAAAAGGTAATTGAAAAGGCCTTAAAATCAGAGGTCAAAGAAGAAAAACCTGTACAAGCAAAATCTGAAACTGTAAAACCAGTAAATGCTAAAACAATAAATTCAAATACTGGTAAAGGACAAACAGCTTGGAAGCAAAAGCAGGTAATTCAATCAGGGGGAGCACCACAGGTTCTTTTTCCTAATCATCAAGTGATTGAAATCACTTTCCTTGATGATCAAGGACGACCCAAGTCCACAAAGGCTTGGGTCCCCCTCTCCAACTAATCTCTGAGTGAGTATGTAGGATATTCCAGGAGGAACTTTCGATAGTCGTAAGATTGTTGATAGTGGAGCGTCCTTGCATAAGAAAGGCGACAGAAGAGATTGTTGCCATTGGTGGAGAGAGAGAAAAGAAAAGGAAAAGAAGAAGAATATGTTGGTGAAAGAATGTGGTTGAATGTAGTTGAAAATTCGACAAGATGAAAAATGTGCCAAAATTTGGTTGTTATGGTTTTTGATCGGGTCCTCAGGAAAGATTCCAATGAAAAGTACGCGCCTGTAGCACGTCTGAAGCTTTTCGAAGATTCATGGATTTTTCTTCCACAAGAAGTTCAAAGTCCACAAGATGAACGTGTAAGGTACGTTTCTTCGCGGTGTGATTGAAGAAAATGAGTTTGTTGATCAAACCAACCGGGTGTGCGGATGCCTTGGCATGGATTGAACAATCGCACACTACTTCTCAAGAGAAAGATAAAGACCTTCGCTGGTGCAATGTGGAAGACCAGCCGGACCCAAAGGTTTATGATCTTGTTGCTGTCAACAGATTTCTCAGTAGCTACAAAAATCGTCTTTGAAATCCACACCGGGTGGATATTCAGTTTGGGAGAGCACTCAGATTCCTTGCAATGCACGGAGCAGTTGCAGGATACGGTTTAAATTTCTAATCCCTCCCATACTTGTCGATATTTAAGCTGCTTTGTCGATTATTATCTCGTTCAGCACTCTTTGGCCAGACAATGTTGTCATGGTCCGCACCGCTTACCGACATGCCAACTGATTTTTCCAAAATTCGCTAAATCATTTCTGATTAAAACTTAATTTTGGTAAACGGCATTGAGGTAAAACATGAGTTAACCAACATCGGAAAATCATTTTTGTAAATATCTTTGTGTTTCAAATTTTATCTTAGTTTGTTGATTTTAGGGGGAGTAAATCCAAAATTTGAAAATCCAAAAACATCGAAAATTTCAAAAACACAAAAACAATAGAAAAACAAAAATGAGTTTCCTGGCGAGAAAAAGAGAATATGATAGTACATCAGTGGTCTGTCTAAACCTCTTTAAACCTAAAATGAAAAACGATAAGCAGCTCTATATAAGATGTATCGGTAGGCTCACAATCATTTTAAAGTGTGCAGGGTGATATAAACTTAAATCGACTGAAGACCAGGTGGGAACCACTCATTGGCATATGGTCTTGGTACCGAAATTTCGTTTGAGAGGTTGCCGAGGTTCTGAGATATTCGGTCTTTATGCTGCTTATCATCTGAGTATCATGGTTGTATTTTTTACCGAAAAATAACGGGGACGCAAGTCTAGATCTTCCATGATACTATACATACGTGTACATACTGCATACGACCTCAATAAGTGATCAACAATCACATGTCCAACTCAAAATAAGTGATAATATATCACATTCTATCCGGGAGTCAAGTTCGTCTCTCTGCTGTACGAAAGTACTGACCTGTTCACGGACTTGCTCCTGTGCCCTCATGCATCGAAAATCAAGTTCCTCATCAATAAGTGATTCTATCACATAGGGCTTGTTTTCAAATCAAATAAGTGAGAATCTCACATCATATACGGTCAAACAGATGATAATCGGTATACTCACCGGTAAGATGAACCCTCGTGCATACCTTGATACGGGAATGTGTCGTGATGTGGATGAACACCGGTCGGTAAGTATAAATCATACCTTAACGTATCCCCGCGCCATGATTACATCTGATAAGTTGAGCTTATGTGGACAACAATACCGATAATTGTTATAGGATGCTTATCTTAATGTTAACTAATTGAACAACAAGAGCGTTTTGGCATGACCGTACACTGATATGATTCTCTTACCCTCGAAACTCGCAAAAAGAATGTCTGTAAATATTTATTTAATGCTTTCAGTTTCTGCATCTTTGTATATATTTATTTACTGCTTTCTGTCTTTACATTTGAAATATTCAAAAATTCCAAAAAGATTTTAGGTGTGTTTTAATATAAACTTTATAAAAGCCAAAAAGATTTTCTTTCTATTTTATTTTCGATCGTACGATGTTGGAGCTCGAGTCTTCGTTACCTGAAACCTGATTGAAAACCGAAACGACTAAATCTTCATAAACGGTCGAAATTTGCAAGTTTTGAAAGTTAAAGACTAAAATTGACACATTTGTTAAACTTTCAAACTGTCGGACGGTGTTTGTTTAAACAATGGTCACATGTGTGTCGTTTGCTTATGATATTCCAGGCAGTTGTTCTCATTACGCGTTTAGATTTCTTGCATGTGCAGATTCTAAAGGCAAGGAGAACATGGTCGATGACAAGCTTCGGAATGAAGACACGACGTGAAGGCACTCAAGTGATGAAGATGATCGAGTTGCCGCTGACCATCATCAACACCACAAGGATCTCAATTCATAAAGAACAAGTATTTCACAAGCATAACTCAAGGGGGAGCTTATGTTTAGGGGGAGTTTGTCAACACACTTCCTACATGAAATGGGGAGTTTGTTGATACACTTTCTGCTTTCAAGACGTGAAGACTTTAAAGATCCTCCGACATTGAAGACTTGAAAGGATGTCAAAGACTTGAAGACACGAGGGACCCACAAGAATTAAGATCGAGACAAAGATACAGCCAAGGGGGAGTTTGTTGGTGCACTTGTGTCTGTACTTTGTCTGTATGTTGTCATGATACAAAACGATGTCTTGTGTCAGTCTGGTTTACGTCTTAGGTCTGTTATTATGTGTGTTCGATGTAAGTTTGACCAAGTCAACCATCCTCCTGGTTTGACTTGGCCAAACAGTTAACACATGGTTTGTGAGATGTTTGGGTCGAAGGATGCGTCATCGAAGGATTGTTTATATCCTTCGATGAGCTCGAAGGATAAACCTTCGATGGATATAGATGGACCTCGAAGGATATCATCCTTCGAGGTATATGTGATCCTTCGAGCTGTTTCAGATCGATAGATGATCTTTCGATCAGTCTATCTGATCCTTCGACCAGACGATCTGTGTTTGGGTATATATACCCATGTAATGTGTTCACTTCTAAACAAGACACAAAAAGAGAGACAGAAGTGAGAGCATTCTGTTGAGAGAACACACACACGAGTATTTTAGAGAGTTTGCAAAACACATTTGTAAACATAGCTTTGTAACCGAACCTTTCCTCGTATTAATACAAGTGGTGTTAATCGGTGAAGATTGTGTGTTGTGTTTGTGCTTGTTCTATCTCGGTTTGCATGCTAGCTTGGATTCCGCACTTGCTAGTGTGTTATACATAACAAGGAATAGGTTTGACCTCAACCTCCGAGGGACCTACAGTATGCATCAAGACAATTGAAAAAGCACGAAGAAAATTATACGACTCATGATTTAGAGTTAGGAGCCATTATTTTTGCCCTTAAGATATGGAGACATTATCTGTACGGAAGTAAGTTTACTGTCTATACAGATCATAAAAGTTTAAAGTACATATTTGGGCAAAAAGAGTTAAACATGAGACAAAGGAGATGGATGGAGATCCTAAATGACTACGACTGTGATATCCAATATCATGAAGGAAAGGCAAATGTAGTTGCAGATGCTTTAAGTCGTAAATATCAGGAAAAACAAAGACGAGTTCGTGCTCTTAGATTAAATCTACAGTTAGATTTAATGAAACAACTAAAGAAGGTCCAAGAGACAGCAATCAAGGATGATGCTGAAGGAATGAAAGGAAGAATAAAGAAATTAGAACAAGGAAGTGATGGAATTTGGAGATTCCATAAGAAAAGAATTTGGGTACCTAAGCAAGGAGATTTAAGAGATAAGATTTTAGAAGAAGCTCATAAATCTAGGTATACCATGCATCCTGGTAACAATAAAATGTACCAAGATTTAAGAAATAACTTCTGCTGGATAGGAATGAAAAAGGACATAGCTAGATATGTTTCTAAGTGTCTTACTTGTTCACAATTTAAGGCGGAACACCAGAAACCCTCAGGTCTACTTCAACAATTAGAAATGCCTGTATGGAAATGGGAACTCATAACAATGGACTTTGTTACTAAGTTACCCAAAACCAGAAAAGGTAATGACGCGATTTGGGTAATTATAGATCGATTAACCAAGTCAGCTCATTTTCCACCCATGAAGGAAACCTTTAGCATGGAAAGATTAGCAAAGTTGTATGTAGATGAAATAGTATCCTTACATGGAGTTCCACTCTCCATTGTATCGGATAGGGATAGTCGTTTCACTTCCCATTTCTGGACTAGTTTCCAGGAAGCAATGGGAACTCGACTAAATTTGAGTACTGCATATCATCCACAAACAGACGCGCAAAGTGAAAGGACGATACAAACCCTAGAAGACATGCTCCGAGCATGTGTGATAGATTTTGGTGGAAACTGGGATGTCACCTACCCTTAATTGAATTCTCCTATAACAATAGTTATCATACAAGCATCGAAGCTGCCCCATTCGAAGCACTGTATGGAAGAAAGTGTAGAACTCCGGTTTGTTGGGCAGAAATAGGAGAAAGTCAATTATCAGGTCCTGAAATAGTACAAGAAACTACTGACAAAGATTACTCAGATCAAGGAACGACTGAAAACTGCTCGAGATCGTCAGAAGAGTTATGCAGACAATAGAAGAAAGCCGTTAGAATTTCAAGTTGGAGATAAGGTACTCTTAAAAGTTTCTCCTTGGAAAGGAGTAGTACGGTTCGGTAAGAAAGGAAAGCTGAGTCCAAGATATGTAGGACCATTTCCAGTCATCCAACGAATAGGACCAGTTGCCTATCGCTTACAACTTCTAGAAGAGTTAGCTAGAGTACATGACGTATTTCATGTATCCAATTTCAAGAAATGTCTATCTGACGAGTCCCTGGTAGTACCTCTTCAAGATATAGAGGTAAACGAAAAGTTAAAGTTTGTTGAGAAGCCATTACAAATAGAAGACAGAAAGATTAAGTTTCTCAAGCACAGGCGACTAGTTCTAGTCAAAATCAAGTGGGATTCGAAAAGAGGATCTGAATACACATGGGAGCTGGAATCGGAAATGAAGCGAAAGTATCCTCACTTATTTAGTGAATCTCGAGGACGAGATTTTAAATAAGGTGGGGAGGATGTAAGGACTCTAAAAAATGTCCCAATTTTACCCGTAAGTGAAAACCCGGACCCCTGAAACCCTAATCCATATCAAAAATCAAGAAAAATCAAGAAATATGGGTAAAGGTGGGCCGCATAAGCCTAAAGGAAAGCTTATGCGGGCCGTGTCAAAGCTAGGTTGACCGAATAAGTGTTCCGGATACACGTGTTGACCAGCTGGCATACCTACTCGTGACCAATCAACCCTACGCGTAGAATAGGTGGTTAGGCGGGCCGCGTAAAGATGTTCCAAGGTTTACGCGGGCCGCGTGGACCTCCAATTTCAGCTATAAATAGCTTAGCTTAGGGGCTTTCATTCTGTGTCGACGAAAACTTTCAAAAACGAATTTCTACTACTCTGAAGTCGAAATTATAATTATAATAATGGGGCGCTGCTACGATACAGGGTATTAACTCGATCGCTGCTACGATTCAATGTCCGATCGATTAAAACTATCTAATGGATGTTTAAGTGCTGCCCACATTAGGGTTATGCTTTGTCATTCGTCGTGAACTCGATGGATGTTTAAGTATCGCACTTTGTCATTCGTAGTGAGGGTTTAATCTCGTGAGTTATCGTAAATGTTGTATTAGTTACTGACCTAGTTCGTGTGCATGTTATTAATTTAGGTTACAAGGCTAAACCGTAGGCTTAAACTCTGCCGTAAAATCTGCAATGTGAGTCATTCTCTTTTTATCAAATTACTTTACAAAACTCTATTTGTTTTCAATGTTATAATTACGGGGATTAAGTCTTTGTAATCACCAAATTACAGCCGGTATGTGGGGTTTTGTACATTACTTGATAACCGTCACCATTAGACAACGAGTTAGCCAAAGGGTGATATGACCATAGTCACAGACACCATTGGAGAATGAGGTTACCAATGGATGGTCGAGTGACAAATATCGTGGGTAGTTGGTTGATATATGGAAACATTGTAATCGCTCTTAATACTGTAAATTATAACAACGTGTCGTTTTAGTAAAAAGAATAATTCACCAGTATTTTCCGCTCACAAAACCTTTTTCAAACATGTTTCAGGTGATCTGTTATGATCCAGGAAAAGTGACGTGAAGCACTACAAGCTTAAGGAAGTGGCTCAATATAAATAAGGAAACATGTTTTGTAAAATAAAGATTTCCCCGTGAAATCACCTTATTGTAAAGTACCGGGATTTTATCCCGAATTATGAAATAAAATAATCAGGCATTTGCAGTTTTAAAAAGATCCTGTTAAAATCTTCCGCTGTAAACTCAATTAAATAGTACCACGGGATTTTCTGTCCCGCGGCTCCTGAACTGGGTCAAACCGGGTCGGGGGCCGTGACAGAAAAAGGTGGTATCAGAGCCACTGATTTAAGCCAATTAAGTATTTAGAAAATACTTAATTTTTCTGATTGCCATTTTGTGATTATGTGTTTTATTAACTGACTATTTGTTGATTACAGTATGGGTAAGCAAAAGCTTTCGAACATCTATCTTAAATTAGATAGTTCGCCAAAAGAAAAGGGAAGTTCATCCCAATCCTCAAAATAATCAGTAGATACTGAGGAGGGAATATTTGTCCGTAAAGGCCATTATGAGGAACCACTTTCTCCTAATAAAAGAAGTTTGATTATTAGGAAAAGTAAGAAGAAAATAAAGAAATCTCAATCAAAAGAAATGAGAGTTAATCAGGAAATTCAGAAATTAGGCAGTAACCCACCATGGGAAGACAAGTTAAATGAAAAATGGGCAGATCTCTATATGCTAGCCACTGTAGCAGTAAATGCAAATCTTTAAAATACCCTGACCCAGTATTAGTACCTTTATCACGTACAAGCCAGAAACTTTACTCAGTAAATAAATAAGTTTCCAATAAACCCTAGTATGTTTAATTGTCAGTTGTCCTTTGTAATAAATTAGCCACACGGTATGCAATAATACTTGAAAAAATATTTGTGAAAAATTTTGTTATAAAATTTTAACTTAGCATTTTTTTTATATTTTGCATATATGCTAAACAGCATGAATGAGTTATCTGAAGCCCTTCAGAGTCTCAATCTTTATCCGGTAAAAATAGAAGTTTCCAAAGACTTTACTGGTTACATCCCCGATGTAGAAGAACCTATGGAATTCAACGCTCCAACTCCAGAGAAACCAAAAGCCAAGAAAAGGAGAAGATTTGTAGGTTGGAGACGTGTACACAGGAGGAAACCAACAACTAGGAGAATTCCCAAAATAGAGAATCCCATATATAAAGGAAAAGGAATTGCAATTGGGGAAGATTCCAGGCAAGTAGAAATGGAAATTGGGGAAAGTTCTAAGCAAGTTGACGAATTGCCATTACAAGAAGAGTTGGATCAAATATTGGCAAGCTGTGATATTCTCAGGCCCATAAATAACAACCTCTACCCTTATCCTGCCGAAACTCAACTTCCAATAAACTTAGAACCGGCCATTCCAGACCCTCTGATCCATACTCAACCTTTAGGAGAAATGGACGAATGGTGGACTAACGACTGGCAGTTTCAAAACCTACTTAATAACCCTTATACGTTTTTCCCTCAGTTCGACCCAGAACCTATACCAAACCCACCAATGAGCAATGAAAACTTAGCTGAACTCCGCCATTTTAGTGAGGAGCTGATAGGTGCGGGTAATAGGATTCGAGAGGTAGGAGAACATATCTCCTGGAAATACGACGAAAGGGAACGTCGCTTCTAAAATACCCAGGGATAGGATGGTGGTGAATCTATGATTATATAATAGTAATAGTAATAGTAAAAATAAAATAAGTCTGTAAAATAACCTACCAATAAAACCTTTGTAAGATAACGGTGTGTAATGATGCATAATATATATAAAATGGGAATCGAGAAATCGATAATTTTGGCTATATGTGTGTTTTGAAAATTTTATGATTGTCTTGTGTATAATTGCTATTTATTCTATACTAATAAATTATATATATTAATTATCAGATGGAAAACGCTAATAATGAACCAGTTAACGAGGTTAACTAATCTGAGCAACACCCGGAGGATCAATTTATGACTAGGCAAGATATAGAAAATATCGTTACTCAAGGAATAGCCAAAGCTATTCCAGCAATCCTTGCTGCTGCCCAGAAACCTGTTGAACCTCAACAAATTATTCCTAGTAAACGCACACAAGGCGACAATTTTAGTAATAGTGTAAATGGAGGCAGCAACCATACTAATAACAACAATGATGGGATACAAGCACCACTCCCTAAGAAAATGAAAGCTGCAACACCTGGTTGCACTTACAAGGAGTTTCTTGCCTGTAAACCAGCCGAGTTTGCAGGTAACGAAGGGGCGACTGCTGCACTACGTTGGTTAGAGAAAACCGAGGCAGTAATTGCAATAAGTAAATGTGCCGAGGAAGAAAAGGTTATGTACACATCACATCTATTTAAAAAGGGGCGTTAGAATGGTGGAATACGGTACTTCAATCCAAAGGAAGAAATGTGGCCTATGCTATAAATTGGGAAGAATTTAAAAGTCTAATGGAAAGAAAATTATGTCCCGAATATGATAAGGAACAAATGGCAAATAAGTTCCTGAACCATCGAATGATGGGTGTAGACTGTCGAGGATATACTTCGACATTCTTCGAATATGCAAGAGTAGTACCAACCCTGGCTTCGCCAGAGCCGGTGCTCATTGACTCTTTCGATGGTTTATGGGAGAGTAGTACCAACCCTGGCTGATCCGGTCAATGTCCTAAATGTTTATGCTCCACAAGTGACTTTGGCTAAAAAAAGTTTATGGGAGGAATTGAAAATTATCATTGACTCTTTCGATGGTTTATGGGTTATTTCGGGAGACTTTAATGCGGTTCGGTTTAGAGAGGAGAAAAGAAACTGCTCTTTCAAACAAAATTGCGCCATTAACTTCAACGATTTTATATTTGAGTCGGGCCTGATTGAATATAATATGAGAGGTCGGGTTTTCACTTACTACTCGGACAACGGAAACAAACTCAGTAAACTTGACCGCTTTCTAGTTAATTCGGATTTTTTTAATTCCTGGCCGAAGGCGTACAGTCGTGTTTTACCTAGATTATGGTCAGATCATAACCCTATCATTCTGGTTTGTCAGGGTAAGAATTTTTGGCCTCGCCCCTTTAGGTTTTTTAATTCTTGGTTCGGAAAGCAGGGTTTATATGAGGTTGTGACCAAGGCTGCGAACGAGTTTAATTGTATCGAAAGCTGTCCAGATTTGGTTTTTATCAGAAAATTGGGTTTCATTAGAGATCGATTGAGAGAATGGAAAGATACTATGATTAGAAAAGAAGGAGAAGATGTGGAGAATGCGAAAGAAGAAAATGAGAAATTAGAAGATGTCCTTGACTTTAGAGATTTTTTGGAGGAAGAGGAGTGGATCTTTCATGAGAATAAAAAGATTATTCGTGAAGCGGAGGAATCAAAAGCTATGGATCTAAGGCAAAGGTCTCGTATCAGATGGGCGAAGGAAGGTGATGAAAACTCTAAATTTTTTCATGCTATGATTAACTGCCGTAAAGCGAGTAACTCCATTCACGGGCTGGAAGTGAATGGGTCTTGGATCTCCAAACCATCCTTAGTTAAAAAAGAAGTTTTCCGATTCTTTAGAGATAAGTTCGTGGAGGAATGCAGCCGTCGGCCTCGTTTGATATGCCCCCATTTGAATCAAGTCTCGTCGGATAGGGCAACTGAATTAGAGACTCGCTTCTCCAAGGAAGAGATAAAAGTGGCGGTGTTTGATTGTGGTAAGGATCGGGCTCCTGGTCCCGATGGTTTTAATTTCCACTTCTTTACCCATTTTTGGGAACTCTTTGAGAATGATTTTTACCTCATTATGGATGCTTTTTTCGAGACCGGCAAACTGAGTAAGGGTTGTGGGTCGGCTTTTATTACCCTTATTCCTAAGATTAGGGAGCCTTTGGGTTTGGGAGACTATCGTCCGATTAGCCTCGTCGGTGTTGTTAACAAAGTGGTATCTAAAGTTCTTGCTAATAGATTGAAACCGGTCCTGAACGAGGTGATATCTAATTCCCAATCGGCTTTTCTCAGGGTTAGATTCATTCTAGACGGGCCCTTAATCATCAACGAACTGTTTTCGTGGGCTAGAAAGATCAAGAAACAGGTTTTTTTCCTTAAAGTTGATTTTGAAAAAGCTTATGATAACGTGAATTGGGCTTTTGTTATTGATATTCTTCAGCAAATAGGTTTTGGAGAGAAGTGGTGTAGCTGGATTTCAGGTATTCTTGCCTCAGCCAGAGCTTCTGTCTTGGTGAATGGATCGCCAACTTTTGAGTTTGGTTGCAGTAAAGGGATGAGACAAGGGGACCCTATTTTCCCTTTTCTTTTTGTGGTTGTGATGGAATCGCTCTCTTGGTTGTTCAATAAAGCTTGCAATATTGACGTCGTCCGTGGCATTAATCTTCATGATAACGTGGTTAGAGTTTCTCACTTATTTTTCGCGGACGACGCTATGATTATGGGGGTGTGGGACAAGGAAAATATTGCCAATGTTATTCGGATTCTGAGATGTTTTCATGCTTGTTCTGGGCTCAAAATTAATCTCAGTAAATCGAGTTTGTTTGGCATTGGTGTTTCAAATGAGGAGGTCGAAGAGATGGTTAATTGGATTGGTTGTAAGAATGGCTCGGTCCCTTTTAATTACTTAGGCTTGACTGTGGGTGCCAATATGAATCGCATCAGTAACTGGAGGCCTATTTATGATATTTTTGATAAAAGACTTTCTATTTGGAAGGTGGAGATGTTATCTATAGGAGGGAGGGTTACTCTAATTCGGTCGGTCCTCGAGAGTCTGCCTACTTATTTTATGTCTCTATACAAAGCGCCCGTGAAAGTTGTCAAAGACCTAGAAAGCAAGATCAAAAAGTTTTTATGGGGCGGCTCGAACAATCTTAGGAGAACTCATTGGGTGGCGTGGGACAGGGTGACGTTACCGAAGAAAGCGGGAGGATTGGGGTTGTGTAAATTATTGAATGTGAATGTAGCTTTACTCAGTAAATGGGGATGGAGGTTCAAGGTTGAGTCGGACAATCTGTGGGTCAAGGTTGTCAGTGCTTTACACTCGGGTCGGTCAAGATGGGAGTTTCTTCCTTACAATAAAGCGATCAGGGGTGTTTGGCTTAACATATGTAATTTGCTGAACAAACCGGTTATCGGAAATAAAGGCATTTGTAACTTCTTTAGAGGAGAGATCAAGTCGGGCAGCGATTTATTATTCTGGTTAGACCCCTGGATTGCCGAGTCCCCTTTAAAGGAGACGTTTCCTTGTCTGTTTCATTTAGAAGTGGTCAAAAACTTCTATGTGAGGGATCGGTTGGCTGGAGACGGTCTGTGGTTATGGCGTCATGATCCTGACTCAACGGCGGAGATTCAGGAATTGGCGGCCCTTATGGGTTTGATCTCTTCGGTTGTTCTCAGGTCTGGTAAGGATGGATGGAAGTGGACGAAGGACTTTACTGGTATCTTCTCAGTCAGGTCGGTGAAGAGGATGTTGTATCGTGACGTTGGTGATCCGAATTTGGTTGTTATTGATTGGTGCAAATGGATTCCCTTGAAGTGCAATATTTTCATTTGGAGGCTTGAACAGAATCGTATTCCGACGGTCGATTCCTTACTTTCAAGGGGCATTATAAATCAACCTGGTTCTTGTCCTCTTTGCGGCGGTGATGATGAATCCGTGAATCACTTATTTTTATCCTGTCAGTTTGCTTCTGAATTATGGATGAAAGTCAGTAGATGGTGTCGAATATCACCTATTTTTGCTTTCTCGATAAGAGATTTGTTGGAAGTTCATAAATTCTGCAACTTGGGCCGGTCAGCTTCGTTTATCTTGCAAGGTATTATTTATTCTGCTTGTTGGTGTTTATGGTTAGCAAGGAACAAGGTGATTTTTTCAGGATCTCGATTTCCAGTGGAGGAAGTTTTCAGTAACATTAGATCCTCGGCTTTCTTTTGGCTCAAGCATAGGTGGGTTTTTCACTCTTTATCTTGGAGTAATTGGTGTAAATTTGTAATTATGTAGGTGTAGTTTTTTCTTCGTTTTTGTTGTCTTGTTTTCGTTGGTGTGTTTGTTTTGCCGGCTCGGTTTTCTGGTTCGGTGGTGTTAATGAAAGTCAATTTTCAAAAAAAAAACTTCAATCATCAAATAGGGAAGCAAGCTTCGTAACTACTTAACACAAAGCCAAACATGTTTATACTGGTATAAGATTTAATCCAAAACTGTTAAGCCATCAAGCTCACAGGGTATCATGAACCATCAAATAAATACTAGCAACAAATGTTAGTCCTCAATCATCAATAAATTAACCTTTAAACTCAAAATAAATGTCATATAACATATAACATCAATCAATAGCACGTAATAATTTTTAATTAGGGAGTTTAACCATTTTACACTAGCACGCATATCAGCATGAAATAGCAAAAATTGTAAAAGGGGGCATATATAACTCACTAATGACCCAGTGCTCGAACTTTACCAATTAACAAACTTTCTAGACCCTTTAACACTGTAACTGACCTAGTTAAAGGTTCACAAAATAAACGGGGCAACTATTGCATATCATAAATTCCTTTCTAGCGACACATCGGTTGCTCATTAACAATAAAGCATACACATAGGTTGCTCATTAACAGTAAAGCGCAACGTAAGTTGCTTATGAATAATAATGCGTAACGTAGGTTACTCATGAACAGTTGACGCGCACTGTAGGTTGCTCCTAACCAGTTGGTTGGAGTGATAAGTATAGTAATCATGCCTAGAATTCACTTCATTGTGTCATTCTCCTTGTATGCTTGAACCTTCTCGTAGAAAACAGAGCAATCCTCTAATAGATGCTCTCCGCTTCCGCAACACTCACACGGATCATCATCTACCCAATTCATATTGAAAGATGGTGCCTGCAAAACATGTACCTGCACAAACAAGCTCGACCACCCAAAGTAAAATCACAAAAATACAAGAAAGAAAACTAACACTAAAATCGAACAAACAATGAGATACTAAGCGCACTAGCTCCCCGGCAACGTCGCCATTTTGACGTGACCGTGTCATCTCGATCAGTCAAAAACCCAATTAGACCTAGGTAGATAGGGTAAGTCAGGTATCGTATCCACGAAGAGCATGTGGTCAGTATCGCATGACCTGTTTGATTGGTTAGACTATTTACAAAAATGTACAAAGTGATTATGAAGTCTGCTAATTTTATTTGTTCGTTTGGTTTTGAAAATAAATCGGAGTGAACCGACAAATTGATGTTATCTAAAACCACGGTTTATTAACTAAGATTGCAAGACTAAACTACTAAATTGAAAACAAGAATTGGGAACAAGGTTCACACCCGGTTTCGGTAATTGCAACCCTAGGATTTCTATAAGTTTTAAACTCAACTCGATTGCATAACGATTAACGGATTTAGTGTACCATGACTTAGGTACCGATACCTATCAACGTCCCGAAGAACGAACAAGAATGCACTCTGTAATCAACACAAGTAAACCCTAACCATGACAACGCATAATTACACATAACCACTTCGCAAAGTCATAAATTTATAATCGTTTGACAATTTACGAATACGAAACAAATGCAAACAATTGTTTATGGTTTACAAAATCAACACAAATTGTCACAAAGTTGAATCACCTAACAATTTAAAACCCTAGATAAAACAACTACCTACACCGGGGTGAACCAAAGAGACTAGCCGCTCATGGTTGAAGAGACGCGATCACCGGATGACGAACACGAACACCACACCGTGATCTTGAGCCTTGGATGAAGGATGAAGGTAGGGTTTAGAAGGCGAGTATGAAAGGATGATGATGGTGATTTAGGGTTTTGAAGTGTGGATGACGGGGAATGTGGATGATGTTAGGGGTTAGAGGTGATTAGAATGAGTTTGATGTGTTAGAGATGGATTGGATATGACAAAATATATATATTTCCTACAAGACTTAAAAATACATTATTATTAAGAAATATAATTCCGGAAAGTAATAAAAATCAAAGTATTGATTTATGGTGAATAATATAAAATACACAAGTGTTTACATAAAATACAAGTATACTTTCCTAAGAATACTTGTACAAAAATAATATTGAGAATATTATTTCACAAAATACTTATATTTATTTTTGGGGAAAATAATATAAGTAACATATATGAAAAGTAAAAAATATAATTTATTTTTAACACTTATTACCTCGACAAAGACTTCATAAACAATAATATAAGTAACATATATGAAAAGTAAAAAATATATATTTACGCCAAGACAATACAAATACAAACTCAAAGTGCAAGACACGACGAACGGGCACCCGACAAACAAGGGCACGACCCTCACAAAAGAATGAACATACAAAGAACAGATACATAAGCTAAAGATGGTGACTTGTACGTGTGTGAAACAAGTCTAGTGACTAACGTAAATAGAACACGTATAGGTCACGACGCTACATAACCAACTTGTGAAGTTTACGACGAAGGATACGCAAAATTGTGAGTTCATGTCCCCACTTTTAAACTTTTACTTGTTTTTTAAACTTGGGAAATACATGTACTATGATATGTTGAATACAAAACTAAGGAATGACACATAGATCATGTGACGTATAGGGTGCCATAAGCACCATTAATCAACTATATACCTAGACCGCGGAACAAAAGGTTAGATCTAATGGGTTTCAGGCAGCCACACTTTTACCAATAGTGCTTTTGTGTCTCTAGTCGTGAATCGACAAGTAAAAATGCCTATGGTTTGGATGCTTCCTATGTCGTTACATATGTTAGTGGCCTCGCGAACCATTAGCGATCTCGTATTCCTTACATTTACATAAATACTTGTTTCAGTACAATTACATACCATGTTTTCTACAACGAATGCTTAAATGTTTTACACAAAACTGCATGAATTCACACCAATATTATGTTGACGATTTTCCAAAACTTACATGTATTTCAGGTAACTAAAGTGGATGTACGTGCGGTCTCACTCTTGCTCCTGGATGTCGTTTATGTTTTTAGTTATGTTGTGTCAACACTCCTATGCCTATTTTGTGGGGTTTGGTGGTTATATCCCATCCCGTGTGGTGATATAAGGATCAAAACCTTGATGTTGGTCTTTAAAATAAATTGTAAACTTTTCAGACAGTTATCTATGCTGTGATGTAAACACTAAACTTAGATTATGTTTTGAATATTTAATGTCAATGGCATCTTGGAGTTTGTTTTATGATCATGTAGTATGTTTACCATTCGTATGCAATGAGAACCTTTCAAGATCACACTTCGTGCTTCCGTCTTAGAAAGGGGTGTGATAGCCACAACGCCCGATGTCACGGTGGTTGGCACGTCGTTCCTTGCCGTTCAAAAAAACTAAAAACCACTTTTACCATAAAAATTTAAGGATCTTTAAAAGACTCTTTACATCTTATTCTTTATCTTTATTTTTATACTCTTTTTTTATTATTTGTTTCTTTTTCTTTCGTATACAATCTTAACTACCAACTATTTTGTCTTAATATTTTTTTTTCTAAAATTGTTTTTAATAAGTTTTAATGAAATGAGTTTAGGTCGAGGTGGATTCGTTTAAAAATGGCTTTTTGTTTCTGGTTGGAACGGGTCAGACGTCAAAATATTAACATGTTATATAGTCTAATATGTAAAAATGATAATTAGTAATTGAAGTTTAGAGTGTACTACTATAATACTATAATAACCCTATAAACAATCCCTCAAGTCGTCATAGATGAGCGTGTTCTGTAAGCTTGTATTAACATCTTTTATAACTGAAAGCAACTTTGCCTCTCTAGATGTTATCACATGTATAGTAGTATATTGTTCTAATTAAATAACGAATGACACACAAAAAAAATAATGGGTAGTTAACATATGACTAATGCAATTCACAAGATAGTAAACATAAGACTAATGCACCTACTAGTAAAAAGAACCAAGTTCTCAGCAATATAGAGAGACGCAAATAGCAAATAACATAGGTATAAAGTACAAGAAGAAGACATACCTAAAACTGCTTTCAGAACTAGGTATGGTCATTACGAGTTTACAGTCATGCCCTTTGGACTAACAAATGCTCCTGCAACATTCATGGACATGATTAATAGAATCTGTAAACCGTATTTGTATAAATTTGTAATTGTCTTTATCGACGATATACTCATTTATTCCAAAAGTCAGGACGAGCATTGTGAGCATTTGCATGCACTCTTAACCTTGTTAAGAAAATAGAAGCTTTACGCCAAATTCTCGAAGTGTGAATTCTGGCTACAGGAGGTACAATTTTTAGGACACATGGTGAATCACGAAGGTATTCACGTAGATCCCTCCAAAATAGAAGCGATCACCAAATGGAAGGTCCCGCTAACAGCTATGGAAGTTAGAAGTTTTCTAGGGTTAGCTGGATACTATAGACGATTCATTAAGGATTTTTCCAAGATAGTTGTACCATTAACTAAGCTAACCTGTAAAACAGTTAAGTTTGAATGGGGACCTAAGCAAGAAGAGGCTTTTAGGATTTTAAGACAAAGGTTAACAAACGCCCCAATTCTTGCCTTACCAGAAGGAACAGAGGATTTTGAAGTTTACTGCGATGCTTCTAAGCTAGGATTAGGATGTGTGCTAATGCAACGCAAGAAGGTAATTGCGTATGCCTCAAGGCAATTGAAAAAGCACGAAGAAAACTATACAACTCATGATTTAGAGTTAGGAGCCATAATTTTTGCCCTTAAGATTTGGAGACATTATTTGTATGGGAGTAAGTTTACTGTCTATACATATCATAAGAGCTTAAGATATATATTTGGCCAAAAAGAATTAAACATGAGGCAAAGAAGATGGATGTCACACCCCGATATTTCCACGTTTTACCGATGGGCCCGGTAGGGGAGTATCGTGACGTAGTTGATATCATTACAGTCAAACAACACAATATTTAAATGCACAGCGGAAGCAAATGATAGATATATTTCAACCGAATATAATTGTAATATCAAGTATCACAAACAGTTGAAAAAAATCCACAGGTGGATCAAAAATAAATAGGAAACATTGTTCAACAGTTTTGACATCCAAGCTTGCGAGACTTATTGTGGACGCTAGGAGAAAGCCAGCCTAGTTCGCGTAGTACCTGCACTTAACCTTTTTGGGAAAATACGTCAGTTTACACTGGTAAATACAATTAACTGACTCATTTAGAAAAGGTTTAATAAAATTGATTTGAATGCACGTGGCACAAACTTTTTATAACTTGGGATAATTATTTGAATATAATACTTGTAAAAGAATTACATGTTTCTTATGCGTTCAGTAGCCCGATCCGTAGACCGGGTTAAAGATCAATAGACACACCACAATATTATTTTAGGCACTGACGGGTGTACGCCTACACCCCGTGCTTAGGTCGTGACCATTTCGTAAAATGATGCCAAAGATATCTGGGACATGGTCATTAACCCCCCAAAGGCTTTAAGCAAAGAAAACATTTCCAAACGGAGCATATCAATGGTTTAACCTCTATTCGATTAAAGATTCAATGCCCGACCAAGCGGTATTTTATATACCGTACCCCAAGCCCGTATAAGGGAAAATAAGTTAAAAGTATTTACCTTTGCAAGTATCAATCACAAATAGCAAGTGCGTGTAGCTTTTACCGGGTCTCCTATTCTGGAACGAAGGTTTATGATAACCTATTAGAATCCTAACGGGTCTTTAATTAAGTCTAAACTTAGACCGGTTAGTTTTAAGGAAAGATACGGTTCAAACGCACGATTAAGCGAAGACCGGAATAGAATGTGATTTAGACCCGACAAGTTTGAAGACTTGTATTATATGGGTAATCTAAACACATTTTGGATTTTGAGATAAAAACGATAAGGTTCGACCCGTTTCGGCTAATTTATGCAAACTAGTTACATAAACCGAACCGAACGCGCAAGAGATGTAACGGGTAACCATGAGAGTCATTTACAGGTTTCCTAAGTTAATATGCCTTAAATAGGTTGTGATATCAGTAGTATACCTTCCATTATGCCCAAAACGAGTTTAATCTCAAATTAAGCCCCGTAGGGGTATTTTGGTCATTTTAAAGAATATAAAAGAGATTAATTATTATTCTGAGACTCGGGTCTGAAATAATCAGTATAACAACTTATTTTAACAGGTTATATCAGTTGGTGATAAGTCTTATATGACAAAATGGTTTTAAACCCATACTAGGTGTTTAATACGCGTAAAAAGCCGTTTTAAGCTATTTCCGAGTTATACAGGAAATCTGAGTTTTTCTGATCAGGTTATGAAGTTCAAAATACATCATTTATTATATAAAATCAGTAGCAATTGGATTGGTGTCAAAATATTATGTAAAACTCATTTTATACACAAAAAGGGTATAATCGGTATTTACCGAATCAAGGCCATAACCTTAGGTTATGAGCAGGTTAAAAATAATTAAAAATATTTAAAAATCCCAAAATATTATATTACATCAGTGGGTAAAAGGTTTGGTGTCAAAAATTGGTTTTAGATAGGCTTTATGCTAATTGCGCCGTTTAATTAACAAAAGTTTTCTAATTACGCTATTGGGCATAACTCCTAATCTAGACCTCCAACTGTTGTGAAATTTTAGGGACAAGTTTATAAATTAGTAGCAAAGATTATTGTCCTTTCACATTTCCAAAATCCTCGTTTTATGGTCAAAAGGGCATTATGGTCAACATTAAGCAATTAACGGAAACGTGTAAACGAATCGGACAACCAACGAACCAACCACAGAGGATTATACCATCATGTAACCTGGTCCTAAGGATGCTCTAAGGCATTTCCAAATCCTATAAATCGGGTCAAAACTGAAGTCAAAGCAAAAGTCAAAGTTTTGCGACTTTCGGTTCCGAACCGGGTCTAAACAGAAAATTGTCGGATCAAACAAGCTTAGACCAGTTCTTATACTTATTAGCAAGTTATATGAGTGATAAAATAGGTTACACGCCTTCTGCATTGCTAATTATGCGTTAATTCGAAAATTATGGTTCTGTTGACTTTTCATAAACAACTTTGACCCGACATTTGATCTAGTTAGAGCGGGAATCAGAGGGTGCCCTTTTAAGCGATCACGAATCTGGACAATCTTGTCCGTCGTTTCAAAGACTATTTCAGGTCCTGTCAGCTGGACATCTCCAATCTCCGCCCAACAAACGGGTGTTCTGCACTTTCTTCCGTATAAGACCTCGAAGGGCGCAGCCTTAATGCTGGTATGGTAGCTATTGTTGTTGGAGAATTCGATTAACGGCAGGTGGTTATCCCAATTACCACCTAAGTCAATCACACATGCACGAAGCATGTATTCCAAAGACTGTTTGAAACTTTTCCAAAAATGAGATGTGTATCTAGTATCCCTGTCAGAGATAATAGACACTGGTACGCCATGTAGAGATACAATCTTATCCACGTACAATTGGGCTAACATGTCGGAGCTATAGGTCTCCTTAATGGGTAGGAAATGTGCTGACTTAGTCAGTCTATCTACTATCACCCATATAGTATCATTTCCTTTCCTTGTCTTCGGCAACTTGGTGATGAAATCCATTGTCACCATTTCCCACTTCCACGTGGGAAGTTCAGGCTGTTGTAGCAAACCTGACGGCTTTTGATGTTCTGCTTTGACTTGCGCACACGTCAAACATTTAGCTATATAGGCAGCTACAGACTTCTTCAAGCCTATCCACCAATAGTTTGCCTTTAGATTCTGGTACATCTTATCAGCTCCAGGATGAACGGAATATTTAGAACTATGGGCTTCTTGGAGGATAACATCCCGAAGTCCTCCATAAACTGGTACCCATATTCGTCCATTTAACCTCAAGATTCCGTCCTTGCCACAGGATAACTTTTCTTCAGTTACTCCTAGTTTTTCATTAGGATAGTTAGCTTCCAACACAGCTTCCTTCTGTGCAGCTAACAACCTTTCGTCCAAACCATTCTTTATCTCAATGCTCTTGGCATTGATTCTTATAGGCTTCACTCTTTCCTTTCGGCTTAAGGCATCAGCGACTATATTCGCCTTGCCAGGATGGTATCTTATTTCACAATCATAATCATTCAAAGTTTCCATCCAACGTCGCTGCCTCATGTTCAAATCCTTTTGGTTAAACAGGTGCTGGAGGCTCTTGTGGTCATAATAAATCACACACTTGATACCATATAAATAGTGCCTCCATAGCTTCAGTGCAAATACAACGGCACCTAACTCCAAGTCATGGGTGGTGTAATTCTTTTCATGCACCTTTAACTGACGTGAAGCATAGGCAATAACCTTTCCTTTCTACATAAGTACACACCCTATGTCAGTGTGTGATGCGTCGCAGTAAACCACGAATTCTTCGGTACCTTCAGGCAATGTCAGTACAGGCGCGTTGCTCAACTTCTGCTTCAAAATGTCGAAAGATTCTTGCTGCTTGGGTCCCCAGTTGAACTTAATATCCTTCCTAGTCAAGGAAGTTAGGGGTGCAGCAATCCTTGAAAAATTTTCAATAAAGCGCCTGTAGTATCCTGCCAATCCCAAGAAACTGCGAATTTATGTGGGCGTCTTCGGCTCTTGCCAATTCATGACAGCTTCAACCTTAGCGGGATCTTCTTGGATTCCGCGTTCACTAACCACATGTCCAAGAAATTGGACTTCACGAAGCCAAAATTCACACTTAGAGAATTTGGCGTAGAGCTTCTCCTGCTGAAGTAGTGAAAGAATACATCGAAGATGTTTCTCATGGTCGGCCTGATTCTTTGAATAAATCAGAATGTCGTCAATGAAGACGATAACAAATTTGTCCAAGTATGGTTTGCAGACACGGTTCATGAGATCCATGAATGTCGCTGGTGCATTAGTGAGCCCAAAAGGCATCATTAGGAACTCGTAATGACCATAACGAGTCCTAAATGCAGTCTTGTGTACGTCTTCATCTCTAACCTTCAGTTGGTGATAGCCTGACCTTAAGTCAATCTTAGAGAAGTAACTTGCCCCTTGAAGCTGATCGAACAGATCGTCGATCCTGGGCAACGGGTACCTATTCTTGATAGTGACCTTATTAAGCTCACGGTAATCGATGCACAGACGCATCGATCCATCCTTCTTCTTGACAAATAAGATTGGTGCTCCCCATGGAGACGAACTAGGTCTAATGAAACCCTTGGCTAGAAATTCATCTAATTGTGTTCTCAATTCCTTCATCTCCGTTGGTGCCAACCTATAAGGCGCCCTTGCTACTGGTGATGCTCCAGGGATGATGTCAATTCTGAATTCTACTTGCCTATCTGGTGGTAAACCAGGTAGTTCTTCAGGAAAAACTTCAGGGTATTCAGAAATGACGGGGATATCCTCAATCTTGGGCTTCGGCTCATCCATAGTCACTTGTGCCATGTAGATGACACAACCCTTCTTCAAACACCTAGAGGCCATGAGCATAGTCACTTGCTCAGGTAGTCCGTACTGGGTATCTCCCTGAATGGTAAGTGATTCGCCAGACGGAGTCTTGATCACCACTTGCTTCTTATTGCAGACAATCTGGTCCTGGTTATGAGATAACCACTCCATGCCTAGAACTATGTCGAAACCGGCTAACTTCAAAGGAAGTAGGGACAAAGGAAAAGAGTGGTTCTTAATGGATATGAAACATCCCTCTAATACGGTTGAGGCGGTTTCTAAGGTGCCATCTGCTAACTCTACCTCATATTTCACACTTAAGGTTTTAACAGGTAAATTCAGCAATTTGCAAAACTTATTATCTATAAATGATTTATCAGCTCCTGAATCGAATAGCACTCTCGCATAAACATCATTTATGAGGAAGGTACATGTGATCACATTGTCATCCTGGACAGCTTCCTTTGCATCCATCCCGAAGACCCTAGCATTGGTCTGCTTCCCTTCCTCAGCTTTCTTTGCATATTTTGGGCAATTTGTCTTAATGTGCCCTTTTTCGTTGCAACTGTAGCACGTTGCATCCTTCAGCTTCTTGCACTCTAGGGTCTTATGTTCCGAAGATTTGCAAATCCCACAAGGCCTCGGCTGAGATTGGGATTTTGATTCGAGTCTGCACTTCCCAAAATGGTACTTCTTACAGACCTTACACTCGGGCTTATCTCCAGATTGGTGCCCATCCTTCTTAGATCCAGACCCCTTCTTGTGGTCATTGTTTCCCCGGTGCTTCTTGTCTGACCTTCGTGAATTGTCATCATCACGCTTCCTTTTCTCGGCATCCGTGTTCCTCAGCGATCTCTGCCTGACCGCGTCCAGTGTGAGGGACAAGGATATATCAGCTACATACCTGAATGTAGCTGGCCGAGAGGCTTTTACACTTGCCTTTATCTCTGGGGCTAAACCCCCAATGAAACGAGCTATTATTTTGGGTTCCGGGGTCACCATATAAGGAACCAACCTTGACATTGTATTAAAGCTCGTAAGGTAAGCTTGGCAATCCAGATTTTTCATTACCAATGACAGAAAATCTGACTCAATCTTTTCAACCTCATGCTGAGGACAGTAGTTCTCCCTGATCAAAGACACAAACTGTTCCCAATTCATATTGTACAATGGGATTTTCCCTGTAGCTTGGATCAAAGACCTCCACCAAGCTAATGCTTCACCTTTGAACGACTGGGATACAAACTTTACCACATCCTTATCAGCGCACCCGCTGATATCAACCACGGTGTCCATCTCATCCAACCATGTCATGTAGTCTATAGGCCCTTTTTCCCCAGTGAAATCCCTGGGTTTGCATGAAACAAAGTATTCGTAGGAGCAACCCTTATCATGGGGTCCTTGATTCAGCACGATCCTTTGAGATGGGACACTTTGCTGATTTGAAGAGTGACGATCGTCATCGTCTTTCTTTGGTTCTTCCTTCTTGGAGGGTGGCTTGTTGTGAGCCTCAGAATGAGTCTTAGGCTTGGAATGGGGTACTGATTGGGCTCTGCTACGAGTACCGCTTGCTTCACTATACTGCCTATCCAAGGCTTTTGTAACAGCATTGTCGATTAATGCTTGGAGTTCCGCGCCAGTCACATTGAATCTGGGGGCATCCTGATTCTCCCTTGGCCGACTGTTGATCTCATCCGAGTCAGCCATTGTTTGAACTGTTACATAAGATATTGACAATAATTTATTTGGGAGTTTATTATGCAATTGTCTTTTATGGCAATTCATTAACCACGGTAACACATGCCATATTTGGTTAATTTGTTAATCATATTTATTTAGGATTTTTATTATAATTTATCCTAATTATAAAACAATAACAGTTTTATCAGTAGCACAAAAGGCCAAGTCACAAGGACATTTTTAAATCATAAGCCATGATTTCGGAGAATCAAGGCATTAAGGTTTGAACATAGTTCATTACCTTTCTCTGACAGGGAGTCGTAGACTACTACTGTCTTTTGTCTTATATGATAATGAGTAGGGCCCGTAGGCACTATATTACCAATGGATGGTCAATATCTGATCACCTTAATTGGTGATTTAAACCCATGATTTATAGATCATTGAGTTGGGTTAGGAAATATTTTGAAGAGTCCTATTATAAGAATGACGTGTGTGATTTTAACGAATCACGTCTGCCAGGAGCGTTAGCATGTTTTCAGATGTTAACAGGGATTTGAATCTTTTAAGCAGGTCTTACCATCTTGGCCAAGTCTTATAATGACATGCAGGCTAGGTTATACCTTTAAGATTCTCATTTAATATTTAAATAGGCAGATTATTTTAAAAGGGGTGATTTTTGATTTATTTATTTCATGTATAATATATTTATGCATATAATGACAAAATGAAATTTATAAACTTAACATTCCATTAAACATTAAGGAGTACACTTTGCCCTAAACGGGAATTTTAACAGAACAACTTACCCATGCAGGGGCTAAACCGAATACAAGTCCACGCAGGGACCAATTACTAAAATATATGTCCACGCAGGGACTAAAAGACAAGTCCACGCAGGGACTAAATACAAATATAAATGTCCACGCAGGGACTTGATTGAAATAGGAAATACAACAATACATATAGGGATTTAATGATCCCTCTTCTTTTTCCCCTTTAATAAGCTTGCTAGGCCTTTGAGGAATCTGTAACACCTCGAAAATTCACGTCCTATAATATATTGACACGTGTCATAAGTTTGAACGTGTGAAAGTATACTCTAGAGGGACTAAAGTTGACAAACATGAAAAGCATGGGAATATAAGGGTTCAGAATGTCAACAAGGGATAAATATACTTTACAGTAACCCTACATGATGCTCATACCTTCAGACAATTAAATCATGGATCATACGAAGCTAAATATGAAAGAAAGTGAGAGATTACAAACTGCAGGGGTTAAATGTGTCAACATGTTTAAAGTATACCTTTGAATGACCTTTTAGCAAACCCGAAGCTTTGTAACGATTAAATATGCTCACTAGAATACATGATAAAAATTTCACTAAGTTTCGTTATCGTATGAGAAAGTTATGATAAGATTCGTATACGAGGGGTTAAAAGCGTCAACGATGAAGTTTGTGACTTTTTGGGTAAACATGAAGTGACCAAGGACTTAACAAAGTGGGTATAAGTCTTGAAGCCCTTATGTGTCAATTTAGAGGGCTCAAATTGCAAGAAACAAAGGTAAAAAGACCTTTCGAAGAGCCAAGAGCCAACATGCAATAACTAAAAAGTTTAAAGTCTGAGCAGGAGGTCCATACGGGCCGCGTAAGCCATGCCAGGAGCTTACGCGGACCGCCTGACTTGCCCAGATGCAGAAAACATTTGGCAGCAGCCTGTTATGCCTTCTAACCGACTTATAATCGATTTTCCACATCCTTGGGCGCCCCCTACATGTTCCTAGGCCTTAGGGGCACTTGTAAATGATCTGGGATCCCTGGTAGCATGAGTTGTCAACAATCTAATGGATCAAAATCACTATAAAAAGGGCATTCATGTTGCAACTTGTGATCACTCGTTCCATCTGCACTTGTGGAGCTTCCTGGAGCTTAAGAGCAGACCCAAGTCCTTCCTAATCATGCATAGGACTTCAGTAAGTATGCTTAACCTTTCTTAGTTGAGTTTTTGCTTAGTTTTAGCTTAAAAGTCAAACCGTCGTAATTAACGGTTGACTTCACGATTAATCACTAATGGTCCAGTGATTAGTCGAATTGAAAGTAGTTATAAGTTGGTATTTATGTGGGCATTAAACCCTTAAAAGGGCTCCCTCTGATTCCCACTCTAACTAGATCAAATGTCGGGTCAAAGTTGTTTATAAAAAGTCAACAGGATCCTAATTTGCAATTTAAAACATAATTAACAATGTAGAAGCTTTGCAACCTATTTTATTACTTTTATAACTTAGTAGTTAATGTAAGAACATGTCTAAGCATGTTCGACCCGACAATTTTCTGTTTAGACCCGGTTCGGAACCGAAAGTCGCAAAACTTTGACTTTTGCTTTGACTTCAGTTCTGACCCGATTTAGTTTGGTTTGGAAATGCCTTAGAGCTTCCTTAGGACCATGTTACATGATAGTATAACCCTCTGTGGTTGGATCGTTGATTGTCCGATTCGTTTACACGTTTCCGTTAAATGCTTAATGTTGACCATAATGCCCTCTTGACCATAAAACGAGAATTTTGGAAATATGAAAGGACAATAATCTTTATTACAGATTTATAAACATGTCCCTAAAAATTTCACATCAGTTGGAGGTCTAGATTAGGAGTTATGCTCATTAGCGTAATTATAACTCCTTTTAGTAATTAAAAGGCGTAATTAGCATAAAGCCTATCTAAACCCAATTTTTGACACCAAACCTTTTACTCACTGATGTAATATAATATTTTGGGATTTTTAAAGATTTTTAATTATTTTTAACCTGCTCATAACCTAAGGTTATGGCATTGATTCAGTAAATACCAATTATACCCTTTTTGTGTATAAAAAGAGTTCTACAAAGTATTTTGACACCAATCCAATTGATACTGATTTTATTTAATAAATGAAGTATTTTAAACTTTATAACCTGATCAGAAAACTCAGATTTCTTGTATAACCCGGAAATCGCTTAAAATAGCTTTTTACGCGTATTAAACGCATAGTTTGGGTTTAAAACCATTTTGTCACATAAGACCTATTACCAACTGATATGACCTAATAAAATAAGTTATTTTACTGATGTATTCAGACCCGAATCTCAGAATTTCATTTAACCTCTTTTATAATCTTCAAAATGACCAAAATACCCCTACGGGGCTTAAATTGAGATTAAACTCGTTTTGGGCATAATAGAAGGTATCCTACTGATATCACAACATAATTAAGACATATTAACTTAGGAAACCCGTATATGATTCAGTTGGTTACTCGCTACGCACTTTTCGCGTTCGGATCGGCTTATGTAACTAGTTTACATAATTTAGCCGAAACGGGTCAAACCATCTCATTTTCATCTCAAAATCCAGAATGTGTTTAAGTTACCCATATTAAACAAGCATACAAGATTGGCGGGTCAAAACCACATTCTAAACCGGTCTTCGCCTTATCATTGCGTTTGAACCGTATTTTTCTTTAAAAACTAACCGGTCTAAGTTTAGGCTTAATTAAAGACCCGCTAGTATTCTAATTGGTTATTTATACCATCATTCCAGACTAGAGCCTTCCGGTAAATTGTACCTACGCTTACTTAAGTGAATACGGCTGAGTTATTATAATTCTTGCTATTTAAGACAGGAGCTAGCTCAGGTAAATACTCTTAACTTATTTTCCCTATACGGACTTGGGATACGGTATTATAATAATACCGCTTGGTCGGGTATTGAATGTTTAGTCTTATTGTGATTAAATTATTGAGGTAACCCGCTTTAATCTGTATTGTTTGAAATAAAAGCCTTTAGGGGTTAATGACCATGTCTCGGATATCCTTGACATCATTGTATTATAAAATGGCCACGACTTATGCACGGGATGTAGGCATACACCTGACAGTGCATAAGGGAAACGGTATCCCACTCTCTTGTGGGCCTATACTATGGTGTGTCTGTTAACTTTGACTCGGTTTCTACATCGGGCCCTGAACGTACAACGAACATGTAAATCTGTATACAAGATTATAAATATGATTGTCCCAAGTATAAAAGATTAATTTTGCTTTGTGCATTTTAATCAAAGTGTCAAAATATTTTCGTGCCTTGTGCACCTAAACCAACTTTCATAAACATTTCCAAATGAGTCGGTTGAGTGTATTTACCAGTGAAAACTGACGTATTTTCAAAAGTCTAAGTGACATGTACAAGTACGTAATAGGCTGGAAGCTGCTCAGGACGTTAATAAGGAATCTTGCAAGTTCTAGGCGTCTAAAGTCTGTTGAACAATTTTTATTGTAACACCTCGTAAAATCACGTCCAATGAAGTCTTGACACGTGTAATGAACCCTAATGAAGTCAAACATTGAAATTTAGGGACTAATTTTTTGAAAAATCGAAACCTTTGATTATGAAAGGACTGGAAGTGTTAGCATACCTAAAATAAGTTTCTAAATAACCTCTTACGATGTTTATATTCACAAATGTGCTACTTGATGGTTAAGTGTAGCCGTTTGCGTAATTAATTGAAGGTTTGCATAATAAAGGGTTAAAAGCGTCAACATGTCAATTCTAACCTCTGAGTGACCTTTTAACAAACCGATAGCTTCATGATATTTAATTATACTCTCGGGAATGCCAAATAATGGCCGTCTAAGGTTTTTATGCCTATAAGTAA
This sequence comes from Helianthus tuberosus, assembly GCA_030545235.1. NCBI lineage: Eukaryota > Viridiplantae > Streptophyta > Magnoliopsida > Asterales > Asteraceae > Helianthus > Helianthus tuberosus. Next base: position 4,275,564 of record JARYGA010060516.1, read on the forward strand.
AGTTACGCGCAACTTTGCAAGTTAGAGGGGCTAAAAGTGTCAATATGTTTAATTATACCTCTGAATGACCTTTTAGCGAATCCGAAGCATCGTGATGTTTAATAATACTTTCAAGAATGTCTAATATGGATTAGATGAGGCTTCAATGCTATTAAATGATGAAATGCGCAAGTTTGCGCAATAGAGGGACCTAAAGCGTCAACTCTTGAATCTACGCCTTTCGGTGACCATCTAGGCAAACGAGAGCGTAGTAATATTTAAGTATATGCTTGGGAATGCCCATTATGGGCCATAGGAGGCTTGGATATCATTAAATGACATTTCGCGCTACAATGCGCAATTAAAGGACTAATTGCGTCAAACTGCAAAAGTAGGTCGAATCGTATGGTAACGGACCTTCCGGAATATGTCCATAAGTTAAACATACCCTATTTATCCTTTATATAACTTAGATATAGGCTTAGAGGTGTTTGGTGCGCAAAAAAATAAACTTTTATGTCATGCAGGGACTAAAAGTGTCAAAAAGTGCACAAGTTTGCACTTTTGCGCATATCTCGCTTTCTGAATATCCCCGGACACCCAAACATTTATGTAAGCACTAAAATATTTTATTTTAGTGTGTGGCATGATAAAATTCCACTCGGCGCGTAATTTGGACCGTTTTTAGCATCCGTCCGTGTTTCGTCGTAATTCGACGCACAACGTGACCGTACGGCCAAACGAACCGACATCCGACATGTTTTTGAGCATGTTTCATGTCCCCTGTATTTAGGCATCATGTTAGAGCCTTGAAATGAGGATAACAGGCCTTAGATGTGTCAGAAACACATTATTATGCAAGCAGGGACCAAAACTGCACTTTTGAAAGTTTGTTTGAGCTGTGCAGGCCGTAGGCTACGCCCCCTACAGCGTAGCCTACGCCCCCTACAGCGTAGCCTACGCCCCCTACAGCGTAGCCTACGCCCCCTACAGCGTAGCCTACGCCCCCTACAGCGTAGCCTACGCCCAGGTCTGGGCAGATTCATATTTTCAGCATTTTTGTCATTTTTCAAGGGCTTTTAGGTAAAATTATCAATACCATGAGCTGGTTTTCAACACCCATTGTATTTAGAAACCTTGGGCACACATGGAGGGCCAAGATTGAAGCACGGTTTACGAGAAACGATCCTAACGGTTCTCAAAAACCTATAAATACCCACTTGATTTTTGCTCTCATTCACACCTTGATCTCATTGTTCTAAGTTGGGGCCTTTGTGCTTCATACCTAAATATCCAAGATCAATTCCCTCCTTGCTTGGACCTTTTGTAAGTGTCCTTTCATGCTTAGTTTAAATTTTAGCGGTTATAACCGAAAGTCAAGCGTTTTCGATAAAGGCTTTGACTTTTAAACGGTTAAGCCATTGTTCGCATCAAACATGGCTACGTGACCGTAATTAGGTAGGTGTTTAACCCTTAAAAGGGCACCTCCTAATTACCACGTTTACTTAGTTTAATTGTCGGGTCAAATAAAAGTCAAACGGGTTAGTTTTAAATAAAATACATGGCTATTATATAAAAGTCATAAAATCAGTTTTCTCACTTTAATAACTTGGTAAATATTAGTTGAACATGCCTAAGCATGATTCAACCCGACAATTCTAAGTATAAGCTCGGTTCGGGACCGAAAGTCGCAAAAGTTGACTTTTGCTTTGACTTCCAGTTCTGACCCGATTTAGCTTAGTTTAGATATGCCTTAGGATTCCATTAGGACCATATTATGGGTTAGTATAACCCTCTGAGGTTATACAACCTGGATCCTTAGTATCCTATTCATTGCAAGTTTCCATTATATGCCTAACTATTGACCGTTATGCCCTTTTGACCATGAAATGATATTTTTGAAAATGTGAAAGAATAGAAACCTTTATTACTGATATATAAACGTGTCCCAAAAATTTGACATCAGTTGGAGGTCTAGATTAGGAGTTATGCTCAATAGCGTAATTAAAAAGCTTTTTATTAATTAAACGGCGTAATTAGCGTATAACCTATTTAAACCCAATTTTTTATACCAAAATTTTTACCCACTGATATAAAATAATATTTTGGGATTTTTGAAGATTTTTAATTATTTTTAGGCTGAGCATAACATAGGGTTTTAAGCTTGATTCGGTAATTGCCGGTTTTGCCCTTTTGGGCTATAAAATGAGTTTTACAAATCCTTTTGACCCCAAACCTTTTTCTACTAATCTAATATGATAAATAAAATATTTTGAGCCTTCTGGAATAATAAAAATATCAGCTTTTTTTGAAAACCCGGAAATGGCTCTAAATCGCCTTTTTAAGCGTTTTTAACGCATAGTATGTATCAAAACTATTTTAAACATATAAGGGTTGATGCCTACTGATATATTCAGTAAAATTTTACATTTTAATAGTAAGGAAAAGTTTTAAACTCAGGTTTCTAGTTTGGACCTTTTAAGCCTATGTGAAATTACCAAAATGCCCCTACGGTGCATAGTATGGTTATAAATGATAAATTTCACATATATATAATACCCTACTGGTATAACTTAGTAAATTAAGTATTTTTACTAATAAAATCAGACCTGAACCTCGGATTTATATTTGATCTCTTTTATAACCTTTTAAATGACTAAAATACCCCTTCGGGGCATAAATTGGTTTTAAATTCATTTTGGGCATAACGGAAGGTATCTTACTGATATTACATCATATTTAAGGCATATTAACTTAGAAAACCTGTATATGACTCTTATGGGTAACCGTTACACACGTTTCGCGTTTGGATCGGTTTATGTATCTGGTTGCATAAAGTAACCGAAACGGGTCAAACCTTATCATTTTCACATCAAAATCCAGAATGTGTTTAGTTTACCCATATTATACAAGTCTCCAAACTTATCGGGTCTAAATCATATTCTAATCTGGTCTACGCTTAATCTTGCGTTTTGAACCGTAAACCTTTCCTTAAAATTAACCGGTCTAAGCATAGGCTCAATTAAGACCCGTTAGGAATCTAATAGGTTATTAAAAACCTTCGTTCCAGATTAGGAGCCCCAGTAGAAGTACTTGTGCTTACTGATTTGATATACGGCTGGGATTGAATTTATATTTAGCTCAGGTAAATAATCTTAACTTATTTTCCCTATACGGGCTTGGGATACGATATTATAATAATACCGCTTGGTCGGGTATTGAATGTTTAGTCTTATTGTGATTAAATTATTGAGGTAACCCGCTTTAATCTGTCGTGTTTGAAATAAAGGCCTTTAGGGGTTAATGACCATGTCCCGGATATCCTTGGCATCATTGTATTATAAAATGGCCACGTCTTATGCACGGGGTGGAGGCATACACCTGACAGTTGCATAAGGGAAACGGTATCTCACGCTCATGTGGGCCTATACTTGTGGTGTGTCTGTTAATCTTGACCCGGTTTCTACATCGGGCCCTAAGTGTATAACGAACATGTAAATCTGTATACAAGATTATTTTTATATAATTGTCCCAAGTATAAAAGATTAATTTTGCTTTGTGCATTTTAATCAAAGTGTCAAAATATTTTCGTGCCTTGTGCACCTAAACCAATTTTCATAAACATTTCCAAATGAGTCGGTTGAGTGTATTTACCAGTGAAAACTGACGTATTTTCAAAAGTCTAAGTGACAGGTACAAGTACGTAATAGGCTGGAAGCTGCTCAGGACATTAATAAGGAATCTTGCAAGTTCTAGGCGTCTAAAGTCTGTTGAACAATGTTTATGTTTTAAGATCCGCCTGTGGATCCTTACTTTCCGTTGTAATACTTGATATTACTTTATAATCGGATTGTAATATATTTATCTTTTGCTTCCGCTGTGCATTGATATATTGTGTTATTTGACTATGATGATATTAACTACGTCACGATACTCCCCTACCGGGCCCACCGGTCAAACGTGGAAATATCGGGTTGTGACAGAATCCCCTGTTGTTCCTACGTTCTTCCTGAAAGTCTCGTTCCACCCTGCTTAGCCTTTGTAGGATTTCCTCCTGTTCTGGTGGGGAAAATCGTGGTGGCTGTGGTTGGTGCTGCAACGGAGGTTGAGCAGGTACTTGGTATCCATGAGTTGGGTATCCAACTCCCCAAGGGGCAACATATGGCCCTTCTGGGTGGAGGGCATTGTAGTTTGCTGCTACAAGGTACGGGTCGGCTTCAGCATAATTGTAGTTTGTGTGAGCCGGCTGCTCAAACGGATTGTACCTCGTTGAACCTGTATACGTAGGAATTGGGTTACCCATTCCTGGTGGTGGTAGCGCAATAGGTGTAGAATTCACCTCTGGAACTGGGTTTGAAGGCCCACCCATTTGCGGGTCTTCATGCAGTGGCGGATAGTGACTGCCACTTGAGTGATGGGGGGTGCTAAAGTGAAAATCCCCTCCTCGCGCGGATATTCGCGCGCCTGTTCTCCTACGCCTTGGTGGTTCTGGAGGTGCTTGATGAACTGGCGGCGGTGGTGGCGGTGGTGTGACTGCCACGAAACGGGAATCCTTGGAGGGATCCTGCTGCTGCTGCTGCTGGTGAGGCGATGAATGGTGAGAGGGTGTAAAATACCATTCATGCTGGTTGAACCTTGCTTGATAACTGTCTGGACCACGATAGGGTGATCCGTGGAAGGATGAACCATCAGAGACCTCAATAGGGTGTGTGGGGGTTCCAGTCGGTGGTTCCATAGGGTCGGTGTCTTCATCCATATCCATGGCGTGATCGCCGGAAAAGTGATCCTCCGGTCCCAATGGGTTAAAACCCACTGGTTCTTGAATATAGTTTGCCGGATTAAACCGGCCCTGAAAGACAGGAGTGGGGTCGCCAAAGGAACGGTGCGAAACGGATCGCTGCAATGGTAAGAAGGAATGGCGGGAGTCTTCGGGCTCGTTTTCCGAGTACGGCCCAAATGAGTGACGATAGGGAGGCGTTGAGCTGTGCGACACAGACCGTCTAGCGGGCTCCACATAGGTCCTCCAGTTTCCCTGAGGATCGGCACTCATAGTAGTGGAAGGAGTTCGCCGGTGAGAAGGCCCGGCCTCGTGATCGTTGGGGGCGGTGATTGGCCCCTTACCTCGTCCTCCTCTTCTAAATCTTGGTGGCATTTCCTGTCAAAACAAATAAAAGATACAACAAAGAAATATAAAGGACAAAGTAAAAAATTAAAACAATTTGGATTATTCCTAAGTTCTTGTCTAGACTCGAGTATGTGCAATTGTGTCATTGAGATTAAACACAAAAGGCTAGTGTTTAATTCACTCAACGTTGGCTCTGATACCAACCTGTCACACCCCGATATTTCCACGTTTTACTGGTGGGCCCGGTAGGGGAGTATCGTGACGTAGTTGATATCATTACAGTCAAACAACACAATATTTAAATGCACATCAGAAGCAAATGATAGATATATTTCAACCGAATATAATTGTAATATCAAGTATCACAAACAGTTGAAAATAATCCACAGGTGGATAAAAAATAAATAGGAAACATTGTTCAACAATTTTGACATCCAAGCTTGCGAGACTTATTGTGGACGCTAGGAGAAAGCCAGCCTAGTTCGCGTAGTACAGGCACTTAACCTTTTTGGGAAAATACGTAAGTTTACACTGGTAAATACAATTAACTGACTCATTTAGAAAAAGGTTTAATAAAATTGATTTGAATGCACGTGGCACAAACTTTTTATAACTTGGGATAATTATTTGAATATAATACTTATAAAAGAATTACATGTTTCTTATGCGTTCAGTAGCCCGATCCGTAGACCGGGTTAAAGATCAATAGACACACCACGTTATTATTTTAGGCACTGACGGGTGTACGCCTAAACCCGTGCTTAGGTCGTGGCCATTTCGTAAAATGATGCCAAGGATATCCGGGACATGGTCATTAACCCCCCAAAGGCTTTAAGCAAACAAAACATTTCCAAACGGAGCATATCAATGGTTTAACCTCTATTCGATTAAAGATTCAATGCCCGACCAAGCGGTATTTTATATACCGTATCCCAAGCCCGTATAAGGGAAAATAAGTTAAAAGTATTTACCTTTGCAAGTATCAATCACAAATAGCAAGCGCGTGTAGCTTTTACCGGGTCTCCTATTCTGGAACGAAGGTTTATGATAACCTATTAGAATCCTAACGGGTCTTTAATTAAGTCTAAACTTAGACCGGTTAGTTTTAAGGAAAGATACGGTTCAAACGCACGATTAAGCGAAGACCGGAATAGAATGTGATTTAGACCCGACAAGTTTGAAGACTTGTATTATATGGGTAATCTAAACACATTCTGGATTTTGAGATAAAAACGATAAGGTTCGACCCGTTTCGGCTAATTTATGCAAACTAGTTACATAAACCGAACCAAACGCGCAAGAGGCGTAACGGGTAACCATGAGAGTCATTTACAGGTTTCCTAAGTTAATATTCCTTAAATAGGTTGTGATATCAGTAGGATACCTTCCATTATGCCCAAAACGAGTTTAATCTCAAATTAAGCCCCGTAGGGGTATTTTGGTCATTTTAAAGATTATAAAAGAGATTAATTATTATTCTGAGACTCGGGTCAGAAATAATAAGTATAACAACTTAGTTTAACAGGTTATATCAGTTGGTGATAAGTCTTATATGCCAAAATGGTTTTAAACCCATACTAGGTGTTTAATACGCGTAAAAAGCCGTTTTAAGCGATTTCCGAGTTATACAGGAAATCTGAGTTTTTCTGATCAGGTTATAAAGTTCAAAATACTTCATTTATTATATAAAATCAGTAGCAATTGGATTGGTGTCAAAATATTATGTAAAACTCATTTTATACACAAAAAGGGTATACTCGGTATTTACCGAATCAAGGCCATAACCTTAGGTTATGAGCAGGTTAAAAATAATTAAAAATCTTTAAAAATCCCAAAATATTATATTACATTAGTGGGTAAAAGGTTTGGTGTCAAAAATTGGGTTTAGATAGGCTTTATGCTAATTGCGCCGTTTAATTAACAAAAGCTTTCTAATTACGCTATTGGGCATAACTCCTAATCTTGACCTCCAACTGATGTGAAATTTTAGGGACAAGTTTATAAATCAGTAGCAAAGATTATTATCCTTTCACATTTCCAAAATCCTCGTTTTATGGTCAAAAGGGCATTATGGTCAATATTAAGCAATTAACGGAAACGCGTAAACGAATCGGACAACCAACGAACCAACCACAGAGGATTATACCATCATGTAACCTGGTCCTAAGGATGCTTTAAGGCATTTCCAAATCATACTAAATCGGGTCAGAACTGAAGTCAAAGCAAAAGTCAAAGTTTTGCGACTTTCGGTTCCAAATCGGGTCTAAACAGAAATATCGGATCAAACAAGCTTAGACCAGTTCTTATACTTATTAGCAAGTTATATGAGTGATAAAATAGGTTACACGCCTTCTGCATTGCTAATTATGCGTTAATTCAAAAATTATGGTTTTGTTGACTTTTCATAAACAACTTTGACCCGACATTTGATCTAGTTAGAGCGGGAATCAGAGGGTGCCCTTTTAAGGGTTTATTGCCCACATAAATACCAACTTATAACTACTTTTAATTTGACTAAACACTGAACCATCAGTGATTAATCGATAAGTCAAACCTTAATTACGACGGTTTGACTTTTAAGCTAATAACTAAGCAAAACTCAATTAAGGAAGGTCAAGGGTACTTACCAAGGTCTAATGCACGACCAGAGATGCTTAGAGAAGGCTCTTGAGCCCCAGAGATGATCAGAAGATGAGTTGTGGGTGAATGATCAAAGTTGCAACCAATGGGGCTTTCTATAGTGCTTTTGATCCTTTATGATCATGACAAACAACTCTATTATTGATCCCTGATCATCAACAAGTGTCCCTAGTGTCTAGGAACTATTAGGGGTCGCCCATGGAAGTGAAAATATCTCTTTAAGTCGGTTACAACGTTCATAACAGCAGCTGTCACATTTTCTGTCGCTGGGCACTCCTTACGGGCCGTAATGGGGTCCTTTACGGTCCGTAAGCCCTTTATCAGAGGCAAAATTTTTTGCCCTTTCAAGCTTCGAACAGGAAACTAGTATATTACGATTTTGGGCCATGAATTATCAGTATGGGGCCTTTAGATCATGCTTGAACAATTATGTGCACCCTACCATTATGTAATATTGTCTTGGACTTTAACGAAAAGCCATAAACGAAGGTTTGTCGTGCATATCCTCATACGATCCCACTCTTGCAAATATGAATCAATTATTACTAGTAACTACCGGATTGAATGTATATCAGAGGTTTATAATATATATTAGGCCCTTGGGATTCATAATGAGGTCGTTCAGAGGTATAAATTAACATGACGACACGTTTAAATCCTGCCTTACATCTTTAACTAGATCCGGGTTTATAACACTTTTGTCTTGCATGACACGTGTCGTTATTTTATTGAACACAAATTTCGAGGTGTTACAATGGATGGAAATTTTAAGTGATTACGACTGTGATATTCAATATCACGAAGGAAAGGCAAATGTAGTAGCAGATGCCTTAAGTCGTAAGTATCATGAAAAGCAAAAGCGAGTTCGTGCTCTTAGATTAAGTCTACAATTAGACTTAATGGAACAACTGGAGAATATTCAGGAAACAACAATCAAGGATGATGCAGAAGGTATGAAAGGATGAATAAAGGAATTGGAGCAAGGAAATGATGGAATTTGGAGATTCCATAAGAAAAGAATTTGGGTACCTAAGCAAGGAGAGTTGAGAAATAAGATTTTAGAGGAAGCCCATAAATCTAGGTATACCATGCATCCGGGTAACAATACGATGTACCAAGATTTAAGAAATAACTTCTGGTGGATAGGAATGAAAAAGGACATAGCTAGATATGTTTCTAAATGTCTTACTTGTTCACAAGTTAAGGCAGAACACCAGAAGCCCTCAGGTCTACTACAACAATTAGAATTGCCTGTATGGAAATGGGAACTTATAACCATGGACTTTGTTACTAAGTTACCCAAAACCAGAAAGGGTAATGAAGCAATTTGGGTAATTGTGGATCGATTAACCAAATCAGCTCATTTCCTACCCATGAAGGAAACCTTTAGCATGGAAAGGTTAGCCAAGTTATACGTAGACGAGGTAGTATCCTTACACGGAGTCCCACCCTCTATTGTATCGGATAGAGATAGTCGTTTCACTTCACATTTCTGGACAAGTTTCCAGGAAGCAATGGGGACACGACTAAATTTAAGCACTGCATATCATCCTCAAACAGACGGACAAAGTGAAAGGACGATCCAAACCCTGGAAGACATGCTCAGGGCATGTGTAATAGATTTTGGAGGAAACTGGGACAACCATTTACCTTTAATTGAATTCTCCTATAACAATAGTTATCATTCAAGCATCGAAGCTGCCCCATTTGAAGCACTGTATGGACGAAAGTGTAGAACTCCAGTTTGTTGGGCAGAGATAGGAGAAAGTCAATTATCAGGTCCTGAAAATCGTACAAGAAACCACCGACAAGATCACTCAAATCAAGGAAAGACTGAAGACGGCTCGAGATCGCCATAAAATCTATGCAGACAATCGACGCAAGCCGTTAGAATTCCAGATTGGAGACAGAGTACTATTGAAAGTTTCTCCTTGGAAAGGAGTAGTTCGGTTCGGTAAGAAAGGAAAGCTTAGTCCAAGGTACATAGGACCATTCTCAGTAATCCAGCGAATAGGGCCGGTCGCCTATCGCTTACAACTACCAGAGGAGTTAGCTGGAGTACATGACGTATTTCATGTATTCAATCTCAAGAAATGTCTATCTGACGAATCCCTGGTAATACCTCTTCAAGATGTAGAAGTAAATGAGAAGTTAAAATTTGTTGAGAAACCACTGCAAATAGAAGACAGAAAAGTCAAGTTTCTCAAGCACAAAAGACTAGTACTGGTCAAGGTCAAGTGGGAGTCAAAAAGAGGACCCGAATACACCTGGGAACTGGAATCGGAAATGAAGCGAAAGTATCCCCACTTATTTCAATAAATCTCGAGGACGAGATTCTAAATAAGGTGGGGAGGATGTAAGGACCTTCAAAAATGTCCCAAAACGACCAGTAAGTAAAAACCCGGACCCCTGAAACCCTAACGTGCATGAAAAACCAAGAAAACAATGTTTTAAGGTTTCACGCGGGCCGCGTAAGAGTAAGCTTAGGCTTACGCGGGCCGCGTCAAAGCTCTGTTGACCAGATAAGCGTTACAGGCCACGTGGCAGCCACGTGGCAGCCACGTGGCAGACCTACCGATGACACGGAAGCCATAGTCTACGACTAGGTGGCCCTCACGGGCAACGTAAGATGAAGGGAGGGTTTACGCGGGCCGCGTAAACCCCATTTTTCAGCTATAAATTGTTCAGTTCATGAGCAGTTCACATGTGTCGAAAGTTTTGATCAAAAAACGAAGTTCTACTGCTCAAATTCACATTTTTCACATAGGGAGACGCTGCTATGATACAGGGTATTAACTCGATCGCTGCTACGATTCAATGTTCGATCGATTGAAACCAATCTGATGGATGTTTAAGTGCTGCCCACATTAGGGCTATACTTTGTCATTCGTCGAGAATTCGATGGATGTTTGAGTGTTGCACTTTGTCATTCGTCGTGAGGGTTTTAATCTCGTGAGTTATCGTAAATGTTGTATTAAGCTACTGACCTAGTTCGTGTGCATTGTTATTTAAATTAGGTTACAAGGCTTATCAGTAGGCTAAAACTCTGCCCGTTAAACTTGCAATGTGAGTCATTCTCTTTTTATCAACAATGTTTTACAATACTCCAATCATTTTCAAAAGTTATAATTACAGGGATTAAGTCGTGGTTATCTTGAATCACTGGCTAGTGGGGTATTGTGCACATTACTAATTTCTCACGGTTAGGCTAATAAATCCTAACAGTGATAATCATCACTACTTGGGTGAAAGGACCCAATAGTGGTATGACCATCGTCACCAGGAGGTGACACGGCGCCAGATAAAAATAAGATAGAAGCCATTGTAATCGCTCTTATGCTGTAATTTATAACTATGTGTCGTTTTATCAAACTTGAGTGACTCACCAGTATTTCCCCGCTGATAAAATATTTTTCAAACATGTTTCAGGTGACCTACTGTGAATCAAGGAAAATTGATACGGAGCACTAACAAGCTTGAAGTAGTGGCTCAAATAAATAAATAAACATGTTTTGTAAAACAGAGAATTTCCTAGTAAAATTCCTCTATTGTAAATCACGGGGTTTATGCCAAAATATGAAATAAAATAATCGGGCATTTTCCATTTTAAACGATCCTGCTAGACTTCCGCTGTAAACTTAAATACCACGGGTTTCTGTCCTGCGGCTCCTGGTCCGGGTAAAACCAGGACGGGGGCCGTGACAAGTGGCACAAGAAGGATGAAGATGAAGATGGAAGAAAGTGAGTGGTTAAATGCTCCACAAAGAGGTCCTTCAAGTTCTAGCACTTCAAGCCTTCCTAGATAGCCTCCATACACCTTCTAGTGACCTTGGATTGCCTTGTAATGAAGTGAAAATGGTGGGTCTATGTGTGTGTGCTTGAGCCGAGACCAAGGGGAAAGAAAAGGAAGAAGATGGTGAAATTTGTGAGATGTAGGACAATGTATACTACTTATGGTTCTTATAAGAGAAACTTCCAACATGGTGATCTTTATTTAGATCTTTGCATATAATTAAGGGGACAATAAGAATTAAAATAATCAAAAGGCATGTGGGGCCCATTGGGGCCGGTTATGGGGGGGGGGGTAAATTGTCAAGTTTTGGAAGTTGAGGGTTTAAAGTGCAAACGAGAAGGTTTAAGTTAGTTTAAGTGTGTTTAGGTGTTTTTTTTTATGATTTTTAAGGTGTTCTACCACCAATACTAACTTAATATCATAAAAACATAACTTCTAGTCAATTTTTGATGTTTCGGGTAGTGTCCGGTTGTTCGTTTTGTTATGGTTCGTTAAAGTGCTAAATTGCGCAGTTTCACCAAGTATGAAGCACCTTTTGTGGCAGTTTCAATTCCCGACACTTTGTAAGTTATTCTGGACAATAAAACATAAATTCTGCATGATATTTTAGTGTTAGATTGCTATTATAGCTGAATTATGCAGAATTCAGCATTTTAGGTAAGTTTCGGGTGTCTTTTAGTGCATAGTTTAACTTCCGAAAAGTTTAGATGTCAACCCTTGTATCCATACTTGGGTTTTAATGTATTTTAGATGTTAGACCTATTCCTAGGCCCTAAATCTATTGTCTGACTGCTTTCTGCAGAATTGTTGACACAGTGTGTCTTACCGGTGAGTTTACTAGTCTTTCTGACGCAACGCTTAAAGTAATGCACAAAGCAATATTTGAAGTATAAAACATGCATGAATTCATATGTATAGCAAGTAATCAGACTATGTTGACGTTTAAGCACATAGTTGCCGATAATAAATAATATTAAAATAGTACGGAAATTATCGATTTTGTGCCAGTTGTCACAGTGGCCAAGGTCAACTGCTTGACCGAATCCAGCCCCTTGGCTCTCCTAGATGCGCGGAAACCCGACCTCCACCCGCCTGAAGGCACGTGTAACGACTCGCACAAAAATGTCCCAAAACGCTCCGTAAGTGAAAACTCGAACCCCTAAAACCCTAATTTCTATGAAAAATCAAGGAAAACAAATTCTGTGACTCGGTCGCGGGCCGCGAAGGAATTAAGGAAGACCTTCGGGGGGCGCGACAACTCTGTATTTTCCGGATAAGCTTGAGGGACACGTGTCGTCCACGTGTCAAGACCACGCCATGACTCAGCAACCTTCATACTGACCCAGACTCCCTCGCGGGCTGCGAAGGAGAAGCTGATATGCTTCGCGGGCCGCGACTCGACCTTATTTCAGCCTATAAATAGCGGCCGATGTTTTCATTTCTAATCGTTCAATTCTTTTCTTTCTCTTAGCCTATATTATAGCAAAGTAATAACTCGGGAATAATACCCCTAAATCCCGAAACTCTGCCCGTTATTAGGGTAATAACTCTAATCACTGACACGATACTGTATCCGATCGGTTAAAACTGATCCAATGGATGTTTAAGTGCTGCCAATATCTGGCTATACTTTGTCATTCGTTGTGAGGGTTTCGATCTCGTGATTATCGTTAAAGTTGAAATGAGTTAATACACTAATACGAGTTCCATTGTATCTAGAAATTAGAATTCGTAACTAGGGAGCTGTTAAACCAGAATACTTAGCGATTAAGTAAACATAGTAGTTAAAATAACTTTACAGTTAAGTAAACTTAGTAGTTAAGAAACCTTAATGATTAAGAAAACTTAATGGCTAAGTAAACTTAGTAGTTAAGTAAACTTAACGGTTATGTAAAACTTAGCAAGTAAGAAAACTTAGCGGTTAAGAAACTTAATAGCTAAGGAAACTTAACAGGAAAGAAAACTTAGCAGTTAAGCAAGCTAAGTAAGTTAATTAATTAGCTAATTACGTTATTTAATTAATCGACTAAGTAAATTACTTGATTAAACCGTTAAGGAAAAATTAATCAGTTAAGTAAGATTAATTAATCAGCTAAGTAAGTTAATCAGTTAAACAGTTAAGTAAAAGTGAAACAGCTAAAGATATACATGAGTAGATAATATCTAAATAGGTATATATGGGGTAGGTATTATCTAAGGAAAATAATATATAGGGAATGTTTTATTTAAGGAAGGTTCAACTGAGTAAGATAACACCTAGGGAAATTCTATATAGGGGTAAGACTTATCCCCTTACCTATAAATAGGAAGTTTATGATTCATTTTTCTTTGCTCATTCCTTCTATTCTTCTCTCTGTACGTTGGTGTTCTAACCAATAATCACCGATACGATATTCTTTCCGATTGATTTGGGAACCAACTAACGAATGCCAAAGTGCAGTCTGAATAAGACTATACTTTGTTTGAATTTCGTTAAGGTTCTGATCTCGTGACCATCGTTAGGTTTGGTATGGTTTTACACTAATACGTATTCCACTCTGTTAAACTATATGTTTAACTATCAGAAAACTCCAAACCATACACTTACAATCAAACAAGATGTTTAATCATCAGAAGATTCAGAACTATAGAGTAGATGCTTAGTTATCAGAAGACATAGAATCAGGAGGCTTGTTTAATCAAAGACTATATGCTAACAAGATGAGTCATTCTTTTTTTTTTTTTATTAAAATTACTTTGCAAAAGCCCTAAATGTTTTACAGTTATACTTTGCAGTGATTAAGTCTTTGCTAATCTTTAATTACTGGCAGTATGTGGGGGTTTTGTGCACATTACTACTAACGATTTATCACTTTAGGTGGGCGAGCCTAATTAGTGATATGTCCACAGTCATAGATCTGGTCGAGTGACAACTGAACCAGCTAATTATAAGATAGGGGAAAATGTGAAAACTCTTAATATTGTGAATTATAACAAATGTGTTTTTGTACAAAAATGAATGAAGTCACCAGTATTTCCTGCTGACCAAATACTTTTAAAATGCGTTTAAGGTGATTTCAGTAGATTGGAATAAAAGTGATGATACGACACCGAAAGACTTAAAGAAGTGACTTATTTTATCAATTAAATTAAATTAAGAAAACATTGTTTCATATATTCGGGTTTATCTCATATTAAAGCTACCTTTGTAAAACATGAGTTTATTCTCATCTGTTTAATAAATAAAATCCGGTGTTTCAAAACTCTGATATTTTTTTACTAACTCACGGTCCTGATGAAATTTCCGCTGCAATATTTTCAAAATAACCATCGGTACCACTTGACTGCTCGCGGCTCTCGTCCAGGGTGTGGTCGGGGGTCGTGACAACACAACAGTGGAATAATCGGTAAAACTTCACTTCCCATCCAAGACGAACCGACGTCACCTGTATTCGCTCATTCACCTTGATGCCGCATAAAATAACGAGTAGAGTGAGAATCGATTATAGATCACAAAGAAACTTTTTCCTCAACCACTCTACCCTACTCCATTGGTTAAAATGTTAAATCATAAAGATAAACTACGAACATCGTTGTGAATGCTCTTACTCCAATTGAATAGATCAACATTTCTTATCAACTAAGAAAACCTAAAATAATCAAAACCAGAAACCCACACACAATAATCCAATTCATCTCGTAACCACCGTCATCTTCCGATCCACCACCGATCATGGCATCTCCGGCGCCGTCGTCATCGGCGGCGAACGTCATGCTCGCAATCTACGAGAAAAAAACCGTCGCAATCGATCTCTACCGTCCGTTACGCAACTACATAGTCTTCAATTACTCCGAACGCGAAGCTCAAACCCTAGAAGACGACCTCGAAACCCTAAAATCGATGCGTAACACAATCGAACGCGCCACCGCCGCCGACTCACTCCCCGCTCGCCGTGACGTTCTTCAAAGTTACTTCAAAGCCCTAACTGCTGTTGAATCTAGGTTTCCGATCTCCTCCGATAAGGATCACGTGAACTCCGTCACGTTCACGTGGCATGACGCGTTTAAAAACAAGCAGAAAGCGTCGCAGCAGAATATTCATCTGGAGAAGGCTGCGGTTTTGTTTAATTTAGGGGCGGTGCATAGTCAGATAGGGTTGACTTTTGATCGGTCAACGGTGGAAGGTAGACGGCAGGCGTCTCACTCGTTTATCGCTGCGGCTGGTGCGTTTGCGTTTTTGAGGGATAATGAGGCTGCTAAGGCGTCGATTGGGAGCTCGACTACGGTGGATGTTTCGGTGGAGTGTACGGGAATGTTGGAGAGGTTGATGCTGGCTCAAGCTCAAGAGTGTGTGTTTGAGAATTCGATTGCCAAAGGGAGTAGTTCTGGTGTTTGTTCCAAGATCTCCAAGCAGGTAGTCTTGATCAATTATGCGGTTAATTTGTTGTTTAAGTTCGGTTTAAGTTCAATCCATTTGTTTCGAAATGCAATTGAGTTTGTTTTCGATAATTGATTTGACTTGATATATTACGAAGTAGAAAGCATATATGTTATTTACGGTTAGGTTCCTGTAAAAAAGGACATTTTTCGTGAGAAGCCATAGGGATTGACATGTAGGCATCATGTTTTGGACTTAGGCCTGATGTTTTGGGTTGTTTTGGCCATAGTTATTAAAGGCTCTAGGCGCACTCAAGGCGCATAGGCCTCGCCTGGGGCCTAGGCGCAAAGCGCAAAAAAAAGCAAGGGCCCGAGAAAAATAAAGCGCATAATGAAAAAAATTAAAAATATATTATGTATTAGAAATAGATTAGTATTCTTTAAATAAAATAAACAAAATCTATTATATAACACTTTATATCATTTATTTAGTACCAAAAGTTCTAAAATATTAGTGTATTAGTGTAGAAAAGTAGTTTTCCTTAGATAAAAGTACGAATCTGGCTAGAATCTTGCCGGAATTTAGAAAATTTGGCCGGAAATTCTCCGGAATCTAGGAATCTCGCGGAATGTGCACCTGAACCATCACCTAGAGAATTAAAGCGCAATTTCCTCGACTTAAGGCGCAACTGCCTCGCCTCGCTTGAAAAATGGGCCTAGGCGCAAGAGGCGATGGCTTTTAACAACTATGGTTTTGGCAAGAAAAACACCAAACATAACAATTTAAGGCACAATGCAATGAATTCTAGGCTTAAAACTTAAAACACCATGCTAAGAATGTTAAGTTGTGTGTTTTAAGTGTAAGCAGTGTGTTTTAGTTGTGTTTTAAATTTCATGCCTAGAATTCACTGTATTGTGTCTTAAATTGTTATGTTTGGTGTTTTTCTTGCCAAAACATCTTGTCGTAAGTCCTAAAACATGATGCCTACATGTCAATTCCTATGCCTTCTCACACTTCTCACGAAAGATGTCCTTTTTACAGGAACCTCACCCATTTATTTACAGTCTTACACTATTTGCATTTGTTTGTATTATTGTATATAGGTGTGGTTAATTTCTTGTTTAAGTTCAATACATTGTTTTGAAATGCAATTGAGTTTGTTTTTGATAACTGATTTGATGTGATTGGATTCAAGTGGCGCTTGTGATACTGTGAAGAAGAAAGCATATATGTTATTTACAGTTATACATAATTTGCATCAAGTCCATTACATTTGCTATGTGATGCAGTTGAGTTTGTTTTCGATGGTAGATTTGATGTGATTTAAATTCAAGTGGCGCGTATGATTCTGCGATGAAGAAAGCGTATATGTTATTTACATTTTTACATGATTCGTATTTGTTTGTATATAGGTGAGTCTTTTTTACGAAGAAGCTTTAGCTGCACTGAATGTTGCACCTCTCACCAACCACTTCGACAAAGCATGGCTGTCTCATGTTCAGCTAAAGGCGGCATTGTTTTTTGCAGAGGCTTGTTATAGATACAGTTTAGAGCTTCATGAGAAAGAGGAGATTGCGGAAGAAATTGCACGGTTAAAGAGTGGTATTGGTGCTTTGACTGATGCTAAAAAGTCATCTTCAAAAGGGGCTGCGGCTCAGATTCTTGACGCGATTAATAAACTGGAGATTAATCTTAAAACTAATTTAGAGAGGGCTATGAAGGAGAATGATAGGGTGTATCTTATGAGGGTCCCACAAGCCAGCTCATTGCCGCCTCTTCCTGCGTTTGCGATGGTCAAACCGTTGAACATGAACGAGGTATTGGATGCAAGCAGAGACAAGATGTTTGCTAGTCTCGTTCCTGACAGCAGTGCAAAGGCTTTATCACGGTACACTGAAATGGTTGATGACATCATCAGAACTCAAGCTGAGAAGTTGCAGCAAGGGAGTGAACTGGCTAGAGTGAGCCTTAAGGAAATGGATTTGCCGGATTTGATTCTTGCATTGGAAGGACACTCAGTGTTGCCAACCGCTTTATGGGA
The DNA here is from genome assembly GCA_030545235.1 of Helianthus tuberosus. Classification (NCBI taxonomy): domain Eukaryota; kingdom Viridiplantae; phylum Streptophyta; class Magnoliopsida; order Asterales; family Asteraceae; genus Helianthus; species Helianthus tuberosus. The sequence continues at coordinate 4,293,499 of JARYGA010060516.1, forward strand.
AGATGTGGAAGCAGTTCAAATTAGTGGCGGTCCAGCTGGCTTAGAAGGGGAGCTTCAACAACTTCGTGATTTAAGTAGGGTTAATCATGAACTGTTAGTTCAGACTGAGGAGCTTATTCAAAAAGAAGCGGCAGAAGATGCACAGTTTAGAAGCCAATTTGGGACGAGGTGGACCAGGCCTCAGTCTAGCACTCTCACGAAAAACTTGCAGGATCGATTAAATAGGTTTGCTGCAAATTTAAAGCAAGCTGCAGAAAGTGATGGTAAAATTGAACGCTCAGTGAGAGACAACATGGCACTCATGTCTATTCTAGATCGCCGTCCTGTAAGTTCTTTTTGAACTTATAGAAGGTTTTATGTATTAAAATTTGGTGACTTTTGGTCTGTTTCACTCGTTTCCTTTAAGCTAGTATTTTTATTTGATCTGTTTGACCTTTTAGAGAATAAACATAACTGTGTCAATCCGTTTATTAGTAGACGGGCCGAAATGTCCACTTCTACTGATTAACATAAGAAATAGAGTTAATTACACAGAAGGTCCCTATGGCTTACGGTTTACCCAAAATAACACCTTTGCCTTGGGGTCTAAGGTTTTCAAGTTGCGAGTTCAGGTTTCGTGGTTTCTATCTTGTAACGAGTTTGGGTCTAAGGCAACTTACCAAGGCAAAGGTGTTATTTTGGGAAAATCACAACGATCATCTGTGTATCTTTAAGAAGTATTTGATAATTCATGTTAGAAACTTATAAAAGATATTCCACTTCTACTCATTACTTGATTTTATGAGCAATTCATTGGCTCTTCTGATATACATAACTAGTAACCTGTTATATTTGTTCTGAAATACATTTGAATTACTATACATTTAACATATGATAACGAGTTTTAGGGGCTGTTTGGGAGTGCTTATTGTACCCAACTTATAACTTATTGACTTTTTGAAAAGTTAAATGGTGTTTGGGATTGGGAGTGTATGTGAGGGGAAAAGTCAATAAGTCACTCCATTGTGACTTATTAAATTTTCCAAAAAGTCATAAGGAGTTTGGAAAAGCTAAGCCAAACACCCCCCCTAAGCTATTCTTGCTCATGTGTTATGAGAATCTTAGCAATACGCACACATTCAGTATTTTTAGGGCTGAATCATTTTAATATTGTTAATGTTCAGACTTCAGGCCATTATAATTTACCTACTTTCAGATGCATGTAAAATATTTTATTCAAAACTTCTTGTGGAAAAAGTGGGCTTACTAGAGCTTTCTTGTTAATAATTAATTTATTCATGTTTTTGCCAGATTGAATCGGCCCTACCAACATTGGCTAAACCAATCATGTCTTTGGACGCCAACGAAGATGCTATAGTGGGGACCCTGAAGCAGAGCTTGGTAATCTTACTTATATATTGTCAACGAGTTTACTTCAGTTTTCTTTACCGTTGCAGGTTAAGACAGTTGTTCTACTTGCTGTGTTTTTTTTATAAAACTAGCGGGTTACCAACCGCGCTCTGCAGCGGGTTCGAAACGTAGATAAAAATAAGCAAATTGTGAGAGTTGAAGTTGTTTGATGTTTTAGTTAAGGGGCTAAACATGTCATTATTAAAGTTGAGGGGCTAAAGTTGTTTATTATGGAAGTTGAGGGGCAAAAGTTGTTTATCATTAAAGTTGAGGGCCTAAGGTTGTTTTAGTTAAGGGGATAAACATGTCATTATTAAAGATGAGTGCTAAACATCTCATTATTAAAGTTGAGGGGCTAAACATGTTATTATTAAAGTTGAGGGGCTAAACATGCTATTATTAAAGTTGAGGGGCTAAACATGCTATTATTAAAGTTGAGGGGCTAAACATGCTATTATTAAAGTTGAGGGGCTAAACATGTCATTATTAAAGTTGAGGGCTAAAGGGGGCTAAACATGTCATTAAAGTTGAGGAGTTAAAGCTGGTTAATGCCAAAGTTGAGGGGTCATAGTTGGTTGATGTGACAAAATAGCATATTTATTATAGTACATATAATTTATTTGTTTTTATGATCTGTTTTGTAGAGGCAATTAGAGACACTGGGTGCTCAAAGGGCAGGTCTGGAAGACATGCTGAAAGATATGAAGAGAAAGGCGTGCTTATTTCCACTAATGATATATTCATGTTTTGGTTATTAATTGCAACCGTGAAGTATTAAGCCACTAATGTTTATTTATTTTACACTCATTGGCTTCAGGATGATATACTTCCGAAGTTGATGACATCCACAGGTTCATATGAGGATCTTTTCAGAAAAGAGATAGCAAAATATAATAGTATATGTGAAGAAATATCTCAAAACCTTCAAGATCAGGAGCAATTGTTGCGACATATTCAGGTCTTTCTACATCTCAAAATCAATTATCTAGTATTTAATATAAAGCATGATACCAGAGAGTCCGTTTTTTTACTATTATTTTGATCCTTTAAGAATTCTTACAGTTGATTCTTCTAGACTCTGATTAATAATCTTGTTTTTAGGCTCAAAACCGTGAATTTGCTAGCACCTTCAATATCGAGGATTACAGAGGTAACTTTTTTCTTTAAACAAGTGTTTGAATGTTGTTAGTAAATCAGATTTTGATTTTCGAGTCTTAATTTATTAATGAACTATAATTTTCTATGATTACAACTGTTTAACCTGGCCTGGCCCATTGTCAAAGTTTACTGTTTTTCTCTTTTCTTGGCCCAACTAGCCCATTTTGCAGCCTGTAATGCATTAGTATGCAGGTCTGGCCCATTTGACCCTATGTCGAAATTTACTGTTTTGACTCTACTCAACCTATTTTGCCACATGTAATATATTGTTAGAGGGTGGATATATATTAAACCCACTTGAGTTGACTAAACCATGAGAACCCTAGCGTAACAAACCATTTTTTATAAAAATTTTGGGCATGCATTATGCGTATTTTTGAGGCGGCTTTTAAAAAAAAAATCCTAAAAAAGCCGGGCATTTTTTTTAAATATAAGCTTTTGTTAAAAAAACAATTCAACTTTTTAACATAACATGTGTAACATCATATGTTACATCGGATGTAACGCATGTTACGTAGGTGTTGCAAGCATTTTTGCACTAAAACAATGCATATGTTATCGTTGTTTACGTAGGTGTTACATATGTTACATAGAGTTTTCCGAGTTATGGAGTTTAAACTATTTACTTCTCTTATATTGATATACTATAAAAGTAGCAAAACATGAATATGCTATTAATATTACGTATTAAAAAGCTAAATGATATATATTATTTTTATTTCTCTGCAGCTGCTTGTGAAAAGTGCTATAAGCAGATCGAAGCTGCCATAGCCAAATATCGAGAAATTAAAGAGAACATTAATGAAGGACTCAAGTTTTACGTTACTCTTCAGGTATGGATCTTTTTTGTTCTGATTTATTGGTTTAAATTAAGTTAATAATAGCAATTAAAATAAATTATTATTTGTAATTAAACAGGATGCAATCACAAGCGTAAAGCAACAGTGCAGTGACTTCGTGATGACACGAAGCATACAGTGCAGAGAAATGATCGAAGACGTGCAAAGACAAATGTCAGGTTTAAGTTTTCAAGACGGTAAAAATTCAAACACTTACAATTACCCGTCAACCGGACCCCCTCAAAGAACATCTTCCCAGCCGGACCTCATCAACCAACCCCGCCCGCAACCACCTTACTACCACCAGCCGCCGCCGCAACAGCCATCGCCACCACCTCCAGCATATGCTCAGCAACACCCCCCACAGCCTGCTCCTACGCCAGGATACGCACAACATCCGCCCTATTCCCACCCCCAACCACCAGGTCCTTACCGTGGTGGGTCCCCCTCTCCATACCCACCTCAGCAGGGCCAACAACCGCCGCCAGCTGGCGGTTATGAGTACGGTCAGCCTGCTTATCCTGGTTGGCAGGGGTCGTACTACAATGCGCCAGGTCAGCAACCTGGATCGTTTCCTAGGCCACCGTATACAGCTGCTCCTTCTCCTTACCCTCCTAACCAGAGTAGTTACTATAATAAATAAACAATGATTTTGTTTTTGTGGTGAATGGTTTTTGGTCTTCATTTAATAATTATTGCTTTTATTCGATCTACCGTTTATAGTTTAATAATTACTATGTAAGGAAAATTTAGTGCCCCACGTCTGTAAACTCACCGAATACATGCTTGTATGTAATGAACCGTTTCGGTATATACTGTCAGTGTGTTGTGTTCGTTTTCATGTTTCTGAAAATGAATTAGTTTGAGATTCTCGATCCAAAATATTTGTCAGTACCCTGCCAGTTGGGCGCAAAGTGGGTTGGTTAAACCAGTTCTATTAGTTGTAGAATTTTTTGAGGAGTGTAAATAGCTAAAAGTTGTAGAAGCCTTTAATATATTGTCGAAGTAAGTTCTCATTCTTTTAGAACAAAATTGACATTTTAAAGAAATTAAATTTCTAAGAATATTAGTGGTCACTGATTTGCTTCTGAATGGTTATACTGAGTCTGAATGGTTAAGACTTCTTATATGAATTGGTCAGACATTTGCTTATGAATGATTAAACATTATATTCACTCTTAATAGTTCAGACTTCTTACTTGTTCAGCACTTAATGGTTCAGACATCTTGCTGGTTGAGTATTTACCCATTTAAAAGTTGTAGAACATTCAGAAGTTGTAAAACATCAGAAATAGGACATTAATTAACAATCTCCATTTTGGAGGTGTACATATAATAGGACCCTATAAGATGATTTTAATATAAAATAATTTGATGTAAAAAAACGAGTTATAGGAGATAGAGTTTGAGTGTGTTTTTTAATATAAAATAATTTGATGTAAAAAAAACGAATTATAGGAGATACTGTTGAGTGTGTTTTGTAAAGTGATTGATAAATGAAAACTAATAACTCGTTTGAGTGTTTGATAAATTTTATTAACTTTTTATTTATATTTTGAAATGACCTACAAATAAATAATGGAACAGTTAAGCTTCACTATACTCAAACACTAGAAAGTGGTCGTCATCGTCATCAGTAAATCCAACCAATAGCAAAACAAAGGTAGGGTCTGAGAAGGGTAAGATGTAGACAACCTTACATCTACCCCGTAGGAATAGAGAGACTGCTTCTAGTGAGACCCCCGGCTCGATAGTAGTTTTGCATCAAGCCTTGGACATAAGACACATAACACTCAGCAATTGAGACAAAGACCGATTAGACAATTATTATTATTATTGTTCTTTTAAAATGAACACCAAATGCCTCTTAAGGGTGTAAGGTGTGGGATGCGGCAAACCCAAGTCACCGATCGGCAAACCCACGGCAAACCAATGCCAACACTTTGCCGCGTGGGTGTTTGACGAAATGGGGGGGGGGGGGAATCGGTGAAGGTTAGCCAATTCGGGGAAGGGAGGAAGGAGAGAGAGAGGGGGTATTGTGGGTGGGGTCCATTCCTATCTCAACCAATCACAACTTTTTCCTTTTTAAAAAAAAATAGTTTACCACTTCACCAAGTGTCTAAACCATTGCCAACACTTTTCACCAAAGTTTAAACACTTTTGACTGATTGACATGGCGCGCTCTAATTGGTCGTTTTTTGGTTTGCCACTCCAAAGTGTTTAACCACTCCTTACACCCTAAGAGTTGAAAACATGTTTATTTATACCACTATTATTAACCCATTATTATATTGCTATATCTGATGTCATCGTTTAAGAGTGTTCGGTGTTGAACCACGTCTTGTGAAAACTATTGACTTGAAGTGGGAAAATAATGTGGTTAAAAAGGATTTTGACTAGGTGACAAGTTTATTCAAAGTCAAACACACCCTCTAGTCTAGAAGAAGAGGTAGTCCACGTCAACATTCAATCCAACTTCAACTTAATACTTGTTCAAGAACCATGTCAATAGGCCTTAAGTGGTGGTGAAGCTTGAGATTTTTAACCGGTGAGTCGAAAACGTATATACCTAAAAAAATTATAAAACCGGGGGGTCGAAAACGTATATACCTAAAAAATTCTATACGGAAACTACATACCGTACACTACTGAATAAAAAGTTTGGGGGGTCGGGCGCCCCCACCGACCCCTTCTATCCTGCGCCCCTGGCCTTAAGAGTCCAATATCAGAAAATCACCTCAAGAACCATATACGATGTTTAAATGATTTGCTTTTAATTGAGAGAGAAAAATGTGTTTCTTAAAATCATGGATGTTGAAAAACATATACGGTGGCAGTTGCTGTTAAAAGTAGTGATTTCATAAGGTTTTTTTATAAGTTTTTATTATGTACTTTTCATGGATCATTTCAGATATTTTTATTAACAATCTACTATTTTGGTTAAATGACAATTCACTAAGAGCTAATTAAGTTATTGCCTAGATCAAAGATAAATTCTCCTAAAATTAAGAAGTCATAAAAGGGTATCAAACGGATTCTGATTGACCTCATTCAAGCGGCATTAGAACCGTCTCATCAAACTCTACGATATGAGATTTTAGGTTTTCGCTTTTGGGTGTTTAGTTTGTAGATTTTAGAATGTTTGTTTAGATTATTGTGTCTTTTTACTTATTATTGTGTCTATTCTATATTTCTGTCGTTATGTCTTTTTTGCGACTCATTGTGTCTCTTATCCCGAGATTGTGTGATATTTTTCGGCATTGTGTTATATTTTGCTTGATGTTGTGTTATATTTTGTGATCCATTGTGTCTTTGTACACTTTTAGGAGACTCTGTACTTTTGTAGGATAGCTTTACCCTTAAGTTGTAACACCCTAAGCAAATCTCACACACGTCGTGAACATGAAAAATGATAGATGTTGAGTTCATAAGAAATGTAGCACCTCAAATGTTTAAGGCACATTAATTGTGGATAGTAGGATAACTTTATAGCTAAACGTGTTTGGTTTAGAGTAATTACCGGATGGTTGACCTATTTGGGAAGTCTTTACTATACAAGCAACAAAAACAAATTTGTGAGCTTATTATGGGAAATCTAGACGATATCTATTGAGAGGGACCAATGAGGTGGTGGTCCGTTAGCAAAAACAAAGGTTCTGCTTGTTTTTTGGCCAGAAGTACTTCTGACCACTTGTGTTTGCGCCGCGCAGACGCGGGCAGACGTTTGGATGCTGCAGATTGTTTGTTTTCTCGCAGACCTTTCATTAAAAAAGGTCTGCGAGACCTCTTCACCACACAAACATGTTCCATCCACTTCCATCCTCTTCCAACCTCTTCTCCCTCTGCCACCACCATCTCCACATCCGACCTCCTCTGCCACCACCATCTCCACTCCGACACCATCTCCACCTCCGACACCATCTCCACTCCGACACCATCTCCACCTCCGCTCCAGCCCCAAATCGACATCACAAACAAAACCCCCAAATCTGCTCCACCTCCACCTCCACTCCGCCACCACCTCTGCTCCACCTCCGACATCTGCTCCACCTCCACTCCGCCACCACCTCCGACATCATCATCAACATCACAAACAAAACCCCCAAATCGAAAACCCTCATCATCATCAACATCGATCGCAAACAAAACCCTAAATCGAAACCCTAAATCGGCGGTGGTGGAACGAAGAGAGAGAGAGATCGTAGAGAGAGAGGGGGCGGCGGTGGTGGTGGGTTTTGATGGCGGTGGTGGAACGAAGAGAGAGAGACCAGAGAGATAGAGAGAGAGGGGGCGGCAGGAGAGAGAGAGAGGGAAAGAAGAGAGAGAGATCGGCGGTGGTGGTGGCCGACGTGGTGGTGGCGGATGGTTGTGGTGGTGGTGGTAGATGGCAGAGAGAGAGAGAGAGAGAGAGAAGAGAGAGGAGAAGGTCTGTGGTTTTCAATGGTGTGAGGAGGTTTTTATGTAAAAAAAACAAACCCTCTTTTCCTTGCAGACTGCAGACATTTGGTCCACCTCTTCTCTGCAGATGTGGTCCGCAGACTGCAGACCTTTTCCTACAGAAAAAACAAACACCACCAAAGTCTTTAAACACCTGGGTTTGGCAAGAGGAGATCTTGGGTTCAAGTCCATAAACGACAAGGATTAAAAAGAAATGTGCCATTAAAGAAAATCTATTAAGAGGGGACCAAATATTACATAACTACTAACGTAAAATATTTCTAACAAGTGAAAACAATAGCTATGACAAAAGTCGTTTTTTCTTGATGAATTGGTCCTCACGTACCTTTTGCTATGTGTGAAACTAATACAACCATGCTACCAAGTCAAGAGATTTATTAATTATAAGGAAAACACAAAGAAACTAACAAAAACAAAGACATGAAACACCAAAACAAATCTATTTAAAAATACAAAAAATATTTGAACAAAAAACAGTAGCTGAAAAGTAACAAACGAACTATTATGAGACAAAATAAGGAATATTTTTTTTAAAGTATTCGTTATATGATAATGAAACAAGAATTGATATAACTTCAGAAGTATATTTTGTTAAATATGATAGGATAATTAATCTTCTCATCTTATCAAATGAAACAAGAATTGATATGACTAAACATAACGTAAATGTTTTTATATAAATTAGTGATTAATAATGATAAATTTCATTTGAAAACCCATTTTTATTACTAGAAAGATCAATTACCAATTAATCATCGTTATATAAGTAGTTCAAAGGTTCATTTTATGTTTAGTATTTTTATAAATATAACTACTTATGTATTTAAATTGAAACGAACATAAATAAGCAAACCTAAACGAACAAACATAAACAAACACAAATGAATGAATATAAACGGACGTTTACGAACATAAATGAACGAACAAAATGTGTATCCGTGTTTGTTCGTTTAATTAAGGGGTTGTTTGTTTACCTCTTAATGAGGCTCTTAATGGTTCAGACTGTTTGTTTCACGAGCAGATATCTGAATGGTTCAGACATTTGTCTCTGAATGGTTAAGATTTATACAGAGTCTGAATGGTTAAGACCTCTAATCTAAATTGGTCAGATATTTTCCTCTGAACAGTTAAGCATTATACATGCTCTTAATGGTTCAGACCTCTTACTGGTTCAGCACTTAACCATTCAAATGTTGCCAAACAGCCCCTAAACGAACAAAAAATGGATTCATATTCGTTCGATTATTAAATAAACAAACTTCTCGCCAAACAAGTTTACAAACAGTTCATAAACGTTTAGTTCGTTTACAGGCCTAACAAACATTCAAAATTATCTTATGATTCGCTTGCGCAACTCTTAACATAAACATTTTAAACAACTAACCCACAATAAAAAATAATAACAAATAACTAATCAGAATACCCACTTTTAACATGGTAATACCAAATAATCAAACAACATAAACGTTTCAAATAAGTTTCTAAAGTTAGAAAAAAGAATATGATACTTAAACTCTTTAACTATTTCAATAATTAAACTTAAAAAATTACCACAATAATTAACAAAATCATGATTACCTATTTAGTAAGTACTTGAGAGCTGAGGCAACCTTTCACACTACCCAAATAATAAACTTTGACCAAGTATTATTCATCTTCAAATATTATTTTGTTTCAAAATTAGGCCCACACGCATCAATTCACACCATAACTTTTTTAATGTCAAAAGAAAATCCACCATCCTTCACACACACTCACACAGATCACGCGTAAATATGTACACTACAACATATTTATATATGTCTACTTGTTCATACCAACACTAACACACCACTAAATCACTAAATCATTGATCAAGAACCTTCAAAACACTAGAAACAATGGGGAACTATGCATCAACATGTGGTTTTATGATTGTTCCAATGATGAAAACCAACAAGGCAGCAAGAGTCATATTCCCCTCCGGCGAAACCCGACACTTTCGGGAGCCTATCAAGGCCGCGGAGATCATGCTCGAGTGTCCCGCCTTCTTCGTAGTCAACTCACGGACGTTGAACATCAACCGTTGTTTCTCGCCTCTTTTGGCCGATCAAGATTTGGAGCCGGGGAATATTTATATCATGTTTCCGATGAGAAGGGTGAACTCCATGGTCACTCCCGCGGATATGGCAGTTTTCTGGATGGCGGGTAGTAGTGCAAGTAAACGAATATCAACGGAGATGACAACAGGCGACGATGGTGGTGGTGGTGATGAAGTGAAGGCCGTGGAGCAGCCGAGATTGGTGGTGGAAGTGCCCGAGTTTAGTTATAGGTTGGCAGTTGGTCGGTCTAGAAAGCCGGTATTGGATACGATTATCGAGGAGCCGGTTTGTGTGAGATATAAGATACTAAATTGGATACACTAGATAGTATTTTTGTTTATTGTTATGTTTAGATTAGATTATAAATATAAAAAATGTAACGTTGTAAACTAATTTTACATAAGGCGTAACGTATTCCAAGTCTCATTGAAGACAAATGGTGTACGGAAAGCATTATGAAATCTAAGGTTTTCCTCAAACTTCGGTTATTTGGTTTGTCGATGACACGTGGACAGTACGATCATCACGACAAAGCTTTCCGTTGCACTTGCCTTTAATCTTGGACGCGATCTTAGCAAACACTTCCTCCCTTTGGGGGCGGTTTGCGTATATTATCCAAAGTAAAAGACTCAGCACTACAGCTACAGAAATAAGAGCTAAACCCGCGATCACCATCTGAAGGTGGTGTTGCAGCGGTGGGCAGTGGTTGGTGGTGATGGTTGTGAACGTTTCCCGAACAAAATTGCAGTCCTGGAAGCTAAGTAACGGCGGCGTGTAGTGTTGGAGCGCGTAACTTATGTTTACCGCTTCGATGAGTTGCTGGTACATATCGGGGGTCAATCTTCCGGTAGTAGTGCATAATCCTGATTCAGAGACTGTACATGTGTAGTTTTGCCACACCTACAAATCATATTTGGATCAAGGACACGGTTAGGTTTTTCATTTTTGACTTTTGAGGTCAAAGTAACTAATTCGTTATTCTATATTCGTGTAAATTGTGAAGAATTTTATAAAACTGAAATAAGGAAAAATCATGAAAATAACCGTTGACCAAACAACTTTACGAAAATAAACATTGTTTGTGTCTAGGGGAGACGCAAACATGGAAATACATGCAAGTTTTGCGTCTAGGAGTCAAACTTTGCATTAGAGAATATGTCATGGGTTTTCGCACCTACTTTTTTTTTCTTTTTCACCACGATTTTTAAACATGCATAGCTTTTTTCATACGATAATATTTTTTATAAAAAATACACCAAATTAAAGATAATAAAATTCTCTTTAATTTGGTGTAAACTTTTTTTAAAAAATATGAACGTATGAAAAAAGTTATATTTGTTTAAAAATTGTGGTGGAAAAGTAAAAAAAAGTACACGTGTCAACTTCTTAAACGCTAGGATTCATGAGTCTACCACAGACGCAATCTCTAAGGATTGAGGCTACCACAGACGCGAAGCATGTTCATTTTCATAATTTGACCAGTCATATGTCCATTTTCGTGATTTTCCCTTGAAACAATCTATCATCTCACGGGACAACGTACCAGAGATGCGTTTGACATTGAGACCTCGTCGGATGAACAATTTCGTTCTTGGAGCTGCGAATCATACGGAGAGCAGACGTACGGCATCAAAGGGCCCGATTGATTATAATAATTAGTGTTTCCCGATGGCACCCCATATGAATTCGCATACGAACCTATGAACCCGTTGACTATGTTTCCAAGATCGTTGATCACCTGTTTACTTTTATACAAAGTCTGGTTTGTGGTCCTCTGGTCAACGCAAGGAAGAATATTGCTAAGGGCCGTTTCGGCATTCTCGTGATCCACCCACTGTTCCATTGCCACACACGTGTCGGAAACTGCACTGCAATTTGATTATATGGTCAAAGTCAAACCTAGTACATTTCAAGTATAAAATTTGTTACAAACGTACGAATTTAGCATCGAGATTCAAGATTTAAGGTTTTCTTACGTGTTGAGGATTACGAAAACCCCACACAGAATGGATGTAACCACAACAAGCAACCATCCACCGATGATGAATCTGCAAAAATGTAAATTTTACCATGAAAAATGAACAATCACAACCCCAAGAACAAGAACAAGAAAGAAGAACGTACAAGTGGATTGCGTTCCTATGACCAAGAATCGACAAATCTGTAACAAAAAACCAAGACATTAGACATGTAATTATAGGGCTGCAAACGAACCAAACGTTCGGCGGAAGTTCGTTTGTGTTCGTTCGTTTATTAAACAAACGAACACGAACAAGAAATTTCGTTCGTTTAGTTAAAAGGACGAACATGAACAGAGGCTGCGTTCGTTCATTAATGTTCATGAACGTTCGGTAACATGTTCGTTTATGTTCGATAGCTCATTAGTGTTTTTAGTTTTTATATTTATTTAAATACTTCAAAATTTCGACAAGTGTCATTGTATATTCTGTTCATTAACGCTTGTTTGTGTTTGTTTCTTTCCATTTGTGTTCGTGAACATTAGTTTGTGTTCATTTGTGTTCATCAATGTTCGTTTTTGTCCGTTGCCTAAAATTAACAAACGGCCACAAACAAACACAAACACATTCATTTCCTTAACAAACGAACACGAACATAAAATCTCGTTCGGTAAGTGTTCATGAACACATATATATTTCTTAACAAATGAACACGAACAAGGTCTTGTTTGTGTTCGTTTTGTTCGTTTGCAGCCCTTGATGTAATTGGCGATTTGGTAAAAAAAGTCAACAGATGAAATGAAATTCTTAGAACACTTACAGAGGCCTAAAATTGAAACCAGAAGCATTACTATTGCAACGGTAATCATCGACGATCTCCTGAAAAAGAAAACAAATAAAACAGTGTTTTTACTTTTTAAGAATCCTGAAACTTCATGATTGAACTTAAAGTAACATGTTGTAATGTGATCGATCATACACGGCATCGAAGACGGTTCTTATTTTTCGTGAGCTTTGATGCGTTTTTCGACCCAATGTATCTGATGCTGAATTTAGGTCGATGTTTAGTTTGTCAATACTGTCTTTAACATCTGCAGGAAGATAAAACTGTGCCACATTGACGGTTTTTGCTAGTGATAAATATCCCGTGACATTAGTCAGTGTCTGAACGGTGTAGTCTGATTGGTCAACGACGTAATTTAACGTGTCTATTGCTTCACTGTGGAATTCATCCTGTCCCACCGAAAGTAGAATGCAGCCAGTCCTGAAAAATAAGAACTGTTGTTTCTTAACTGAATTATAAAAATAAGAGTTTAAAGAGTATAATGCCATTTTCGTCCCTGAGGTTTGGCCAGTTTTGCAACTTTCATCCAAAGGTTTGTTTTTCCGCATCTGGATCCAAAAGGTTTGAAATCTTGTCATTTTCATCCTGCTTGTTAACTCCATCCATTTTTCTCCATCAAGTCAGGGGTATTTTCGTCTTTTTTGTTAACTTAAAGGGCAATTCGGTCTTTTTCACTTTATGTAAAAAGACCAAATTGCCCTTTAAGTTAACAAAAAAAGAATACCCCTAAAAAAGACCAAATTGCCCTCTTAAGTTAACAAAAAAAGACAAAAATACCCCTGAATTAACGGAGAAAAACGGATGGAGTTAACGAGCTGGAGGAAAAAGGCAAGATTTTAAACCTTTTGGATCCAGATGCGGAAAAACAAACCTTTGGACGAAAGTCGCAAAACTGGACAAACCCCAGGGACGAAAATGACATTTTACTCTAAAAATAATTATATAGATTATGTCTTTCTTTGACTTCTAATGTCAAACTTGATGTCAAAGTAGTACAATGGTCATTTTATTTAATGTTTTTGGGTAAATATGAGATTTGAGATACTTACGCTGCAGCACCCGTGAAGATAACAAGTAAAATTAAGCATATCATCTGGGAAAACCGGGAATCTTTGCCTTTGATATTTAATCTCCATCCACAACAGTGATATACGATCATGGCTAAGCCGAACAACACAAACCATAAGATGGCTAGAATAAAAGCAGCGGCCCCTGTAAATCCTACAGACTGTAGACAATGTCATTAACAAGTTTCAATTAAAAAAAGTTCAATCAGAAACGCAAAAAGTATCATGTTTTTAAGGACTTTTATGGAAGCAGAAAACATACATATTATACAAGATTTTGAGGGTTTTGCCTTTGGGAATTTGTTTAGTATGCATATAAGCATATCAATAAGTTTGTAGGTAAGGACTAAGAGAAACCTGATTAGCTAGATAAATTTGAAATAAACAAAGTATCCCTATGTTCTTGATCACAAAGAAAGCTAGCTTACCGCCCAATAATGCTTATCAGTGATGTCCCATCCACCGTGATAGCGCCTGAACCGGTTAAGAATATCGGGCCGCTTTGTTCTGGAACCTGCCAACACAAGCTCACCGGATGGTTCATTAGCTGGACCAGGGGCTTCAGCTGTTGAGCTCAAGATCCCATCTCTCCAATGACCCAAATTCTCTTCCCCTACAATTATCATATTCAAATAACTTTCAACATATTGCTCCATGGAAACTCAAAATTCCATCACAACCAGCTCATTTCAAGAAATTTCAATTTAGAAAAACAATTTGATAGTCAAATTAACAGCACTTCAAGTCAAATCACACAAAAAACCTCATATTTGTCTCATAAATTGTCATACAACACTGGCTGTTTGGTAACTTCTGAATGGGTCCAGTAAGATGTCTTAACCATGAGTGAATTTCAAGAATTGTCCTTTATCTTTATACACATTTTCAGGCGTTGTCCTTTATGTTTAAAATTGACGAGTTTTGTCCTTTATGTTTTCATATCATACATGTTTTGTCCTTTAGGCCTAACCCAGTTAATTTTTTCAGTTAAATTTGGTCATGTGCTTTGCACATGAGGGCATTTTTGTCAATTCAAAGGTAAGTTCAACGGCAAATTTACAGCTCAAAGTTTCCGCAACCTTTGAATTGACAAAAATGCCCTCATGTGCAAAGCACGTGACCAAATTTAACTGAAAAACTAACTGGGTTAGGCCTAAAGGACAAAACGTGCATGATATGAAAACATAAAGGACAAAACTCGTCAATTTTAAACATAAAGGACAGCGCCTGAAAATGGGTATAAAAATAAAGGACAATCCTTGAAATTCAGATACAAACAATCTGAACCATTAAGTGCTAAACTAGCAAGAGGTCTGAACCATTAACAACAGCTGTAACAAACAGCCAGCCTATGCTATTGTAAGTAGTGTGAGAATTAGAAGCAGAACATAAATAAACCCTAATTCCTTAAACCAAAATTATAGAAAAAATTACTTATCAGACAGTTTATCAAATTAGTAGTAGTTAAAACTTAAAACCCCCAAATGCTAAATGTTATTTAAATATATCATCAAATTAAGCTCAGATTCATACATAATAAAACGAGCATTAACACATTGATATACAGATCGAAGTCCACAAATGCAATTTACAATACCTAAAATAGATTTGATTTGATCAGTTTGCTGTGAAGCAATAGCTGAATCAGAGCTCAGGAAGCTAAAACTGAAGGTGAAAATGAAGAGGAACAGTGAGAAATAGTTCTTCTTCTCCATTCTTCAGGTGCTGTAATGGTGGTGACGATAAGACATAGAATAATAGTGATTTTGCAGAAGAAGAAGAAGAAGAAGAAGAAGAAACTAGAAGCACATGGTGAACGTTTGCTTCACGTTCCTCTTGTAGTCTGATGAATCTTTATTTAATACATATATACATACACACACTGGATCGCTAGACATGTGTCTGTGTGTGTATATATATATATAGGGAGAGAGAGAGAGAGATCTAGAGAGAGAAAGTGGTGACACACATGGGTTTGATTGAGAGGTGAAGGGGAAAAGGCGGGGGAGTAACGGAGTATCTGTGAAGGAACAGAGACCGGTTTTTTACAACAAACCCTATTTTACCGGTTTGTTTATTTATCCAAATAAATAACACAGTAAACTGCCAAAATGGTCGCTGATGTTTGATCACTTTTACCACTTTAATCTAAAATTCAAACTTTTTGAAATTGGGTTCTTTTGGTTTTACTTTTGTTGTCATTTTCATTCAAAACATAATCTGGTCAAATTTTTCAGTTAACATCCAGTTTTTTTTTTAATCTTTTTCATCCCTTTTAATGAAGGGCAAATTATCAGATTGCCCTTCATTAGAATGGAGGGAAAAAAAATGAACGTTAACTGAAAAATCTGGACATAATTTGATTTTGGATGAAAATAGCAACAAAATTGAAACCACAAGGACCTAGATTTAAAGTTTTGAGTTTCAGACTAAAGAGTCAAAAGTGACCAAACCCCTAAGATACCACTAGACTATAAAGTCAATATATCATATGGCAAAAGATCAAATACAAATAAACTTAACCTACTAAACATACAAATTGAAGGAAAAGTAAAAAAGACAAGGTGACATTTTTTTAATTACCACCAACTATAAGTTACTATACAAATGTGAACTCAACCAAAAATAAAAACACAATTTTTTTTAAATATTTTTTATAAAAAATCGCTACGTTTTGTAAAAAAAAAAAAATTTTTTTGCTAGTAAAAGTAGCGATTTTTTTATAAAAAAAAATATTTTGTGTATTTTTTTTTATTTTTTGGGGGTTTAGTTTTTAGCATTTTAGCTTGGGTGGGTGGGTGGTGGGGGGGGGGGGGGGGGAGGGGGTTAGGTTTTTTTTAGGTTTTTTAGATAAATTTGTATAGTAACTTTGATAGTTATAGATAATTACAAAAATGTCACCTTGTCTATGTTTAGTATGTTAAGATTATTTGTACAAGAACTTTCCCTATATAATATATGTACTTTTTGTTTTGAACTTGAAATTTGCATAAACTAATTTTGTAACGTGAAACTAGTTTTAAATATGTGTAAATTTGTTTTAAACCTATTATACGTATTAACTTAAATGTCAACTTCGTTTACAGTTATACAAGTTGTAAAACATAGATGTAACATCTTGTATAATAAAATGATTATCCATGTCAATATTTTGAGTATAATAAAATAATCATCCATGTCAATATTTTGATTGCGTGTTACTTCATCAAATTTTGATACTTTTAATATGTAAATACTTACTTTTCTAAGAAAAATAAAAAGTAGTTAAACAAGTTAAAGAGATTTAATATACTAAAATTGGGTTAACTAGTTTCTTATTACGAAATTAGCAAGTACCTTAGATTTTTATGGTATTAATCTTTTTATCAAAAAACACAAACTACATATATTAATATGATATTTGTCTCTAATTCTTATAATTTAGTCTTTGTAGTCTAAATAACAAATTTGATCTTTTATGATAGTAATCTGATATAATGGCATGCTTATTTTTTTATTAAAAAACCAAACAACAACTTGTTAATTTCAATAATGTCAAAATAAAAATATATAAAACAGAACACGAGAAACAAAATACCTCCTAATAATTTGAAATAAAAAAGTATTGTATATCTTTGAAGATAGAAAAGAACAATCTTTAGATGTTGATATATATGAATAATATTTATTTTAAAGCGTCCAAAAAAATAATGTGACGTTTAGATTAGTTAAAAGAGATTAGTTAGCACCTTTTTAGTTTATGGGGTGGGGATCTGGGGTGTAGGGAGTGGGTGGACCACCATTTAGATACTAATTCTTTAAAAAAAATTTAATTTTAAAATGTAATTTATTTAAAAATAAATCATTTTTTTGACACACACATATATATAGCTCTATGTATGTATTTTTAGGAGAAATGAAGTAAATATGTCTGTAGAATCAATTGAGTATTGCTGAATGGATATGTTTTGAAAGCTTGTTTATGAACATTAGGTAATCCAACAATAAAGACACATTAAAATGAAGATAAGGACTAATAACAAAAACGACATATCATTAATGTTTGTTTTATTTGATCAGTCTCTATCAGAAAAAATAATAATCAATTAATCAAGATAAAATGCCTCCCAGTTCCCTATATTGTGTTTGATTTTCTTTATATATATTATTATATTTAATTGATTGATTATCTATATTATATTATAGTTTGTTGACGAACTCTAACTATAAACGTACGATTTATAAGTTAAGGAAATACGATAATGATTATAAATGGATTAGGTCAGACAGGTTGAATGACGGGTCCAAACGGGTTCGACTTGAAACGGGCCGTGGCAGTTGGCCCATTTAACATATTCCACATGTGCCTAACTATGGGCTGTAAATGAATTGAACGTTCAGCGAATAGTATGTTCGTTTATATTCGTTCGTTTAATAAATGAACACACGAACAAGAAATTGTGTTCGATAAGTTAAACAAACGAACATGAACATAGGTTGCGTTCATTCGTTTATGTTTGTGAACTTCAGTAATGTGTTCATTCATGTTTGTTTGTTCATTTGTGTTCGTTCATTTAAAGGTTTTTTTAAGTTATATTTTTATTTTATTGGTTCAGTTTTAGAAACTTTGAAACCATAGTTTATATTGTACGGCTCCGCCAACATCTCTCATTTGACCATTTCAATTTCGGTTTGTATTAAAGCTTCTTGACAAACTTCTTAATATTTGTGTTAATTATGTTTATGATAATTGTGTCAACTATATTCGGATAGTTATATTAAGTACTTATTTTTTTGGTGGATTCTTTGTAATCTTTTTGATGACAACTGCAGATTTTATTTTAAAATGTATATATAACGTTCCTTTGTGTTCATTTATGTTCATGAACGTATATATAACGTTCCTTTGTGTTCATTTTTGTTCATGAACATTTGTTTTTGTTCGTTTGTGTTCATTTATGTTCGGTAAGTGTTCATAAATGATGAACATGTTCATTTCCTTAATGAAAAAACACAGACAAGAAATCTCGTTTGGTAAGCGTTCGTGAACCGTTCATGAACATGTTTATTACTTAATGAACGAACACGAACAAGTTCCGTTTATATGACCCAATTGAGATATAAAAAACGACCCAATCTGACCCATTTCTACAAAACTAAGGATGCATGTGATTCACTCACCTGTTCTCCGTTCTGAATATCAAAAGAATTTTGATGATCGAACTCGAGGCCTTTAAATTCATTAATGCAAAGTCCTTGAAACGCCCTGAAGTAACAATCAAATACGATTTTCAGACGAAGCAAGAAAACGCTATTTCTTAACGAATAAAAAACTTTTTTTACTGCAACATAAGTAAAAAATCTACTCAACCATCTTATGAGAGAAACACGGGGAATCCAACGAAAGATGATGGGGGTATTATCGGCATTCACATAATATCCACCAAATACGATAAACACAGTCATCAAAGACGGGCCCAATGCCAAAGCTGCTTCAGTGGTCGGAGCCATAGCACCGACAGTTAAGCCCATTGCTGACGCAGCAAAAGATTCCACAGTCACTATTCCGCTAAACTTCCCGAATCTGAAAAGGTTAAAACTTTTTACACGTATTCTATCCTGATAGCTAGTTTTTTTTTTTTTTTTTTTTTGAGTAAAATGTCATTTTCGTCCCTGAGGTTTGGCCAGTTTTGCGACTTTCGTCCGAAGGTTTGTCTTTCCGCATCTGGATCCAAAAGGTTTGAAATCTTGCCGTTTTCATCCGGCTAGTTAACTCCATCCATTTTTCTCCGTTAAGTCAAGGGGTATTTTCGTCTTTTTTGTTAACTTAAAGGGCAAATCGGTCTTTTTCACTTTATGTGCAAGCATTTAACATACAAGCGAGTCCTAAAGTGAAAAAGACCGAAATGCCCTTTAAGTTAACAAAAAAGATGAAAATACCCCTGACTTAATGGAGATAGATGGATGGAGTTAACGAGCCGGATGAAAATGGCAAGATTTTAAACCTTTAGGATCCAGATGCGGAAAAACAAACCTTTGGATGAAAGTCGCAAAACTGGCCAGACCTCAGAGACGAAAATGGCCTTTTATTCTTTTTTTTTTGTTAACATTCAATAAATATCATTACCTAGATAAAGTTGGATGAAGACGTGCCATGGGATAAAGAATTGTGCCAAATAATAAAGGAAATGCAGCTCCAACAGGGATCTCAGCAATTAACTTAGATAACAAGTACGGTCCTAATAAATAAGAACCCTTTGCACGCTCTCGATCTACTATCGCACGTTCTTTTGGAAAAACGCCAACAGTTTTTGTAAGTGCGGCCATTGCAGTGTTTATAGCAGCAACCTATGAGAAAACCACAAATAAGACACGTATTAAATTGTGATAGATAGAACATGTATTTGAAGATACTATTTCTATGACGTTTTAAAGCTATCAAAAGATTTAACTAAAATGCCATTTTCGTCCCTGAGGTTTGGCCAGTTTTGCAACTTTCGTCCTAAGATTTGTTTTTCCGCATTTGGATCCAAAAAGTTTGAAATCTTGCCATTTTCATTCGAATCGTTAACTCCATCCATTTTTCTCTGTTAAGTCAGGGGTATTACCGCCTTTTTAGATATTTTTTTCATTAAACTAAAAACACTATAAGAATTAAAGATCCACCTCTGTTGACTTTATTTCTTATAGTGTTTTTAGGTTTAAAAAAATGTCTAAAAAGACGGTAATACCCCTGACTTAACGAAGAAAAATGGATGGAGTTAACATGAAGGATGAAAATGGCAAGATTTCAAACCTTTTGGATCCAGATGCGAAAAAAACAAACCTCAGGTACAAAAATGGCATTTTACTCAAAGATTTATATGGGCAATAATATATTGCAAAGTGCTCATGAACATACCTGAAGCAAGCCCATTCTATCCTGTATTGATGTTTGAGACTTTCCCATTCTCCAAAAAACAGACCCAAAAATTAAAGCTGATGCGATTGACATCCTTGTCCTGACGGCATTTGTGGGCCCGTCACGGGAAGCCTGGTTAATTTTGCACCAATGTCAGTCATCTGATAATAGAATATGCCTCGATTATTATAACCCACTGGTGTTTAGATGGTTGAGTTCGGTATCGGGTCAAAAGAGGTTCATGCGGAAACCTGTCATATTTAGTATGTGTGAAAAGGCACCGGTTTTGGGTCGAAGCAGACTGACCCGCATACACTTATTGATGCAACTTTTTTTATCAATAACTAATAATGTGTTAACTAGTATTTTTGACCCGCAATGCGTTGTGGTGGCGTCGAAAATAAAGTAACTTGAATTTATACCTTCAGATATTTGACTCGACTCGTTTCCGAACAAAATTTACGTCAAAATGTAGACCAACTGAAAACGCACACGAAAACGCATTATATTTGACCTAACTTATTACCAAGAAAATTTTACGTAAACCAACTTGGATTTATACCAAAACGTACTTAAAAATAAGCACATAAGAAAACAGTGTTTTTAAAGTTAAAAAACGGTACCGCGCGTTTCGGCGGCGTTGAAACGTAAGGTAACTCGAATTTATACCGCCTAGTGAAAACGTATTATATTTGACCCGACTCGTTTCCGAACAAAATTTATGTCAAAACGTAGACCAACCGAAAATGTACACAAAAAGAAGCACGAAACAATTTAGGAGGCTATGTACTGTGAAAATGTCAACTAAAATGTTATATATATAATTAGGATTAGAAATATAACGCTATTACAATGACAATTAAACTCTTTGAACAAAACAATTTAGGAGGCTATGTACTGTGAAAATTGATTTTGAAGTTTGAACAACTTTCAACATGTTCATAAGTAATCGTTTTTATTGGTTTAAATTAGCCACCTCTAAATACATACACACTCAACTGTCAACTATCTGAACACTAACTTTTCATGAAAACAAATACACATGATGAATGATAACGGTTACCTGCATCCACGCACGTTTAAGGAGCAATGAAAACTGCCTCCACCAACCAATGATTCCTTTGGCTGCAGGTTTTCTTTTTAATTTCTTATTTTCCTTCAAGACCACACTTTTAGTGATTGTTGTTGCATAAAACGTTGACGAAATCTGTTCAGAAAACGATTCCACAAGGCTATCGATCCTTTTCCGAGAAGAGTCAACACTATCAGATGAACTATAGTCAACCGATATCAAATCAGCAAGAAACTCAGCGGGGTTTACATGATCCGGACAAACATACCTGTTATGATAACAGATAACCGATTATCAGTTTGTAATTTTACCAAAAACAAGATGGTGTACAATATTTCAGCTAGTTAACAAGTAACAACCCGAATTTTGAAAAGTAAGTCAGTGGTTCATCGCCAGCTGGACCAGCGTATACAAGTTCACCCTCCGCCAGCAACACGATATCGTCAAATTTTGCGTACACTGAACCTCTTGGTTGGTGTATTGAGCATATTACTGTGTGTCCATCTTGTGCAAGTTGTCTAAGTGTTTCCATTACTTTCTCTGCTTGAAATGCATCTAGTCCTATGATTTATAATACATTTTAGTAAAAAGAATTGGTGAAAAGACATGATATAGGTTAAAAGTAATGCTTACCGGTTGTTGGTTCGTCAGCAAATATAACCGAAGGACTAGCAATTAGTTCACAAGCCATTGCTAACCGTTTTTTCTCGCCTCCACTTACTCCGCGAACTTTCGCATCCCCAACTCGCGTATCCGCACAACTCACCTTTTAAAGCAAAAGAGTAAACGACATGTGAAATTGATAAGTAAACAACAACTATCGATAATACGTAGGAAGGAAATAGGAGAGAATTGTATTAATAACTTGGAAATTAAGAAGAGCTACAATGGTGAAAAGTAAAGAAATGGGATTCCAGGGAACTTTCCCTCTCTCCAAGAAAGGAGCCTAACAACTTAACAATCTCAAAACTGCCCTAACAATATTATTCTCTCCTATATATAAGCTCCCCTGCACATGCCTCAGCCACTTGTAGAATTTACACCTTTGGTCCTTCTAGAATAAACAAAACGTACTTCAGGTGTTTTCCTTGAGGAACCCACATCAGCATTCGTATCAGAAATCGAGAACAATATTGCATAATCAACTTAATTTTTCTAATATAACTATTAGGGGTGTGCTCGGTTCGGTTATTAGCATTAACCGAAACCGTAACCGAAGTCATTGGTTAATCGGTTCGGTTTATTCGGTTAAGTTGTCGGTTTTGGTTCGGTTAGTAACCAAACCAAACAAGGGCTATTTTTTTACTTAGAAATACATGTAATGGATGTATAAATACATGCAATAGATGTATAAATAACGAAATGGAGGTATAAATAAATAAAATGGAGGTATAAATAGAATGGTAGTATAAAGCATGAAATGAAGGTATAAAAGCTAGAAATATATTAAAATATAAATGGTTCAGTCCGGTTTGGTTGATTTCAGTTAACCAATGGTACAAAAAAACGATAACCGATTTTCAGTTAATTTCCGTTCGGCTTCTTCGGTTTTTGGTTCGGACTCAGTTAAAGGTTCGGTTATTGCTCACCCCTAAATTAACTATCAAGGGATGATATCATGGAATTGTTTTCGCTGTTGTGTAATTTATTATAACTGTTTAAACTGAATGACCTAAATGGAACACTTAAGACACTTAATTATCAATCTACATTATCAGATAAAAACTGAAGATAGTAGTGAAACTCACCAAACCTAATTTGAACAAAAGATTGTTTACGTATTCATCTTTATCTTCCTTTGAATACGTGTCCTTCAGTTGGAGTTCAGCTGCAAGAGACAATGTCTCGCGCACGGTTAACTGTGAGAAGAAAAGGTCCTCTTGTCTGACATAAGCAAACCTGTGAAGATTTTATAACGTGGTAATTCGTCAATAACGGGCTTAACTTTCTATAAAACAAATGATGAGATTTGTGGAAGCATAATTTACTTGAAGGACTTGTTTGACATTCGTTGACCGTTAACCTCCAAGAGGCCCGATAAGTGCAGCCTAGAAGATGCTACAGTCTGACCTGCTAGCACATTGAGGAGAGTTGTCTTCCCCGATCCTGATGGACCCATTATTGCAAGCAGCCTTCCAGGTTTCGCCTCTCCACACACGTTTTTAAGCAAGAATCGCACCTGCGAAATAAAAATCTAACATGAAGACCAGAAAGTAATCTACCATATTGTTGTTTTACATTAAAATCAACTAGTTACTAGTTAGTTTACAAGCACAAATTAGTCACCAGTTTCAGGTACTTGAATAGTTGAATTACTTAATAACACACATATGATCTAATCTCCATATGAGGCGGTCATATATGAACGTATTAACCGCATAATTGCACCTGATTGACTCAAATTTAATAGAGAATGACATCATTCTGAAACAATTTACACTAAAGGCATGCTAATAAACACAAGTAGGTCAGTTACAGGCAACCATGGACGAAGATGCTAACCGCACAATTTCACCTAATTAACACAAAATTGACAGAAATGACATTATTCTGCAACAATATTCACTTACCGCATGCTAATAAACGTAAATAGGTCTGTTACTGACAATCCTGAAGTATAAATTTAAATATGCAGTGAATAGATACATAAACTGACTTACAAGCACAATTCAAAATTCAAATCACAGGTTTCACATACTCAAAGGCCTTAATAATACACATATAATCTAATTTCCCCATAAGGCAATCATAGACGAACGTATCAACCGCACAATCGCACCTAATTATCACAAAATTAACAAACACAGCATCATTCTGCAACAATTCTCACTAATCGCATGCTAATAAACACAGACAGGTCAGTTACAAACAATCCTGAACTACAATCGCAACATGCAGTGAATAGAACCATAAACTAACCGATTTAGAAGCTTTATCGAATACGCATATAATCTAATATCGATACAGGAAGCCATAGATGAACATATAAACCACACAATTACACCTAATTGTCACAAACCTAACAAAAACAACATCATTCTGCAACTATTTCCACTAACCGCATCCTAATAAACCTAAATAGGTCACTTACAAACAATCCTGAACTACAATTGCCACATGCAGTGATTAGAACAATAGAACAATGAACTAACCGATTTAGAAGCTTTATCAGAAACAGAGCACGTGATGTTCGTCCATCGGATTGTCACCGGATGAACTTTATCGGAAACTGAAGCTTCGGAATCCGAAATTGCTCCGTCGTTTTCTTCCTCTTCGGTTTCGGTTTCCGGCAAGTACGCAGGGCCGGGGCCGGAGAATAGGCGGAGGAGTAACGCCGCCGCGACGGCGGCGAGAATCTGACCTACACCGCCACCTTTGCCGGAGATTCTCACCATTTTTGCGTGAATTTTTTTTGCCGCAACTAACAGATGTTATCTTCTTTTGCTAGGTGCTGGTTCTCTAGTGTATAGTGGTACTATTTTCGGTACTATTTTCCACATTTCCTATAAAAATATTTGTTTTGATTTCCACATTTCCTATAAAAATATATATTTGTTTTGAGAGTAATTGTAATTTTCGTTCACGTGGTTTAGGCCATGGGGTATGGGCTTGGGTTGGGGCGTGGGTTGGGGCTTGGGTTTGAGTGTGGCCCCTTTGGCGTGGATTTGTAGCCGGGCGTGGGGCGGGCTAGCAAGGTGACATGGCGGACTCTCAATGGCCATGTGTCAACTCATGCCCCCAACCCAAGCCCCCAACCCAAGCTCCACCATACCCCATGGGCGTGGGTTTTTTTTTTCCAATTCCACGTGTCAACCAATGCCCAACCCAAGCCCCAACATACCCCACGGTCTTAACACTTTTGTTTCTTGACAATTGTTATTTTAGGAGTTAATATTAACACATCTCTTCTCTCTCTATACATACCAAAGCCGGTTATCAGCAAGTGCAGAGTGTGCTTGAGAACAGGGCCCAAATAATTAAAGGGCCCAAAATTTTTTATGTTTTCTTTATATATATAGCCCAAATTTTTTACAGGCCCCAAAGTTTGATAACAAACCCAACCCCTTAGAGCATTCACATCCAGCCCCCTAAAATTATACATACATTTCACTAAAAAACAACTCCTATATCAATATATTTTCACTAAAAACAAATACTTTTTCTCTCTCATTTTCAATTAAATAATATTTTTATACCTTTATCATACATTTTTCTCTCTCTCTCACTCACAACCACTTTCAATATATATTAAAAAATTATAGTGGGTGAACAGTGTCCCCCAAAATATACAGATGAACAGTAAGATTTTCTCTCTCCTCAACTCACAACCATTTTTATACTCTTTATATTTTAAAAACCCCACACTCACAATTTAGTTCTTTGGATGTGAATGCTCTTAACTGATTATAGACCCAAACCTTTGTCAAAATACAATTGGTCGCTGCAGGAAATCAAAAGTCGCGTCGCGGTTCTTTGCTTTGCACCAGGGATTTCTGATCAAACGCCGCAGGAACACAAGTTTTGCGATTCAGGAATCATCAACATCCGGAGACATCCACAGATTCGCGATTCAGGAATCATCAACATCCGGACATCCGCACTCCGCAGATTCGCGATTCAGGAGGTATTTGTTTGTTGTCTTTTGATTTTTGTTTGTTGATGTTACTGTTGTTCCGAGTTACATCTTGTCTGATTTCGAAAAAGATTCAGATTAATGATCATCATCCGGACATCCGCGGGGTTCCAAGTTACATCTTGATTTCGATTTTCGAAAAAGATTCAGATTAATGTTCTTACTGTTGTTTCGAGTCTGATTTCGAGTTTACGAGTCGCTAAGTGTTTTCATATCCTGATTTCGAGTCTGATTTCTAGTTTACTGTTGTTTATTTAGATAATTAGATTGATATTTGATTTAGACTGTTATGAATGATTGAATGATTTCTAGTTTACTGTTGTTTATTTAGATAATTGTGATTGAATGGATTTTATTCGTTAATATGTAGAAATTATGCCTCCCGTTCCTAAATACAAACACCTATCCGGCCATAAAAAACGTAAGAGGAAGAAGCTAGAGGAAGAGAAAAGAAAGGCGGACGAAGTAAAATAAAACCGAATACACAAGTTTTTTTCAAAAGAAACTCAAAGTTCTAGTTCTAACTTGGGTGATGATAATGTGGGTGAAGACAATGTGAAAGGAGATGAAGAGGCTAATGTGGGCGAAGACAATATGAACGTAGATGTAGACAACGTGAACGCAGGTGAAGATAATGTTAATGCTACCGTAGATGAAGAAGCTACTATGTGTGAAGATGATGTTAATCCCGTTTCGGATATTGATATTTTTGATCCTAGAAATTGGGGTGGGCTTAGTAATGACATGATTAAAGAGTTGGTTATGAAAGGTCCAAAAAGAGATAGGGATGTTGTTAAGGGCCCCGTGGAAATTTGGAAGACATTTTTCTAATACCATGTACACTAGAATTCTATCAAATAGGGAGACGTGTGATAGAGAATGGCTAGTGTATTCGAAAAAACTTGACAAACTCTATTGTTTTTTGTTGTAAAGTTTTTAGAACGGGGCATCCGAAAGGTGGTTTGGATGATGAAGGTTATAACAATTGGATACATGCCAGTGGTAGACTTAAACAACATGAAGTTGGTTTAGAACATTTCAATAATATGAATGAATGGTTTGAATTGCGCCAAAGGTTGAAATGCAAAGAAACAATTGACAAATTGGCATATGAGCAATTTAGAAAAGAAAAAGATTATTGGAAACAAGTCATCTTAAGGATTGTTGCACTTGTGAAGTTTCTTGCAAAATATGGCTTAGCGTTTTGTGGGAAAGTCGTATAGATAGTATTAAGCCTATAAGAACTCAACTTGGAGATGTAAGAAAAGCTTTGCGAGAAGTTAGGGGGACGGATAGAGATGCTAAAATCATAAGTGAAGCTAAATCATTAGAAGAGTATGAACTTGGTGATTTTGATTTTTTGGCACAAATTGTCATTTGGTTTGAATTATTATCAAAGGTGAATGTGGTGAGCAAACGGTTGCAAGCAAAAGATGTTGTCCTTGATGTTGCTATTGATGAAGTAGACAAATTAATTAAATTCTTTAAGAATTATAGAGAAGTGGGGTTCTCTAAGGCACTTGATGAAGCTAGAGAAATTGCAAATGAAATAGGTGTTAATGCGGAATTTCGTAAAAAACGTGTGATATATAGGAAAAAACAATTTGATGAATCGTCAAGTGTAGAAGAAGTAACATTTTCACCCGAGGAGGATTTTAGAGTAAATTATTTTTTAAGTATTGTTGATCAAGCTATTTTTTCACTTGAAACATGATTTGAACAATACCAAAAATTCGAAAAAATATTTGGGTTTTTGTTTCCTAAAAAGTTGAAGACTCTTGATGAAGCCAAGCTTAAGGAGTGTTGTTATCGCCTTGAAGATGCATTGAAGTATGAAGGAGAATCAGATATTGATGCTAAAGAATTGTATACGGAGTTGAAGTTGATTACTACATTTTTACCTAGACACATTGACAACCCTTTTGACGTTTTAGACTATATCTTCCAACGCAGTACTACTTATCCTTATGCTATAAATGCATATAAAGTGTTGTTGACAATTCCGGTAACCGTGGCATCAGCAGAAAGAAGTTTCTCAAAGTTGAAGTTGTTGAAGACCTATTTACATTCTACAATGTCACAAGAAAGGCTAAACGGGTTGGCAACAATATCTATTGAAAGTGAAATATTAGATACTATGGATTACAAGAAGTTGATCGAGAGCTTTGCTTCAAAAAACGCTAGGAGAACCACACTGTTTGCTTAGCAAGTAAGTTCGATACTTTGATCATTTTTGCTATACTATTTTTGTTAATTTGTTTTATCTATTTCATAACAATTATCGTAGTATTATGAATTTTTAGTTATATAATTGAATGATTGATGAGTTTATGTTATATGAAGATTTGCGAATAGGGCCCAAATTTTTTTTCTCGAACAGGGCCAAATTTTTTTTTGGGATTTTCGGAGACGGCCCTGATACATACATAGATATATATAAAGAGATAGAGTGAAAATGGGTGTGAAAATAAGATTTAGAGATGTGATAATAATGAAAACCTTATTTTAACACTCTGAGTTGTTGGATTTAATGTCGTTAGTTCTTTTGTGAAGTTCCTGATATATCCTCAACCCCTAGCTAAACACACCACTTTTTTACTTAGAGAAAAACAGGGACCTCCATGCTATCGCGCAACCACTTATCACTCATGCTGGCCGCGACTAGCACCTGCTCACCAAAGGCCTGGTCAGGGAGCGCCTTCAGGTTTTGATACCAGCCCACGCCTTTGGCCATGACAAGCGTCTCCTTTGGTATAGGGCCAGGTGCACGAAAGTCCACGACGATGGGGATCACCTAAAAAGATTTTGCCCTTCCAGTCGTGATAGCTTTTTGGAGGGTTGATAAGTAGCGTCTTTGCCACGTCGCGCATGGCAAAAGAGAAGAAGCCTAAGTTGCTCTGCAACTGATAAAATAACCAGAACCGATCGACGGTCGGTTCCAATCCTTGAGATGGACATACAAACTTGAAATGCCTGCTCCTCACCATGCCCAGTGGGCTAAGTTGCAACACATGAAAACGATAGTATGACAGAACCGCTCCAAAAAGTTGGTCGCCGGTAACCGGAAGTTACCTTCTCCAAAAAATTCCGCAAAGAGGGTAACATAACCCGGAGGGGCATCGGCACCAGTCTGACACTGTGCCGGATAGCGGGCATCCCATTCGTCAGATAATTGATGCCCTCTAGCGGTCTGTTCGAATAGGCCCTCCTCCCACTTCAACGGTAGCATACCACCACCGACATCCTCTACCTCTACGACGTCTTCGTACTCAGCCATAGAAAGAACTTGGTGACGTCGAGATTTCTGGAAAATCGTGAAGAACACTTGAAGACCTCCAAGATTTAGTTGAAGATTTGAAGATTCAAAGGGAAAGAGGGAGAGAGAGAAAAAACTCAAGGAAACGTGACTGCTGGGTTGCCTTCTTCTCCTATTTATACCCATCACATTTAATGCGATGGGCAAACATGCATGCAGCTTGCAACGCGTGCCCAGTAAGAGATCGACACGTCAGGCGATGAAACCGGAGCAACGGTTATCACGTGCGCATGGACTCCACTTTCCTGACACAAGATAAAACGGCGCGCCTACAACAGTGACGACATGCTTGTCACAGTGTCAGCGGTCACATCAGCCGTTGCTTTCGCCACCAACATGTCAAAAGATGCTCTTTTCAAATTTCAAATATTGAAACGCAAAATGGAAACGAAACGTCCTAGAAAAGCTTATAGCTACGCCGCATAGTTGAGAATCAACACCCGCATGTGCCAGCTTCCTAACTTATGAGATAATTCCTAAGGCTTTCGAGTTAAAAGCGCAAACACTTCTATTTTTTAGTCCAGAGCTCCAACCACATGCTTCGTGTATGGAAGAAGCACTGGACTGGGGGGACTTGAAGGGGTATGGTCCCTAATCCTGCGCCGACCACACGAGTTAAACTCAGGTCGCGCGCGAGGCCATCCCCAGATGGAATCAAATCTAACACTTAACTCTTTTTTGCATATAAATTGGCGCAATCCCAAGAAGCGCATACGACACCTGCGCCAGCTAGACAGTGTTGGACAGTATAAACGGTACGATTGGCAGAGCAGTTGGCCAGTGAGCGCACGACCGGTTGTAATCAGTAATGTTGCACAATGGGCAATCGTGCAAGGGATAAAAAGTATACACAAGGACATGTACGTGGCACCAATCAGCGTGCGCCGACCATTGCTCCATGATTTCCACTTAACTGCTGATAACAGACCAGACAACAAGGACGATCGCCAGGCCACATGGATCCATTCAGCATGCGCCAACTACGCCCTCGCCTGTAAACACTAACGGTCGTGACAGCAGAGGCAAAACGGATATTCCTTGCAAGGCCGGCACTGAGAATTCGTGTACCCTGTTCGAGCTAAAAAAAATGTGCCCTTAGACCTTAACGAAATTGGGTATTGGGCTCACTAAATGTCTAAATCTAATGCCAAAGGGGTTAATAACTAATCTAAACCATAAGAATAGTTTTGTAAGGGGCCCCATGTTGGTTTTTGTATGGGTGTACCCTATTAAAAAATATTTTACATACACATATCAGGTTTTTTTCATAAAAAAAATGTGCCCCTCGAAATATCGGGCCCAGGCCGGTGGTCCTCCCCGCCCACCACCAGGGCCGGCCATGATTCCTTGTTGTTGACCTCATGCCCAAGGCCCATTAGCCATCTCCTTCACATCTCTCTTAAGCTATAAATAGAGAACTTCATCTTCAAGTTTAAGCATCGCTCTCTTGCTCTCTCACTTAATACACCCACGTTTATCCTCAAAACAAATTCTTATTCTCACGTCGGAGGGTGGTTACAAGGAGAACCCCCTATTCTCCTTGTAACGAGCTTCACGATGTGTTGATTATTTTGCAGGATCATCACAGTTGTTTGTCGAGAAAGAAAGAAGATTAACCTTATTTTAGACGAGACACAAACCACAAGCTAATCTTAGGATTAACTTGGTGTTTCTTCGGTAACAATTCCTTAAAATTAAATCTAAATAGCAAAAAACATAATGATCCATATTTGTTGTTTCCTAGATGTTAAATTGTTACAATTAATGCTTCACACGATGTACTATTATTGCATAAAACGTTATTTACTGCAAACAATACAGTAAGACCTAGTCTAAGTTGAAACCATAAAACGCAAATATATATAAAACTA
This sequence comes from Helianthus tuberosus, assembly GCA_030545235.1. NCBI lineage: Eukaryota > Viridiplantae > Streptophyta > Magnoliopsida > Asterales > Asteraceae > Helianthus > Helianthus tuberosus. The sequence goes on from JARYGA010060516.1 coordinate 4,325,065, forward strand.
GGTTAGAACCCCGTGTATTACACGGGTTGAATACACGTAATTTTATATAATAAGTATAATAAAAAGTTACATATTTAAAAAACCCGTGTATTGCACGGGTTGAATAAATACGTGTATTACACATTTTGAATAAATATAATGTAATCGCATAACACATACATTCGTTAAGATATATTTAAAAAAAATGAATTTCAATGTGCTATTTAGTTATTTTAACATTCTACTTTATTCTTTATTTTTTATTTACTTATTATAAAATTCTACTTTATTATTTATTTTTTATTAGGTTAGACACTTGTGTATTACACGTGGTATACATTTTACTGTGTCCGTTTTTAATTATTAGGTTATAAGCTTGTGTGTTACATGTGGTTAGATCAAAGCTGGAAACATAAGAGGTAAGTGGATAAATAAAGTAAAAGGCTATTAATTAATGGAAAAAATAAAAGAAATGATTAAGAAAAAAATATTAAAATAAATAAAAGACAAATTGAAAATTATGATTCAATAATATATTATATCACTAGTATTAAGCCCCCGCGTTGCAGCGGTTGTCATAAAACTGTGTCAAATAGTACCAATGCTATACGCCTATACCACTATCAGCGATCACCAACATCGGAAAAGCTCGTAAAAACAAAATAAATAAAAACGGAAAAAATAAAGGCGAGCGAAAAGCAGACGTAAAATTTTTGAATCACGCACGCTCGTTGCAGAGAAGTTAAACTGAAACGTAAAACATAGAAAAAATAACTAAGTCAATCCAGGACCCGTGCGTTGTGACGAATTTGTCAAATGGATAAATATTGATATGTTGCGACGGGCCAAACAGGAAAAAATACACGAAAAAATGTTAAACCCTACACGCATGTTGCGGTGTATTAACTCACAAAATTTAGAACGAAACGAAAACTTGGGAATGATGAAAAGTATGGTGGACCAAAATTGAAAAATAAAAAGAGTTGGGGTAAATTGTAAAAGATGAAAAACTTTAGGTTAAAAGTAAAAAACAAAGGGTCTAAATTGCAAAAGAGTAAAAGTTTTGGGTTAGAAATGAAAAAAGAAAAAAACACTATACATGAGGTAAAACACCATAAATTACAGAAAAAAAAAATTTATTTTTGTAAAACTTGAATAAACTATTATATTAATAGAGTAAACTCTAGTTAATGGCTACGTACTTATTTATTATCTGCATAATACACGATATGGTTTCAAATTATTTATTATTCTTTGATTAGTTTAATATTTATGAATTAATTATTTTCATATTAGTTTAAGAGCTATTAATAATTTATTAGATATTAGATTTAGATATTTATAATATTATTAATTGAATTTATTAATATTAAAATAAAGATAAGGATAAAGATAAAGATAAGTGATATTATATATTGGTTATTAATATTAAAATAAATATATTAAATAAATATAAATAAAATTTATGAGGTTGAAGGAGAGAATGGCATGTGGCATTATTTGTAGTCTTTTATTAATATTTAGATAAAATAAAGAAGTGGGATAATTATGATTTAATATTATTATTTATTAAAAACAACACAAATTTTATAGTTAGATATAATATAATATATATTAATTATAGAAATATAGATTATCTGATATATTATGTATAGAAAACGTTAACGTACTTGGATATACAATTTTATCATGTGTCCATTAATTATTGAGATACATATTTTCTAATAACATGCTAACAGATTATTAGATATATTAATTTTGAAATAAGTAGGGATAAATGAAGAGAAATAATATTAATTTATTCTTTAATTAATATAAGATAAGTATGAAAAAGGCGGAAAAACAAAAAAATAGATGGCTCCAATGAATGACACGTGTCAAATACTGGTTTCTTTTATTATATGTATAGATTACCCATTTCAGCAATCGCTTTTCGTTTTCTACTAGTTTTGTTCTTGCATTGTTGTGTTTTTTATTATTTTAACTGGTTGAGGTATGTTTTCTTCGGTATCATCCAACTCTGATGTCGATTTTTGCTTCTTTGACGATATAGGGTTTTCGTTTTAGGATTTCTTCTATGAAACTCGAAGGTAAACCTTCAAATTACCTTTCGATGACGTCATGAACTTCTCTGGAGTTCGGATTTCTCTAATTGAATGTGTTCTTCAATCTGAAAGTAAAACGTAATGAACTTTTACGATGGTTTCCAGGATACGCGAGATCAGTTTAGTGGTAATTTGACGATAATGCCCCTGAAACCCGGACAGGGTGTTTAAATGACAGTTTTATGATAATTTTAATCTTGGCGTTGACTAAACAATTAGACATACCAAATTACTTCTTAACATTCCTATTGATATAAATTTTCTACTATATCCTGACCCTGTAAAACGAATTGAAGTCTAAACATATGGAAGTTTGTAATATTTCAAAGTAACATATACCGGGAACGATTTAAGATAGTTTTATTTTAAAAAGTGATTGTGTTTAGCAAATCACTTCTTTTGTAATGTTAGCTTTCTACTCATATTTTTAGTTCTGTTTGTAATCTTATTTGAACAGGTAAAATATGGGCAACTTTCTTTGACGCGACGACATAAAATTCGTTGAAAACGAAATTCCCTCAACGGACTGTGGGTAATCCAACTTTGCTCTAGTATAATGAGAAACATCATAATCATGTATAACTATAAATCCGTATATAACTATCATAATGTATAAAGTTAAATGACATTCAGCCTCTCATAATGCAAAGTTGCTGGCTTAACACTTGTGAATATCAACCCTGGGCTGCGCGGCCTTGTCCGCGTGGCATTTTCTTTGATGCCACATCTTCAACATCCTTGAGCTGATAATAATGGGGTGCTACTTCCACAAGCCACTCGGGTTTTATTTCACTCACCTGTCGCATGTACTCCTTATTTGTCATGACCAGCTCGTGGTATACGACCCACCTTGGAAGTACCTTTTACATGAAAAACCCAAGCATCAATAACCAATACAACAACCATCATATACAACTTACAATTCCACAAGAGTTAACCGCCATTTTCGTCCCTGTGGTTTGTCCAATTATGCTAGTTCAGGTCAAATTTCAAATTTGTACCATTTTCGTCCCTGACATCTTGAAATATGCCAGTTCCGTAAAAAAAACATGAGTTAACTGCCAATTTCGTCGGTTTATCCAATTATTCAATTCAACCTTAGTGTTTTTGGACGGAATTGGCATGTTTCAAGAACGTCAGAGACGGAAATGGTACAAATTTGAAATTTGGTCTGGAGTGGCATAATTGAACAAACCACAGGGACGAAAATAACATTTAACTCATTTCACAATGTAAAACTACCTGAGCTAAACCAGAGCTGGGGTGAATATAAACAGTCTGAGGATGTTTCAAGCTCTTGTATAAACCATTGATTTGCATCTTTGCTGTGTGGGGGAAGTATCCTGAAAAAGATAAAAGAACGGAACGGTTTAGTACACAATGGTGGTTATAATCTAGCTTATAAGTAATCTTAGTCATTCAGTTGTGTAAAACCTGAAATTATGGCCTTCTTAATTGCTTCTAAATCGCCAGGGTTCGATGTTAACTCGATTTCAACTCTTTCTAAAAGCCCCCTTAATTGATCTCTTATGTCTCGGGCACGCTTCATACTCCTCACTTGGATGTAGTTCTCATAGCACCACTGAGTAGAAAAGTTTGTTTCTTTCCACGAACTATAAACCTATAATTATTAGTCACCAACACACAAAGTTGAGATTAAACACCAACTATTAATAGAGATAATAATGTTTTAAGATACACTCTTATGTATCTGCCAACATACCTTAAGTAGTGCTATGTGATCTCCAACGTTACCCATATGAAAATTCAAACGCGCATTGTCTGCATGAACTTGTTTATCCTTTGGACGATAAAAAAGAGAACTTCCAGTCGACAACATGGCAGCAATTGAAATGATCTCATCTGAGCACTGATACTTGTCCGATGCAAGAATCATTTTGGACAACATTGGATCAAGTGGAAATTCTGCCATCTTTCTACCCACTCTTGTCAATTCACCATGTTTATTGAGTGCACCTAAGGCATAAAGATGCTCCAGAGCTTTGAGTAAAGCCTCAACTGGTGGTGGGTCCATAAAATCAAACTTTGACAAGTCATGGATCCCGAGAGTCTTTAGAGTGAGGACGACATTAGCGAGGTTGGTTCGTTGGATCTCTGGGACCGTGTTAGCAACTAAATCACTAAAATAGTTGTAAGCAGTATACAGTCTAAAGCACTTCCCAGGCCCCGTTCGTCCGGAGCGACCTGCCCGTTGATCTGCAGATACTTGTGAGGTAGGTGTGACTTGTAATGATTCCATTCCCGTACGAGAGTTGTAAGATTTCATCTTAACATAGCCCGGATCAATCACATATTTAATACCATCAATAGTTAATGATGTTTCTGCAATGTTTGTGGCAAGGACCACCTTGCGGGCCCCTGCAGGAGTAGGTTCAAATATTTTAGCCTGTAGTTCAGTAGGGAGATTTGCATAAATCGGGCATATTATCAATTCTTGTATTTTACTCCCTAATCCTCCTGTCCGGTCTTTAAGAGTCTCTTCGGCTGTTTCAATTTCTTCCTGACCAGTGAGAAAGATGAGTATGTCACCATCGCCAGGTGGCTGAGTAACATGAATCTGAAGAGCTGTGACAATTGCAGCATCCAAATAATCAGCTTCTGGTGCTTTGGTGTAATATATTTCTACAGGATATCGCCTTCCTGGAATTTTAAAAATTGGAGCATCATCAAAATAGTCGCTGAATTTCTCTGCATCAAGAGTGGCACTTGAAATAAGCAACTTGAGTTCGGGACGAAGCCGAGCTATATCCTGACAACAGAAAAAAAAGGATACGTGGGTGAAACAATGTATAACAATAAAAAAATGATTTGTCCAAATAGAGCCTTCAAATATATGGGGTGTGAGTTTTAGCTATACCTTAACTAAACTGAACAAGATATCAGTTGACAATGTCCTCTCATGAGCCTCATCCACCATCAACACGCTGTTTTCAAGTTGATTAATAGTTAGCCAATATATATATATATATATATAAACACTGAATAGCGATAGCAAAATGGAAGCGTAGGCGTGTTGATTAACGAGTGAAGACTGAGTTTGGATCAAGTCGGTACATTTTAGCACTAGATAGGGTTGGCCAGTTAACACGCTTTCGTTCAACTTTTTCCAGCCGCTTGACCCATTCCTTTTTTGGCTATGATTTTGTAAATATACCAATGTGACTCGTTGGATCATCATCATCATACTCAGTAAATCCCACCAATAGCAAAGCAAAGGTAGGGTCTGAGAAGGGTAAGATGTAGATAGCCTTACCTCTACCCCGTAGGAATAGAGAGGCTGCTTCTAGTGAGACCCCCGGCTCGATAGTAGTTTTGCATCAAACCTTGGACATAAGGCACATAACACTCAGCAATCGGGACAAAGACCGATTAGTGCATGTACCCTTTTGTCTTTCAGCTATCAACGCCACCACATGATGCATGATTAACCGTCCTCAGCTTTTAACGTTATTGATAGACACCGGAAAATAAAGGGCTGATTTATTGAAATATTAAGATAGTTGGCCCGATTCGAGAGGGGCTAATCTCCAATACAAAAACACTAGATAATCCAAATAAACAAGACGTAGAAAACTATGGCAGAAATGAAATACTTAAATAAGAAATAAAGAGGTTACTAATCCTAAATTTTAGCCCTTAAATTCAGCCCTTTGACTCGTTCTTGACTTTCACTCCAATAGCAGTCAACCCCCCATTAATTCAGCCCTAAATCTTTGCTCTTCATTGACTGGGTCAAGGAAATTGAACTGGGACCCGTTGGACCCAGATGGGTCAACCCACTGACAAGGTAGAGTCCTATCAATACTTCCCGTCCAGAGAAACGACTTGTCCTCAAGTCGATTAGGCGAAAACTGATATGTTCCAGTCACTAATTGTTCCTTGAACGGTTCAATGGAAAGATGGTGGTAAATAGTAGAGTTTTGAGCTTCCTGTTGGCCGGTGTCAAAAACCCAACTTTGTACCACCCCATACTGATTTGGCAGGTCATTTTGACGCCCAGTTGAAGTTGGTAGTGATGCAATTGGTGGTAGAAGAACTGCTGGAAAGTTTGTCCCTTGTATGGGCGTGGTTGTAAACAAAACAGGGGAGGGTACTGGTAGAACCGGTGTGATTGTTGGTGATGGTGGAGGTTTGTTTGAAGACGTAGTGAGGCAAGGAGAAGTGTAGGTAGCGATGTGCTTTGGTGGTAATTCAACGGTAATATGTGGTGGGGTGGCAGAAGTAGGTTGTAGAGATGCTACTGTTGGGGGTTGTGCTAGAGGAGATGGTGGTGCAGAGGCAGATAATGAGGGTGAGGGTGGTATGGACCCCTTGACCAGATTTGTCAATAGGCGTTGAGGTTCATCCTCGGGTTCTAAATTATGTTTAGGATGAGCAATGTGAGTAGGGATGATAGGATCAATCGCTGGACTAGAATGTACCATGATAGTGGATGTTCCATACATCTGGGCCTTGATTGTTTCAACATCATTCTTCATGGCTACAAAAATTGAATCCAGTCGCGCTCCTATGGCTGCTAATTGAGCAGCGATAACATCTCTGTAATCTTCGGATTTCTGATCCATCTTCTCTTCGTTTCCCGGCAATGGAACCAAATGATAGACACCGGAAAATAAAGGGCTGATTTATTGAAATATTAAGATAGTTGGCCCGATTCGAGAGGGGCTAATCTCCAATACAAAAACACTAGATAATCCAAATAAACAAGACGTAGAAAACTATGGCAGAAATGAAATACTTAAATAAGAAATAAAGAGGTTACTAATCCTAAATTTTAGCCCTTAAATTTAGCCCTTTGACTCGTTCTTGACTTTCACTCCAATAGCAGTCAACCCCCCATTAATTCAGCCCTAAATCTTTGCTCTTCATTGACTGGGTCAAGGAAATTGAACTGGGACCCGTTGGACCCAGATGGGTCAACCCACTGACAAGGTAGAGTCCTATCAGTTATTTTCACGAAATTAGTAAAATAACGTTAAAATTAGTGCACTTTCACTTTTGCCCCCGATGGCCCACACATATATACATTATATGCGCGTACCGCAAGCGGTGCGTCAATGTGACTCGTTGGATATAAAATATAAATCAAATCAGCCCACGATAAAGTAAACAGAATGAAACTATCACCTTTGATAGATGATGATGAAGAAAACATACCTGTAACTTGCAAGATCAGGTTCAGCAAGAAGCGCTCGTAGTAACATGCCATCGGTCATATATTTAAGCACTGTCTTGTCAGAGGTACAATCTTCAAAACGTATCGAATAGCCAACCTGAAAACATAGAGCAAATATTTTCAAACTACCATATTACAGACCTATTAGAGAGAGAGTAAAATAAGCAAAAGAACCATCTATGAATACGGATTAGGATCAAATACAAAGTTCAAGCACAAAACATACCTCATGCCCAAGTTTGACTCCCATTTCTTGAGAAACTCTAGCAGCAACACTCATAGCAGCAACTCGTCTAGGCTGTGTACACCCTATCTATATGAAAGAGGTGTAAGAAAGAGTCATGGTTTCATTATAATACCAAAATTCACCCATTATCATATCCCCGCAAAGCATCAAAATTATGTCCCCGGGGAAACATGCAGTTGCAAAAAATAAACGAGAAAATAAGATAACGAAAATACATTTTACGTCTCAACAATGGTCACAGACAACCTTAGAACCGTTAGAATAAAAAGCTAACATAATAAATAACTACTTTTAAAAACATAAATAAGTTTGATAATTTGCAAACATACCATTCCACGTTTTGTGTATCCAGCTTCATGGAGATATTGGGGTATCTGAGTGGTCTTCCCGGAACCAGTCTCACCAACGATGATAAGAACCTAACAATGACATTAATCAGATACAGACCCACAATCTTAAGCAACTAACTAGGCAACAAAAGAAAACGACGCCAACCAACAACATGTAATGCAATGAGTTCAAGTAGACCTGATGAGCTTCAACAGCTTTGAGCAACGACTCCCGAAAGGGATATACAGGTAAAGTTTTTCTGTCTGCCTGAAGACCAAACATAAAATTACATTTTAGAACAAAATAGTTCATCTAAAAAGGGTAAAATGTCAGTAATAAACCAATATACTAGTCAACGCTTCGTAAACGAAGGGAATATACCAAAAGCTTCTCATGTGCTGATTTTGCCATAGCTTTTTCTTGTTCCTCTTGACATGTTTCATCATCAACCTGTATATTGGAGATGCCCAATAGATTATTGATTAGGTGAAGAACAAGAAATAAATACCACACCATGATAAGTAGAGTTAATACATTTTCACCATCCATGACTTGACCATGTATGAACTCGATCTGGTCCTCAAACACAAACCTGTTAAAAAAAATACACAAAATTTTTTTCCTCATATCCATATGATGCCCTATTTAAAAAAATCCACGGAAAAGATCTCAACTTAGCAAATGAAAAAAAAAGGCAAAACTAGAAAATGCACCCGTAGTTTTCAGGCTGCTTTTTGTTCTTCGACCCAAATTTTAGTGTTGCGTTTCCTGCAAATTGATGTGCCTCGTTAGTTATCAAGTTAGCGACTACATACCGAAGATTAAACGTTAGCTCTGGTGACTAGAACATACTAATTTGATGATCCTCCCATGCTTCTTGTTCCACGGATGGGTTCATCTTATCTCCATCTTTCAAGTCTCTACAGTATTAGTAAAGAAAACTATTATAATCTCATGTAATAGCGTCACAGTCTCTGCAGTATTAGTATAGAAAACTATTATAATCTCATGTAATAGCGTCACAGAATAAGAAACAATGTAATATGTTTGCATGTAGGCACGTGCTATAACATGAACCGATGAACACTGGATTTTCACCTGCAGTGCTCCATAGCTACAGCAAATCTTTTCTCTTGATTAACACCGCCCTCGTCATCATAAGCATCAGGCATCCGATACTGCATTGTGTGGTAAATTCAAAAAAAAGTATAAAATAAGTGTATAACATAATTAGCAGCTAGCATCTGTGTAGAATAAACCAGATCTATGAAAGGATAGCCATCAAGAAGCAAAGAATAACCCTGTTTATGTTATCATTATCAGTAGACAGCTTCGTCGCCACTTCATATATTTGCTTTTTATATCTGTAGAAATAGAAGACAAGTATCACAAAGTGAGAAAGAAAACATAGGATATATATGTATTTAGTAAAGCAAAACCATCATGCACATAAAAACATGCTTTCAACTGAAAAAGAAAGTAGGAAAACAATGATGCACAACACAAAACAAATAAAAATTTCACATGAATACCTAACAAGAAACAAAGTCAAAAGTGTGTTTAAGTTTCTTCAATTTCAGAGAATTACCTATAGTCGCGTTGTTCAATTTCCGATACTTTGACGTCCCCAAATAGATACTCTTCATCTAGAATATCATCTCTGAAATTGAAGAGAAAAAAAAAACATGTTTGTAAGTTAGAACAATCGCCATACGCTTATATTTTAAAGATATTTAATACCTGATTTCCTCTAATTTCTTCTGCTCTCTTCTCTTAAAATATTCTCTCCTCGAAAATGTCCTGAAAAGGGATAAGAGAAACTTTTCACGTTAACTATTCAAGCCAGTAAACTTTTTCAACCAATCACGTCATTTAGGCATCACGCTTAGTGTGACGAAAAATAAAACTAAAATGTATAACAAATAAAATATTAAAAGGTTTTTCTAGCATAAGCTCAGTTCAAACCTTAAAGCTTCTGCCAAGGAATTGAAGCTCCTAGTTGCCTCTTCTGTTATCCAGATAAACAAAATGATAACATTTTCATAGATCTTTGTGATATAAAATAACTTTTACATTTGCATACATACCTTCCTTCCTCTTGGATAATAAGTGCTCATTCAGCTGTTAAATAAAATAGATATAAGTTTAGCTTATTTCTCCATCCAGCAATAAAAAAATATGCAAGCATAGTTGTCAATTTTTTTTAACCCATGTAATTGTAAGCAATCTATGAATGCTTGAAGAAGCAAAACCATTCATATTAAATTAAAATTAAAAATAGAATGATAAATGAACACTTGAAGCAAACCTTTGTCGTCCATGGAACTTCTTTTTTCCTCAGATGACGCTCCAACTTTTCTTGTTCTTTTTTGTCACGCAGTCTTTCTTCTTCAGACTGTAACAACGATAGAGCTTTGGAATTAATATTTGACCAAGGATTTAAAACTGAAAATTAACAATAAGAAGGAACAACTAATTTGTACCTCATCATCATCTTCATCTTCTATGGTTTTCCTCTTCTTTCTGAAACTTTTTGCTTTTTTATCAGACTTGACAGTTTCGGCACTGTCTCCATCATCAGCCAACAATTCGAAATTCCTCTGCTTTCGGACTAGCATTGCAACAGCCTCTTCTTGTTGTCGATAAAGCTATTATTACATTACATTACAATAAGGTAACAATGATTTACTCTAGAAAACAACACTAACGATTCATCTGAATTATTTAAAAACAAGAGGGAAACTCACATTTGATCCAGAACTCTTATGTTCAACCTTCCGGAATATCTCTTCAGCAAAAGCTTGTGTGTCGTTTAAAGATGACACTTGCATGTCTTTAAGACAATTATATACATCACAAGGAGATGAAGCTTTCTTAGCTGAAAAAGGATTAAATAAAAAAAAATCAATATCTGTCTAAACCATGATAAAAACAATATAGGTATACTTACATAAACTAATCAGGTATTGGACCAAGGTGGGTTGTGAAAATCCCAAGAGGGACATCAGTTTATCTGAAACCCAGGTCTTCAAGTCGCTCTCCATACCTAAAAGGTGGCAAAACACAATTATACAACTAATTATAACCGATAGATACAAAACAATAATGACAGTAATGCAATCAACAAACACAACGTGGGCAATAGATAGTATAGGTTCTTATATAAGATCTCCGTTATGAACACCATGGGTCCGGGCCCGACTAACATTTATAACAACACAATGAATGGACCCATAACCAAGCAGCCCATTGAAATAGTTGGTAAACGCCCAACAGGCAAATAGATGGAATGGACCATCGGAGTTTATAAGCACATCTTCTTCTTAATTCTTTAGTAATGAATCTGTGCTGACTATCTTAGATTTATCATCTTGTTGATTAGTGAATATCATATAACTTCATTGGCTGCTATTTAGGACTCCACGAATCCAAGGATAGGGGGGTTATATAACTTGAGTGTGTAGTGGAAATGAGGGTAATATAACATGTATGTATATATATATATGTGTGTGTGTGTGAGAGAGAGAGAGAGAAATTATAGATATATATGTATGTGTATATATATATGTGTGTGTGTATGAGAGAAACAAAAACCATAACCCCCTCTTCCCGTTATAGATATCGCAGCTGACCACAAAACCCCCCTCATAACGCCGGGCGGGGCGGTGTTCCGGGGCGCCATGGGACGTTATAGCCCGATATGGCGCTATATAACCCCCCCCCCCACTTGATGTGCTAAAAGTGGTCAATTAAAACTAACTAATTTCACCCTAAACTAGACATGCTAAGCTTTAAATTTATAAACTAAGACTCTCTAAAACCAAGACCACACAACCGGCAAGTGTACCGGTCAATGCAGTATAGCTTAAGTAAGTCCGAGTATCGAACTCACGAGACTCTCTAATTACGTTTACTAATTTCTATCTAGACTTAGACTGACACGGACTCTAACTGTTTTTATATTTGGGGGGGGGGGGGGGTTACTAAATATCCTAAATTTGTGATTAAATTTAATACTAATTAGATTAAACAACTAAGACACGACTTAGACGAAGATTGAGATCAGAGATGACGAATAACTACCTAGGTTGGAATCCCAATTGATATCGTATGGTTTCTATCGGATGCTAATGTGTTATGGAATCGGGATCTTTAAATGTTAAACCCTAAGAGAAACCGAACAGGACCCCCGACCCTTCTCAGGAAGACACCTATGGAACTCTAAAAGGCTGTTAAGACTACCGGTTTATTAGACTTCCCTACGGTTATCTAATTATCTAGAAAAGTGCCCTAATGTGATTAACTACCTCACGGTTGGAAATCTAAGGCAACTAAGGAAACTGATTTAAATCGGTAAGCAAATATTGAAAGGTAAACTAAGATGATATTCTTACGAAGTACCAAACCCTAGCAATCTAACAATAAAGACGGACCGACAATCTCTCACCTTACGGATATTAAGATTGGTAGAATATTAATATTAAATCCTATTAAAAACCTCAATCACAGTTCATACGGAAAACCTGCAGAATTAACCGTAAACTAATCACTAACACACAGTCCACGACCTAACTGGCATTAATACCTGGAAGACGTCCACAAAAACACAAGTGAAACATGTGATCAGATTTAAAACAAGATTAAATACGCATGCACATTAAACCAATATTCCAAATTTTGTTACTTTTTAAGATAAACCCATAAAACACACAAGCAAACAATAAAAACACATAGTCAAATCAAGAGTTCATCGCAACCAATATAGTATAAGAAAACTAGCCAAGAATCATGGTCTTAAAAATAAATAAACAAGGTTTATAATCTGAATTCATTGGAATAAAACAAGAAGATTAGAAAACTAGAGAAACCGAATAGCAAAACCCGGTAATTACTTGTTCTCCAAGCTTCCCGCTCGATTCCACTTTACTCTAATGATTATTGAAACTTGAATCCTTGCTAAAATATGCTTCCAATTCTTCCCAGCAGATGAACACGTCTGATCACTTCTGATGTATGGTATGGAATAATTATGGTCGTATAGGCTGATTTTACGTCCAAGTAATATTCCTTTGTGTCCAAGAAAAAGTTATGCGCCTCTTCGTGCGTCTCATGTTCACGTCCAGCCCCCCTCTTAATTCCGTCTCCTCCTCCTTATATTGCGTCCCCCAAAGAACACACAATCCTGTTATTTTAGGGTCCTCATATTAACACATGGGAAAACTTATTTACACATGGTGTATACGGGCCGTATACTGTTATACGGCCCGTATACACCATGTGTAAATAAGTTTGCCTGGTCGTATACAATGTATACGAACGTGTATACGGGCCGTATACTGTTATACGGCCCGTATGGAACGGAAATTTGATTTTTCAAGTATTTTAGAGTCGTGAGGTGCTCAAAACTTTCTAAAAGTGAAAAAAATAAAACATCAACAAGTAACAAAGATTGAAGAACAAGAAAACGTGTCGTATGACTGTAATAAAACGGAAGCTATCAACGCGGGATTACGGGCATGGTGTTATTCTTTATTTAATATTTATAGAATAAAAGGAAGGGTGAGGCATTTGATGAGAGTTGTAAGGAGTCTGAATAAAACGGAAGCTATCAACGCGGGATTACGGACATGCGTTTAATTCCCAACATATTTGTTTTGTCACGTACATTTCGTAAGAAACTTTTCCTGCACTGGACCTTCACCTCCAATCATTTCCTGGTCAAATCACACACTATAAAGTTTAAACTTATCGTGTGTTGTAGTTTGGAAAGATGACCGAATAGAGATCTGAATAACAAACTGTGGAGAACTTGTTTGCGTTATCCACCAACAATCCGTTCATTATCTGTTGTTGTCTAAAACAGTATCAATTAACGTTCAGTTGTGTATACAAATCCGTCACCGGTTTCTACAGTACAAGCACATACACAGGGAGAATGTTCTCGAAATTGAAGGAAAAGAAAAAATGGTTGTTGATGTTTTTCTCTATCAGGAATTTGTTGGTTTGTTTGAGAACAAGATTCCAATGTCCTACTACTTCAATCCTTCCTACATTATTGAAAATTACTATATCACCCGCCATTCTCTTGCACCTGTGGTTCGTGAATGTTGGAAGAACCCGACACGTCTTCTGCTGCCTCTTCGGTTGGTAAAAGACATAGGATGGCTTCTAATACAGGCTCTTTGTCAGTTGTGGTTGATTTATAGGAGGAGGTTATGAAACGAATATATGTTTATGCGAACATCCTTATTTTGTCACGTATATGCGTTTAATTCCCAACATCCTTATTTAATTCACAGTGGTACCAATGTCCTACTACTAGAATCCTTCCAACGCCTGACTCATATACTCTCGGTTAAAAATGGTAAAAAATGGTTTATTCTCTTTAATCTATTAGAACGATCCTTGTCTTGAGAACCTGATTCTGATTTAAACAATGGAATTTGTGAATCAACAGAAATAACTGAAAATAACTCGCCATTCTCTTGCACCTGTATACGTTGCAAGGTATAGAATGTTTGAAGTATTCTTGGTTCAATACAAACTCTTCTGAAAGACAAGAATACAACGTTCATGTATCACAAGATAATGGTTTCTCGACAAATGAAGTATTATCTGACATCATCTGTTCATCATTGTTCTTGAAGATGAAGATGAAGAAACGATAGTTTGTTTTGAGAAATTAACAAGGTAAACCTGAATTTTCAGATTTTTAGACACTTACTTGAACATGAGTCTGAGTCCATTGTGGTTCGTGAATGCTTCGATTTCAACAAATCTTTCAAGGTCTTAAGTGATGGACAACTGGTTAAAAGATGTAGAAGAGTTTGTGTAGAGATCTTTACGTACAAATTTGCATCATCCTTACGGTTACAAATGAAGCGTTGGGATTCAAGGGTTTATGAGTAAAAGAATTGTGGATTTCGGTTGGGTCAGATCTCGCAAGTTGTCATTTTCAAGTTTGCACATTTTGAGAAAATACCAATGTTGTCATTTTCAAGTGTGAGATTAGCCAAACGAGGATGAAAGATACTCAAACCATCTGATCCCGTTGTTGCAAACTCCTTTAATGTGAGATTCTTCAAGTTTGCACATTTTGAGAAAATACCAATGTGTTTGTCAGCTTCGTCAATACACAAAGTGACAGAATTTGTGGATTTCGGTTGGGTCAGAAACTTAACAAGATAAGCAACTAAAAAGTTAACATTCTGATTCAGATTCAGAAAGCAGATGTTTAGTAGTGTTTGAGAAACTAACAAGGTAAACCTTAATTTTCAAAATTTTAGACACTTACTTGAACCACAACCTATTACAGCACTGTATGAACCTGCGTTTTGAAAATAGGCTTTGTTCTTCGTTTATTGGATCGTTCTAATAGATTAAAGAGGTTTTTACCATTTTTTACCATATGTATACGAGTCGTATACGGTTTATACGGCCGTATACCATTGGTAAAAAATATTTTTACCGATCGTATACAATGTATACGATGGTTGTATACGGGCCGTATATTATTATACGGCTCGTATACTATGGGTAAAAAATGGTAAAAAAGGGGTTATTCTTTTTAATCTATTAGAACGATCCTTGTCTTGAGAACCTGATTCTGATTTAAATAACGGAAGACTCAGACTCATACTACTAGCAGAAGAACCCGACACGTTTTCTGTGATGATTCGAAACATTCACGAACCACAATGGACTCAGACTCATACTACTAGCAGAAGAACCCGACACGTCTTCTGTGATGATTCGAAACATTCCGAATAACTAGCAGAAAAACCCGTACCGGTGATTGTTTATCCATACTATTCTTCATAGCCATATTCCCACTCACAAGTTGTTGATACATATCGTCCGTTCAAGTTGAGCTTCAGTTGTGTACCCTTCAATCTTGTTGAGTATTTTTCTAACTTTATGCTTGCATCCACCATAGTGAATATTAACTTTGTGTGAAAGAGTTTGGAAACCGGACGGAATCTATGAAGAAACTGTTGGAATTTGTGGATTTCGGTTGGTTCAGAAACTTAACAAGAGAAGCAACTAAAAAAATACAATTGATTTCTCTTCCGGTTACCAGGCCTATCATCTCCGTCTACGTTTGGTTTCCTCAACGAAGAACCATCAGCCATTATCAGCCCTTTTTTCCTTTGGTTTCTGGTTGATTTTGAGGGTGAGGGTTTTGAATTGATTCCTACGCTCAAGTTTCAACTACTGGATTGAAAATTGGTAAAAAATGGTTTATTCTCTTTAATCTATTAGAACGATCCTTGTAACCATCAACCGTTCAAGTTGATATAGGAGAGTACTGAACAACCGAGATAACAGCTCCGGTATTTATCACCAACCCATCTTTGGTAGTGTTTGTTTGAGAACCTGATTCAGATACACAACGGTCTCTTTGCTTCGTCCACTAGAACTATTTGTGTATGCATTCTTTTGGTAGTTAACAACGCTAATTAGAAAAAAATCTGTAAAAATTAATCATATCGATTGCTATAACAGGATGGATGTGACACACATAGATAGATAAAATGTCACAGTTGTCAAGACTGTTTGTCAGGTTTCCAATGCTCACACAGGGTGATAAACAACGCTGATACACGTAACATCTACTTATATTCAGATTTAAACAATGCCCGCCTCATGTAACAGAGAATGTTTTAGAAATTGAAGGAAAATGAAAAGATTTGTTGAAATCGAATTTGACAACTATGACAGCTTATTAAAAGTATCGTGTGTTGTAGTTTGGAAAGATGACCAAATAGAGATCTGAATAACAAACTGTGGAGAACTTGTTTGTGTCAGGTTCTTCTGCTAGTTACTCGGAATCGATAAATAACCAACACGAAGATCTCTGCGATCGCTAAGGTTTTCATCAACGGACTGATCGGTAACGTTACTCTACCTGTGCTCCGATTTAAGCGGCATGCTCCGATCAACGTTTATCGACATTGTTAAAGGTGATGAAGAGTTTAGAAACCCTAGAATGATTGTGTTTTTACGGGAATAAAACGTGATACTTGAAAAAGGGTGTTAATATTCCCACACCTCTCAACTCTATCTCTCTCTATATATACATAGATAGATTTAGAGAGAGATAGAGTGAAAACCATGTGGGAATAAGATTTAACCATGTGGGAATAAGACACCCCCTTGAAAAAACGCCAATATATACGGCCCGTATATAGTTATACGGCCCGTATACATGTGGTAACATCAAAAAACCCACAAAAATAAATCAATTGAGCCGTATACGTTTTACAAATCGTATACACATGTATACGACTCGTATAACTGTATACGGGCCGTATATAATAAAACAAAAAAAACATTACCTGCGCTTTTTCCTATTCAAAAACATTCTATACGAGCCGTATAATTGTATACGGCCCGTATACAATAGGGGATGTGAAAATAAGATATAGGGTATGTGGGAATAAGGCCCCCCTTATTTTATTATTATAACTAGGTAACCCGTGTATTACATGGTTAAATAATGTAACTTTATATGATAAATAATAAAACCATTTATCTTTAAAAATCTTGTGTTATTACACGGGTTGAATAAATGATTTTGTATATTAAATAATAAAAAAAATATCTTTAAGAACCTTGTGTATTGTACGGGTAAAATAATTTTATATACCAAATAATAAAAAAAACATATCTTTAAAAACCGTATTACACGGATTGAATAAATGTAACTTTATATACCAAATAGTAAAAAAAGTTATATTAAAAAAAAACCCCGTGTATTGCACGGGTTGAATAAATGTAATTTATATAGTAAATAATAAATAAAGTTATATCTTTAAAAATTTCGTGTATTACTCGGGTTGAATAAATCTAATTTTATATACCAAAGAACAAAAAAATTATGACAAAAAAAACATTGTTTTATATATTTGTAAATGTATATTTACATAATTTATGTTTTTACATTTTGTTTTGCTTATCTAAGTATTCGTTTATAAATGTATTAATCTATTTTTCTATGTTATTATATATTCTTCGCCTATTTAAGTATATATTTAAAGATCTATCCTTCTATTCTTATATATATTTAGAGATTTATTTTTTTTTAGATTTATAATTTTTTTCTTATTTTAATTATATATGTATAAATTTATCTTCTATTTCTTATGATTCAACAAATAATTTTTTAGTTGATACCTAACTTTATTTATAATTAATATTTAAAACTTTTAATTTTAAAATGATTATTCAACATTTAAGGATAAGATTTAATATAAATTTATTATTTATTTAATTAAGATAGACAGGAGAGAAAATTTAAGGATAAAAGGAGATTAAATTAAATAATAAATAAGTGAGCAAAAGTGACCAAAGTGCGTAAAGTAATATAATCATGTAACTAAATTTAGAATGTAATTGCGTAAACCACGAGATGCATAAAAAATCATTACGTTCTCACTCACAAGTAGTTCATTTGTCACGTAACACCTCTCGATAGACAACATTTGAGGTGTATACCCCATCTCGTATGAAGTCTTTGACATGATGTACGAATACATTTGTATTAGATATCCCTCTTGATATAGCGACATAAAGTTGTCCATGGGAAAATACAGAATCCGGAGATAAACACCAACATGCAGAATTGTTTGACCTTGAGCTTTGTTGATTGTCATAGAAAAGCTAAGTCGAGTGGGAAACTGTTCTCATTTTCAACTTGGATGGGAACATGTCGTCTTTAGAAAGAAATAGAGGGATTCTTGGCAAAAAAAATACTCTTTTTCCGGTATGTTGCCCGACAACTATCTCTGCATCAATAATATTACGCTAGAAGCCTTTACATATAAATCTTGTGCCATTACACAAACCATGTGATGGATCGATATTCCGCAACAATATTATAGGGCAACCAATTTTTAAATGAAGTCTTTGAGGTGGCAAACCACTAATAGTTAGTGAGTTTAATAACTCGATCGGATAGATGTTGTGGTGATCGTCTTCGATTTCATCAAAACTGTGGTAAACCTTTTCATCCCCTTGAACACATGTCAATCATTTGATCATTGATCTCATAAATATTGTCATCTTAGTAGACAAAAAGACTCAAAACACAAACCGAAAAACTACAGAAACTACCGAAAAAGACCGAAAATCTAGAAACTACGACTACAACTCAAACCTATACAAAATCTACACCTGATTTCTAACCCAAATCAATTCATCTCTGCAACACTTATGGGGGATCATCTTCCAAGTTGGCGCCCAAACTATTGAACTTGGCCACGTACTCAAATAGTTTTTTGGCAAAATCTTCCACCGTTTCTTTCTCGCTCTTATTCATTTAAGAGATTGCAATCCTACTTGTTGGACGCGATTAACATCTAGGAACCTAACACCGGGAACACGTTATAGAGCCCAAACCGGGAACACGTTATCAAAGCCCAAACCGGTTTTCTAATGAATGTGAGGTACACTTACGTGTGAATGAGGGCTTTGATGTATTATAATTTGGATTGCATATGCGGGTTTGAATGGACAAGAAATATAACTAGGTTATGCAATTGTACTCTATCTTTGTCCTGGAAACTAATGTGATTTTGATTACTGAGAGTTAATTTTTTTCTCGATATATTAGATGTTGGAATCCAACCCGC
Source organism: Helianthus tuberosus (assembly GCA_030545235.1). Classification (NCBI taxonomy): domain Eukaryota; kingdom Viridiplantae; phylum Streptophyta; class Magnoliopsida; order Asterales; family Asteraceae; genus Helianthus; species Helianthus tuberosus. The sequence goes on from JARYGA010060516.1 coordinate 4,344,556, forward strand.
TATTAATGTGGGCATATATGCTTCCAAAGTGGAGTATGAAACTCAAATTAAAGTTATAAACAAGCAACCGACAAATTAAATATAAAGCTGACACAATCTGTAGAATTAGAAGCTTTTGCACAATATGATTTTCATCCTCATAAACTCACTCAAAATCATCCCGCAAGAGGTTAACGGTTACTTGAATTGCTTAACAATTCCAATTCGTCCCTCTTGCAGTATAAAGAACAAATATGTAATGTTTATGTAGAAACAAACGATCATCTCAATTCATTAGGAACTTGACATTTAAGAAAATGTATGTTTGAACTATGTACTTACTTATAGACAGGGGCGGACTTAAGTTTAGCCCAAAGTGGGCGGGCGCACCCCCGGGAAAAAAAAAATTTAGTGCTAAGTTCTGTCGAAAATCCCGTCCGCACCCCTTGAAATTTTCCGTCCGCACCCCTTGGATTTTTCCGTCTGCACTCTTTGAATTTTTCGTCCGCACCCCTTAGGTAAAAAGTGTTATCAATTTATATTTTAAATTTTTTTTAGTAAACTCTTATTTTTTTAGAAACACTATCTAAATTATATAACTTTTAATACCGAAATAACTAAACCCAAATGCCCAATACCTTTAGCTAGCCCACTACTAAGTATTAGCCCAATAAACAAACCCAACAAATCAACAATATTTCAAATTAAAATAAAATAAACAAGCCCCAAAACCCTTGCATATTCTCTCCCGCTCTCTATCATCCCTGCACGCATGCCAGCGATCAGAACATCAGCGACAACAGCAGCTGCATACCTCCGTAATCAGCCATCATACCACCGCCGATCGAACACGGGTAAGTTTCTTTGTTATTTTTGATGATTTTTGGTTGATTTTTTAATTATTTTTGGTTGATTTTTGGTGGGGTGGGACGGAACCGGTAGCCACCGGAAGTGAATTTTTGATGGGAGGAGACATCTGTGCTTCGATATGTTATTTTGTGGTGGGTTATATACAGTGGCGGATCTAGGATTCCGACCAAGCGGGAACGTTTTATAAATACGCGATAACAAAATCGAAAAAACGTCAAATTTTTCCAAAATTTACACTAAAAACGTCAAAAATTTTCCGACCAAGCGGTAGCGGAGGCTACCCCTTGGTCCTCTATAGATCCGCCCCTGGTTATATATGTATATTTTGTTAGTGATGATGATGATATATTTTCTTTTTTGGTGGGTTATATACGATCAAACCTTTTTTTTAATGGTGTATATGATGTTTAGATGTTTTTTAGTGTGATTTACATTTTGATTTCTAGGGCTTGAATACTTGATACATTATGTAATATATTATGGAGCCATGAACTTATAGATCAATTTGTTTGTGATAGCCGATAGGAACCATGAGTAGGGACATTATGACACGATTTCTCAAGAGGAAAGTTGATACATCTTCCGAATTCGTTGATGTGGATACTCTTCCTTCGGATCCTTATGATCGCAAGCCGATTGAATCATATTTTACATGACCCGACCCGACTCGAACCAATTTTTTTACTTATATACCTTGGGGCCTAAAACTTTTAAAAATGTTTCGCACCCCCAAGAAAAAATTTCTGGGTCCGCCACTGCTTATAGACCAACTAAACACAACTTAAAAAATAATAACACTTAGGTGTTGTTTGTTTTTTCAGAGGTAAAACGTCTGCAGTCTGCGGACCACATCTGCAGACATCTGCAGCTGAAGAGGTGGACCAAACCTCTGCAGTCTGCAAGAAGAAGACTGTTTGTTTTACAGAAGTGTTTTTTAACTTCTTCAATCTAAACTACTTCCTTAACATGCACATCAGTAAACTACTTCGATAATTCGAACAACAATCTAAAACAACCATAATATTTGAAATTTAATTCAGATCTTCAGAACTTTGAAGTTATAATGATGCGTAACCGATGTATAATATCCAAAACATACAAACATTCACCGTATCTAATCAAAACAGACCGAAACGAACAGAAATGAACCAAAATACACCTAGAAACAATTGAAATTGTTCACCGAAACTGATTGAAAAGAACAAAAGTCTTTACATTATTTTTTTCCGGTTTCAATCGTTCATACAATTTTAAGTGATAAGAACAATCCGAAATGTTTTCAACTTTGATCGAACCAAAGAAACTTGTCCGAAATGTCCAGAATCACACTGAAACTCAATCGAATCAATCTGATATACTGCGCATAAAGCAAACAATTTCAGTTCGTTATTTCATTATTGTATCAGATTCAGATGTTTATAAAAGATCAGATGAAGTTTGTATTGTATCAGTCGAAGAACAATGTTTTTTTGCTTTCAAAACAATTTTATATAACCATTTTATGAACAAGATGCAAAACTTTCAGTTTAAAAACAATTTTATATAACCATTTTATGAACAAGATGCAAAACTTTCAGTTAAAAAACAATTTTAAGCGATTTGTATTATCTGAATCGTTCAAAAGTTTCACCGAAACTGATCATTTTAGTCCGAAACACATGAACAATACACGAACAACACCGAAACTTGATCAAATCAGTTCGAAATTCGATGAAACTTGTCCGACTCGTAACTCGATTACTAACCTCACAATCAACACGACTACTCACAACAACTCATCAAAACAACAAATAATCAACAAAACTCAAACATCAACAACACATATATTCAAAAACCTAACAACTAACCTTCCGATCAAGAGGTGGAACGACTGCTGGAGGGGTGGAGAACGACTGCGGGGAGAGGTGGAACGACTGCTGGAGGGGTGGAGGGCAGCGTGGGGGCGGCTGGAGACGGTGGTGCTCGGCGTGGCGGCGGCTGGAGGTGGAGGAGCAGGGGAGGTCGGCTGAGGAATGGAGAAGAGAACTAGGGTTTTGAGAGTTTTGTGTTTGGAAGAGGTTGAAGAGGTATGTGAAGAGGTAAGACAGGATCTGCCCGAGGAAGAGCTGCTGAAGAGGTTTTTTAATAAATTGTCTTCTGAAAAACAAACAAGCTGCAGACCCCTATGTCTGCGCGTGGTCTGCTTGATGAAGACAAAAGAGGTCCTGAAGCTCTTTTAACAAAAAAACAAACAGCACCTTAGTTTTATACTTAAACAAGTTAATAGACTTTAACAAGATTGTCCTTTTTGGAACATGAAAAACTTGAGGGATGTTGAATCTTGATGATCCCCACAAGAACATTTAAGTAGACACTCATTGTCTTCTAGAATAATTGTCCATTTTATACATCAACATTTATTGTTTATAGTTTCTCCTCCAACCCAGATCAGATCCATTTTTCTCCATAAGATCACAACCCAAACCCCATTTCAATTCACTCAAACACAAACCCTAAATCCCCAAAACTCCCATGAAAAACCCCATTTCAAATTAGCAAAAACCCATAAAATTCAAACCAACCCAACCCTCAAAGATCAAAACTTGATCAATGAAAGCTGATAAGAAATGGGTATTCACACTCTTCTTCACAGCATTCATCTCCATAATAATCTTCATCACCTCAATTTACAACTTCAGTTCATCATACACTTTAACAAACTCCCATAAACCCATCTCCACCGTCCACCGTGGCACCGGCTACCCACCTGCGTTTGCTTACTACATCTCCGGCAGCCATGGTGACGGTGACAGAATATTCCGGCTGCTGCTGGCGGTGTACCATCCAAGAAACAGGTACTTGTTGCACATTGGGACTGAAGGGTCTGATGATGAGAGGATGAGTTTGAGTTTGTTGGTTAAATCGGTGCCTGCGATTCGGGCTTTTGGGAATGTTGATGTGATTGGGAAGCCTGATGCGATGACGTATATGGGTGCGAGTAATATTGCGGCTGTTTTGAGGGCTGCTGCTGTTTTGTTGAAGGTTGATGGTGATTGGGATTGGTTTGTTACTCTTAGTGCTTTGGATTATCCTTTGGTTACTCAAGATGGTATTGTTTTTGGTTAAAGTTTTGATTTTTATGTTGAATTTGCATGATTGTTTGTTCGTGTTTGGGTAAGGGTAAAACGGGTTTGAATTGGTTCGGTTTGGACTGGTTTGGATTAACGGCTTTTTGATGGTTATGTTTAATGATGAAAGTGATAGATTTGGACGGTTAGGTTGTTAGGGTTATTAGGGTGGAGATGATTGCGTAAGCATCATACGTAAGTTGTGTTACGAGAATTGGTTTCGGAATTTGCTGATAGTTGTCAGGGTAGATGTGATTGCTTAAGAAGGGGTTGATTAGGTTTAAGTAAGAAATTAAGAAACTTTTTGATGTTATACTTATTGGTTAAAGTAATGGATTTCGATGATTATGGATCATCAGATAATTAGGGTTCATCAAGATCAGGATTATTAGGCTAGACATGATTGCTGAAGATTGATGGTGATTGGGATTGGCTTGTTACTCTTAGTGCTTAGCTTTGGATTATCCTTTGGTTACTCAAGATGGTATTGTTTTTTGGTTAAAGTTTTGATTTTTATGTTGAATTTGCATGATTTGTTGCCTTGTTGGTTGGTGTTTGGGTAAGGGTGAAACGGGTTTGAATTGGTTCGGGTTAACGGGTTTCAGATGGTTATTGTTTTTGGTGAAAGTGATAGATTTGGATGGTTAGGTTGTTAGGGTTATTAGGGTGGAGATGATTGCGTAAGAATCATACTTAAGTTGTGTTACGAGAACTAGTTTCAGAATTTGCATGATTTTTGGTTGGTGGTTGGGTACGGGTGAAATGGGTTTGAATTGGTTCGGGTTAACGGTTTTTGATGGTTATTGTTTTTGGTGAAAGTGATAGATTTGGATGGTTAGGTTGTTAGGATTATTAGGCTGGACATTATTGCGTAAGAATCGTATGTAAGTTGTGTTACGAGAATTGGTTTTGGAATCTGCATGATTGTTGGTGGTTGGGTACGGGTGGAACGGGTTTGAATTGGTCTGGGTTAACGGGCTTTTGATGGTTATGATTAATTGGTTATTGGTGAAAGTGATAGATTTGGATGGTTATTTTGTTAGGGTTATTAGGCCGGACATGATTGCGTAAGAATCGTACCCAAGTCGTGTTACGAGAATTGGTTTCGGAATTGGCATGATTGTTGGTTGGGTACGGGTGAAACGGGTTCAAATTGGTTTGGATCAACGGGATTCGGGTGGTTATAGTTATTGGTGAAAGTAATGGATTTGGATGGTTAGGTTGTTAGGGTTATTAGGCTGGATGTGGTTGTCAGGTTCTGTAAGAATCGTACGTAAGTTGTGTTACGAGATTTGGTTTCGGAATTTGCATGATTGTTGGTTCGTGGTTGGGTACGGGTGAAACGGGTTTGAACTGGTTCAGGTTAACGGGTTTTTGATGGTCATAGTTATTGGTGAAAGTGATAGATTTGGATGGTTAGGTTGTTAGGATTATTAGGCTGGACATGATTGCGTAAGAATCGTACGTAAGTTGTGTTACAAGAATTGGTTTCGGAATTTGCTGATAGCTGTCAGGGTAAATGTGATCATGTGATTGCTTAAGAACAGAGTTGATTAGATTCAAGTAAGAATTTAAGAAACTTAAATGTCTGATTTATTGGCAATATTTGAGCATGCTAATTAGTATCTTTTAATCGCTTAGCAATGAATTTGTCTAGTTGTGAAAATATTACAGTTATATTGTTGTCTTCCTATTGCCATATTTGCGTGGTGCGGTATACGTTTTGTGATTTTCGTTGCCATGCGTGGATCGAACAATGATCACTTGGGAGTAGTAACCACAATGGGTATGTCGAGAACATACATGGCAACAACAATGTTATATGGAAATAGTATTGTGGTTATGTAGTAATTATATTATATTCATAGCTAGATTATAGTCATGTAACTGAGGAATTAGGAAATATTTACATAATTGGTTTGAATTGGTTCGATTAACGGCTTTTTGATGGTTATAGACTTATAGTTATTGGTGAAAGTAATAGATTTGGATGGTTAGGTTGTTAGGGTTATATTAGGGTGGAGATGATTGCGTAAGAATAGTACGTTTTGTCACGTTAATTGGGTTCGGAATTTGCTGAGAGTTTTTAGGGTAGATGTGATTGCTTAAGAAGGGAGTTGATTGGATTTAAGTAAGAAATTAAGAAACTTTATGACGTTATACTTATGGGTTAAACTTTAAAGTAATGGATTTCAATGTTTATGGATAATCAGATAATTAGGTTCTTCGTGATTAGGATTATTAGGCTAGACGTGATTGCGTAAGAACGGTATATTTCGTCACGTTAATTGGTTTATGAATTTGCTGATGGTTGTTGGGGTAGATGTGATTGCTCACGAACGGAGTTATTAGCTATAAATCTATAATTAGTATCTTCTAACCCCTTAGAAATGAATCTATCTGATTATGAATGTAATATAGTTATTCTGTTGTCTTACTATTGCTATATATATGTGCATGATGCGGTGTACGTTTTGTGATTGGTATATATTTTGTGATTACTGTTGCCATTCGTGGATCTAACAATAACACACATGGGAATAGTAATCACAAGAGATATGTAACGGACATACGTGTCAACAACCATCATATAATATAAGCCGATAACATGGTAACTATTTTTTTATCATAATTAGATAATTATGTAAATGAGGTATTAGGCTGTATTTAGCATACATGCATATATGCAATTATACATATACAATTTTTAAAGAACAAATCTATAGACATGCAACTTTCAAGGCTAACACAGTGATACAAATTTTACTTGTAATCGTAGGAAATATTTATATTATTTACATTGAATCTTACCAGTGACTGTTGTTTGTGTATTTTGAATCAGATATGTCGCATGCATTCTCCTCCATTAGCAGAGATGCCAATTTCATCGATCATACAAGTGATCTTGGATGGAAAGAGTAAGCTTATAATCATTAGACTTAACACTTTTGTGGGTGTTCTATATATATATTTTTTTTTATTTTTTAAAATTCAAATATTCAATCACTTGAACTGATATTGAGTTTATCTTTGTTTAGGGGTCAAAGAATCACGCCAATTGTAGTTGATCCAGGGATCTATTTAGCCAGACGAGCTCAAATCTTTCGTGCCACCGAAAAACGTCCGTTACCAAACGCTTTCAAAGTTTTCACAGGCAAATTTCTCTTTTCTCTTAAGCATGTGTGAAATATCGGTGGCGTTTTTGATCCGTTTACTTATGATTCGGTCGATTTGGGTTGTGTAACATATAAAAAACACCTAAAATGAAATGGGTCAATGGGTGGAACCAGTCGAAAGTTTTTAAGCATTAAATCTATTCATTTAAAATAAGTTATTGTAAAAAATAATATAGTTTTGAAATCATATATGATGGTCAATCTGAGTCGCATTGAGTTACCAAACATACCTGTTTGACCCTAAACAAATTTGAGACGGGTCAAATGAATCGAACTAGTCGAACGTCACAATGGTGTGTTAATGCATAAATTCTCCAAAATCATTCTATTTAAAGAACGGATTTTCTTTGATTAATCTATCTTTCATAATCATATCCGACACCAGACAGAAAGTGTTTTGGGCCAACCAGATCTGACCCGCATTACAAAATTTAACTTTTTTTTACCCAACCTGCATTACAAAGAATTACCTTTTTTTACCCTGACTTCATAAATCTTTTCCTTGACTTTTCTGGAGATGCAACACACTAAAATATTTTCTTGATTTTTCAGGATCTCCATGGGTTATTTTGAGCCGTTCGTTCCTTGAATACTGTATTTTTGCGTGGGATAATCTCCCACGAACTCTTTTAATGTATGTTAACAATGTGATTTTGGCGGAAGAAGTCTACTTCCATACAGTTATTTGCAACTCACCCGACTTCAAAAACACAACCGTCAACGCGGATTTAAGGTACATGGTTTGGGACGATCCGCCCAAAATGGAGCCACTTTTCCTCAACAAGTCAAACTATGACGAAATGGTTGAAAGCGGTGCTGCTTTTGCAAGACAGTTTGCCAAAAACGACCCAGTTCTCGACATGGTTGATAGCAAAATCTTGAAACGTAGTGGTAACCGAGTTGCCCCGGGTGCATGGTGCACCGCGAGAAGGAGCTGGTTTGTCGACCCGTGTTCACAATGGGATGATGTTAATGTTGTTAGACCGGGAAATCAAGTGAAGAAGTTTGAAGAATCTTTAAAGAATGTGGTAGATGATTCAAGAGTAGATTTGAATCAATGTAGTTGAAAAAAGATTGAAGCTTGATTATGGTATGAAAATGAAGATGCATTGTTTGTTGTTTACAGAGATTTTTTTTTTTTTGGGGGGGGGGGGGGGGGGTCTTCTTGTGTTTTGGGTTTGTTATAGGTTTTGATGTAAAGTGATGAATGTGAAATCAAAGTAAAAACAATAAGAGGAATCCTCTTATTTTGTAAAAACCTGTTTTCAATGTTGTAATGCTCTTCTATCCTCTATAAACTTCATCCAACTATAAGAGACTCATCTCTTGTATTTTCTCTTTTTGGTTTTATCAAACACATGCTCTCAACTTGCCTAGATTTGCGTAGAGTATCGAGAAATCTAATATGAACATAGAGCGTATTGCTTTCGAAACCCTGGACTTGAGTGCCGATAATAGCGTGAAGAAGGAGATCATTCGTGTCTAGTGTTCTTGGTGATTACATGGACATGTTCTTTGTCTTCCCGAGTCCAACTTAATGTCGTCGACATGAATATAAATCGCTAGAAGGGACCTCGAGGCCTTGAATAAGAACTCATCCGTCCTCTCAAATGCTTATATAGCTCCTTTTACCTTATTTGCCCCCGCATATCTCCTAGAAATCAAAACAAAGGTGTATTTATGTAAAAAAAGAATATTTTAATGTTCATGCATGCTCATAACTTTAATGTAGAGCTCAAATATAAGCATTATAACTACATAAAGAATACTTGATTTCGCTTTGTCTTTCGACCCATATGAAAAACGAGTAAAAAACTCATGCATTGCTCAACTTCTTAAAAACCTCGAAAATCAGTAAACAGAAAACAAGAAAACCCAATTTAAGTGGTAAAAATAACGATAAGTTTATCTTGTTGTAGCGATGATTGGGTGGTGTTAATGATACATATATTTAAATTGATGATATAACGTTATATACTAAAAATTTAATATAATCACCCAATAAATTAAATTAAAATGACATTTTAAAATGTTAAATTTATATAATATTAAAGTTAAAGGTCGGTGCCTTTTACACTTTTAATTCTCCTTTTCTTTTACACTTTGGCCATCATACTTTCCTTTGATTGTTAGCCTCGGTCCCTCCTGCACCCCTTTTCTTTTAATATTCAATTGTTTGGCTTTTATTAAATGAGACGTTGATATGGTCATGGTTGCATTCTTTCAATTTCCATATTCTTTTTTTTAATATTTTGTAATTTTTAATTTACAAAAGAACTAACCCTGCATTCTTTCAATTTTCATTTTTTTTCTACTTAATGAAATTAATTGTACACATTTCAATAATAATATAATTAAATCATTATTCCATTCATATTTAGTACTAATTTAATTTAATTATTGCTGAACTTGATAACTAATGTTTTTTAAAAACATTTTTTATACTAAAATTTCACCTAGCTTTGAACTCACACCATTATTGTCGTCGTAAATCAAACACCATGCCTCTAGATCGTATGTGTTTTTTTTATTATTGTTTAACTAAATACTTTGTAATTGTTGAATATAATGTTCTTAATGAAAAAAATGTCATTTAATTCGCTTAGCTAAATAATAGAAAAAACAACGGGTCGAACACGTGTCGATAAGTTTTAGAACATTACGATTTATTTTGTAGGTTTTTCCATTCGGTTGCCATAGCGATTGGTAATATCATACCATACCGGTACCTTACCAATCCTGTAATAAACCAAACCAAAAACGACTGAGTAAAAGGCAAAAAAACACCCTAATCCTTCTAAATTGACAAAAACAACCCTTGGACTTTTGAATACTTTCTATAAACTTTATAAATCGTCATTTTCACCCCATTGGGTTTTAACTTTTCAAATTTACCCCTATATTGTGGTTATTTTTATGTACGTGTCGGTATAAATTCACATTTTGACATAATTTTTTCGGAAACGAGTCGTGTCATATATAATGCATTTTCATGCTTATTTTTATGTACGTGTTCGATTGGTCTACATTTTGACTTTTTAACATGCGTGTCAGTATAAATTCATGTTTTTGCGTAAATGATACAAAACTCATGTTTCAACATAGTTTTTTTTTTCGGAACGAGTCTGGTCAAATATAATATGCTTTCATGCTTATTTTTACGTACGTTTTCGTTTGGTTTACGTTTTGACGTCAACTGTGTTCGCAAACTAGTAGTAATAATTAAGTAGTAAATAGAATTCATTACATTTTGGTCCTTCAAGGTTCGACCTTGTAAATTTAAGCCCCTCATCTTTTACTTCAAAGCCAGCAACTTGATCTCCGAAGCGAGACTGAAGAGAAACCTAGGGTTTGGATCCAACTTCATGGCGGTTCTCTTTCAGAAATTTCAAAAGGTATTCATTTCGTCTTCTATCCGTTTTATCTATAAACTGTTGCAATATTCATATATTCATAGGGTGTTTACTTTTGCTGAATTGGATCTTCATTGAACTTTTGAAGCAATTTTGACTTGCTTACTGAAATATATGATGATTAATCTTAGAATTATGTAATAAGGTGCAGGTTCATGCCAAATTTTGGTCAAAAATGGTAAAAGAAAAACCCTAAGTAAGGCTGGAATTAACCTAACTTAAAACAGCCTAAACTAGCCCTAAACTGTAGGATTATAAACTAAATTTCTGATTTTATTGTAATTATTATTATTAATAATATGATGATTAATCTTAGAATTATTTAATCATTTTAAATTTAGGATCTTGGTTTTAAAATGCACCCTAAAATGCGATGCGGTGCGATGACATGATGCGAGGATGATGCGCCCTAAAATGCATAATGCGCTCTTGATGCGCTCATTTTTCTGAAATCGGCCACTATAGAGTATAAATTGTACAATGAGCTTGTAGAATGTGCTTAACAAGCTTGTACAATGAGCTGATGAAGTTGTTAAATGAGTTCGTACCTAGATTACATGTACTTTTTGCATAGACTACTTGTACACTTAAGAGTTCAAGGCTTAGGGGCTGTTTGGCAACATCTGAATGTTTAAGTGCTGAACCAGTAAGTAAGAGGTATGAACCATTAAGAGCCTGTATAATGCTTAATCGTTCAGAGGCAAATGTCTGACCAATTCAGATTAGAGGTCTTAACCATTCAGACTCTGTATAAATCTTCTGAACCATTTAGACATCTGCTCGTGAAACAAACAGTCTGAACCATTAAGTGTTGAACCAGTAAGAGGTCTGAACCATTAAGAGTCTCATTAAGAGGTAAACAAACAGCCCCGTATTTTGGTTATATTGAACTTCTGTCATGGTGCTAGAGCTGTTTTGTTGTATTTATTTATTTATTTATTTATTTTAGTCTCTAATTTTTTAGTGTTTAAAGTTAACAGGTTGAAATATTATCTATAAATATTTTATAAATAACAAATGCCTTGCATACGTATGCGCGCGCATCACGTATTGCGCATCGGCTTTTGGGATCAAAACGCATCGGAGCGCATCACGCATTTTAAAACCAATTATAGGATAATGGTGATTGGTGACTAATGATGTTAAATGGCAGACGGTGATTAAACCGTTTGAAACGGTTGTTGGCGCCAAAATCTTCAATCATCGTTAACCGCCATTTAACCACCAAAATCAGATTGTATATATACAACTCTATGTTATCGTTGTTCATCACCAAGATATTTCGATTGTAAACATTTAATCGATTATCCATATTATTCAAGTACTTGTACTCTGTTTTCTTAATCAAGTTTCAATCTTGATTTATTTCTGCATTCGAGTGATGATACACAAGAGTGTGAATGAGAGAGATATTCTGCTGCCACCAACATAATTAAGCCTTAAACATGTCTAAAACCCTTAAAAATTGGTATTTTATACTATGCACCTAGCTTAAATAGCATGTCGTGTGTGTTGATATAATAGCTAGTTTATGGGAGCTTCCTTATTTTTGCTATTATATGTTTAGTTTGTGGGCACGCTTGCCAAAAGCCCGACATTCGCAAAGGATCCAAGACGCCTTCAATTCGAAACAGACATAAATCGGCTCTTCCTCTATACCAGGTCATATTCTTTTTATAAAACATAACACGCTTGATTTATTTATATCATACAAGAATACTGATTTAGTAACGTATCGTTTGCAGCTATAACCGGGTGGGAAAGGATGCTGAAGAAGCAGATATCGAGGAGATTATAAACATGGCAAGTAAATCGGACCTAGCAGATCAAGAAAAACAGGTTCAAGAAAACATTCATTCTCAAATTACGAACTTCTGCACGTTTATGGATCATATTCTACTTCCTGAATCGAAATCCGATGATGAAACATCGCAACAACACACCACTCCTCCTCGTCGTAGTGGCCTTAGTCTTGCAATTGGTCGAAACGCCCCACCGAACATGCAAGTTGGTAAATTTTTATCACTCAAGTCTAGGGCTGTTCATGAGCCGAGCCAGGGCAAGCTCTGGCTCGGCTCGATTATAAACCGAGCTGGCTCAGCTCGGCCCGGATTTGAAACCGAGCTGAAAATCTAAGCTCGGCTTGGCTTGGTTTGGCTCGATTGTAAAAAGAAATGTAATACATAGCTCTGAAAATTCAGTAGTATAAAATATTATTTAATACTTTAAAAGAACATATCCAAAATCAATTCAACAACACAAAATAAGTTTTAAATTTTAATGAAATACAATATTAGTTCATTAACATAGTAATCAACCTTCAAATATGCGATATATATCAAATTACACTCCTGAATACATGTAAATAATAATCTATTTTTTTGTAATATATTATAATATGTATATAAATAAATATTATAAGTAAAATAATCCGAGCTAAGCCGAGCCGAGCTACCAAGCGAGCCAATCCGGCTCGTTACGAGTCGAGCTGAGCTAGGCTCACTTTCTAACCGAGCCATGTCGAACGAGCTTTCTCCAAGCTAAATCCGAGCAAGCTTCAAGCGAGCTCCGAGTCGTGAGCTTTTTGGACAGCCCTACTCAAGTCTTGAACTTCTATTATAAGTTGTTTTGTTACATTTTAATTAATGATGAAATTTTCAGCACAGATATCCCCGAGACAAAACCGTTGACTTTTGCAGAGTCACGCCAAAGGTTAAAAGAGCTAATGGGCTACACCCTTGAGCTCAAACCGTCTCAAATTCCCCACGAACAGGCGGGCCGGGGTTTATTCGTAGACGGTGAAGCAGATGTCGGCTCGGTAATAGCACTCTACCCAGGTGTAATCTACTCTCCTGCGTATTACCGTTACATCCCCGGATACCCAAGAGTCGACGCACAAAACCCGTATCTTATAACCCGCTACGACGGGACTGTAATTAACGGTCAACCTTGGGGTACGGGTGGTGAAACGAGGGAAGCGTGGACGCAGTCTAGCGTTTATCGGCCCCACCCGAGTGAAGCACGTTCCGAGACGGGGTCGGACCGGGTGTGGAAGATGTTAAGCAAACCGTTAGAAGCGTCACGGGTCTGGTTTACCGGTGAGGTTTTGGAGCGAAGAAACCCGTTAGCGTTAGCTCATTTCGCAAACCACCCTGCTAAGGGTGTGGAACCGAATGTTATGGTTTGCCCTTATGATTTTCCGTTGAACGAAAAGGGTATGCGAGCGTATATACCGAATGTTGTTTTCGGGGGTGTAGAGGAAGTGAAGATGAAAAGATTTGGGAGTTTTTGGTTTAAGTCGCGAGGCGAGTCAAATGATGGTCAACAGACGGGTCCGGTTATTAAGAGTCTTGCGCTTGTTGCGACAAGGTTGATTAGAGATGAAGAGGTTTATTTGAATTATAGATTGAGTAATTCAAAGAGAAGGCCTTCTTGGTATACTCCTGTTGATGAGGAAGAGGATAGAAGAAGATGGAGCTAAACAAACATGTTTTTTTAGTGTTTATTTTGAGGTTTAATAAGATTTAAGAACCAGAATTAGCAGTTTTGGTGTTGAGAGGATGTTTGAAAACAAAAGATTTTGTATTCTTGTTATGATGTGGTGTACTCACTTCTAAAGATGTTTTTGGTAAACCTATACAAGTGATATTGACTTTAGTTTAGTTCTTCTATTGTTTTATTTACATTTTTAAAGTGAGTAAACTATCCAATGTGATGTAACATAAGATAAAACCTTCAATTTACGATTACTTATCTAAAGTGTAATCTGATATGTATTGGTTTTGTGATTAGAATGATATTTTGGTTATAAACAATCAGTGGTCTATAACTTGAACCGGTTTGAACCGATTTAGATTTTTTTTTTCACCAACCCGGTTCAGTTCATACCCGAACTGGGTTTAAAAAAAACCGAATTTGTACACATCTAGAGAAATCTATTTAGTCTAATATCTATTTTAATGCTTAAATAAATTAACAAACATCAATCACATGAAATTAAATGGTGTCCTTGTAGATTTGTAATTCTGAGAATTTCGCTCAGAGGTTGATTGGTCTGTCCTCTCTAGTGGACACGCAGGTTTGATTCCCGTTTAGGCCATTTTCGAGGACATCTGGGTGAAGGTACAAATCGGGGCTTTAATTCCGGGCTCGAACCTAACAGGGGGGAGGGGGGGTTACAGATTTCATCCTGTTCTCGCGCATCAGGGGGTACGTTCTCACGGTGGTCAAGAAGTCGACCTTGGACACAACTCTGAGCAGGGTGGATTTACACGTGAAATTCTTTGCCGTTAAAAAAAGGGTGTTCTTGTAAACTTATTATTGAAGTCTTTTAGTGTTTAATTTTTTTAAAACCGGTAAACTTTATTAACTTATTATTGCCAAATGCCTTCTGGTCCCGCAGCACTCCATGTCTCTTCTAAACGGGAGACTCAGGTTCAAATCTTATTACCAAGGAATTTCTCCGGTAAAACAAGCCACAGGGTTGGATTTTTACGAGCCAATTGGTTTCCTCTAGAACGGTTTGACGTCATCCTCGAGCGTCAAACTAATAATGGGCTGTAAGGTATGTCAATTTATGACGTCATGATGTGGCAATCATATAATTTAAAACTTGAATCAAGTTTTTTTTAACTAATTATATACATGTGATTAGTTTTACTGAATGCCTTTAAAAAAATTTAGTTTTACTGCATTAAATCGGTAGCGAAGTATATAAACAAACCCTTGCAGACTTGTAAATATCTAACATTTGAAACCCTAAATATACATACATCGATAGGCAGCTCGCTGAAAGCTTCAATTGAAGCTCATACATCACGGTATGCACACTTGTGTGTTTCTCTTATTACTGTTATTTATTAGTTATCTATATATGATTCCCTGTAGTTTCATCAATAGGTTGATAATATCAGACTGTATTTTGATATGAATTGTGTGTGTGTGTGTGTGTGTGGGGGGGGGGGGGGGGGGACAGTAACACCATTTATTATTTTGATAAAATTTTCACACCCTCTGTACGACCGGTTATACGGCCCGTGTAGAATAATCTGACATGACAAATATTGGGTCGTATAATATACGGCTCGTATAGATGGAGAAAATATTAGGTCGTATAACATTCTATTCGGTTCGTGTAACAATATACAGGTCGTGTAACATTATTTGAGGTTTGGGTCGTATAACATTATATGAGGTTTGGGTCGTATGACATTATACGGGTCGTATAATGTTATACAACTCGTATACATGGAGACAAAAAAACATTTTCTGGAATTTTTTTGTGCAACATTCTCCTATACAACCCGTATAGCTCTATATGGGTCGTATAACTCTATACGGGTCATATAGTGGCCCGTATAGAATAATCTGACATGACAAATATTGGGTCGTATAATGCTATACGGCTCGTATAATGTTATATGGGTCGTATAACTCTGTATGGGCTGTATAGATGTATGGGTGTGAAAATAAGATTTTAGGGGTGTGTGGGAATAGTGGGAGCCATTTGTAATTGTCATGTATTTGGGTTGCATTGTTTTTTACTTTTGATACTGTTGTTTTTTTTTTTTTTTTACAAAGTTCTATAATGTGAGTATGTGACTATTACATGTGTTTGACAGATACATTTTCTTGTTGAGCAAGTTTTCATCAGCTGCTTCTCTGATGGCCACAAGTAAGTTAACGTTCCATCGGATTACTTGTGAAGTTAGCGGTTGTTTGGTTTTGCGTCAACTGTATTTTATCGTACAAATATCATGTATGAACACATTAGATTAAAGCAATTATGAAAAGCTGATTTGAATCATCATCATGATGCCTATAGACAGGGTTGTAAAAATCGGGATTAATTGGTAATATGCAGTTCACCAATTAATTCACCTGTCGGACCTAAAATCTGTAATAAGTCAAGTTTTGGTCAAAAATTTTGAAGTATTCGAAAAATTATACTTATTAAACCGATCCGTTTAATAAGTTTGAAAAATTATATATAAAATTTTGAAAACATTTGTATTTATATATATTAGTTTGAAAAATTACATATAAAATTCCAATCCGATTAATCGCTAATCGGTACCCCACCGCTCGACTAATGTCTAGCAATTTTTACAACCATGCCTACAGAGATGGTCTTTAAAAATTATATATGTTCATTTTTTATTGAAATTGTTAGTATACGGGTTTGCCTTTGTTTTTTTTTCTTTTTTTTTTTGCTTTCTGAAAATAGCATACTAGTCATTATAATGAGGACATATTCATCGATTACAGTAGAAAACATGTCATCTTAGCCCTTTGAAGATAATGAAACCTTGATTTTGAAATTAACTTGCACGTATCATCACTTTTTTCATCTTATTGATTTATTAATTATGTGCTGCTAACAATTTTGGTCTTTCAACTAGTAGTCCAGCATTGTCGAGGAACGTATACTATGTAAATATATTACAACTAAGTTCGGATGCAATAATTTTTGCTATGTGTAGTCTTTATTTATTTCTTAATTTGTTTCCTGATGGTGCATGCATATTGTTCACAGGACTTCAGTTTGAGAATTCATGTGAAATTGGTGTGTTCTCAAAGCTAACAAATGCTTACTGTTTGGTAGCAATTGGTGGCTCTGAAAATTTCTACAGGTTTATTCTTGTGATTCGTGTTATATGAATATAATATATACTCTATGCGATTAAAGAACATGTTACAAGCATATTTGAATATTTGTTTTGCAGCACATTTGAGTCTGAACTAGCAGACGTTATTCCTGTGGTTAAGACCTCTATTGGTGGCACGAGAATCATTGGACGTCTTTGCATTGGTAAAGATTCTACAAGCTTTTGCAATTTAGATTATTATTATTATTACTATTATTATTTTTACACGGGTTCTAAATTATCTGTTATAGGTAACAAAAATGGGCTTCTTTTGCCTCATACTACTACTGACCAAGGTAAACCCATAAACTTTCATTTCATTTTTTTTTTGAATTTAGCATTTGATTTATAGCTTTTAGGTATGGATGGAAAGCATGAACCATTATTAAAAGACTGGGTTGATTTGGGCAAAAATAAATGGTATATGGGTCGATTTGGGTAGTCAACAGGTCAATATGGGTCTACTCAAATTCGTCAACCGGGTCAAAACAGACAATTGTTATAGAACTTGTTTACTTAAAAAGAGTCTAAATGGGTCAATATCACACATGAACATTAGTTTGTTCTCATTTGTGTTAAGAATAATATATGTGTTCACGAACTGTTCGTGAACATTACATTACAGAACGAGATTTTATGTTCTTGTTCGTTTGTTAAGGCAATAAACTTGTTTGTGTTCGTTTGTGTTTGTTTGTTTATTTTAGGCAGCAAATGAATGTGAATGTTGATGAACACAAATGAGCGCAGACTAATGTTCATGAACACAAATGGAAATAAACGAACACAAACAAGCTTTCATGAACATAACATATAGTACACCGACACTTATTAAATATTTTATTTGTCGCGATTTATAAATGTTTAAATAAAATATAAAAACTAAAACACCAATGAACTATCAAACACAAACGAACACGTTACCGAACGTTCACGAACATAAATGAACGAACGCGGCCTCTGTTCATGTTCATTCATGTAACTAAACGAACGAAATTTCTTGTTCGTGTTCGTTTGTTTAATAAACAAACGAACACAAACGAACTTCCCGCCGAACGTTTGGTTCGTTTGCAGCCCTAATGGCATGTGTGACAAATATAACTATGATAACCATAAAAGTTAAAAACAATTTATTGATGATTTGCTTGCATGCGTGATTTCAGAGCTTCAACACTTGAGAAACAGTCTGCCTGATGCAGTCGTGGTTCAACGCATTGACGAAAGACTATCTGCCCTTGGAAATTGCATAGCGTGCAATGACCATGTTGCCCTCACTCATACCGATCTTGATAGGGTAAACATCAATATATACTTTAATGATTTTATTACTTATGCATGATGATAACATACTTATATATGTTTAATTAGGAAACAGAGGAAATGATAGCCGATGTTCTTGGTGTAGAAGTTTTCCGGCAAACAATTGCTGGTAATATCCTTGTGGGCAGCTATTGTGCCTTTTCAAATAGAGGTGGCATGGTAAGAACGTTATGATCTATACTATACATGTTGGGTTGACCCGAAACACTTTCCAAATTTTATAAATAAAAGAGATAATTTTAAAATGAGAAAAATGCCCGGATAGTCCTTGTGGGTTGCCCAAATTTCACCTGTAGACCCCAACTTTCTAAAATTACACTCTTGTTCCCTGTGGTTTGTCTAGTTACTCGGATAGTCCCTGAAGCGGATGAAGGGTGGTTTTATCCGCTTCAGGGACTATCCGAGTAACAACTAATCAAACCACCGGGAACAAGAGTGTGATTCTAGAAAGTTGGGGACTACAGGTGAAATTTGGGCAAACCACAAGGACTATCCGGGCATTTTTCTCATTTCAAAAAATAATATGATATTTTTTTGTTTTACTCGTATGGCCCGCTAGAAATAAAACATACCCTGAATCAACATGTGATCACAGGTGCACCCACATACTTCTATTGAAGACTTGGATGAGCTGTCAACCCTGCTTCAGGTTCCCTTGGTGGCGGGGACCGTTAACCGTGGTAGCGAAGTGATTGCTGCGGGCCTTACCGTCAATGATTGGACCGCGTTTTGCGGGTCAGATACTACTGCAACGGAATTGTCTGTGATTGAGAGTGTTTTCAAGCTTAGAGAAGCTCAGCCCAGTGCTATTGTGGATGAAATGAGAAAGTCGTTGATCGATACCTATGTCTGATAAGTATTGAGTTCTATGTTTGTCGTTGATTATAAGTCAACACTAACTCTGTGTTTTTTGTTTTAACTTTTTTTTTTGTTTTGTTTTATATTTGGTTTTGCTACTGTTTTTATGTTAGGAACTTGTTGGAAGGCTCTTTAAAAGTAGCATTTTTGAAATTGTTATGTTGAAAACATTGTTTATAGATATGCCCTTGTCGTTTTATATATTGAGGTTCTTGAATGGAAGAAAGGAAGGTCCGAAAGTTTTAGAAAAAAACATGGGATAACAATAATAATAATAATATACGGATGAGCAGAGGGTACTAAAATCAAATAGGTACCGTGGTACTGGAAGTACGTAGTACTCATTTTGTGTTTTTTGGAATCGGTACTTTCGGTTCGTTACAAGTATTTATGCTTTTTTTACCTTTGAATACTATACCGGTACAACACTGGTACTGGTAATATTTTTTACGATTTTTGAGATCGGTACTTTTAGTACTTTTTGGCTCTTGTTCGGTTTGTATTCATCTCTCAAGGACATCAAAGTGATTTTTATTTACGCGATTAACATATGAATGACCTATGTGTTATTTTTACTATACACATAGCCTACTGTTTTTACTTTTATTGTAGGAATGAATTTACCAGTTTTGAGTTTTGATATGAATAGATTGGCATTCAGACGAAATTCTGTTTTATGTTATTATTTAACTAGGTTTGAACCCTGTGTATTATACGGGCTGCATAAATATAATTTTATATAATAAATAATAAAAAATACATCTTTAAAAATACTCGTGTATTGCACGTGTTTAATAATAAGCAATATTCAAATAACATATACATATTCCTATTTCGAATATTTGAGTTTGATGTTTAACCAAATATTTTTTTAATAAGATGCTAATCTATAAATTTTGAATGAATAATTGTATTCGAAACTTTGCTTATACTTACATTGAATAATACATTAAAAAATAATATCCGGCATAAATTTAGAAGTTAAAAAGTTAGTTTGTATGTAGCAAAATGAATAATGAAAAATTAAAAAGCTATGGAAATAAAAATATTCAATGATATTAAAACAATTATTTATCATTATCTAAATTTTTGTTTAAAATTATTTATAGAAAAACAAATATTTATTCTTGTCTAATTTTTCTTTGAAATTATTATTATTATTATTATTATTATTATTATTATTTAATATGATCATTATCTAAATTTTTGTTTAAAATTATTTATACAAAAACAAATATTTATTCTTATCTAATTTTTGTTTGAAATTATTATTATTATTATTATTATTATTATTATGTGAGAAAGCACCAGAAAGTGACACGTGTCCAAAAAAGATTTTCATTTATTAGTATAGAAAGACTAGAATTGAGCCCCGCGTTGTGGGACGGAGGCGTAAAATTGTAGCACCAAAGGTAAGGGCGTATTTATGATCAAAACGTGTTAGAGTGTTACAGGTAGTGGCGGTGACGGGTTGCAGTGACAGTTGCAACGTCGGTGGTCGGGTGGAGGGTGGCGGCGCAACGATGGTTGGCGGTGGCGGGTAGTGACGCCAACGAGTGGCAGGTTGTGTTGGTGATGAAAGGTGAAAGAGGGAATGGAATGAAAAAAAACAAGTGAGGTGTATGGAATGAATTTGTGGGAATTGCATGCCTTATCTAATGAGTGATTCTATTACATTGACCAACCAAACACACTTTTTTTCGTTCCCTTATAATAGTTGATTCTATTCCGCCTCTTATTCATGCTTACTGAACACTACCTTTAAGTTTTTGGACCCTATCGTGATAGTGTTGTTTTGACCTTAAGTTTTGAGACAAGTAGATCATATATTTGTTTTTAATGTGTTTATTGTTTTTATTTTACATGTTAATTGTTTTTCTTATGTGTTCAAACAACAGCTGTCTCCGGTTGTATTTCTCGACGTTTTTTTACGAGTATTAGATGTACTTTCCGTCATACTAAAAAGACAAAATTGCAGAAAACAACCTTTATGTATACCCCAAACTGCACTTTATACCTTTCACTATGAAATCCGTCAAAACCAACCTTTACGTTCATGTTTTGTTACACATCACAACCTTTACACCAAACCTAGTCAAAAAAGTCAGTTAAGTTGCCCCACGTGCGATGCACGTGAGGGCATATATGTCTTTTCCTTTGAATAATATATTTAAATAAATAATTAAATCAGATTTTAAAAAACTAATATATATATATACCCTTTATCCTTTTCTCTTGGCTCTCTCTCTCTCTCTATTCAACAAACCCCCACCACCACCACCAAATTCAACCACCTTCACCACCAAATTCAGCCACCGTCACCACCGAATCCAGCCGGCATGAATCAACGATCGGCTTGAATCAATGATCTCTTCCGCCATCGGCTTGAATCAACGCACGTCGTCTCTCTCTAACTCTATCTCTTCCGCCATCAGCTTGAATCAAAAATCGTCATCGGAAACTTTTGTTTCACCGGCGCTGCTATGGCTGCTGGTCGAGAAGCTGTGGAAGCTGTGGAAAAGGATGACGTCGCTGCTGGTGTTACGGTTTTAAAGAGCATTTGAGGAGATACTTGGTTATCAGATCTCTCGCTGATAAATTGTAACGGTGAGGGTGCTTTATTTGTTGAGGCTGAATTGGATTCGTGTTTGGATGATTTTGGTGAGTTTACTCCGTCGCCAGAGTTTCGGAGTCTTACTCCGACCGTTGATTATTCTGGCAAAACAGAGAGACAAAGATGGAAACCTTTTTTGCATTAATCAGATATGAAGAGATCAAAAACCTTGGCTATGTTGTGCGTGGTCGGAGGTGGTGGAGTTCAGGTGGTAGTGATGGTGTAGGTGGTTATCCGGTAGTGGAGATGGCGTGCGGTGGTGGTTACAGGAGATCATCGATGGGAGGTTGACGGGAATAGTGGTGTTCGGAATTTCAGTTTCAATCTGGTCGAAATTGCAGATGGTTATCATCAAATGTAAACCACCTCCGACCACCAACATTCACCGGTTATCATCAGTTATCGACGGTGCATACTAATGGCACTCTATACTTACTACTCATCGGAATTTCAGTTTCATTAATTGGGGGTAATCTGATATCAGGTTAGTCGAAGGAAATAAATAAAAAGGTTTAAATATAATATTCATTGTAAAAGGGGTCAAAGGAAAAGACATATATGCCCTCACATGCATCGCACATGGGGCAACTTAACTGACTTTTTTGACTAGGTTTGGTGTAAAGGTTGTTATGTGGGGGGGGGGGGGGGAATAGTGCACGGTCCTCCCAACCGCCGGAGTGATCCCACTCCGGGAGCCGCTACCCGACCAAGCTAACTCCGCGGTTTTGGCGGAGTAAAGGTTGTTTTCTGCAATTTTGTCTACTAAAAAACAAGTGGTGGAACCGATCATGGTGGCTGTCAAAATTCATGGATCAAATACTCAAAAATCAACTATCAGAAGAGTTTTACACAAAAAACTAACCAAAAATAGGTTTACAAACAAATCGACTCGAACTCTCATACACAACATCATCATGAAACCCTAAGAGAGAAACGAACAAACGAAAGAAGATCACAAATGCTCTAAATCAGGGATCGACTTGAAACCCTAAGAGAGAAAATGGCGATCTTGTAATATGATCTGAATTGTACGAACTTAGATGGGTCTTCAAACTTTATATCCTCAGTTGACCCGCTCCACAACCTGAACCGAATCCGCATGATTATAAGCCCACCAGCCTTCTCTTAAGTTAGGCCCATCAGTAGTCTTGACTCTTGAGTTAAGCCCAGCAGCAGCAACATATAACCCGCAGCCTTGCTCCATACTCAGCCCTCCAAGAATTGTGTTATGCACAAACATAAAAAATAAACATTTATAAGCTATTACCAATATATAATTATGTATTTGCCATTTAGAGAATTGCATATATTTCAACAGTGGCGGACCGAAACGCAGAAGAAGAGGAGGCAGACAACAACCGTCTCTGGTTGTTTTTCATGACATTTTTAAAGAGTATCAGATGTGTTTTCCGTCAGACTCAAGAACAACAAGTGGTGGATATGACGTCCAATGAAAGTGTTGTTCCGGTTCTAGAGCCGAATAGAGGTTTAATTTTTTGAATTTTGTATATGACTGAATGTTTACGAACCAATCCTAAGAAAATGATACATTATCTCAGTATGTATGTGTTTGTGTATGTGTATGTGTATGTGTATATGTATATGTATGAATGTATGTCTAGAGATGTATGAATAAATCATAGGGGGAAGAAATATCGTATCAACCACATACCAATCCTAAGAAAATGATACATTATCTCAGTATGTATATGTATATGTATATGTATGAATGTATGTCTAGAGATGTATGAATGTATGTCTAGAGATGTACGAATAAATCATAGGGGTAAGAAATATCGTATCAACCTATCAAGCACCCTTGTGAAACCATTTATTTATTTTTATTTCTGATGTTATGTTATTCCGATTTCTGGTTACACGTTTATATGAAAAATACAGGTTACTAGTTGATGATACAAGATTATATGTTTATTGCTAAAAGATTATATTTACATGATATGTTACAAGTTTCTATGTCCGTTATTCGGCAACTGAGTGTTATGCTTAGACGTGTTTTTGACTAGGTTTGGTGTAAAGGTTGTGATGTGTAACAAAACATGAACGTAAAGGTTGGTTTTGGCGGATTTCATAGTGAAAGGTATAAAGTGCAGTTTGGGGTATACATAAAGGTTGTTTTCTGCAATTTTGTCTACTAAAAAACAAGTGGTGGAACCGATCATGGTGGCTGTCAAAATTCATGGATCAAATACTCAAAAATCAACTATCAGAAGAGTTTTACACAAAAAACTAACCAAAAATAGGTTTACAAACAAATCGACTCGAACTCTCATACACAACATCATCATGAAACCCTAAGAGAGAAACGAACAAACGAAAGAAGATCACAAATGCTCTAAATCAGGGATCGACTTGAAACCCTAAGAGAGAAAATGGCGATCTTGTAATATGATCTGAATTGTACGAACTTAGATGGGTCTTCAAACTTTATATCCTCAGTTGACCCGCTCCACAACCTGAACCGAATCCGCATGATTATAAGCCCATCAGCCTTCTCTTAAGTTAGGCCCATCAGTAGTCTTGACTCTTGAGTTAAGCCCAGCAGCAGCAACATATAACCCGCAGCCTAGCTCCATACTCAGCCCTCCAAGAATTGTGTTATGCACAAACATAAAAAATAAACATTTATAAGCTATTACCAATATATAATTATGTATTTGCCATTTAGAGAATTGCATATATTTCAACAGTGGCGGACCGAAACGCAGAAGAAGAGGAGGCAGACAACAACCGTCTCTGGTTGTTTTTCATGACATTTTTAAAGAGTATCAGATGTGTTTTCCGTCAGACTCAAGAACAACAAGTGGTGGATATGACGTCCAATGAAAGTGTTGTTCCGGTTCTAGAGCCGAATAGAGGTTTAATTTTTTGAATTTTGTATATGACTGAATGTTTACGAACCAATCCTAAGAAAATGATACATTATCTCAGTATGTATGTGTTTGTGTATGTGTATGTGTATGTGTATGTGTATATGTATATGTATGAATGTATGTCTAGAGATGTATGAATAAATCATAGGGGGAAGAAATATCGTATCAACCACATACCAATCCTAAGAAAATGATACATTATCTCAGTATGTATATGTATATGTATATGTATATGTATATGTATGAATGTATGTCTAGAGATGTATGAATGTATGTCTAGAGATGTACGAATAAATCATAGGGGTAAGAAATATCGTATCAACCTATCAAGCACCCTTGTGAAACCATTTATTTATTTTTATTTCTGATGTTATGTTATTCCGATTTCTGGTTACACGTTTATATGAAAAATACAGGTTACTAGTTGATGATACAAGATTATATGTTTATTGCTAAAAGATTATATTTACATGATATGTTACAAGTTTCTATGTCCGTTATTCGGCAACTGAGTGTTATGCTTAGACGTGTTTTTGACTAGGTTTGGTGTAAAGGTTGTGATGTGTAACAAAACATGAACGTAAAGGTTGGTTTTGGCGGATTTCATAGTGAAAGGTATAAAGTGCAGTTTGGGGTATACATAAAGGTTGTTTTCTGCAATTTTGTCTACTAAAAAACAAGTGGTGGAACCGATCATGGTGGCTGTCAAAATTCATGGATCAAATACTCAAAAATCAACTATCAGAAGAGTTTTACACAAAAAACTAACCAAAAATAGGTTTACAAACAAATCGACTCGAACTCTCATACACAACATCATCATGAAACCCTAAGAGAGAAACGAACAAACGAAAGAAGATCACAAATGCTCTAAATCAGGGATCGACTTGAAACCCTAAGAGAGAAAATGGCGATCTTGTAATATGATCTGAATTGTA
Source organism: Helianthus tuberosus (assembly GCA_030545235.1). NCBI lineage: Eukaryota > Viridiplantae > Streptophyta > Magnoliopsida > Asterales > Asteraceae > Helianthus > Helianthus tuberosus. Next base: position 4,370,366 of record JARYGA010060516.1, read on the forward strand.
CGAACTTAGATGGGTCTTCAAACTTTATATCCTCAGTTGACCCGCTCCACAACCTGAACCGAATCCGCATGATTATAAGCCCATCAGCCTTCTCTTAAGTTAGGCCCATCAGTAGTCTTGACTCTTGAGTTAAGCCCAGCAGCAGCAACATATAACCCACAGCCTAGCTCCATACTCAGCCCTCCAAGAATTGTGTTATGCACAAACATAAAAAAATAAACATTTATAAGCTATTACCAATATATAATTATGTATTTGCCATTTAGAGAATTGCATATATTTCAACAGTGGCGGACCGAAACGCAGAAGAAGAGGAGGCAGACAACAACCGTCTCTGGTTGTTTTTCTTGACATTTTTAAAGAGTATCAGATGTGTTTTCCGTCAGACTCAAGAACAACAAGTGGTGGATATGACGTCCAATGAAAGTGTTGTTCCGGTTCTAGAGCCGAATAGAGGTTTAATTTTTTGAATTTTGTATATGACTGAATGTTTACGAACCAATCCTAAGAAAATGATACATTATCTCAGTATGTATGTGTATGTGTATGTGTATGTGTATGTGTATGTGTATGTGTATGTGTATGTGTATGTGTATGTGTATGTGTATGTGTATGTGTATATGTATGAATGTATATGTATATGTATGAATGTATGTCTAGAGATGTATGAATAAATCATAGGGGGAAGAAATATCGTATCAACCACATACCAATCCTAAGAAAATGATACATTATCTCAGTATGTATATGTATATGTATATGTGTATGTATATGTATATGTATATGTATATGTATATGTATATGTATATGTATATGTATATGTATATGTATGAATGTATGTCTAGATATGTATGAATGTATGTCTAGAGATGTACGAATAAATCATAGGGGTAAGAAATATCGTATCAACCTATCAAGCACCCTTGTGAAACCATTTATTTATTTTTATTTCTGATGTTATGTTATTCCGATTTTTGGTTACACGTTTATATGAAAAATAAAGGTTACTAGTTGATGATACAAGATTATATGTTTATTGCTAAAAGATTTTATTTACATGATATGTTACAAGTTTCTATGTCCGTTATTCGGCAACTGAGTGTTATGCTTAGACGTGTTTTTGTTTTGTTGGTTTTTGTGTATGTTAGGTTATAGGGGTTTTGGGAAAGCCATGGAAAAGAGTTAAAAAGACGTGTGTTGATAGATATAATTAACTTTATTTCGCCATAAGTATTTTGGTTTGAATTTTAAAATCCGATTACTCTATCCATCACCCCTAACCGGTTTGGGGTGTTACATTAAGCGTAACTTGTCGTTATTATAGAATTTGGAGGGGTGTTAAAGCAAGTCATAATGTCAGATATCTAGATTTTTCTATAGCTTTCTTGGGGCTTCAAGACATTGCGAAAATTCAGGATTTGTGTGGAGATTTCAAGAAAGTTTTTATAAAAAAAATATCTAGACTTGTGCATGCTTGTATACAATTTTTAATAATAATGGCTAGCTAGTATAAATAGAGCACATTCCTTTTCAAGCTCCCTAACCTCCAAATTTCAAAGCGCCATCTAAGTCTTCCTGGTAATGATTTGTCTTAACCAGTTATCCAGATTATGGGATTAGTATGGGCTTTCCCCGGACTCGTGCGGGTCCGGTTCTGTAGCTCTTCGTAAGCAAAGGTGCAATCCCTGGGATCAAGTACACATGACAATTCAAGAGTCATGATTATGGTTAAACAAATAAAAAAGAACTCTTAAAGAAGGAGGTTACAATACTTACATAACCAAAAACACAAAGCGAAATGGATTAGATATCAAGCTCAGCTTAATGAAAATCATATTATAATTCCCAATTCTTGTTATATTGTACACCTATGTCAAGAAACTAACTGAAAACAATTGAATGTAAAAAAAAGTTAGGTTTTCTTATATAGATGGAAAGGTTCAAGAAAGGAACAAAAAGGTCTCTCGGAAATCAGAAAACACAACAAGAAGCAAGGTTTAATTTCTCGTAATATTCCAAAAACTTCAAATATTAACGCAAGTACCATGCAAGCGTGGTATCTTGTAATCTTCCAAAAAAAGTTCAAAAATTAAAAGTTAACCCAACAATTCAAGGCAGATCGTCCCAACCGTGTATATCCTTCTTAATGCCCTCATTGAGATGTAAATTTACCTCACATTGTTTGGAAACCCTTGGCAATTCTTCCATTGTTTCACGCAACATCATCTCCTCTTATGTTGACAAATCATTAGTGCAAACGATTTCCACTTTTTTCATCTTTTTAGCATTCTTCAACGTGTACCGCACAAACTCAGTACTCTCTGGACCAACATGATATATCTTCAATGTTTCAAAACTCTTTTCCATGCTAGTGGAGGTGATTCAGGTATAACCCACGGAGGTTGATCCAACTATTGTTAAAAAAACAAATATACAAATGTAGCAACAAGCATATCACGTACCAAAAGGTACAAAACAAAGTTCTAGATCATAGAAATGCATGCTCGTCCGACCATTAGATGTTTCACCATGGGGCATGTAATACCCCGAACTTTAATGTAATGGTTATAAACGTGTGAAATATGTAATTATATTTCATACATTGTTGAACAGGTAGGTAACAAGTAGAATGATTGTTTGAAAAACGAACTATCTTGACGAGCCTTGACTATTATAGGAGACCGTTTGATATTAATAATAATATATATTATATTTGACCTTACTCTGTTTTTAATGAAACTTAGGTTAAAACATAGATAAAAATATGTCCGTTCTAATGACATATTCAATGTTTTATAAAACGTTATACTTTAAAGTTATACGAGATAAACGAGTGAAATAACTGAATTAATTATAATAATACAATAATTTTCAAACCAGTATTCATAAAACTACCCATTAAAACCTATTTCCTGTTGTATTGGTTAAGCATATGTTGTTGTTGATCTATTGTAACACCTCGCAAAATCACGACCAATATAATAAAGACACGTGTCATGGACTTTAGACGTGTAATGAATTGTTTCTGAGGGACTAAAGTTGTCAAACAATGTAAATATGCAAGTAAAAGGATCAAATATGTCATCATGCCAAACTAGAGCCTCTGAATGATCTCTTAAGATGTTCGTATTCTTTAATGAATAAGATTATCGGACATAAAAAGTCGTGTGTGTTTAAATTGAGAATCTTACGAAGCATAGGGGTTAAAAGTGTCAACATGTTAAATGTTACCTCTGAGTGACCTTTTAACGATCCCAAAAACATTGTAATAATTGTATGTTTTGCTTCCAAGAATATTGGATATTAATCTCGTGAAGTTTCGATGAAAACAAGACGTTTCGGGTGATCTTGCAACTAACCGGGAGCTTAACGGAGTTAAATAATGACCCAAGGCCCTTAATAGTTAACTATGGGGGTCCTAAGTGCAATAAATGGAAGTTAAATAAAGTTAAAATGGACCAGGGACTGAAATTGCAAAGTTTAAAAAGTTTTTACCGGATTTAATGGTTGTCGCGGGCCGCGTAAACCTTCTCCATTTCTTAAGCGGGCCGCGAGGGGACTGCCAGCAACAGAAAATCTGCACAGCTGCAGGTTCAGTCAGTTTCACCGCCTTTGCATGTTAATTTTCGATTCTAGGGGCTTGTTTGATGGTTTATACTGCCACCACAACACTTGTAAACATCTGGGAGCCTCCCTAAACATGTGTAATGATCTTAGCAACCTCAATTTCCCTATAAATAGCCCACATTCTTGATCACTTTGAACTTGCACATTGAGTTTTCATTCAAAACTCATTCTCTGAAGTCCCTTGGAGCTCTAGGAAGCTTTCCTCAGTTCCATTTTCGTGCTAAGTATTCTTGTAAGCATTCTTAGCCTCCTAAGTTCAAGTTTTATTAGTTTAATGACCAAAAGTCAAAGCCATCGTAATTAAGCTTTGACTTAGTGATTAATCACTAATGGTCCAGCCATTATTCGAATTGAAAGTGGCTATGAGTTGGTAATTATGTAGATAATAAACCCTTAAAAGGGCACCTACTGATTGTCACTCTAACTTGGTCAATTGTCGGGTCAAACTTATTAATAAAAAGTCAACAGAATCAATTTTTACAAATAAATTCATAACTTATAATATAGAGGTTATGGAAATGTTTTAACACTAAAATAACTTGGTAAATAATATAAGAACATGTTTAGGCATGTTCAACCCGACAATTCTGAGTTTAGGATCGGTTCGCAACCGAAAGTCGCAAAAGTAGACTTTTGCTTTGACTTTCAGTTCTGACCCGATTTAGCTTATTTTAGATATGCCTTAAGGTTCCTTTAGGACCATATTATGTGTTAGTAAAACCCTCTGAGGTTATGCTTCATGGTTCCTTAATAATCCGATTCATTTGCATGTTTCCGTTAAATGCTTAAATGTTGACCATTATGCCCTTTTTATATAAAAACGAAATTTTTGAAAATGTGAGAGGACAAAAACCTTTATTACTGATTTATAAACATGTCCTAAAAGTTTGACATCAGTTCATGGTCTAAATTGAAAGATATGCGCAATATCGTAAATGAAAGCCTTTTTATTAATTAAACGGTATATTTGACATAAATCCTATTTAAACTCAAATTTTGACACCAAACCTTTTACCCACTGATGTAATATAATATTTAGGGATTTTTGGAAATTTTTATTAAATTTTAAACTGATCATAACATAGAGTTCTTGCATAGGCTCGGTAATTGACGATAATACCCTTTTTGCTAATAAAATGAGTTTTACACACCCTTTACATGTCAAACCTTTTTCTACTGATTTAATATATTAAATAAGTTATTTTAAACAGTAAAGGCTGATCAAAATCTCAAATTTCCTTAATCAACCCGAATATCGTCAAATACCGACTTTTATGCGATTTAGGCGCATAGTATGGTTTAAAACCATATTTAGCACCTAAGACTTGTTACCTACTGATGTTATGACAAATTTTTTTATACTTTAACAGTAAGTAAAAGTTTTGAACTCAGATTTCCAAATTTGACCTTTATAGCATATGTGAAATGACCAAAATGCCCATACGGTGCATAGTTTGGCCATAAATGATTAAAAACACATGTATGATAACTTGCTGATATAACAACATAAAATAAATATTTTTACAGAATGTTTAGACCAGAACCTCAGATTACTATTTGACCTCTTTTATAAGCTTTAAAATGACCAAAATACCCCTACGGGGCTTAAATTGGTTTTAAATTCGTTTTGGGCATAATAGAAGGTATCTTACTGATATCACAACATATTTGAAGCATATTAACTTGTGGAGCCTGTACATGATTCTTTTGGTTACCCGTTAAGCATATACGCGTTCGGTACGGTTTATGTAACTAGTTTGCATAAATTAACCGAAACGGGTCAAACCTTATCATTTTTACTTCAAAATCCAAAATGTGTTTAGTTTACCCATATTATACAAGTCTTCATACTTGTCGGGTCTAAATCACATTCTAATCCGGTCTTCGCTTAATCTAGCGTTTTGAACCGTAAACCTTTCATTAAAACTAACCGGTCTAAGTTAAGACTTAAATAAGACCCGTTAGGAATCTAATAGGTTATTAAAACCTTCTTTCCAGATTATGGAGCCCCGTAAAAGCTATTTGTACTTACTGATTGATATACGGCTGGGATTAAAATTATATTTTGAGCTCAGGTAAATACTTTTAACTTATTTTCCGTTATACGGGCTTGGGATACGGTATTATAATAATACCGCTTTGTCGGGTATGAAGTCGTACAATCGGAATGTGATTAAAAAGATGCATAACCCGTTTTAATATGTTTTGTTTGATGCAATGCCTTTGGGGGGTTAATGACCGTGTACTGGATATCCTCGGCTCATTCATTTGAAATGGTCACGATTTAAGCACGGGGTGTAGGCATACACCTGACAGTTGCGTATGTAAAAAGGTAACCAACTCGTGAGGAAACTTCTTGTGGGTATTATACCAAGTGGTGTGTCTATTAATCTTATCCGGCTCTTCTAACCAGTCCTAAATGGACGACAAACATGTAAAACTGTATACAAGATTATTTTTAAATAATTGTCCCAAGTTAATAAAGAATATTTATGCCTTGTGCATTTAAATCAATTTTATAAACACTTTTCAAAAGAGTCAGTTAATTGTATTTACCAGTGTAGACTGACGTATTTTCCAAAAGGTTAAGTGCAGGTACTACTCGTAATGGGCTGGTTACTCCTAGTATCAAATAAAGAGTCTTGCAAGCTTTTGATGTTTAAATCTGTTTGAACAATATTTCTTTTTGTTTTAGATCCGTCTGTGGATCCATCTTACAAGCCGTTGTATAATATTTTGATGTACTTTCAACTCGGTTTGTAATATTATTACTTTAAGACTTCCGTTGTGCATTGAACTGTGATTATTTGACCATGATGATATCAACTACATCACGACACTCCCCACCAGTAATACGTGGAAATATCGGGGTGTGACATCTATAATTATTGTCCACCAATGGTTTGTTTTTTTTTTTTTTTTTTTTTGAGAATTTTAATTTAACTTTACCTGATCAAACAGATCATCATCTTTTTTACTAACAAATGCAATTAAGGTAATAAAACTTTATGAACTGTGATGAAGGTTATTACCAGACAACAAACAGTGTATATATGATAGTGAGCCATAAGGCAAGACAAAAAAAATCAAAATCAAACATTAATTTAATTTAAACACCAACAAGAGCTGCACAGACTACAACTAGAAGTTATAAAACTCTCAACTCAACGATATCGTTTAAAACTTACAACCGTTGATAGTAAAAAAAAAGTATACCACGAAATTTGATGGATGAATAAGACTGATACAGCCGACAATAATAACACTCCCAAGCACACAAGAAAATAACAGATATAAAACAGAATCAACAACCCGGGATATAAAGAAAGCAATTACATCATAGAGAAGCAATCTACCCATAAATTGAACCCAAGGCAGAATAGAACAGATGTAATCTACCTAGAAATTGAACCCAAGACAGAACAGAACATAACAGAACCAAATGTTGTGGATATGAAATAGTATCCTAAGCTAATGCACTAGATTGAGATTGAATACTCCATACAAAACATTAGAAGAGTCAACTGAACAATTTGAAAGATAACCTCTGTTGGAACCTTAAGGTTTATGCATAGAGTAATACAATAGTTCAGGGTTGGTCTTGTAAATGTTTAACTAGTTATTTTGGGTCGACATGTATGTTTTGGGTTAGTCTAGTTAGTTTCGGTTGGGCCTAGGGTGTTTACCCATATCATTTTGTATTTAAGCAAACCTTAACCTTGGAGTTAGGGTTGATCAGTGCATGCGACTAGAGAGGCCAGCCGAAACAAAGAAGAAGTCTTGTATCAGTCATTGTTCATCTTTGAATGCAAGATATTTTGGTTTGTGTTTGAATATTATTGTTTCATTCATACTATTGTTCTTGAATCAACTTGTGATTGGTTTCCGCACTTTCACAAGTCACGTTTGATATCATTAAAAGGTCCTATCAGGTTTTACAATTGGTATCAGAGCCAAGAAACCAATTCTTGGTTCGGTTTTGATATCATTCAGATTCAAGGATATCTTATATTACTGATCCAGTTTTGATAGTGTTTGTTTTGCAGTGACAACAGTTTTGGTTGCATGTTCTGTCTTCGGATCATTCAATCTTCAAACTGTTCTTAGAAATTATTGAAAGAATTTACTGATTTTGGTTTGTGTGATTTCAGTGATTTGTTTGCTGATTTCTCGGAAGTTTGTTGAGGATTAAAATTCAAAGATTTCAAAATCTTTGAATTTTGGAAGCTGCTGATAATCAGGGATTTCTGCTGGTTTTATCACATTGTTTGTTTTGCAGGGTCTCAACTCGAAATCAGCTGATCTCGACTTGTGAACTCGCTGTCTCGACTCGCAACCAGCCTTGGTCTCGAGTTGTCCACATCCAGTCTCGACTCGCAACCAGCCTTGGTCTCGAGTTGTTCACATCCAGTCTCGACTCGCAATCTACTGAAGTCTCGAGTAATCTACTTCTAGTCTCGACTCGCAACCATCTTCAGTCTCGAGTTGTCAACTTCTGGTCTCGACTCGCAACCTACTAAGGTCTCGAGTTGTCATCATCACAGTCTCGACTCGCAACTGTGGTCTCGACTCGCATCGACGATCTGCAACGTGATTTGGACTTTGGACTTTGAACTTAAAACATAATTAATTAATTAATTAATTAATCATGTCTGCAAATAATGTTGACCTGGCTGCCCTTAACAAACAGCAAGAACTGGATTCAAAGGTTGGGACCACTACACGCATTCCAAGGTTGACTGATGCAAATGATTTTCGTGAGTGGAAATGGCGTTTTGAACAACATGTGAAGGTCAAGGATTCTAAAATTTGGAGAAGTATTCTGAGAGGTCCAAGGGAGATCATGATAGATAGTCCTACTGAACCAGGAGTAAAAATAAAGAAACCCAAAAGTCAATATACTGAAGATGATTTCAACATAATTGAAGAAGATGAAAGAGCACTGTCCTATTTGACCATGGGATTGGGTCCAGACATTGCTATTGGTTTTCGTACCTGCAAATCTGCCAAAGAACTGTGGGAATCTCTGATCGATGTTTATGAAGGAAATGAGGACATGAAGGAGAGTCGAAGAAATTTGCTGAGACAAAATTTCAACAATTTCAACCATATCTATGGAGAAACTGTTGATAACCAACTTCAGAGGTTTGTCAAACTGGTCACTCAAATGCAGATGGAAGAAATTCATACATCAAATGCTTTGACAAATAGACAACTTCTGAATGCGTTACCAAAAAGCTGGGATCATCATGTTGCAATGATCAAGAAAACAAAAGATCTTGCTAGGTGCAGTTTGTCAGAGATGATTTCTCATATCAAAGCCTGTGAACTAGATGATAAACAAAGAGAAACCAACTATAAGAACATCATCCTAGCTGCAGGATTCTCTGTTGCTCCTACTTCGTCAAACAATAACAATGCAACTCTCTTGTCTCAAGGAGGATTTCAAATGTTTAGCAACGCGGCATCTGCTAAGGCTGCTCCTACTTCAGCAAATGTCTATTACTCTGGGTCTCCTACACAAGCTGCTCCATCACTTTCTACTGCTGCTTCTGCTTCCACTGTGAATGCATCCACTGCTGCTCCTGCTTCCACTGTGAAAAATGAGATGATTGCTTTCTTTACACAACAGTCTAAAGAAAATCTGGATATCGCAGCCTCTGTTATAAACTATTTGAATGCATTTGTTGCAGGAAAAATTGACCCTCCTAAATGGTGTGGCGATGACTTACATCAGATTCATCCTGATGATGTTGAAGAAATGGACATCACTTGGTAGATGGCTATGGCTGCATTCAGGGCAACAAGGTTTATGAAAAGAACTGGTAAAAACAAATGGGGTGCTTCATTTACAGGAGCGTCTACAGTGCCTTTTAAACTACGCTGTTACAACTGTCATGAGGAAGGACACTATGCTCGAAACTGCACAAAGCCTCCGATTAATAGAGAACAGACTCCTGCCCAGCCCGTAACACCTAATCGAGAGAGAGCTCTTGTGACCACATCAAGTATAACGGATGATGCTGCTACTGGAAGTCCTCAACCACTAGGATTAGCTCAAGCCTTGGTGGTTCAGCCTGACATCAACTTTGATTGGAATTCGGAAATTGAGCGACTGAACATCTCAGCTCTAGAAAATCAAGCTGCTTCAAACAACATTGCTTTCATGACCTCAAATGATCAAGTTTCTGTACCAGAGGAGGAGGCATCAGCTGAAAACTTGGCTCTCATGACCCAGATTCTTTCAGCTCCAGTCAAAGGTCTCACCAAAGAAGAGGTACTTTCTGCTTTCTGTACTCCTGAGTGTAGAGAAAGAGTTGAAGCTTATAGAATACACAACGCTGAGCTAATTCAAGATTATCAAGATATAAAAAATAAAAACTTTACTTTATCGAAAAACGAAAAACTTTATAAAGAAAAGATTGAAGCTCAGCGAAAAGACATCGTCAAACTCAAGGATGATGTAAGTGTGAAAACAACTCAACTCTTATATGTTCAGGAGAAATTGTGCACTGTGACTAAGGAACTGGAAGATATCAGAGATAGATATCAAATAAATGAATTTAATATTAAGAAATTTGATTCTTCCAGCAAATTAGTCAAAAACTTGTGTGATCAACAGCTCGCATACAAGGAAAAGAAAGGGCGTGGTTTGGGTTTTAATCAGGCTCCTCCTCCCTATAATGACAATTATACTTATTTACCCATGACTGAGGAGGAGATGATGAATGAAAGTAAAATGACTTATGGTCCCAAAAACAATAAGTCATCATTTAATGACAGACCAATTGAGAAACAGAAGTCATCATTTAAGAAAGGGCGTGGTTTGGGTTTCTAAAGGCTCAATTGATCCTAACACTTCGTCTTCATGTGCAGATAAAGTATCTGAAGTAAAATGTGGAGATGTTCTTGGGAGTGAACCAGTTGTTCATACTAATATTTCTGAAAATTATTTTGAACAAACTGAATCTGATATTGCTTTTGGTCGGTCTTTGTTTGCGTCGTTTTGTGCTTATGTTTCGTCTAGTGAGCCTGATGTTTTGGGCAAAACTGATAATGTTTGTGTTGAACTTTTGAACAATAAGTCTGATGATGAATTTTCTTCAGTTAATGATTGTGAATGTGATGTTTCTAACCCTTTGGTTGATGACAGTGTTACAGGTGAGGTCCCTCAGGACACATTCAATGAAACCACTGAAACTTCTTCACAAGAAAATCAAGAGTATCGTGATTCTTCTTCTGAATCTGTCTCAGTGGGCATCCCTAATGTTGAACCTAGTGGGATCCCATTGGAAACTGTAGTGGAAATTGAACCTGAATTAGTTTCACATGATAAATGTGTTGATGAAACGCATATTGATGAGACTTCTGCATGTTCAAATACTGAAACTGATTTTGGTAAAGAAGAAAAAGGGTTTGAGTTAAACAAAGAGTCATTAGAAAATGTTTTTGAAATTAAAACATCAACTTCAAATGATGATCTCGGTAAAGAAAGGGTGTCTAATTGTTCATCAACATCACATGAATGTGTAACTTCTAATCAGCAGACATCAAAATGCTCAGTACAGCCACAAGCAAAACATTTTAGGAAAATCAAAACGTCCAATCATTCAAAATCAAACAAAGATTCTTCATTAAAGTATAAAAAATTTCATAATACTCACACAATGAAACGGCAAACTTGTTTTAATTGTGGAATTGCTGGACACATTGCCAGAAACTGTGTTCAACTCCCAAGTGCCCAGTCCAAGAAGAAGTTTATACAAAATCAGAAGGTTAAGTCTAACCGATATCGTTGTTCAGAGTCAATGACGACTGAAAGGTCTAAGAAAATGAAGAACAACTATCGCAAAACTAAACCTTCTGATCAAGATTGAAATGCAGCAAAACGTCGAAATCAAAATCAAAAGAACAGTTTTCAAAGAAATCAACATAATGGTTTTGGTAACTATAATTCAAATTGGTCAAACACATTTTGGAAACCCAAAACTGGTGCTGCACAATCTAATACTTTTCGCCAAAGATCTCTCATGAAAAATCCTTCAAGATTTCTGATCAAAGATAACCTAATTTGGCAAAAAGTGACATATATTGATGCACAAGGAAAACCCAGATCCACCATGGGCTGGGTTCCTAGATCGAACTAATCTCGCTAATCGTGCAGGAACAGCTGTGGAGGACTACCGTGCGACTTTGGTACATGGATAGTGGTTGTTCCAGGCACATGACAGGAGACTTATCCCAACTGATAAATGTAAAAGAATTTAATGGTGGATATGTCTCATTTGCGGGAGGAGAATCAGGAAGGATCACACTGAAAGGAACAAAGATTGGTTCTTAATGTCAGCAGAGAGACGAGGAAATGCTTATGTGATTGATATGAACAAGAAACCGTGTGAAGAAGTTACTTGCCTATTCTCGAAGATTTCAGAACATGATGGTCTACTGTGGCATCGTCGCCTTGGGCATGTGAACATGAAGAATCTGAACCGACTGGCTAAAGGTCAACTAGTCCGTGATCTTCCAATAAAAGATTTCATGTTGGTTGAAAAATGTGTTGCTTATGCGAAAGGAAAAGCTCATCGAAAACCTCATAAGTCTAAACCTGCACCCTCAACGAAAGCTGTGCTCGAGTTACTTCACATGGATCTTTTTGGTCCAGTGAATGTGTTGAGTATTGGCAAGAAAGCTTATTGTCTTGTAATTGTTGATGATTATTCTCGTTACACCTGGGTGTATTTTCTCAGCCACAAGAATGAAACTGCAGTCTTAGTGAAACAATTCATCACTCTGGCAGAAAATCAAGCGAGCACCAAAGTGAAGGTTATTCGATCTGACAATGGGACAGAATTCAAGAATGTAACTCTGGACACATTTTGCACTGAAAAGGGAATTGATCGTCAGTATAGTGCACCACGAACTCCTCAACAGAATGGAGTAGCTGAAAGAAGAAATCGTACTCTTATCGAGGCTGCACGAACTATGCTGGCTGACTCGAAGCTTCCTAGTTTCTTTTGGGCTGAAGCAGTTAGCACGGCTTGTTACGTCCAGAATCATGCTTTAGTAAATAAACGTCATATGAAAACTCATTATGAGATTCTGGAAGGACGTAAACCTTCGGTTTCACACTTTCGTATCTTTGGATGTCCATGTGTATTATTACTTATGGACTCTAATGGAAAGTTTGAAGTCAAAGGGGACGAATGTTTCTTTGTTGGATATGCAAAAGGCTCTGCGTATAGAGTATACAACAAAGTAACTAAAAAGGTCGTCGAGTCGTGCAACATTGAATGGCTCGAAGAAAATGCTACGGATGCTAGAGTTGGACCAGATTGGTTATATGATTATGCGAATTTGTTTAAATCATTTAACATTTTGTCAAGTGTTTCTTCAGATGCAGACATATCTACTCCAAAGCAACCGTTGTCTTTTGAAGATACTGAAGAAGAAGAAGAAGAACAGACAGAAGGAGGCTTCAGACATCACACCATTGACCCACCGGGAATGGTGTTTACACAGCATCCTCTGACTCAACAAATGTCTCATCAATCTCCTGAAGGTGCACAATCTAGTGGAATTTCACCTAATACAGCTGGATCAGAACTATTTGCTGATCCTATTCCTGAAGAGTGTACTATTACCACTCCTGTGAGTCACAGTCTGCTAGCACCTAATGAGGGGGAGTCAAGCAACATACACACATCTCTAGACGAGACGATACCTGAATTTGCCATTCCAACAAGTGTTCAAAGAAATCATCCTATTGAGAATGTGATAGGCCCTGTGAATGCAGGAGTTCAGACCAGAAGCCAATCAGGAACCATTAATTTGTGTTTATATTCTAGCTACATTTCTCAAATTGAACCTAAAACCATTGATGTAGCGTTGCAGGAACCAGGCTGGGTTGACGCTATGCACGAAGAGCTAAACCAGTTCGAGAAGCTAGGAGTATGGAAACTTGTGGAGTTTCCAAAAGGAAAACGCAAGGTTGGAACTCGCTGGGTTTTCAGAAACAAGCAAGATTTTGAAGGAATTATTGTTCAAAATAAAGCACGATTAGTGGTCCAAGGATTCAGACAAATAGAGGGACTGGATTATGATGAGGTCTATGCCCCTGTTGCTCGACTTGAAGCAATCCGGATTTTCTTAGCATACGCATCCTTCATGGGATTCACTGTTTACCAGATGGATGTTAAAACGGCATTTTTGTATGGAGAAGTGAAGGAAGAAATTTTTGTTGAGCAACCGCCGGGTTTTATTCATCCAGACCATCCAGAATATGCCTACAAGCTTGACAAGGCATTGTATGGGTTGCATCAAGCACCTAGGGCTTGGTATGCAACTCTGACAAAACATCTTCTGGCTCATGGATACACACGAGGCACAATAGATCAGACTCTGTTTATTAAAAGAGTGGGCAAGGATAAAATCTTGGTTCAAATTTATGTCGATGATATTATCTTCGGGTCTACAAGTGAGGAGCTTTGCAAAGAATTTGAGAGAGTTATGCAAAAGATGTTCGAAATGAGTGCACTCGGTGAAATGACATTGTTTTTGGGTTTACAAGTTAAACAAGATTCACGGGGCATTCTAATTCATCAAGGGAAATATGTGGACGATGTGCTGAAGAAATTCAAGTTCACTGACGCTAAACCAGCAGAAACTCCAATGGCAGAAAGACCGTTGTTAACTGAAGATGCTGAAGGATCCCCTGTTGATCAACGACTTTATAGGTCTATGATTGGATTGTTGATGTATCTGACAGCTAGTCCTCCTGACATCATGTTTGCTGTCTGCAATTGCGCACGATATCAGGCTAATCCTAAAACTTCTCATCTTACTGCTGTTAAACGAATCTTTCGGTACCTTAAAGGCCGACCCAGGTTTGGTCTGTGGTATCCGAGGGATTCGAATTTTGACATGTTTACGTTTTCTGACAGTAATTTTGGAGGCACTGACAAGGACAGGAAATCCACCTCTGCTGGATGTCAATTTTTGGGTGACAGGCTCATTTCTTGGCAATGCAAGAAGCAACAAACAGTAGCTATTTCCACAGCTGAAGCAGAATATGTTGCAGCTTCGGCGTCTTGCTCTCAAGTGGTGTGGATGCAACATCAATTGCAGGACTACGGTTTGACTTATCTTAAGACTACAATATACTGTGATAATGATGCTGCCATACAAATTGTGAAAAATCCTATTTTCTTCTAAAAAACCAAGCACATTGATATTAAAGTTCATTTTATACGAGACTGTTTTGATAGAGGTCTTATCAAACTGGAGCAAATCGACACAGATGCAAATACTGCCGATTTGTTCACAAAACCTGTCAGCAGTTCAAAATTTCAAGTGCTTGTGGATTTTCTGAAAATGATCCGCTTTACTGACTGAGCATGTCTTTGTTTTATTCGTAGGTAAATTTGTTCATAAAGTTTTCTATTCTTAGGTAGTTTTTATTTATGCTCAAATTTAGGGGGAGAAAATTATGAAAAATACAAAAACATTAAAAAAATTGAAAAATACAAAAAGAGGCGTTGCATGACTGGGAAATGAAATAAATTTTCACATTATGGTCAAGGGCTGACTCATGTAAGACCAGTATCGAAATAGTTTGACTCTAGTATGATGTGTTGGTAGGCTCTATTCTTAAGACTGGAAACATTGGCTGTTTCTGTTCAGAACTAAAATAGTACATGACCTCGGAAAAGAAAATCACTTGGAATTAGCTCATGTCTATTTGAATGTTTGTATGTTGTCCCGATACACACAATTTTGGTCTGACTCTGAAATCTTCTCTGAAAAAGTCGTGTATCTCCTTTGCTGCATCCAGATATATGCTGACCTGGAGGTGCTAGGCAACGTCAGCTTCTGCTGCATCCAGATACATGCTGACCTTGCTGTACGTTGTCGTGCTATAGATCATTTACACCCGAAAGAGGCCCTCTAGTGCCCAAAAGAAACCCAAGAAACCTATATCAAACTGAGAAAAACTCATTTGATTTGTATATTATACCATCTCTGCTTAAGATCTATTCTGTTCTCTTCTCAATCTAGTCCCAGTTAAGGTTTCAGAGATTTGGATCGGACTTGTGAAATATGTGGTAGGGAAACTGCTTGCATGATAGAGTGTGCTGTCTATAATTCCAGGATTTGATTAGCATTTGTTTGGGTGTTCATTGTTAAGACATTAAAACATGATAAAATGAGTTACAGGCAGTTATATGAAAAAGGTCTAGGGAGATGAGTTTAAGTGGACAAATATACTGGCAATTGTCTAGATCATTCGGTAGTAGATCAGTGTTGATAAGTGAAGTCAAGCCCGAAATCTCGTGATTTGATCCCTGAGCAATTTTGTTAATTTCCTATTTTATGTTTGTAAATAATAGTTTTTATTATTTAATTTTGTTTTAGGTTTTTGCATTCATGGAATGTGCTCAGAAGTTTAAGTGGGTTATTAAAATTATATATGATATTTAAAGGATGTGTTTCATAAATGAATTAATTGATTTAATTAAAAATCCTTAAATATCAGACTCAGCTAGGGCTGTTCATTTTTATCCAAAACCCGAAACCCGACCCGAATTCAAAGTCACCCGAACCCGAATTAGCGAATACCCGAAAAACCCAAACCCGAGAAAACCGAACCCGACCAACCCGAACTTTAAATGGTTCGGTTATCGGGTCACTTTTTCCAGGCCAAAAACCCGAACAACCCGACCCGAAAAACCTGAAACACGAAACCCGAAAAAAACCCGAACATTTATTGTTTTTTTTCTTATAAAAGTGTTTAGATTTTGAGTCTTTAATAGATGGAACACTAAGTTTTGGGTTTTTTTAAATATTATAATAGCATATTGTCAATTAATCTTTGAACTTTGATGATATTTATAAAGTAACAATATGAATTTTGATGATACTTTGTAAAAAAAAAACAATTATTTTCATTTTACATCTAAACCCGAAAACCGAATAACCCGACCCGAACCCGAATAACCCAAACCCGACTAACCCGAACTTTAAATGGGTTGGTTATTGGGTCAATTTTTCCCAGAGAAAAACCCGAACAACCCGACCCGAAAAACCCGAAACCCGAAGAAAAAACCCGATGAACACCCCTAGACTCAGCCCATCAATTGGTCTCGGCCCAAAGTAAATGGCCCAGTTCATATTTGGGGATGAGGTATATAAGACAGGTCTCGAGTCGAGACCTCATTTCTCACTCGAGACCAACTGATATTCTCTCTCAAAATTCCGGCAAGTCTTTACCGTTTCCGACGCGTTTCCCGGTCTCGACTCATCAAACTTGTTTTTTTCCGGTCTCGACTCACAAATATTTGAAGGTATTTGATTATTTTTGTTGAGTTTTGTTGAAGTTCTGCAGGTGATTTGAAGATCTGATGATGAATTTTTGAAGATTTGAAGACAAATATAAACCCTAGTCTTGAACATATTTTGGTCTTCAAGGAAATTTAAATTGTTTTTGGGTTTTGATCCAAAAAGCTGGGAAGATGAAGTTGTTTGTGTGGTCTCGACTCAGATAACACATAAGGACTCGAGACCGGTGGTTACGAGTAATCTCATGGTCTCGACTCGAGACCTCATAGTCTCGACTCATGGTCTCGACTCGAGAACTCATAGTCTCGATTCATGGTCTCGACTCGAGAACTCATAGTCTCAACTCGAGAACTCATGGTCTTGACTCATGATCTCGACTCATGGTCTCGAGTCAAAATTAACAGTTTTGAGTCAAAATTTATCATCTGAGTCATGGTGCTGTTGACTTGTTCTGATTGTTGACTTTGTAATTTGAAAATTTCATACAAATATATAACTGTCAATGTTTTTAATGCATTTGTGTTTTATGCAGATTATGGATTTAAAATTCATTTCAACACATAATCAAGCAGGATACTTAGCACCACCGCCGGAGAAACACAAGAAGATGTACACGTCATTAATGAAAGGTCTCAGCAGTTGTCGCATTGTTCACGCATTACGAGAAAATCCAGTAGTCTATGAAAGTCTTATTCAAGAGTTTTGGAAAAGTGCAAGGATCGAAGTTATTGAAGGAAAGGGAGTTATTGTTGCTGACATTCAAAAGAAGGTTGTCACTGTGACAGAGCAGATGATTCAAGAAGTATTACATTTCAATGACCAAGAAACAGAATCCATTGAGCTTCCAGCTGGAACGGTAGAGGCAATTTTACCTCGATTGAGTTATGAAGGAAAGTATCCGCCTTTGGTCAAGAAGTTTGTGCATCCTTATTGGCGTCTTTTGGTGCACATGTTTATGTTGTGTATGACAGAAAATAGAGGAGGTACAGATCAATTAAATATCACATAGTCTGCTGCTCTTGTTTGTGTGATAACGAACGAGCCCTTCAATTATTCAAAGTATATTTTGGAAGCGATGAAGAGAAATGTGTTTGGAGTCAGAAAGGACAAGTTTCTTATGTATCCAAGGTTTTTGCAAATGATTTTTAATGCTTGCTATCCAGAGTTGGAGAGATCTGGAAACACATTGGAGTTGAAGCCCATGGGTCCAGCTTGTTTTGGTGCTCTCACTCCAAAGAAGGGTACTGAAAAGAAATTTGAAGGTTTAATTCCGTTAGAGAAATTTGGTCAATTTGCAGAGACTGAAGATGTAGCTGCTAATCCAGTAATAGTGCAACATGTTCCAGTGAATGATGCACCAATCAATGCACCTGCAAATGCTATAGTTGCTGAAGAACATGACATTCAAAGGAATATTGAAGACGAGCCTGAGACAGAGATTTTAACAATCAACTTTGACGATGAAGGCATAGAGATTATGTGTGATTCAGGAGATGATGAAGAGCTTCCTCCTGAAGCTGAAGCTGATATTGTTGTTTCTGCTGTTCCACCTGTGATTTCTGCTGAAAATTTGGCTTTGCTGTTAAAGTCTGTAACTGATAAGATGGGAAATCCTCCTTCTGATCTTTCAGTATCAAGTGAAGAGCCTAGTGAGAACCCAAAGGATCTTGATTCCCTGCCATTGAAGCGGAAAAGGAGGGATCCTCGACTCGGAATGTATGTTGAGCAAAACAAAGATCAATCCATGAATATTGCTGAAGATGATGATGGTTTGTATGACTTCGATTTTGAGAAAAGTGTCACTAATACCACCACCACTACTGAAGATATCTTTGAGTTTGATGTTGACACTCAAAGAAATGATTTGGATACCACCACTGCTGATGTTCAAGTTACAACTGTTGATACTGATTCTGTTATTAAGACTATGCCACTTGGTATTTCTGAATCTGCAGGTCCTTCTAGAGTTGTTCATGACGTGCCTAGCAGTTCAAGTGGTAAGAGACCTGAAGAACTATTGAGGATGCCATTTGATGATGACTCAAGTGATGATGATGAGTTTATTAGCATGAGGGAGATGAAGAAACGACTGGTTGTGCTTGAGCAAGATTCAATTCACAAAGATGCCAAGATTATCCAACTTGAAGATACTATAGTGAAGAAAGATCAACAGATTGAACAGCTTCAAGGAGATGTTAGTTTGTTGTTCAATATGGTTTATGATTTACGTGGAAAGTTGGAGAAGAAGTTTGGACAAGAGTTTTCTGATCCGACTGACATTGAAAACAGAAGAAAAGCCTTCGATAAGGATGATGCTGAGAGAAGTGCTGCTATGGAACAATACTTTAAAAGAGTTACTGATCCAGTAGCAGACAAAGAAAAGGCTGAAAGAATTAAAAAGAAAAGGGAGTTTGTAATTCTGAAGAACAAGAATCTAAATCCAGATGATGATGATGCTCATGCAACTCACCATTTAATGGATGTTGGTGAAACTCTCTATGTTAAAGTTGGAAATCGTTCTGGTGTGGTTAGCTGGGGATCTGATCATGACCGCCATAGATGGTGGATAAAGAGAAAAGTTAGTCCTGTCGAGTGGTACAAAAATCCAGGCCAGTTTCAGTCTTTCACTAAGGTTGATTTGACAAATTTGTCTAAAGCACCTTATGTAGATGATAAGCCTGAAGGTCCTGGATATGTGTTTTTCGAGGGATTGAAGAGGGAAGTTCTTCGTAACTTTCCTTCGATGCGCACGGCAGAATCCTTTGTTAAACCAGTTAAAGGCATTAGAGATCCATACACAAACAAGCGTATGAAGATTGTGCACTGGCCTGTAACTGACAAAGAAAAGATGATTCCGTTGGTGAAAAAGATTCCAAAAGGTGCTTTGAAGTCCTTACATTTCTGGGCTTATGATGAGCGTCTAGGACAGGCAGTGATTGTTTGTGATGATGATGTGAATTTTCGATTGGTTGATCAAGTTGATCTGCTGAATCTTGCTCTTGAAGACCTGGAGGTGTTAGCTCAAAATCAAATTAGAGCTACTGAAAAGTATGAAGAGATTGCAAAAGGATGGACTGCTGCTGTTGTTTCAGTCATTCATATTCGCACAAAAGGTTTTGGTGGGCTCAAGGATCGGTTGGGTGGTGATCGTGAAAGTTGAAGTCTCAAGAATCTCCATGCATAAACCTAGGGGGAGATTGTTGGAACCTTAAGGTTTATGCATAGAGTAATACAATAGTTCAGGGTTGGTCTTGTAAATGTTTAACTAGTTATTTTGGGTCGACATGTATGTTTTGGGTTAGTCTAGTTAGTTTCGGTTGGGCCTAGGGTGTTTACCCATATCATTTTGTATTTAAGCAAACCTTAACCTTGGAGTTAGGGTTGATCAGTGCATGCGACCAGAGAGGCCAGCCGAAACAAAGAAGAAGTCTTGTATCAGTCATTGTTCATCTTTGAATGCAAGATATTTTGGTTTGTGTTTGAATATTATTGTTTCATTCATACTATTGTTCTTGAATCAACTTGTGATTGGTTTCCGCACTTTCACAAGTCACGTTTGATATCATTAAAAGGTCCTATCAGGTTTTACAACCTCAAACAAAAATATTCAATGCAAGTTATAAGCAAGAGTAGTATCTTGTCTATTTAATCTTCCGAAAATAAAAAAAACCAACCCAACCATTGAGAGCAAATCATCCCAATTGTATCTATCAGTGTCCTCATTGAGATGTACCTAGCATTCTTTGGAAGCTATTACCAAGTCTTCAATTTTCTTACGCAACATCATCCTCTCTTGTGTTGACAAAGCCTCTAAGCAGATGATTTCCAATGTTTTCATCCTTTTAGCATTCTGTAATGTGTATAACACAAACTCAACACTCTGCGTACCAACATGATTAATCTTCAATGACTCTAAACTCTTAACCATGCATGACGGGGGTGATTCAGGAACCACCCACACAGATTGGTCCATCTGTTGTTATAAAAACACATATACAAAGTTAGAACCAAGCAAATCACGTACAAAATAGAGTTCTAAATTTGAAACATACATACATGTCCAATCGTAAGATGTTTAAGCATTGAACACATTTGCAGCGTTTGAAAAATAACAATAGAACCATGAATGATAGAGCCATGAAATTCTAAATACTCGATGTTCGGAAGCAAATGGAGAAGTGTAATCATCTCAAGGATCTAGTAAACATAACATTCAAGAGTTACAATTGTGGTACACAAATAAAGAGAAACCCGGGAAGAAGGTACAAGACTTGACTTACATAACCGAAACAACAAAATGAAACATATTTTAGTGACGGGAATCAACCAATAATCTGGAAAATGCGATGGTAAACGTCCTTGTGTGCACATGTATCCAACAGTGCCAAATTTGGAAGATTTATCTCCAAATTCGTGTCCAAAGGTTTAGAGATCCATTTTTCCATTCGCAATTTCATTTTTTAGGGTACGAGAAGTATAAAAACTTTGAGGTAACTCTAATTTTAACACATACAAATCCAAATCATTATATCTTTGCGAGTTCCAAAATCAATCCACCCACGACATCCAGTTGATGTATCTGTAACCCGTCACGGGTAATCCCGTCAAAGGCTTTTACCACATGGTCGTACAAAAGTGAAGCATCAAGAGGGGTGGCAGCATCTAAACGTATGACACGAAGGTTTTTCCAGCTGTCTCCGGTCATATGCCAGTAGACTTGTTTGCGCTGCTAATTGTATGGAAAATGAGGATAACAACTTGCAATCATCATAGTCGTTGGCTATCGGATTCATAGGAACGCTTGATTGCCAAGCAGAAACCAAGTTTGATGTTCCACGGTCGTTTGTTTAAAATATTTAGAGAAAAACGCCCGGATAGTCCATGTGGTTTGGTAAAATTTCACCTATAGTCCCTATCTTTCTAAAATTACAGCCTTGATCCCTAACATTTGTACGCTCGTTTCTTGGATAGTCCCTAACATGAATGGGGGTTAGTTTTTAGTGTTAAATGAATGTAAATTGACTGAAATGCCCTTACTATAAAAAATATTTAAAACTTAAAAAAAAGCTAACGAATCCATCTAAAAATAAGTGGGGCCCGCCATTTTCTTAAAATATTAAAACTAACCCCACCCCACCCACCCCTAACCCCTAACCCCTAATTCCCTATGTTTCTTCCCGGCAAACCCACCCCCACCGCACCCCTTTGATTGCCGGCCACCCACCTCCGAGCACCACAACCCACATCGCTGTGAAACTACCCACCAAAACCACCATCAACCCCAGCCTCTCGACCTCCAAAGCACTGGGAAATGGGAACCACCAACATTCACCGATCACCACTGTCGACCCCCACTTTAGCAGATCTGTTTTGGTCTCCTCGCTTTCTTGGCAAGCCTAGGTGGAGGAACAGGGGTGGTCTCCTCGAGTAGGGGTAGCGACAACGCGATTTGCACCACCTCTGTAATTCCGGTGGGTTGGGTTCTTTTTCGCCAGCCTTGTAATAACACGATTTGCAGATCTATTTTGGGTGATTGTTGCTAGAAAAAATATTTAAAAGTACATTAATTGTTATGTTGAAAACATTGTTTATAGATATGCCCTTCTCCTTTTATATATGGAATTGTTATGTTGAAAACATTGTTTATAGATATGCCCTTGTCGTTTTATATATTGAGCTTCTTGAATGGATGAAAGGAAGGTTCGAAAGTTCAGGAAAAAAAGATCACAATATATGGATGAGTAGAAGGTACTGAAGTTGAACAGGTACCGTGCCGGAATCGGTACTAAAAGCATGTACACTTTATGTTTTTCGGGATCAGTACTTTAAGTTAATTATAGGTATTTTAGGCTCTTTTACTTTTGAATATTGTACTGAAGATTTTCGGTATTGGTACTATTTGTTATGATTTTTGAGATGTACTTTTGAAACTAGTACAATACCAAACTCATCCCTGTTGTTATTTTAAGGATTAATATGTAAAGTTTGATTTATATTTTTGTTCTCTTTCTTTCAAATCAATTATTTAGCCAATCAATAGTAATCTAAACAATTAAAGAGGACAAAATGTATGTAAAACTAAACTTTTAAATTCTGAATTTAAACATATGTACAAGGAATTGTGGTGAATATTTAATTTAACATACTTAATGTATTTAAAACTCAACTTCTAACATTTTGAAATTAAACATATCTTATACTATTAATAAAGAAACTTAATGAACAGTAACTATATATTTGTTTTAAAGGTTTTTTTATACGTGTTATTTAGTGGTTTTTTTATGTGTTATGTGGTTCTTTTATATATCTTATGTAACTTGCATTTGTTTCAGTATTTTTTGATCATATCAAGATTTTTTCCTCTATAGGTTGCTGTAACGAGTGTATGTGGCGTAACAAAACAAACCGATACCGATCAAATTCCGCCGTGTTGGTATATTTTTGGTCATATCATGAATTTTTTTCTCTATTGGTTGCTATAACAAGTGTCAGTACCGAAGTTAAACGAACTGATACCCACCCACCGCACAACGCGCGGATTTAGTAACACTAGTTGTTGTGAATATTTAATTTTAACATATTTGAGATTTAGATATGACTAATTAGAATTATGGATTTCCTCGATAAGAAAAACCACTTAGGGTGGAATTAGAAACTCACCCAAATTTATTTACGTTCTTTGATGCTTAGTCATGTTATTTCCATGTTGTATTTTCCTTTCGAAACAATGTAATGTTTGAATTTGATGAAATGAAATGAAATTTTGAATTTTAATTATTAACGCAAATAGAATGTGATGATGTTTTGAACAATCATGTTCGTCCTCGATGTTTTCGTCATCGTTTGGGTGTGACATAAATTGTAACGATATAAGTATTTTTGTTTGAGTTTTAAAAAACGATGATGAAGGTTATTATCAGAGAACAAACAATGCATGCATGACAGTGAGCCATATGCAAAACAAAAAAAAAAATCAAAATGAGACATTAATTTAATTTAAACACCAACAAGAGCTGCACAAATTACAACTAGAAGTTATAAAACTCTCAACTCAACTATACTATTTAAAACTTACAACCATTGATAGTAAAAAAAAGGTATACCGCAGCATTTGATGGAAGAATAAGACCGCTACAGCCGCCAATAATAACGCTCACAAGCATACAAGAAAATACTAGATAAAACAGAATCAGCAAACCAAGATATAAAGAAAACAATTACATCATAGAGAAGCAATCTACCCATAAATTGTAGCATCAACATCTTCAATAATATGTAATATATGATAGAGCCATAAAACAAGACAAAAAATCAAAACCATAGACAGTAATTTAATTTAAACACCAAAAAGAGACGGGGTGAACAAAAAGCTACAAAACTTTGTCGGGCGAATTCGAATTCGGGTGAGGTTACAAAGCTAATGGAAGGTATTTGACATGATATTGTATTTCATAAGCTTAATCTTGGGTACTTCCAACGCAAGAAACGAATCCTCTTCTCTGTCCCCAAGCACAATTGCTAGTACATCGACCTCAAGTCCCGGGAAATTTCCAACCGATTCAAGATTAACATGATACCTCATAGACCACCCTGAGTAGCAATCATTTTCCACCTTGTACACATTTACCTCCAGCTGCGGCTGGAGCATCCTAACAAGAAGCAGGCAATCGCGCGACACCAATAACTTATCATAACCACCATATGTTATCCCATGCATGGTTTTGTGTTTTTCAACTTGTATGAAGTGAGGATTGTCCATATCTTCTAAACTGAGAATTCGGGTGAGGTTACAAAGCTAATGGAAGGTATTTGACATAATATTGTATTGTATTTCATAAGCTTAATCCCGGGTACTTCCAACGCAAGAAACGAATCCTCTTCTCTGTCCCCAAGCACAATTGCTAGTACATCGACCTCAAGTCCCGGGAAATTTCCAACCGATTCAAGATTAACATGATACCTCATAGACCACCCTGAGTAGCAATCATTTTCCACCTTGTACACATTTACCTCCAGCGGCGGCTGGAGCATCCTAACAAGAAGCAGGCAATCTCGCGACACCAATAACTTATCATAACCACCATATGTTATCCCATGCATGGTTTTGTGTTTTTCAACTTGTATGAAGTGAGGATTGTCCATATCTTCTAAACTGAAATGATAAACAGCTACACGCGATAGCCTATGAATGGCACCACGCCGGTAGACTACCCGTCCATCAAACGTCAGAAAGATACAAGACTAAAAGTCTTAGCATAAGTACATGTTTATACGAATAAATCTCTACATAAACATGTGTAACATCATCATCTTTGCGAGCATGAATAACATAGTTATGCATATTTTTAGGGTTTTAAGGTGTATGCAAGCATGTATAATAATAAACCACACATGAATAACGTTCCGAAGAAAATATAAACTTGATGTAAGCCTTGGTTTTCGATAAAAATGTGTATTTATGGTTGTTTATGTATTATGCAAGAATGATTAAGTAAAAATAATATAAAATATGATTTCCATTATGATTAAGTCTCGAATTACAAGGGATTGAAATGAAAATACGAATTACAAATGAATGGAAAATGATAAAAAAAAATATGGAACGTTACAATTATAATTTAACATGTAGCAATTATTATCATTAAGAGAACTTATTAAACAAAAATATAAAATCGAACATGTTTTTTTTTTTTTTTGGTAAAGGGTTACCCCGGTGATTCTATATATTCACAACCAATCAAAACTAGTAAGGAACATCCTTACTAGTTCAAACATGAGACAAACCCCCATGTAAGTAGAACAAAAAAGAAACAACCATCAAAGGAAAAACACATAAAAACACCCACTAGACAACTATCTAGACTCAACGACACCCAAGATGTTAGGAATCAGCCATTATCCATTAATAAATCTGCACTATGGATATCCCACTTCTCCAGCAACTCCCGCACTCTAGCTGTGTTCTTGAATCTAAGCCCCATCAATTTATACCTCACATTTTCTAAAACAGCCTTACAAATGATGTCCGGAGGTCTCACTTGGTTTCTGAAAAGCCGATTGTTCCTTTCTTGCCAAATGATGTACGCCAGGGCAGCAACTAACAACCTGCTTTCGATCTAACCATACTCCAGAGATAAAATCGAACATGTTGTTTGTAGGAATATTGTATTTAAATAACCTTAATTTTTCACCATTTGACCGATAGCACTCCCAACTTATGCATTATACCACGCCATTCTCAACTTCAACTTATTATTATTTGGCCTCCTCACTAAAAAAAATTGTCACATCAAATGCCACCACATCAGATGACACATCACTAAATAAGTGTCGCATTAGATGTCAGCTTATTTGAAAAGGGCGTCACTACACAACTGTCATATCAACAAAAAAAACTAATTAGGTTAGGGTTCAGTTAGTTTGAGAGTGCCAGAAAAAAATAAGTTAAAAGCTGGGAATGACGTGGTACAATTCATAAGTTGAGAGTGCTATCAGTTAAACGGTGAAAATTGAGGATATGTAAACCAGTAATCCTTTTTTGTATAAATTAAATCCCGCCACCCCACACATCAATACACTGGCCACCAATCCAGTCAAGCATTACCACAGATCTAGTTTCGTTGTCGCCATGTACAAACTGTAGCTACGTGGACCAATAAGGTTATTACTTTTAACCCTTATACTTTTTTATTTTTTACAAATTTGTCATAAAATGTTATTCATTTTTAACCCCAATACTTTCATACTTTCAACTTTGTTTCTTTATTCTTTTTATCTTATATCTTTTTTTTTATGCTTAGGTCTAAATTTTGCAATTTACCATTGCAACGTGTGTCTGTGTGCTTCAACAATTTTACCTTAATTTTTTTCGTTTAACAGGCGCCAGTGTAACACGCAGGCCCTAGGTCGACTTAGTTATTCTTTTGTACGTTTTACTTTTTGGTCTAATTTTTGCGCATTAACACGCCACAACAAGCGTGCGTGGTTTAGTTATTTTACGTCTACTTTTCATTCGGTTTAATGATCCCGCCGCAACGCACGAGACCTAAATAGTACTTAAAATAATGATTTGTTATCTTTTTACTAATTAAAATTTGGTGAATTGCTTGAAGCTTCTGAATATCTCCTTATATCATGTTCGGTTGCAAGTTGAACTTTTTACTTCCGTTGGCTGCAATTGGATTTTGACAACAGTTGACTTCTACTTGCAGTTGACCAAGATCCAAGTGTACACTACCACTTTTATTCTTGCTTCTTTTGATCTAAGCACCAATTTTAGGCATTCGATACATGTATCGGTATCCAGTTTTATTGATTTTGGTATTTGGTACTTTCGGTATAGGTACGAGTACGGGTACATGTAAAAACGGGCACTGGTACCAAATTTTATATAGAACTATAATTTTTTTTATATTATGTTTTATTTCGTATTATAATTTTTATGGTACTCGTATCGATTATACTATTTGGTACTCATATCATATTGGTACTCGTACCGGTTTTACCTATTGGGTACTCGTATTGTATGGTACTTGTGCCGATTTTACCTATTTAGTACTTGCACGAATGATAAAAAATAAAATAAAAACAAAATGGTACCAAAGCGGGTACCGTACCGAAATACCGGTACCGTACCAATATATTCGGTATGGTATTTGGTACCCGGTTTTGTTCAAATTTGATACCGTTACGAGTACGGGTACAGTACCAATCCCATCCCTACTCAAACTATATAGGTTTCGATACGCCTCTAAACATCAAAATACCATCAAATCCCATACCAGAGAACAATGTATGTATAATAGTGAGCCATAAAGCAAGACAAAAAAAAATTCAAAATCATACATTATTTTAATTTAAACGCTGACAAGAGCTGCACAAACTACAGCCAGAAGTTATAAAACTCTTAACTCAACTACACTATTTAAAACTTACAACCGTTGATAGTAAAAAAAGGTATAGCGCAGCATTTGATGGAAGAATAAGACCGCTACAGCCGGCAATAATAACACTCCCAAACATACAAGAAAATAACAGATATAATACAGAATTGGTAACCCGGAATATAAAGAAAACAATTACATCATAGAGAATCAATCTAACCATAAATTGTAACATCAACATCTTCAATAATATGTAATGTCTGATAGAGCCATAAAACAAGACAAAAAATCAAAACCATAGACAGTAATTTAATTTAAACGCCAACAAGAGACGGGGTGAACAAAAAGCTACAAGACTGTGTCAGGCGAATTCGAATTCGGGTGAGATTACAAAGCTGAAGGAAAGTATTCGACATGATATTGTATTTCACAAGCATAATCCCGGGCACTTCCAACACAAGAAACGAATCCTCTTCTCTGTTCCCGAGCACAATCGCTAGTACATTGACCTCAGGTCCCGGAAAATTCCCAACAAATTCAAGATCAACATAGTACTTTAACCACCACCCTGAGTAGCAATCATTTTCCACTTCATACACATCCACCATTAGAGGCTGGAGCATCATAACAAGAAGCAGGCAATCGCGCGACACCAATAACTTATCATAACCACCAACTGTTCCCATCCATGGTTTTGTGGTTTTCAACTTGTATAAAGTGAGGATTGTCCATATCCTCTAAACTAAAATGATAAACAGCTCTATGCGACAGCCAATGAATGGTGCCACGCCAGTAAACTACGCTGTGATCAAACGCCACGAAAGATACTGAACTAAAAGTCTGAGCATAAGCCCTCCAAGTGCCTGTTTCCGACGAATAAATCTCTACATAAACATGTGTAACATCATCATCTTTGCGAGCATGATAAAGAAGCTTGTAGTGTTGTGAAACGGCAGGATCAAAAGCTAGTGCCATAGCATTACCAAAAATATTATATGGTTTCCAAACATGAGGCAGTGGAAGCAACTTAAACTGGTGTATGGTTGGATTGTATACATATAACTTATCAGGGTGGTCATAACATAACAATTAGAGGCCGTTACACGATTGCCAAACCTCGATGTGTTGCGTTTTTTTCTGGTGGTGAAAGGGGAAGGTTGTTGTTTTTATTAAAGGAGGATGTCTGAACAATGGCACGTAGGCGAACTCAGCTGATGGTGATTGTAGTTGGAGGAACAAACCGCAAGGATGATCGGTTTTGTTCGGGCAGAAAGTAAGATCAGTGATGAGAGAAAACCATCGTTTGCATACTGATTTACACATGTGTAACGAGCTTAGAGGTAACCCGACTAAGATTTTACGCAGAAGATCGTCGATGGAACAGACTGTATCTGTAGAACTCCGGCTTTCATCCTCACCGGCTTGCGACAAACTCATGGATGAACGCTCTATGCTAGGGTTTAGGGTTAGTTGTGACTTGTGGATGAAGCATGGATTTATGTTGCATGGTTAACTTCATTCGTATGCTTATTATAGTATAGATTATGTTTAGAGGATTTGGGCCCAAGTTTCTGTTTGGCCTCACGTTTATATGTATACACGAAGATATATATATATATATATATATATATATATAGGGGAAGGTTCAAATGAAAACCACTAGTTATTGTGAAAACTCGAAAACTAATTAAAAACCACTAAAAAGGAGGGGGGAGACTTTTAATGAAGGAGGGGTAAAATTGGAAAAAAAAAATATATATAACTTTTCAAACATTTCCCATTTCTCTATACGTTATCATTTTAAAACAAAAATGGCACCATAAGATCACAAATTTTTGTATCTTTCATTCAAGTATATTCGAGCATATTTTTTATGACATAAAAAAAGATTTATGGTGTCGTCTTGTTTTCAATACTATTATTATAGTAGTGCACATGTGCAATATAACATGTACTACAATTGCATTACATGCTTAAAATTAGCTTTTTGAGTCTAGTTTAGCTTTTAGGGTTAGTTTTTTTGGAGGTTTAGGATTAGGATTAGCTTTTTGGGTGTGGGGGGAGGGGGGGGTTAGGTTTTTGGGGGGTGGGGGTGGGGGGTTTAGGTTTTTTTCGGGTTTATGTTTAGGGTTTAGTTTTAGGTTTTCGGGAGGGTGGGGGTGGGGGGGTTTAGGTTTTTGGGGGGTGGGGGGTTAGGCTTTTGGTGGGAGGGTGAATTTAGGTTTTTGGGGGGTGGGGTGGGGGGTATAGGTTTTTGGGGGGTGTCGTGGGGGGTGGGTTAAGTGGTTTAGGCTTTCCATATTAGTGTACTACACATGTGCAGTACAAAAAAAAATTTTTTTTTTTTTTTTTTTTTTTGAAATTTTATTTTTTCATATATAAAAACCAGTGAAATTTATAAAAAAAAATTGAAAAAAAAAATTTTTTTTTTGTGTGTTTTTTAGGCTTTTTTTAGTTAGTTTTCGAGTTTTCACAATAAAAGTGGTTTTCATTTGAACCATCCCCTATATATATATATATATAGGATTAGGTTCAAACGTGAACAAATTTCCAAGAGTGAACCACGTGAACTGATCTGAACCATTGATTCCATATACATTTAACAAGGGTAAGATTGTAACTTTATATAAATATTGAATTTAAATTATTGTCTTATTAATTTCAAAATCCTAACATATTTAAATCATCATCAGTTACCAACATTTTCGACATCTACAAAACAATTACTTATTTTAGATATGTTAGGATAATCTTAAACTTATTTTAATATTGTCATTGTTTTTGTCATAGTAGCAAGATTCGAATTATAGTTTTAGTCTTTTTTTGGTTGAACTAGAGTTTTCAATCATCTTTTTTATTGTGTATAACTCTTAGCTCCGTAGTACACATGTGTACTGCTGTGTTCTATACATTCCAACACGATAGTACACATGTGACCCGCAACATTGTTGTCTTAGCTCCGTAGTACACATGTGTACTGCTGTGTTCTACTGTTCTATACATTCCAACACGATAGTACACATGTGTATAATACATGGTATATTTACGGGATTTACTCTCTTATTATTGGAAATAATTTTCTTTCCTAGTTTTAAATAAGCAAAATAATATAATTACACTTCTACCCTTTTAATTTTAATAAAACAATAAAATCTAACCTATTAATTACAATCATGCCTCCCCTTTAAATAATCAAGATCATATTAATCAGCGGTCAAGATTTGTTCACGCAGTTCACTCTTGGGAGGTTGTTCACGCTGGAACCTTACCCTATATATATATATATATATATATATATATATATATATATATATATAGGTAGAGGATCCTGTAAAAAAGGCCTAAAGTGTGAGAAAGGTAAGAAAGAATCTCAACCATTAGATCTTTTGATCTAATGGTTGAGATCAATAGGGACCAAAATGTAAAATATTTTTCTTAATTGGGACTGAATTGAAAATTATAGGGGTAATAAAGTCTTTATATCCATTCAAAATAGGAAACTGTAAATCAAAATTCCTATAATTCCGATCTCTCTCTCCAATTGAGCGTACAGATTCTCTCTCTTTCTACAATTTCAAAACCCTAATGCCGCTAAACCTCCATATCGATCGAACAACGGCGACGACAAGCGGCAGCGGCGACGGCGAGTGACGAGCGGTGACGGCGAGCGGTAGCGACTGCGGCGACGGCGAGCGGGCAGCGGCAGTGGTTGTGCGGATCGGCAGCGGTGGTGCAGCAGTGGTGGTGCCGGAAGTGCCAGTGGTGGTGCCGGAAGTGGAGAAGATGATACAGAGGTGTTATTTTTTTCTTTGCTGAATGGTGTTATTTTTGTACTGAATTGTGTTATTTTTGTACTGAATGGTGTTGTTTTTGTACTGAATGGTTTTTTTTTATCTACTGCTGAATGGTGTTATTTTGTGCTGAATGGTGTTTTTTTTTTTGTGCTGAATGGTGTTATTTTTGTACTGAATGGTGTTATTTTTGTACTGAATGGTGTTTTTTTTATTTACTGCTGAATGGTGTTATTTTTGTGCTGAATGGTGTTATTTTTGTACTGAATTGTGTTATATTCTTGTACTGAATGGTGTTTTTTTATTTACTGCTGAATGGTGTTATTTTTGTGCTGAATGATGTTATATTTTCAAAATTGTGTTATATTTAAAACACCATGTATGAACATGCTCTGAATGGTGTTATATTTATGGACGGTAATAAGTCCTAAAATCCAGGTTTTTCTCTCTCCAAATCCTTAAATAAAGGATTACCATATTTGAATTTGTTAATGCATTTACAATCCTACCCTTTTCAATTAATTTTAATCTAATGGTTGAGATTCTTTCTTACCTTTCTCACACTTTTGGTCTTTTTTACAATAACTCCACCCTATATATATATATATATATATATATATATATATATATATATATATATATATATATATTTAACGACCAACAAAACATCAATCTATTAAGCGACAACCAGCTAGACGCTGGCTTGAAACCTTACAACCGAGCTGCTCGAAAGACAAAACAGATAGCATGTTACAAAAAAACTTACAACAAGAAGATATATATAAGTTAAAGGGATTAAAACAAATTTTATGACGAAAAGGACTCGTGTTTATTATCTGTTTTGACCCCTAACAAGGTTGAGAAGATCCTGATTTATATTATATCAAATACACAAAAAGTTACAATATCTATTGCAATATAATATAATGGGACAATTGTATATTTCTCCTTAAAAAACTGTTTAAAATTGCATATATCTCCTTCCTTAACTATTAAAATTGCATATATCCACTTACTTAACTAATATAATTGCAAATTTACCCATTTTGATTTATTTTATTAAAAACAAGTTATATAATGACTTTTTTACCCTTATTTTACTAAAACTTAAAAAAATACAAATTTATTCATTTTTACTAGTCTTTGTGGATTTTTCACAATTCTTTAAAAAATACATATTTATTCATTTTTACTATTTTCACTAAAATTTAAACACTGAAATAAACCGCTAAACTATTAAAAATCTACAAAAACTAGTAAAAATGAATAAATATGTATTTTTTTAAGTTTTAGTAAAAATAAGGGTAAAAAAAAGTCATTATATTACTTGTTTTTAATGAAATAAATCAAAATGGGTAAATTTGCAATTTTATTATTTAAGGAAGGGGATATATCCAATTTTAATAATTAAGAAAGGGGATATATGCAATTTTAATTTTAAGTTTGGTAAATACGCAATTGAAGGGGTATGGTCCCAAATATCGCGTCAGCATGACCGCGAATGACCATTACCCTCATTAAAAACCCCCAACAGCAATTAACTCTCCAGTGTCCGCGTAGACACACGCGAACACTGCGGTCCAATCTGTCCATTGATGAGAAGACTTACCTTAGGGACGGAAACTAATGTTACGCATAGCGATGCGGCCTCGCACCGCATCCTATGAACATTTTCGTCACGACAAGGGATCTGGACAACAGTAACAGTCACTCGACAGGCGATGCGGCACAACACCGCATCCCGCGCAAATCATGGATGGAACAACCAATGCGGGAACAACATCAATGACCGCAAGCAGCGATGCGGCTTGGCACCGCATCCTGCCTACAAGGCAAGTGGGTCTGACACCACAGTGCAAGTGGCACTGGGAACAGTCACCTACCAGCCCACGTATGAACAACAGTCTGACACCACAGCCGGACGTGGCATCACCACAGTATCCGACAGGTCTGACACACCTGCAAATAGCTGTGTGATGTCAGACTAGCTACTCAACTACCCTCCTTCACTCCTCGGCTATAAATACTCACCCCAAACCAGGTTTGAGGGAGCACTTCTCAACTCTCTCAATACTACTACTATCATACTTTGCTTCCCAAGCAAATTACTGATTCTCACGCCGGAGAGTGGTAACAAGGAGCACCCCCCACCCCATCCTCCTTGTTACGAGTCACGGTTTGTTTCCTTGTGCAGGAAACCCACCACCAGACGATCCAGCCAGCGATCCTCGGAAAGAAGGGATTAACCCTCTTGACGAGACCAGTGAGTTAACCCTACCCGGTTAACCATTGT
This sequence comes from Helianthus tuberosus, assembly GCA_030545235.1. Classification (NCBI taxonomy): domain Eukaryota; kingdom Viridiplantae; phylum Streptophyta; class Magnoliopsida; order Asterales; family Asteraceae; genus Helianthus; species Helianthus tuberosus. The sequence continues at coordinate 4,404,295 of JARYGA010060516.1, forward strand.
TTCATCATTGGCGCCCACCGCTACTCTTAGCACTTTTTTCCAATCATCCTTTTCTTTCCAAAGATGTCTGATCGTCAAAACAACAATACCGGGGATAACCTAACCCCCACAAACCAAGGGCCTGCGGGAACCATTCCCCTAGGCCCAAATGCCCAACACATTGGCACATCAGCGCAAGGGGGCGCATCCCTTACGTTTGGACATGATCTGTCACAATACGCTGCTGTCATACCTCCAGGCATGAACCCTCATACCTGGTATGACCAACAAGCGGCCCTTCTGGCCGCAACGTACAACAGAGCTTGTGCAGACGAACAAGGAGGTATCGGACCTACCCCGATACCGCGTACACCTGCCGGTCGTGTTTTACGATACGACGACAGGGCCCCCACACATCCAGCCTCCAGAAGCAGGCAGGAGGACCGCGGCTCCTCCTATTGTGATGTCCGCACAATCAATGAGGACGATTCCTCGTACGGGTCCCGCCGCAGGGACTCCGTACATAGCCGTTTAGGCTCTCAATAAGAAAGAAGGCGGCAGTCTACAATGCGCCGCAACACAAACATTCATAGTCATTTGGGACCACAGTCCCACCATGAAGGGTATGGCCATACTGATCCAGATGATAGTACATACCGCGGGGAGTCCTATTCCACCAACAGTAGACCGGGCGGACGCAACTATGTTCCTCCCAATCAACCCCGCAACACATACCTCCGCGCTGCAAAGCGCAACCAGGGCAAACCTTATAGGCCGAAATCTGCGGCCGAAAACTCTAAGTTTGTCCCGGAGATCGCCAACGCCGATGTCACCACCACAAAATTCCCATTAAACATTGGGAAATACAACGGCTCGACCGACCCAGATGATCACAACAACATCTTCGTCGGTGCTGGGTGCAACGGTAAGTGGGACGAACCTACCTGGTGCCATTTTTTCCCACAGACCCTAACAGGTCTGGCCAGGGCATGGTTCGATTCTCTGCCACCAGGGTCACTGACCTCATTCGAGGACTTACAAGAAAAGTTCCTCGCGCATTTTAGCCAACAACGACGCCATGAACGTGATTCAATGGACGTCATGAACATCTGGCGCAGAGACAACGAATCGCTTGACGCATTCGTTGTCCGTTACAATAAAGAGATCCTAGAGATAGGCGACGTTGACAACCAGATGGCACGTAACCATTTCATTGTTGCAGTCAAAGACGAACAAATGGTTATGAATATTTCCGGCGGCAACGGCTTGCCTAAGAAGTGGGAAGATGTCATGGCTAAGGTCAAAACATATGCCCAAACTCAGCGGTCTCTCAAACCGCACATGTCAAAGGCACAACCCCTAGTGGAAGGCCAGTCTTCCCGCCAAGAGCCCAAGCGCGACAATAAGCGCAACAGGGACACATGGAATCGCGGCAGCGATCCCAAGCCATATGTCCCCCGGAACAACCAGCCCGACGCAAGGGCTACAATCAACGCCCAACGAGAAAACCGGGCGTCAAAGAAAGAGTCTCGGGACCGCAGCTGGACCGAGATCAACCAGTCGCCAAGCGACGTTCTCCTCACGGATGCACAATTCCTGAGACCGGCCCAACCAATGAAGTCCAAAAAGAATCAAGATCCCGCACTCTACTGCGAGTATCACAAGGACTCGGGCCACACCACGAACAACTGCATCAGTCTCCGACTGGAGATTGAGCGAGCCCTAAAGGAGGGGAAACTGCAACACCTGTTGACAGGCGCACAAAAAGCTACCAAGCGCATCACTCCCCACAACGAGGGCACCTCCACGGGTAAAAGGGCCATGTACGTAGCCTCTACCCACATGATCAATGGAGGAAAAGGAAGACCGCGTAAGGCGGCGAGAAGACCGGACAATGACTGGAAGGACGAGCAAGTCGTCTTTCCAAAAGTCCGAGGCGGACCGCGCGATAGGCGCGCCGTGGTTATCACTGGGCACCTAGCTCACTACTGCACCGAGCGATTGTTCATCGACCCGGGCAGTACGTCCGATATTATATACGAGCAATGCTTCAACCAGTTCGATCAAGAAGACAAAGATCGACTGCAGCCAGCGGACTACCCGTTGGCCGGATTTTCAGGGGAAACCGTATTCCCCCTGGGACAAATTACCTTCCCTGTACGCCTCACCAACGGAAGGCACACAAGGACGGAGGAGGTGAACTTCATGGTTTTACCTCACACCTCAAAGTATGACGTAATTCTCGGGAGGGAGTCCCAAGGCGACTTCAACATGATAACATCCGTCCCCCACTCTGCCATCGGTTTTCCAACCGAAACGGGGATCGCGATAATATACGCCCAAAGAGAAGTCATGTCTACGGACGAACTGCGTCCGACAAAGGTAGCAAGGCCTACCCCCAACACTCAACCAGAAAAATGGGTTCTTAATGCAAGACACCCAGAGCAAACAGTCACGTTGGGCCATGCCTTGACACCTACCATCAGAGCGCGCCTGAAGCAACTCCTCTTCAGAAACCAAGATATTTTCACGTGGACACCCGCAGACATGACAGGGGTACCACGCGAAATTGCGCAACACTTCTTGAATACCATGCCAGGTATCAAGCCCGTGATCCAAGGCCAACGCCACCTCGGATCAGCAAAGAACGCAGCGATGGAAGAGCAGGTACAAGAACTGCTCTCCGCAGGCATCCTGCGGGAAGTGAAATACCAGACTTGGCTGTCCAACCCAGTCATGGTAGAAAAACCAAGCGGGGGCTGGCGCATGTGTGTCGATTACAAAGACCTTAATAAGGCCTGCCCCAAGGATTGTTACGCACTTCCAGAGATCGACGAGAAGGTCGACAACCTCGCACCATTTCGATGGAAGTGCTTCCTCGATTGTTACAAAGGCTATCACCAAGTACAGATGGCAATCGACGATGAAGACAAAACGGCATTCCGCACTCCTACCGGGAATTACTGCTACACCAAAATGCCGTTCGGGCTGCGCAACGCGGGCTCAACCTATCAAAAGTTGATGAACGACACCTTTCGCGGTCAAATCAGCAAAAGTGTCGAAATCTATATGGACGACCTGGTCGTCATGAGCATGGAGGAAAACACCATGCTCGACGACATCGAAAGAACATTCCAAACTCTGCGAAGCGTTAACATGAAGCTCAACCCAGGGAAATGCTCGTTTGGAATGGAAGAAGGCAAATTCCTTGGATTCATCGTAACCAAAGATGGATTCAAGGTGAACCCGGAAAAAGTTCAGGCGATCGAGCGCATGCCATCGCCTTCTACGATGAAGGAAATGCAACGACTAGCCGGTAGGCTAGCCGCACTCAATAGATTCTTAGCCAACCATGCAGCTAAGTCTTACCCTTTCATCAAGACCCTGCGGAGCTGTCTAAAAAAGGAACAATTCCAATGGACCGCAGAGGCCGAAAAAGCTTTCCGGGAAATGAAAGAGTGTTTGATCCAACTCCCAACTTTAACCGCACCACGAAAAGATGAGCCACTTATCTTATACCTGTCTGCCGCGGACAACGCGGTAGGCGCGGTACTTATAGTGGAGCGGGAAGGAGTCCAAACACCCATCTACTACATCAGCAAAATGCTCAACGACCCAGAGACAAGGTACTCCATCATGGAAAAATTGGTACTGGCACTAGTGCACGCATCGAGACGTTTACGACGTTACTTTGCAAACCACGTCATCACAGTGTTAACCAACTATAGGATCGGCCCGATCCTATCAAAACCCGACATCTCTGGGAGGTTAGCAAAATGGGCAATCGAGCTGGGCGCGCTTTCACTGAACTATAAGCCGCGCCCCGCAATCAAAGGCCAGGTCTTGGCTGACTTCGTCGCTGAAATACCAGCAAACCGCATCCAAGAATGCGAAGAAGAACAAAACCCTGTATCACAACCATCCTCCACAGAAACCTGGGCACTATTTACAGATGGTGCATCCAACGAAGATGGTTCTGGCGCAGGTTTGCGACTTGTCAGCCCCGATGGCCAAGAGCTAACCTACGCAATACGCCTCGATTTCGAAAGTACGAATAACGAAGCGGAGTATGAGGCTCTACTGGCAGGGTTGCGTTTAGCAATTAAACTCGACGTCAAACATTTGGAAGCACACGTCGATTCACTACTAGTTGCAGGACAGATACGCGGTGACTATGCCGCAAAGGGGGATACCATGATCCTCTATCTCGAACAAGCCCTGCAACTGAAGTCAAAGTTTACCTCCTTCAATATTCGCCACATCAACAGGAGTGAAAATAAACCCGCGGACGCACTATCAAAACTTGCGTCCACCAGCTTCCAACACCTGGCAAAAGAGGTACGCATCGAAGTCCTGCAAAATCCTTCGGTACCCCTGCGCCAAGTCAATGTCATCCAATACGGTACAACATCCTGGATGACACCGCTCATTGCATACTTACAATCAGGGGTTACTCCCGAAAGCAAAGCAAAGCAGAGGCACGCAAGTTGCAATACAAAGCGTGTCATTACCAAATGGTAGACGGTATCTTATACCGTAAATCATACCTGGGGCCACTCCTACGATGCGTCAACCCCCAAGATGCCACATACCTTATCAAAGAAATTCACGAGGGGATATGTGGCATACACGCAGGACCACGCATGGTGGTGGCCAAAATCATGAACGCCGGGTACTATTGGCCGGGCATGCACCTGGATGCAGTCAAAGTCTTACGCAAGTGTTTCAATTGTCAGCGACATGCTCCCAAGACCTTGCGTCCCAAGAACAACTTGATCCCCGTCACCACCGCATGGCCATTCCAAAAATGGGCAATCGATGTGGTGGGACCATTTCCAGACGCACCAGGAGCAGTGAAATTTATCATAGTAGCTGTTGATTACTTTACAAAATGGGTAGAAGCAAAGCCACTTGCATCAACCACCGCTATGATAACAAGGAAATTCGTGTGGGAACATATCATCTGCCGTTTCGGTCTACCAATGTGCATCGTCACCGACAACGGTACCAACTTCGCGGCCGACGACTTTCAAAAATGGCTAAAAGAGCTAAACATTGAACACATATTCTCCTCAGTGGCACACCCGCAAGGGAACGGCCAAGTCGAGAGTATCAATAAAAGCTTAGTCGAAGGCATCAAAGCACGGTTGGGAACAGCCAGACGCGGCTGGGTTGATGAACTCCCAAGTATTTTATGGGCTCACAGGACAAGCCCAAAAACAAGCAACGGCGAGACCCCCTTCAGCCTGGTCTACGGTACTGAAGCAGTGATCCCCGCGGAAGTAGGCCTCCCCTCACCTAGAATGTTGGCCATCAACAAGATGGACAACAATGAGGAACGCAGGGTTGACTTAGACCTCTTGGAAGAAAGGCGCGAAAACGCTGCCATCAACGAGGCCAAGTACAAAACCAAGTTGGAAAAGTACTACAATGCACGCGTTCGCATTTGTACTTTCAACCCGGGAGACTACGTCCTTCGTGACAACGAAGCATCCAACGCAGAACGCCCAGGGAAACTTGCCCCCAAGTGGGAAGGACCGTACCTCATCCAAGAGGTCCTGGGCAAAGGCGCGTATAAACTACAAACATTAGAAGGCAAAACTATCGCACGCACATGGAACGCACAGCAACTTCGACGCTGTTATATGTAAGCCATGTTTTCTGCATGTAATCTATTAGGCCGCAGGCCATTTGCAAATAAATAAATAGACGATTCAATGCAATATTGTTTATTTATTTCTATTACAAATGCGTGTTCCACTCTGAGGTATACACAAAAACAGATTAGCAAAATCTTCATTCGTGATACCCACACAGAATGGTAACCACACGCAACTATTGTAATAGGCCAGCAATGGCAATACTGTTTGTCTAACCAGAGACAAATCTTCATACTTGCATATCACCTAGATATGCAAAAGGCAATTACAGATTTAGTATTACTCACAGTAACACTAAACGCGTACAAATTCAAACATGCAAGTACTAAAAACACTTGTAAAAAATTGAAACAACAATTCTTTATATTCAAAAAATCCCTGCACCTGCGCGGTGCACAAGGAATTTACATAAAGTTTTGTAACGGTTACATAAGGAAACAAAAGAGGCACGCAGGCCAATCTAATCTTCCTTTGTGCCACTGGGGCCCGCACCATCCGTGCCCTCAACATCTGGTTTTTCCTCATCTTCGTCTTCATCAGCGTATAAGACTCGCAAGCGGTCCACATAATCCTCCGCTTCTAGACACTTTTCAAGTTCTTCAAGATCTGTGAGGGATCAGCGGAATCTCCCTACACGCAGAGGGATCAGCGGAAATGTCATCCCCTTGCATCACAGACCACGGAGGGCGGTGGTAAGACATGGCCCGGTCTTCTGTGTAGGAGCGATAATAATACTCCAATTCAGACTCTTCAGGCTGAATAGGAGTCTCTACAAAACCCGCACCACCAGAAACGGAACCAGAAGCCTTCTCGGCAGCAGGAGACTTTGGCTTTCCAGTATAGCCAAACTTCAAGTCAACCTCATCAGTATCCTCTGGGGTGATAACATTATCACCCGAATCAACAGTGTCATAGATTTGAGCCGCGGGACGCTTCCCAGTGTCCACCTCCCGCACAGAGGCTTCAGGAGTAACAACCTTATGAACCCCCACACCCGCAGCAGTGTCATGCGGAGGGGGGGGGAGGAGGAGCATCAAAGATGAACCCTTCATCTGCGGTTCTGAAATCAAAACAAAAATACTTTTAAGTACAAGTATAAGCACAAAATACTTGTTAAAGTCATGCATCACATACCAGAAACAACCGCAGGCTTCCTTGGTACGACAAAAGCCTTGCGCCTGGTCTGAATCTTCGGCTTCTTTCTCCCACCAGCATCACCAGCTTCCTCCGTTTTCCTCTTCTTCTCATCACCAGGTTTGGAACCCACAGCAGTTCCACCTGTGGTCGCACCAGCACCTGGAACACCCAAGCCCTCAAGGGTGTCGGATACTACCACGTAATCGGTATATCTGCGGAAATGAGAACGAGAGATACCTGCTGCATGCGGCACCAAAGGCGGAACAACATGGGCCTCCGGGTTTTTCTTACCGCGACCCCGCACGGCTTTATCCACATGCTTATTCTCAGCATGTTTTTTGGGGGCACCCTTTGACTCAAATTTACCAAGGTTCCCAAGTGTACCTGCGTATAGAATATCAGCAACAAACCTTGTAAAGCAATAAAGGTTATGAATAATACCTTTGCCCTGCGGCAGGGGTGCAGTCATCACCTCGCGTGAAGCAACGCGGAAGAGAGGGACAATCGTCAAGTTAAAACCTTTACCTTCCGCAGTCGGAACAAGATCAACTTTGCCAGTAAAAGTTGGATCAAATATCTTCCACACTTCCACAATTTCTGATAATACATATCCAAATTAATAACAAACACGGGAATAAAGCAACCGCAAAAGAGTGGTAACACTTACCACCAGTTTTCTCCCGCACCACAGGCATGAAATTCCTCTTAGGCCGGGTCAACATCATCCGCAGCACCCACAACTCATTGTTGGTCAGCTGCCTATACTGAATGGTGTTTTTTTATTTACTGCTGAATGGTGTTATTTTTGTGCTGAATGATGTTATATTTTCAAAATTGTGTTATATTTAAAACACCATGTATGAACATGCTCTGAATGGTGTTATATTTATGGACGGTAATAAGTCCTAAAATCCAGGTTTTTCTCTCTCCAAATCCTTAAATAAAGGATTACCATATTTGAATTTGTTAATGCATTTACAATCCTACCCTTTTCAATTAATTTTAATCTAATGGTTGAGATTCTTTCTTACCTTTCTCACACTTTTGGTCTTTTTTACAATAACTCCACCCTATATATATATATATATATATATATATATATATATATATATATATATATATATATATATTTAACGACCAACAAAACATCAATCTATTAAGCGACAACCAGCTAGACGCTGGCTTGAAACCTTACAACCGAGCTGCTCGAAAGACAAAACAGATAGCATGTTACAAAAAAACTTACAACAAGAAGATATATATAAGTTAAAGGGATTAAAACAAATTTTATGACGAAAAGGACTCGTGTTTATTATCTGTTTTGACCCCTAACAAGGTTGAGAAGATCCTGATTTATATTATATCAAATACACAAAAAGTTACAATATCTATTGCAATATAATATAATGGGACAATTGTATATTTCTCCTTAAAAAACTGTTTAAAATTGCATATATCTCCTTCCTTAACTATTAAAATTGCATATATCCACTTACTTAACTAATATAATTGCAAATTTACCCATTTTGATTTATTTTATTAAAAACAAGTTATATAATGACTTTTTTACCCTTATTTTACTAAAACTTAAAAAAATACAAATTTATTCATTTTTACTAGTCTTTGTGGATTTTTCACAATTCTTTAAAAAATACATATTTATTCATTTTTACTATTTTCACTAAAATTTAAACACTGAAATAAACCGCTAAACTATTAAAAATCTACAAAAACTAGTAAAAATGAATAAATATGTATTTTTTTAAGTTTTAGTAAAAATAAGGGTAAAAAAAAGTCATTATAAGTCATTATATTACTTGTTTTTAATGAAATAAATCAAAATGGGTAAATTTGCAATTTTATTAGTTAAGGAAGGGGATATATCCAATTTTAATAATTAAGAAAGGGGATATATGCAATTTTAATTTTAAGTTTGGTAAATACGCAATTGAAGGGGTATGGTCCCAAATATCGCGTCAGCACGACCGCGAATGACCATTACCCTCATTAAAAACCCCCAACAGCAATTAACTCTCCAGTGTCCGCGTAGACACACGCGAACACTGCGGTCCAATCTGTCCATTGATGAGAAGACTTACCTTAGGGACGGAAACTAATGTTACGCATAGCGATGCGGCCTCGCACCGCATCCTATGAACATTTTCGTCACGACAAGGGATCTGGACAACAGTAACAGTCACTCGACAGGCGATGCGGCACAACACCGCATCCCGCGCAAATCATGGATGGAACAACCAATGCGGGAACAACATCAATGACCGCAAGCAGCGATGCGGCTTGGCACCGCATCCTGCCTACAAGGCAAGTGGGTCTGACACCACAGTGCAAGTGGCACTGGGAACAGTCACCTACCAGCCCACGTATGAACAACAGTCTGACACCACAGCCGGACGTGGCATCACCACAGTATCCGACAGGTCTGACACACCTGCAAATAGCTGTGTGATGTCAGACTAGCTACTCAACTACCCTCCTTCACTCCTCGGCTATAAATACTCACCCCAAACCAGGTTTGAGGGAGCACTTCTCAACTCTCTCAATACTACTACTATCATACTTTGCTTCCCAAGCAAATTACTGATTCTCACGCCGGAGAGTGGTAACAAGGAGCACCCCCCACCCCATCCTCCTTGTTACGAGTCACGGTTTGTTTCCTTGTGCAGGAAACCCACCACCAGACGATCCAGCCAGCGATCCTCGGAAAGAAGGGATTAACCCTCTTGACGAGACCAGTGAGTTAACCCTACCCGGTTAACCATTGTTTCATCAGCAATTAAGCAGTTTTTTAAGGAGAAATATGCAATTGTTCATAATATAAAAAGTTACCATATTTTGTTTCCTTTTACTATTTTACATACAATTTAATTTTGGTAGATTGAATCCTACAAATTCTTATATATTTTTTTGAAAGGATATTGGATTTAAAGAACTTCAACTTTCACCAGTTAGTTATCTGATAGCACTCATAACTTTCAATTTGTATCACACCATTCCTGACTTTCGACCTATTGGTCGATAGCACTCCCAAACTAATTGAACGCTAATCCAGATAGTTTTTTGCTGAAGTGGCACTTGTGTGTTGACGTGGCGGACGTGGAATTTTTTGATGACGTAGCATCTAGTGTGGCATTTGACTTGGTTTTTTATGGCGTGGCAGCTGATGTGGCATCTAACTTGGCTTTTTTTATGACATGACAGCTAATGTCAGCAAACTGGGTTAGTTTGGGAGTGATATCGGCCAATAAGTTAAAAGATGAGATTGGTGTGGTACAAATTGAATGGTGGGAGTGCTATCGACCAGTTGTTGAAAGTTTGGGTTATTTAAATCCTAGGAATGGCAATGGGCCGGGTTTGGGTCGGGTATTGGTAATCCCAAGCCCGTACCCGTTTGTAATTCTTTGTCCCATACCCGGCCCGTTACCCGTCGGGTATTTTTCGGGTAATTACCCATCGGGTATCAGGTATACCCGCGGGTATCGGGTATACCCATTATTAATTTGTTAAAAATACAATTGAGACTCTAATGTGCTTTTTTTACTCTAATGTTTATATGATTTACTATTTTTATAAATACAATAAAGGAAATTATGACCAATAACATACATACATACCCTATTTAAATGCATATTTGAAACATATATCTACAAAATTAACTAATTAAGGTACTATTACTTTGGAACATATAATTTAAGGTTTTGTATTTTGCATTTAATCAAATAAATAGCATTAATCAGGACCCAATCTCACTAACAACTTGAAACGTATTTAGAAAATCTCAAATCTAATACCCATCTTTAATCTGCATAGAAACAACATAACTAAACATAAAATCTTGTATGTATATGTTAAAGTCTTGAAAACAAACAAAAGAGCAAAATCTATGAATAATAATTAATTGTGTATAATAAAGTTTATATAAATAGAAAACTAAATTTAACTTAATTAATTAATATACTTTTCGGGTATAACTCGGGTAAACGGGCCGGGTATCGGGCGGGTATCACTAAATCCCATACCCGTACCCGTACCCAACTTTTTTATATTTTTAATCCCATACCCGGCCCATACCCGTCGGGCTTCGGGTATACCTGGCCCATATGTTTCGGGTTTCGGGTATACCCATCGGGCTTGGGCTTTTTTGCCATCCCTATAAATCCACTATCTTTTTTGAAAGACAAATCGAGAATGTATTCATTATTCATCAAGACAACTAGGGGTGTGCATTTTAACATAAACCCGAAGCAACCCGATCCTCAATTTAATGGAAACCTGATGAACTTGAATAACATTAAACCCATACCCGAACATATTTAACTGAGTTGGTTATTAGATAAGTTTTAGACCAAGGGGTATGGGGCTCTGTAGGTCCGTTTTTCCCGGAGGATCCGATACGTAACCTATCCTTGTTTATCACAAACACAATCGCGGGTGCGGAATCCCCGAGACGGTGCAAACCAAACATTGTAATGCGAGTAACACAACAGATAATCAAAGATTCACTTGGATTAAAAGGACGAGAACAATATCAAACATATACACACAATGTTTGACGATAAACTCTCTGGTTTCACTATGCTCTCATAACCAAACTGATAAACAACTTTAATATATATAGTGCCCTCTTAGACGAACCTTCATGAGACGAAGGAATGAGTGGGGAAGGTTAAACTTCCCCACACATTATCTTGACGAACCTTGAAAGGTTCCCCATGTATGTTCATGAGGAAGGTTAACCTTCCTCAATCACAATAAAGGCAGAATATATACCAAGTGATTTACAGTGAGTATGATAACAAGTAAAGACACAACATCAATGCACACTTGCATTATGTTAACCATACAATAGAGACAGACGTCATACCAAGTAGGATAGGAGGATATCCGACTAGGTAGACATGACGGAACATACAGACTCGATAACAAAAGACCGTTTAACATACAACGAAACAAGACAAGTTACAGACACAAAAATGCACTAACAAACTCCCCCTTGTCTGTTGCTTGGTCGGGTGCACTCACGTTTGAAGTGCCCCTTTTCGCCACAATTGAAACATGTAACCATTTCTTTATCAAATCCGTACTTCGTATCCTGTTTACTTTCCAAAGAACTTCTCCCTGTTCGAACCATAAAGTCCTTCGCCCTTCTAACAGCACTTGTAAACACCCACTTTATATCCATCAACTCCATTTCATCACGGTCGATTTGTTGATAATCTTCATTGGTCATATTGATGTTTCCAATTTGACCTGCGACCAATCCGCAGTATGCACTGACCATTGTATTAATGAGTTCCATATGTTCCTTCGCTACTTCAATGCTAACATTTGAGAGGTTTGAAGTATCAACTCTGACTGTGTTGGTGTTTTGAGGTGGAGGATTGTTGGTATAATGTGCTTGTTGTTGTTGTGGTTGGGGTAGAGATTGTGAAAGATAAGCACTTTGATTGAACTGTGGTTGAGAAGTGGTAACTTGAGGTGGAGGTCCGGGTTAAGATTGTGAAAGATAAGCACTTTGATTGAACTGTGGAAACGGAGATGAGCTTGTATTGGACACAAACGTCGTTTGAAGCTTCGGTTGCTGAACGGAACTAGAACTAGCTGAAGGAGCAAAACCAGGCAAATACATTTCTGTGTTATGAGGAGCTGCAATCCTTTTAGCTTTCCGAATTTCCTCTTCGTTCTTTTGCTCCAACTTTTGAACGAATTCATAGATAGTGATATTGGCCGTATCCAGAGCGCCCGTATGCTTTAGAAGCTTAATGAATGGACTCCACTTAGGAGGTAGAGCATCAGCAAACCGTGCAACCATTTCCAGATGAGTTGCAGCAACATTATAAGAACTCATTTCACTAATCAAATGATAAAAACGAGAAGTCATATCACTTAGGGTTTCATTATCTAAGAATTGAAATAATTCAAACTCTTTCTTCAATAAATCATGGCGTGTCTTTCTAGTAGCTGCATTTCCTTCTCCTCTCACTGCCAATGCATCCCATAAAGCTTTTGTGCTCATACAATAAGAGAATTGATGATAGATGTCTTTGTGAAGTGCTTGAGTGAGAATAGCATACGCCTTCTTCTCCAGATCATATGCCTTTTTGTCGGCTTCTTGCATATTATTGAAAGTTGTCGCATTTGATCCTGCTTATTCAAGAGCTTGACTAAATGCAGAGATGAAACACGTCCATAATTCTTGTTGGTGCATTCATCTGTCGACTTCGTCTTATGTCGAGTCTCGGGTTCGTTGTGAAGTTGATCAAGCATGATGTCATCATATTTAATGATGACATCACAAAGATGACATCACATATTACTACTTCACATGAAAACAACATGCATTCATAAAAGTCAAGGCTTTCACTTGAAACAAGATCTCATTGGTTTCGCTTGAAGACAAAACAGAATGAAGGTTTCGCTTGAAGCATTTATGTTCATTTCAAGCGAACCCATGAGTAGTATAAATAGGCATGTTGTCTTGTCATTTGTAACAGTTCAGAGAATTCCATACCGAGGTGTTGCCGGTGTGAAGACTGATTGTAACGATATTATATCAATCAAATCAGTTTTTAAAGTGATATTCAAGCTGTTTCGACGTCGGTTTCTTAGTTTCCGCCTCTGAAACTGATAAAATCTCTTCTGAACGACTCGTTCGGGTCGCAATCCGATCCTACAAGTGGTATCAGAGCTCAGAAGGAAGAGATCTTGCCAAAACAGCCTGTTTTCATCACTTTTTCTGATTTCTACATCATTCTTTTCAAAATTAAAAATTTTTCACGGATAAAATCGGCTCAAATTCACACATCTTGTGCGTAATCATGTTTTAACAAATCCTGGAAAGTTTCAGAGCTTAATTCGACTTAAAACTGGTTAAAAACATGATATTCGCTTGAAATTGGTTCGACATTTGCTGATGTCATCAGGCTTTCGCTTGAAAAGTTTCGGCTTTCGCTAGGCTTTTGCTTGATAACACCGGCTTTTGCTTGAAATTGACTTGTTTCGCTTGAGTGTTTACATCGAGTCTTGTGTAAATCATTATTCGAGGTGTCAGTAATTGGAAAAGGAAGTCACGAGTTTGTGTGTCAGTTTGCATGTGATCTGCATTGTGTCGAATACATTGTTTTTTTTTTAAATAATCACAATTGATCGTTCTATGTGCTAAAGGTTTGAGGTCCAATTAAAATCAACTAAAACATTATGCGGCTCGTGTATTGAACAGATTTGCATGTGATTGTCAACCATTATCATCGATTAAATCAATTGAGATTAAGTTGTCTGCCACACTCATATTTGCGGTCCAATTACATGATGATGAGTATTAAATGTGTTAGCTCATTCAAATGTTTGCATGTGAACTTTTGATAGTTGTCAGATATTTTCGAATTGTGTTTTTAAAAGATGTCGGCTTAGTGATTTTGAGTGGTCCAATCATGTGCAAGTGTTGACTGTACACTAAAGGTTCAATAGATTTGTGTTGGATTTTAATATTGTTGGTTTAGTGGATCAACGGCCCAATCATAGTTTGATATAGTTTGAGCAGGCCCAAGTTTCACCATCAGTTTTGGCCCAAGTTTTATTATCATTGACCTAATCAGTGAAGGCTTAATCATAGTGTTTGAACAGATTGTTTTGGACAAAATGTTTGATGAACAAGAAAATTATTATTTCGAAAGATTCAACGATTGGCATAGAGGATATATAGATGATAGTTATAGAAATGTGAAGAAGGTTGGTTGGGAGAAAAGATTTAAATACTTTGTGTGTTTGAAAAATGAAAATTTGGATGATCTAGCAAACCGATATACAGTCTTAATTGAACATTTGAAAGAACATGAGATAAGACTGTCAGATACTGAAAAAGTATCAAAGTTTGCTGATGCATTACCTATCGAATGGGATGAATGTTTGAAAAACCTAAAGAAAGATTCTAGTTTTTCAAAGCTGTATCTAAAAGAGTTCATCAACAAACTTAAAGATTTTGAGTATGAAAGTGACAATAAAAAGAAAGAATTGATAAATGAAACAAAAAATATTTTGATGAAAATGGATTTAGATGTGATTCTTGAAATGAAAAGAAGAGTTAATGTATGTCTTGCTGCAAAAAGTAATCTGATATACGATATGAAGAGGGGTTGTTATATTGATGAGAATATGAAACCTCTTAATTTCGTTAAAATTTTTTGTGCAGGAACATACAAGATAGAGAAAAAGGAAATCTCAAAGACTGAAGAATTTGTGAAGAATGAATCTTCAAGTTCTGCATCAGTGTGCTCTAAATGTGATAAAATTGAAGCTGAAAATGGCAAACTCTTGAAAGATGTGGAAAGTTTGACATTGGAAGTCAAAAAGTTGAAGGATGAGAAGCAAGCTGATGTTAAACAGATTCTTATTTTGCAGGAAATTTGTGAGAAACAAAAATCTGAAAATGTTAAACTGATAAATGACTTGAACAGTTTGACATCAGAAAACAAGAAGTTGAAAGAAAATGAAAAAAAATTTGAAGATAAAATTAAAAGTTTTGGAAATGAAAAATCAAAAATTGAAAAAGAATTTCAAAGTCAAATAAAAATTCTTGAAGATGGGAGATATGTTTTTAGCAAGAATAACATTGAAAAACAAAACGTAATAAATTCTCATCTTCAGACAATTATTCGACTTGAAAATGAAGCTGAAAAAGCTCGGATTAAAATCAAAGAGCTTGAAGAGAAATTGAAAGGTTTTGAGACTTCGTCATCAACACCAGATTATCCCTGTCCAAAACCAATCAATTTTGTTCCAATAAGTGACAATGTCACAAACTTTGACAATGTCAAAGTTGAAGATTGTGATGAGAAAACTGATGATGATGAGAAAAAGAAAACATTTTTGAAATTAAAAGAAATGTTTAAAGAAACTGTTCTACATTCTGCTGAAAAAGGTGAATGTGGAACAAAAACAAAAAGAAGAATGTGGAACAAAAACAAAAAGATAAAAAACCGAAAAATCTTCAAAAAGAAAATAAAAGCTCATCAGTTCAATCATTCAATCGTGATAAAAAATCACAAAAATTGGAAAATCAAAACTCAAAAAATGTTGGTAATAAGTGGTGCAGGTTTGACCACAGTGCTCAAAAGCCAAATCCAGCAAACAAAAGGAGCAAGGATTATCACCAAGCCAAATAATGCTATGATCTGAGTGTTTGGTGTGAAAGTGGTGAATGGTACGATAACAGAGTGTGTTACTCTTGTGGTGTTCAAGGACACATTGCTGTTAACTGCCAGAATTGGAGTTATGAGATGAGAAGATGCTATAACTGCCAAATCAGAGGACACATTGCCAGAGATTGCCCAATGAGATCAAAGGGAAGATCGAGGGCTGAATCTCACAAAATGGCAAAGAAAACAGTCAATGTCAAAGCAAAGCCCAAGGAACAGAAAGTTCAAGAATCTAAAGTTCAAGAACAGAAAGTTCTAAAACCGAAAGTGAAGCTTTCGCAGGGGCAAAAAGACAGACTGAGGAAGAAGAGGAAGAAGGCGAGAGAGTATCTCGAAAGGATTTTGTCCTCGGATACAGCTGGTAAAACAGATAAAAGTTCTGATAAATCGTCTTGCTCTCCAAAGAATGACAATTCAAGCAAAACGCATTCATCAGATACAAATCTGAGGACGAAAGAGGGAAAGAAGAAGAAGAAAGTCGGCGATGAATTTGTTTCTTTGAAAACAAAGGAGCCACTTTCTGGCGATGAATTTGTTTCCTCGGAAGCAAAGGAGCCACGTGTTGGCAATGAATCTGACTCATTAAAGTCAGACAAGCCAAGTTCAGGCAATGAATCTGGGGTGGTAAAGCCAGAAGAGCTGTGTGTTGAGGTAAAAATTGAGAATTTTGGTCTGACAATGGATGATGCAAATTTTCCACCATTGTTGAACAAGAATTCAAAATCACCCAAGGACAGTCAGGCTTGGGTGAAACTGTTTAAATGAAAAACCTGACTTACCGGAGCTCCCAAGTTGGTAATCGCGGAGCATGAATCGGCATCATTAATTGTGTATGAAAATTGTTTTTGTATAAGTGTGAATTGCCGGAACTCCCAGGTTGGTAAGTGTGGAGTAGGAATCGGCACCTTGAGAATTCAACCAACAGATGATGTTTGGTTGAAAATGCTTGATTAGATTGATCTTACAAGTGGTAAATCAGGGACATTAAGTTGTATCTGATTTCCTACAAGTGGTTAAAAAACAATGTGATGAACCAAACCCCTAACTTACAAATGGTAAAATCAACAAAACTAATTTTCCGGAAAAACCATTTGATTAAAACAAACTTAAGTGTTTTGAAATCAATGGGAAAATGTTTTGTTGTCTGGGGGGGTTCTGATTGTTCAAGCCAAGTGAATAGAGAATTGAAGTAATTCTCATCATGTTGTCTTTTACTTTGTACAGTTCATTTTCAAATTTTCCCAAAAAATCAAAATTGAGACATATTTTGATTTTAGGGGGAGTAAAAATTTTAAAAAATTTGAAAATTTGAAAAGTTAAAAACATTGAAAAATGCAAAAAATGAGTTTTGTTGTGAAAAAGAGGAAATGATAGTAGATCAGTTAGACTGTCACAGCATGCTAAAGAAATGGATAGATAAAATGTGATAAGCGATCTCACTAAAGATGTGACGGTAGACTCAGCTAGACTAGTAGATTTGAGATAACGATACAAACCTAAATGAAAAAACCTAGTTCTAGTGGGAAACATGGTCAAAAGCATAGTACTTAGTTTTGTCCTTCTTGATTGTGTGCCTACTCGGTAATCGCTGATTGTCGTAAGATATAAAACTGGTTAAGTTTGTGAACTTTCACAACTTTGCTGAAAAGTCGTTGTGATTGTGCATTTCATTTTGCAAAGATTTAAACTTGTTTTATTTCTTTATTTTGTTTAAGCATCGGACATCCTCTGCGTATACGTGAGTATCGACCTGGATGTTGTTGCCTAAACGTTCTGCTTTATTTTCTTTGGTGTTTCGTTTAAGCTTTGGACCTCCTCTGCGTATACGGAAGTATCGACCTGGTGGTTAAAGCCTAAACAGCTTCAACTTGTTTTATTTTTCTTATTTTGTTTAAACATTGGACTTTCTCTGCGTATACGGAAGTATCGACCTGATTGTTAATGTTTAAACATTCTGCTTTGTTTTCGCACAAATCACAGTTGATAAAAGTTTAAAGGCATTACTTGAGTCAGTGTATTGCATGATGAGGGGATATGCTGAGATCGTGGGGTCCATAAGAATTTAGTGCTATCTAAATATACCTTAACGTATCGGTAAGCATTTCGAAAGTTTTTAGATTGAGTTTATGTGGACAACAATATCGTCAATCAACGTGAATCGTTTAAAACTGAAAATGTTTAAAGCTTAACGGTGCTAGTGATTGGTCACATAAACTGATATGATCCTCTTGCACAAACTCACAAAAATAGTGTCTGTAAATATTTCTTTACTGCATTTCATTTACATTCAAAAATCCAAAAAGATTTTAGTGTGTTTTAGCATAAATTTTGAAAAATTCAAAAAGATTTTCGACAACTGATGTTGAAGAGCTGATTTTCAAAATTTCAAGTGCTGAACTTGACGAACAGGGTTGGGAGTGTGTGTTTAACAGAAGAAATTTGTTTTTGAGAAAGAAAGTTAGATTAGTTAATCGAGGTCATTAATTTGAACTTGATGTAACTATTACTAGTAAGTTTTTCTTATTGATTTAAGTAAAAACTTATGTGGTGGTGAGAAAATTTGTGCAGGAGATGAACTGAACAGAGTTAAAACCAGGGATTGATCTCAAGGTGATAGCTAATTCCAGACGGCGATCCCATCATGATGAGAGGGGGAGTCTGACGAGGTTAGAGCCAAAGAGAAGATCCTGGTATATGCTAAGAAAGAAAAGAGACTGATAAAGACTGAAGATTGAGAATACTCGACACTTAAGACTCGTCAACATCTGAGGGGGAGTCTGTTGGTGCATTCATCTGTCGACTTCGTCTTATGTCGAGACTCGAGTCTCGGGTTCGTTGTGAAGTTGATCAAGCATGATGTCATCATATTTAATGATGACATCACATATTACTACTTCACGTGAAAACAACATGCATTCATAAAATTCAAGGCTTTCGCTTGAAACAAGATCTCATTGGTTTCCCTTGAAGACAAAACAGAATGAAGGTTTCGCTTGAAGCATTTATGTTCATTTCAAGCGAACCCATGAGTAGTATAAATAGGCATGTTGTCTTGTCATTTGTAACAGTTCAGAGAATTCCATACCGAGGTGTTGCCGGTGTGAAGACTGATTGTAACGATATTATATCAATCAAATCAGTTTTTAAAGTGATATTCAAGCTGTTTCGACGTCGGTTTCTTAGTTTCCGCCTCTGAAACTGATAAAATCTCTTCTGAACGACTCGTTCGGGTCGCAATCCGATCCTACAAGTGGTATCAGAGCTCAGAAGGAAGAGATCTTGCCAAAACAGCCTGTTTTCATCACTTTTTCTGATTTCTACATCATTCTTTTCAAAATTAAAAATTTTTCACGGATAAAATCGGCTCAAATTCACACATCTTGTGCGTAATCATGTTTTAACAAATCCTGGAAAGTTTCAGAGCTTAATTCGACTTAAAACTGGTTAAAAACATGATATTCGCTTGAAATTGGTTCGACATTTGCTGATGTCATCAGGCTTTCGCTTGAAAAGTTTCGGCTTTCGCTAGGCTTTTGCTTGATAACACCGGCTTTTGCTTGAAATTGACTTGTTTCGCTTGAGTGTTTACATCGAGTCTTGTGTAAATCATTATTCGAGGTGTCAGTAATTGGAAAAGGAAGTCACGAGTTTGTGTGTCAGTTTGCATGTGATCTGCATTGTGTCGAATACATTGTTTTTTTTTTAAATAATCACAATTGATCGTTCTATGTGCTAAAGGTTTGAGGTCCAATTAAAATCAACTAAAACATTATGCGGCTCGTGTATTGAACAGATTTGCATGTGATTGTCAACCATTATCATCGATTAAATCAATTGAGATTAAGTTGTCTGCCACACTCATATTTGCGGTCCAATTACATGATGATGAGTATTAAATGTGTTAGCTCATTCAAATGTTTGCATGTGAACTTTTGATAGTTGTCAGATATTTTCGAATTGTGTTTTTAAAAGATGTCGGCTTAGTGATTTTGAGTGGTCCAATCATGTGCAAGTGTTGACTGTACACTAAAGGTTCAATAGATTTGTGTTGGATTTTAATATTGTTGGTTTAGTGGATCAACGGCCCAATCATAGTTTGATATAGTTTGAGCAGGCCCAAGTTTCACCATCAGTTTTGGCCCAAGTTTTATTATCATTGACCTAATCAGTGAAGGCTTAATCATAGTGTTTGAACAGATTGTTTTGGACAAAATGTTTGATGAACAAGAAAATTATTATTTCGAAAGATTCAACGATTGGCATAGAGGATATATAGATGATAGTTATAGAAATGTGAAGAAGGTTGGTTGGGAGAAAAGATTTAAATACTTTGTGTGTTTGAAAAATGAAAATTTGGATGATCTAGCAAACCGATATACAGTCTTAATTGAACATTTGAAAGAACATGAGATAAGACTGTCAGATACTGAAAAAGTATCAAAGTTTGCTGATGCATTACCTATCGAATGGGATGAATGTTTGAAAAACCTAAAGAAAGATTCTAGTTTTTCAAAGCTGTATCTAAAAGAGTTCATCAACAAACTTAAAGATTTTGAGTATGAAAGTGACAATAAAAAGAAAGAATTGATAAATGAAACAAAAAATATTTTGATGAAAATGGATTTAGATGTGATTCTTGAAATGAAAAGAAGAGTTAATGTATGTCTTGCTGCAAAAAGTAATCTGATATACGATATGAAGAGGGGTTGTTATATTGATGAGAATATGAAACCTCTTAATTTCGTTAAAATTTTTTGTGCAGGAACATACAAGATAGAGAAAAAGGAAATCTCAAAGACTGAAGAATTTGTGAAGAATGAATCTTCAAGTTCTGCATCAGTGTGCTCTAAATGTGATAAAATTGAAGCTGAAAATGGCAAACTCTTGAAAGATGTGGAAAGTTTGACATTGGAAGTCAAAAAGTTGAAGGATGAGAAGCAAGCTGATGTTAAACAGATTCTTATTTTGCAGGAAATTTGTGAGAAACAAAAATCTGAAAATGTTAAACTGATAAATGACTTGAACAGTTTGACATCAGAAAACAAGAAGTTGAAAGAAAATGAAAAAAAATTTGAAGATAAAATTAAAAGTTTTGGAAATGAAAAATCAAAAATTGAAAAAGAATTTCAAAGTCAAATAAAAATTCTTGAAGATGGGAGATATGTTTTTAGCAAGAATAACATTGAAAAACAAAACGTAATAAATTCTCATCTTCAGACAATTATTCGACTTGAAAATGAAGCTGAAAAAGCTCGGATTAAAATCAAAGAGCTTGAAGAGAAATTGAAAGGTTTTGAGACTTCGTCATCAACACCAGATTATCCCTGTCCAAAACCAATCAATTTTGTTCCAATAAGTGACAATGTCACAAACTTTGACAATGTCAAAGTTGAAGATTGTGATGAGAAAACTGATGATGATGAGAAAAAGAAAACATTTTTGAAATTAAAAGAAATGTTTAAAGAAACTGTTCTACATTCTGCTGAAAAAGGTGAATGTGGAACAAAAACAAAAAGAAGAATGTGGAACAAAAACAAAAAGATAAAAAACCGAAAAATCTTCAAAAAGAAAATAAAAGCTCATCAGTTCAATCATTCAATCGTGATAAAAAATCACAAAAATTGGAAAATCAAAACTCAAAAAATGTTGGTAATAAGTGGTGCAGGTTTGACCACAGTGCTCAAAAGCCAAATCCAGCAAACAAAAGGAGCAAGGATTATCACCAAGCCAAATAATGCTATGATCTGAGTGTTTGGTGTGAAAGTGGTGAATGGTACGATAACAGAGTGTGTTACTCTTGTGGTGTTCAAGGACACATTGCTGTTAACTGCCAGAATTGGAGTTATGAGATGAGAAGATGCTATAACTGCCAAATCAGAGGACACATTGCCAGAGATTGCCCAATGAGATCAAAGGGAAGATCGAGGGCTGAATCTCACAAAATGGCAAAGAAAACAGTCAATGTCAAAGCAAAGCCCAAGGAACAGAAAGTTCAAGAATCTAAAGTTCAAGAACAGAAAGTTCTAAAACCGAAAGTGAAGCTTTCGCAGGGGCAAAAAGACAGACTGAGGAAGAAGAGGAAGAAGGCGAGAGAGTATCTCGAAAGGATTTTGTCCTCGGATACAGCTGGTAAAACAGATAAAAGTTCTGATAAATCGTCTTGCTCTCCAAAGAATGACAATTCAAGCAAAACGCATTCATCAGATACAAATCTGAGGACGAAAGAGGGAAAGAAGAAGAAGAAAGTCGGCGATGAATTTGTTTCTTTGAAAACAAAGGAGCCACTTTCTGGCGATGAATTTGTTTCCTCGGAAGCAAAGGAGCCACGTGTTGGCAATGAATCTGACTCATTAAAGTCAGACAAGCCAAGTTCAGGCAATGAATCTGGGGTGGTAAAGCCAGAAGAGCTGTGTGTTGAGGTAAAAATTGAGAATTTTGGTCTGACAATGGATGATGCAAATTTTCCACCATTGTTGAACAAGAATTCAAAATCACCCAAGGACAGTCAGGCTTGGGTGAAACTGTTTAAATGAAAAACCTGACTTACCGGAGCTCCCAAGTTGGTAATCGCGGAGCATGAATCGGCATCATTAATTGTGTATGAAAATTGTTTTTGTATAAGTGTGAATTGCCGGAACTCCCAGGTTGGTAAGTGTGGAGTAGGAATCGGCACCTTGAGAATTCAACCAACAGATGATGTTTGGTTGAAAATGCTTGATTAGATTGATCTTACAAGTGGTAAATCAGGGACATTAAGTTGTATCTGATTTCCTACAAGTGGTTAAAAAACAATGTGATGAACCAAACCCCTAACTTACAAATGGTAAAATCAACAAAACTAATTTTCCGGAAAAACCATTTGATTAAAACAAACTTAAGTGTTTTGAAATCAATGGGAAAATGTTTTGTTGTCTGGGGGGGTTCTGATTGTTCAAGCCAAGTGAATAGAGAATTGAAGTAATTCTCATCATGTTGTCTTTTACTTTGTACAGTTCATTTTCAAATTTTCCCAAAAAATCAAAATTGAGACATATTTTGATTTTAGGGGGAGTAAAAATTTTAAAAAATTTGAAAATTTGAAAAGTTAAAAACATTGAAAAATGCAAAAAATGAGTTTTGTTGTGAAAAAGAGGAAATGATAGTAGATCAGTTAGACTGTCACAGCATGCTAAAGAAATGGATAGATAAAATGTGATAAGCGATCTCACTAAAGATGTGACGGTAGACTCAGCTAGACTAGTAGATTTGAGATAACGATACAAACCTAAATGAAAAAACCTAGTTCTAGTGGGAAACATGGTCAAAAGCATAGTACTTAGTTTTGTCCTTCTTGATTGTGTGCCTACTCGGTAATCGCTGATTGTCGTAAGATATAAAACTGGTTAAGTTTGTGAACTTTCACAACTTTGCTGAAAAGTCGTTGTGATTGTGCATTTCATTTTGCAAAGATTTAAACTTGTTTTATTTCTTTATTTTGTTTAAGCATCGGACATCCTCTGCGTATACGTGAGTATCGACCTGGATGTTGTTGCCTAAACGTTCTGCTTTATTTTCTTTGGTGTTTCGTTTAAGCTTTGGACCTCCTCTGCGTATACGGAAGTATCGACCTGGTGGTTAAAGCCTAAACAGCTTCAACTTGTTTTATTTTTCTTATTTTGTTTAAACATTGGACTTTCTCTGCGTATACGGAAGTATCGACCTGATTGTTAATGTTTAAACATTCTGCTTTGTTTTCGCACAAATCACAGTTGATAAAAGTTTAAAGGCATTACTTGAGTCAGTGTATTGCATGATGAGGGGATATGCTGAGATCGTGGGGTCCATAAGAATTTAGTGCTATCTAAATATACCTTAACGTATCGGTAAGCATTTCGAAAGTTTTTAGATTGAGTTTATGTGGACAACAATATCGTCAATCAACGTGAATCGTTTAAAACTGAAAATGTTTAAAGCTTAACGGTGCTAGTGATTGGTCACATAAACTGATATGATCCTCTTGCACAAACTCACAAAAATAGTGTCTGTAAATATTTCTTTACTGCATTTCATTTACATTCAAAAATCCAAAAAGATTTTAGTGTGTTTTAGCATAAATTTTGAAAAATTCAAAAAGATTTTCGACAACTGATGTTGAAGAGCTGATTTTCAAAATTTCAAGTGCTGAACTTGACGAACAGGGTTGGGAGTGTGTGTTTAACAGAAGAAATTTGTTTTTGAGAAAGAAAGTTAGATTAGTTAATCGAGGTCATTAATTTGAACTTGATGTAACTATTACTAGTAAGTTTTTCTTATTGATTTAAGTAAAAACTTATGTGGTGGTGAGAAAATTTGTGCAGGAGATGAACTGAACAGAGTTAAAACCAGGGATTGATCTCAAGGTGATAGCTAATTCCAGACGGCGATCCCATCATGATGAGAGGGGGAGTCTGACGAGGTTAGAGCCAAAGAGAAGATCCTGGTATATGCTAAGAAAGAAAAGAGACTGATAAAGACTGAAGATTGAGAATACTCGACACTTAAGACTCGTCAACATCTGAGGGGGAGTCTGTTGGTGCATTCATCTGTCGACTTCGTCTTATGTCGAGACTCGAGTCTCGGGTTCGTTGTGAAGTTGATCAAGCATGATGTCATCATATTTAATGATGACATCACATATTACTACTTCACGTGAAAACAACATGCATTCATAAAATTCAAGGCTTTCGCTTGAAACAAGATCTCATTGGTTTCCCTTGAAGACAAAACAGAATGAAGGTTTCGCTTGAAGCATTTATGTTCATTTCAAGCGAACCCATGAGTAGTATAAATAGGCATGTTGTCTTGTCATTTGTAATAGTTCAGAGAATTCCATACCGAGGTGTTGCCGGTGTGAAGACTGATTGTAACGATATTATATCAATCAAATCAGTGTTTAAAGTGATATTCAAGCTGTTTCGACGTCGGTTTCTTAGTTTCCGCCTCTGAAACTGATAAAATCTCTTCTGAACGACTCGTTCGGGTCGCAATCCGATCCTACAATTCTGTGTTTTGCCCTTGAACGTAATTATGGAAACGACCCTTCCATGATGGATAGTCGTTCATGTGATTTAACTTTGGCAGGCGATTGTTGCTACCCGTCTCACTCTCACTAAGCAATAGATTTTGAATGCTTTGATTTTGATTCGACACCAATGCCCATTGACTTGCAATTATTGATTGTTGAGTTTGAGGTATGGAATTCATTAACATTGCGGCCATCGAAGTCGGTTTTTGAACTGGTCGTGGGTCCGTACTCCAATCCCACGGACTTGTACTACTCATATTTTTGATATCAGAACAACTGTATCGGATTAAACATTTGAAAACACAAAGTTAGAACACTTTTGTAAAGCTTCTGTGTAAAAATGACAAGTTAATGCGACGAAGATTGAGGTGGCGAAGGTTAAGTGAGTGCGACGAAGGTTGAGGTGAGGAAGGTTAAAGTGATGAAAAGGTTGAAGTGATGAGGAAGGTTGAAGTGATGAGGAAGGTTGAAGTGCTGAGGAAGGTTGAAGTAACGAGGAAGGTTAAAGGTGAGTAAGGTTAAAGGTGAGGAAGGTTTAAAAGTGAGGAAGGTTAAAGAGCTGGAGAAGGTTAACAAATGATATCAGCTGTTAGATATTTTTGAAAAGCAAATCAAATATATTATAATTCCTCTGACATAGTTGGTAACTCTATTTCAACCCACACCTTACTTTATCTGATTTACGAAACTTCTTTTTCAATATCCATCATCACAGTACACAATTTTCAAACACTTGCCTTTTAATATTAATAAACACACTACCACTTTAATTCAACCTTCAAAACAGATCAAACACTTATAAACTTTCAAGAACAGTTTGAAGAAATGATGAACAAACTTGAAGATTTCGGCCAACTTTCAGCGGAGAAATTTTTGAAACTAAATTTTGCTTATACTTTCAATAAAAACCAAACTGTAAACATGCACACATAAAATGTAACAAGGTTTTCAATAAAACTATAGCAAACTAAAATCTTAAAACACAGTTTTTCAACAAGATTTCCAGAAAAAAAAAAAAACTTTTCAAGAACAACAAACTGAAAATCACAAGAACACACTTGTTTCAAACAACACAATGTTTGGTTTTAAACAAGGAAAAGAGCCAAGGCTCTGATACCACGTGTAGGTCCGTTTTTCCCGGAGGATCCGATACGTAACCTATCATTGTTTATCACAAACACAATCGCGGGTGCGGAATCCCCGAGGCGGTGCAAACCAAACAATGTAACGCGAGTAACACAACAGATAATCAAAGATTCACTTGGATTAAAAGGACGAGAACAATATCAAACATATACACACAATGTTTGACGATAAACTCTCTGGTTTCACTATGCTCTCATAACCAAACTGATAAACAACTTTAGTATATATAGTGCCCTCTTAGACGAACCTTCATGAGACGAAGGAATGAGTGGGGAAGGTTAAACTTCCCCACACATTATCTTGACGAACCTTGAAAGGTTCCCCATGTATGTTCATGAGGAAGGTTAACCTTCCTCAATCACAATAAAGGCAGAATATATACCAAGGGATTTACAGTGAGTATGATAACAAGTAAAGACACAACATCAATGCACACTTGCATTATGTTAACCATACAATAGAGACAGACGTCATACCAAGTAGGATAGGAGGATATCCGACTAGGTAGACATGACGGAACATACAGACTCGATAACAAAAGACCGTTTAACATACAACGAAACAAGACAAGTTACAGACACAAAAATGCACTAACAGGCTCGTCCCCGGGCCGTCCCCCCTTTTTGGGCCGTCGCACACCGCCCCCTTGGGGCCCGTCTCGGCACTTCTGTCTGAATAGAGACGTTGGAGACGGGGCGATTTTTTGAATTGGTGGGCCCCCCCTAACGGTAACTTTCAACATTTATAAAAAAAAAATATATCACCCCACCACTATAAAATTAAACCACTTTTCACCCCATTTTTTTACCAAATACTTTCACTTTTCTCCCAATTTTATAAAAAATCCTCTCCCAACCTTAAAAAAATTATGGATCCCTACAACCCAAATAATCCCAACTCAAGTTCACACCCGTTTTCGTCACCCGTAATGGACAACTCTTTTGCGGGTTACCAACAAATGCCCAACGCTTTCAACCAACGAAACCAATACCCGTTCAACCCAATGCAAATGCAAATGCAACAACCCAACATGCCGTTCAACCAAATGCCATATCAAATGCAGCAACTAATGCAAAACCCGCTAAATATGCCATATCAACCACCGCCACAAGCACATCCAACACAAATCGAGGAACAAGATGATGACGTAGAGGTTGTGCCAGAAACGCAACCTGAACCATCAAAAAAGAAAAATACAAAGGGAAAGGGTAAAAAAGAAGACGCAGCCGCCAAACAACAACAAAATTGGTCAAAAATTGAGGAAGAGGCGTTGGCGAAGGCATATATTAACTCTTCAACGTCTCCTATAATCGGTAAAATATTATTATTGTTATAAAATTATTTTTTGTACATTATATTATTATTGTTATTAAATATTATTTGTACATTATATTATTATTGTTATTAAATATTTATTTGTACACTATATTTTTCTAACAAAATATTATTATTATTGTTACTAACTTGTAGGTAACAATCAACAAAGTGATTGGTTTTGGCAAGAAGCCCTTGATATATTCCACGCGTTTATGGAACAAGGCGAGTACAGAACCATTGATTATATCAGCTCCAAGTGGCGCAAGATGAATACGTTGATCCAACGCTTTTGTGGGTTTTATAACACAACGCTCGCCAACAAACCGAGTGGGTGGAACTACGAAAATGTTTTCAATGAAGCGTTGCGTTTATACGAAAATGAGAACAAAACTTCTTTCCCACATGTCCGTGCTTGGCAAGTTGTAAAGGATCAACCAAAATGGAAAGGAACTCGAAATGAGGTTGCAAGCGTGAAACGAGCAACGAAACGGTCTAAAACTTCCGAGTCAGGAAGTTATAGCGTTGGAGGCTCAACCGGTCGTTGCCAAATAAATATCAACGACGAGCCCGACTATGAGGAGGAGCCGATTGAAGATGGAGAACGTCCCCCAGGAAGGGACAAAAGTAAAAAGATAGCGGCTGAAAAAAAGAAACAAGCCACATCAGGAAGTGGTGGTGGTTCGAAGTTTGAAGGTATTATGGCCGAGTTGAAATCATTCAACTAAACCTTTACCGAGACGCAAACCGAGAAGGTAAAAATGAAAAAAAACTAGCTGATGAGAAGCAACAAGAAGCGCATGAGTTGGAGGAATGGAAAATAATGACCACCGACCTTAGCGAATATCCACCGGAAGACCGTCCCATTTTACAAATGATGAAGGAAAAAATTAGGAAAAAATGGAGTGGGGGAGTGTAGTTTTTTTTAAATGTAACTTTAGGTTTTTTTTTAAGTGTGTTTTTTTTTATTTAAATGTAACTTTAGGTTGTTTTTTTTAGGTTTTATTTAAATGTAACTTTTTTTTTATTTACTTTGTTTTCATTAATTAATTAAATCAAATAAATAATAATAATAATAATAAAAAAATGGAGGAGCATCCACCACACCTTATGGTAGTCCCAAGAGGATGCTCCTCCACCAATGCTTAGTTGGCGCCTTATGTGGCGGGTAGTCTCTTTGGGGACTATCCTCCCCACCTTTGGTCTTATAGTTAATCGGGCTCAGTGGTGGAAAGGATTTGGGGTCTCCTTGGGGACTCCGGTTCGATCCCCGTTGGGCGCAGGTGAGGCCAGGGGGTTTTACATTGCCACTTGATGCGTGGTTTCCTCCTGGAACGGACCGGGTGAGGCGTAAGCCTATGATCCAGTTCAGACTTCGGTCAAACCCCGAGCTGGTGAGGGCCGGGATATCCTGCCCTTAATGGAGGGACTTCCGGATTCGAACCCGGGTTACTTGTATACCCAGCTGTGTGTAAAAAACAGCTGGACTATCTGCCGTTCAAAAAAAAAAAAAGTTAATCGGGTAACCCGAATAACTATTTATAGGATGTTCCAAAGAATTTTTACATGGATGATTATGGTTAGATACTGAATTATTTCGATTACAATAAATGATTCTTGTATGTTTAAATATATTTACATTTACCTATTGATTAGTGATTACCCGATTAACATACTTCTATCATTTCTTGCTTTAATACTGAAACTAAAAAAATAGACTGATGAATATATATATTCTTTATTAGTACAATTTTGGTTTGATTTTGACTTCTAAATATTCGGTCCTAATGAATATATTTTCATTAGTACAATTCTAGTTTGATTTTGACTTCCAAATATTCAATAATTTCGTTTATATGAGAATTCTATTTGTTTATTTGTTTATAGCTTAATTCCTTTCAAGAAATTCATAGAAAAAATTAATAATGTATGCTTAATGTTAAAATAAACCGACTGGCAATTAAAACCCGGACTGAATTAACACAAATCCGATTCACCTGATCCAAATATTAGAGAACTTTTCTTGTCCCAAAACCCGATTAAAACACCGAAGGCCGAAAAACACCCCTATTTACAACTAGAGGGGCATAAAAACTATGAAGGGTTTAGAAATCCAATTTAACTTTATGAATTCGATCGTACTTTTAGCCCACTTTATTTTTTAACCTAAGTGATGCCTTTTCATATTTCTTTTAGAAAAGTAATGCTAGAAAAGTTAGATGTACAATTATGAGGACCATATGGCATATGTGGAAGGGTGTGACCAATTATCTTATATGAAACTTAGTAGTTTGTGGAAAGTCTTAAGTAGTAGCATGATGCATGAAAAGTAGAAAAGGTAACATGAAGGAAGGTTCATGAAGAAAAAAATGAAATCGTGTAGGAAAAAAAAAAGTGGGCGAAATATACTTTCAAAAGTAGTGCTAACCATTTTTAAGGCAAACTTTAAAAGAGTAAACTTTTCTTTGGTTGTTATAATGGTTTTGTCTTTTAAAAATAGTTATTTTGCTCCAATAGTTTACTATGTTTGTCTCATTTTGCTCCATGGCCTTCCAAATTGTACTTTAACTCTCCCAACATGTGACCACTATCACGGAACAACCTTGTCCCAACGACCCTCGCCGCCACCAAGCGCCATTACTAACCGTTGCTTGTAGCAGTTGTGCGCCACCCACCCCCCACCACAAATCGATTTCACCAAATAAGAGGGAGCGGTATGTTTGTATTTAAACCCGATCTCACATCAAAAGCAATACTTTAACAACTTAAAAATACAATAAAGATGTGATTTTTAAGTTCATATGCTCGGTGGAGTCAGGGGCGGACCTACCTCTTGACAAGGGGTAACGGGGGTTACCCCTTGACGCTACGACTGGAGTATAAATTTTGAAAAAATATGACGTTTTTCAATTCCGTTAACCCTTTTTCTTGAAACGTTGGCCCTATAAAGTTTTTTTTAGATCCGCCCGAGTGGAGTTGTATGTTTATAATAAACTCAAAACAAACTTACGTTACAAAAATAAAAATATGATAACACTGATTAGGATTTTATATACCTTAAGTTCTTAATACTTATTTGTTTTTGCCAAAATAAATTTTATATTTTATACTCAAAACTTTTGCCAAAATGAATTTTATATTTTACACTCAAAACCTAAAAATCGTTGACTAATATAACATCATCTTAGTTATTAAAAAATTAATTAAAATTTATTTAAAAAATAGTTTTAGTTTTTAATTTCACAATTGTATGAAATGAAAAATAATATTAAATATTAATTAACTTAAAAGAAAATACAGCATCACTCCAATTATTTTCATCTGAGGAGACGTAGGTAGGGGTAAAGGCTACTTCCTGTGTCGCATGCATATAAACTTTTTGCTTTTCGTACGCTAATTCTGTAATTTATGTCGTAAAAGCTTTTTATAAAGAAATAAAAATACTATAAAAAATTATTATACTTCCTTATTTTTCTCCATGTTAAAATACTCTATTTCCTTATATTCCTAGTAAAATGTATCATAACTTTAGTTTATTAAAATTGATAATTTTGTTAAAAATATATGAAAAATTATATGTCAAAGTTTCATATATTAAAAAATTTGCATGTGTAAAATACACACACTTGTGAGTTTTTTTTTTTAAAGTTAGGGGCCGTGTGACAGCGTCTGAATGGTTAAGTGCTGAACCAGTAAGAAATCTGAACCACTAAATGCTAAACCATTAATAGGTTTGAACTATTAAGAACCAGTATAATACTTAACTGTTCAGAGGCAAATGTCTG
Organism: Helianthus tuberosus; assembly: GCA_030545235.1. Classification (NCBI taxonomy): domain Eukaryota; kingdom Viridiplantae; phylum Streptophyta; class Magnoliopsida; order Asterales; family Asteraceae; genus Helianthus; species Helianthus tuberosus. Next base: position 4,435,571 of record JARYGA010060516.1, read on the forward strand.
ACCAATTCAGATTACAGGTTTTAACTATTAAGACTCAGTATAATGCTTAATCATTCAGAGGCAAATGTCTGAACCATTCAGACATCTGCTCGCGAAACAAACAGTCTTAACCATTAAGTGCTGAACCAGTAAAAAGTCTGAACCATTAAGAGCCACATTAAGAGGTAAACAAACAACCCCTTAATGACTTGTTACCCTTAAACTAATTAAAATTTGATAAACCAACATTCAATATTTCGAAGACAAATAATGTATACCAACTTAGTTTAACAAGTTTAAAAGTTGACTGGTAATTATTTTTAAAATTTTTATAATTACATGCATATTTAACAAGTTTAGTGACACTTGTTAACACAAGAAAGTATATTAGTTTTATAATATTAAAGCAAAAATATAACTTTAAATATTACACATATTTGTTAATTCGGTATGAGGTTTAAAAAAATAAGAAAAATAACAAAAATAAATAAATTAATTGTTTCAAAGAATCATAGCTTGGGAAAACGTATTAACTAAAATAACCACAAGTGTCTATCTATTGATTCTTTTAAAGTACTTTTGAGTAGTTCATAGCTCAAGAAGCAGAGAAGCAACTCTTATATAATAAATTCTTCTTCTTTATTTTTTTAATCATTCACTTTCAAGGAAAACTTGAAATATGTTTTTCCATAAAACTTGTAAAAACTAGTCAGAAATGCAGTAATAAAAAAATTATATATTATTCTGAATTACCACTTTTACCCCTGTGTTCAGTCAGAGTGCTACATTACATATTAGCTTTCTTGTATCCCTCTTTTTGCTCTTCTGGAAATCCAAAACACCACTCAAAGAAATGGCTAAAGATGAAGACTTTAAGCTTCTCAAGATCCAAGTTCACCCCCCTTTTTATTTATTTTTTAATTAAAAAAATCTTTTTGATTCTTCACATTCTTGATTTATAGTTCTTCATGCTTGTATTTATATTTATTTATTATTTATTTTTATTTTTTTATCCACAGACATGTACTTTGAGAGTGAACCTGCACTGTGATGGTTGCAAGCAAAAAGTCAAGAAAATTCTTCAGAGAATTGAAGGTAATATTTTTTCTCTTTCTTTCTCTAAAAATTGTGTTTAAATGTAATAATAATGTGATAAATCTAGCAAAATTGTGATATGGGTTTTGATAAATTTCAAAACTTTATGCAAAATGTGGTCTTCTTGTGACATAATGCATGGTTAAACACTTTATTTCATAGCTAAAATTAGTAAATTTAGAGATGTGTACTACTTTCTGTGCATAATGTACAATCTTGGTAACAAGTTTCATTTAAATTTGGGAACTTTAGCTCTGAAAAAGGATTTAATTACCTTTTGTGACTGTTTTCATGTATAAAGTTAAATGGGATTTTGATAAAGATTGAAAATTTATGCAAAAATGTGATGTTCTTGTGATGTAATGCTTTGTCAAGTCCTTTTTCAGTGCTGATGCTGCTAAAAGTCTAAATCCTCTGATGTGTACATCTTGTAATGCATAATGTACAAGTAATCTGTTAAAAAAATAAACTTTTGATGTTAAAGATGATGTAAATTACTAAAATTACATGGCTTTGGTAATGTACATGTTTTGATGCACAATGTACAAGTTGTTATTATTATACAGGTGTGTATCAAGTGAGCATAGATGCAGAGCAACAAAAGGTAACAGTTTCAGGAAGTGTAGACTCTGCAATTTTGTTAAAGAAGCTTGTGAAAGCTGGTAAACATGCTGAAATTTGGTCAAACAAGTCAAACAACAACCAAAGTCAAAATCAGCAAAATCCAAAAGGAATTTTGAAAAAAGATGACAAGAAAAACACAAATCAGAAAGAAAATGTCATCAAAGGGGTTGAATCCTTGAAAAAACAGGAAAAGGGTCTACCTTTGACTTCTGGACTAGATGATGATCTTTTTGAAGATGATGAGGATTTAAGGTTTCTGAAAAGTCAACAAAAGTCAACCCAGTTGGGGCTTTTGCGGCCGAAACAACAACAAGAAGCCGGTGCAGGTGCGGGTGCGGGTGCAGGTACTGGAAATGGTCCAAAAAATTCAAAAAACAAAAGTCAACCCAACAATGGAAATGGGAAGAAAAGTCAAAATGTGGGAGGAGGGCAAAAAGGGAATTTTGAGAATATGAATGAGGGCAAAAGTGTAAATGACTTGACCTCCATAATGAACAGTCTTGGTGTTAGTGGTGTTGGTGGTGGTGGTGGTAATCTTGGAGGATTTGAAATGGCTAATGGTGGTCAACAAGTTGGTCAACATATGATGATGAACATGAATGGGTTCGGGTACAACCAGCCGCAACAAGAGTACAACAACCACTCGGCTGCGGCTGCATCGTTGATGATGAACTTGCAAAACCGGCAGGCAATGTACCAGCGGTCTCCTGTCATGCCACCAACCACTGGTTACTACTACTACAACTACAACCCTGAACCATACCCATACTATGAGTATCCGAACGGCTGCTACTACACCGGTAGCAGTAGTAGCACTGGTGGTGGTGTCAACATGATGAGTGATGAAAACACAAGCAGTTGTTCAATCATGTGAGGGGTGAAAGTGGATGAGGTTTAGACCTTTAGTATGGTATGGTTAAAGAAGTTTGATTTGTTGTAATGGATGATGCTCTTGATGTTTCTTTTTTTTTTTGGTTACCTATGTTGAAATGACTAGTTTAATAACTGTTGTTCCTTAGTTCTTGACTTCTTGTGTTTGAAGTGGCATCACATTTTTTATATTTAATTTATGTTTAATCAAAATTACATAACTAAGGTCCTTGATTTCTTCAGTCGGTCGCAGACCCAAGATTTATTTTCTGGGCAAATAGTCAGGGGCTCAACCGAACTTTTAAGGGTGAAAAGTTTGGAATTTTCGAATTCGCCCTCACATGTGATTAAAGGTTAAAAGCATCTCTAATGTATCCTCTTTCACGCTTATAAATGTGTCAAACCGGTTATATCAGATTTCTACTCATCCTTTAAAAACACTTATTTTCTCGCTAGTTGTTATATTAGATATCTACTCATCCTTCAAACACACTCATTTTCTCTTCAACGAAGATAAAAGGATGTCCCTTTTGCACATGACGTCACGGTTCCCTTTTAGAGGGATTGGGCTTTGCAGATGCTCAAGGTGTTTTTATTAGACAAATTAGAGCATTCTCAATTGATTTTCTATCTCTATCTCTATAATTATACTAAAAATCACTATCTTTTCTCTCTCATTTTTAATTAAATAATATTTTTTACATCTTTATCATTATCTTTTATTTCTCCCCCACTCACAACCACTTTCAAAAATATTAAAAAGTTATATAGCGTGAATAGTGTTCTCTAAATTCATTTACGAACAGTAACATTTTTTCTCTTTTCCTCCCACAACCACACCACTATGTATAAGACCGAACGTAGTGGGGCGTTTTTTGCCCGGAATCTCGCCTGAAAACGCCCGATCACGCCCCGGTGCCGCCCCCTAGGCGTTTTCCGGCGTTATTTGCGAAAAAAATGGACGTTGGCGTGATTTGAAAAACGCCGGAACTTGATTTCTTTGCCCAATTGAACCTTGCCGGAAGAAGAAGATGCTTTTTCATTTCAGTCCCTGCATTTTGATTATATATAAAAAAAGGATTAAAACTTCAAAAGTCTTTAAAAAAGGATTTTGCATTTCAGTCCCTAAAGTTTTAATTAGATTTTGGCAATTTTTTTTTTTTTTTTTACTTTTGAATAGTTTTTTTTTTATTTCTAGTATTGTATTTTTTTAATTTAATAAAGTATTTTAAGTTTTTAATTTAAAAAAAATAATTGTGTAATGATTGGAAGGGGCGTTATTGGGCATTATTCCTACTACGGCACTTTTGCAATAACGCCCAATAATGCCCCCATGCTGACTGGACTGCCACATGGCAGAAAACGCCCCATGATGGGGGCATTATTGAGCTAAGACCGTGGGGTATGGTGGGGCGAGGGTTTGGGGCATGGGTTGACACGTGGAACTTTGAGAACTCAAATCATAAACCCATTTTGTATGGGGTATGGTGGGTATGGCTTGGCTGGCGTGGCCAAGCCACATCAGGTTTTTTTTTTTAATATATATATAGGTAGAGGATCCTGTAAAAAAAGCCTAAAGTGCGAGAAGGGTAAGAAAGAATCTCAGTCATTAGATCTTTTGATCTAATGGTTGAGATCAATATGGACCAAATTGTAAAATATTTTCATTAATTTGGACTGATTTGAAATATCTAGGGGCAATATAGTCTTTTAAACCCACTAGAAATTAGGTAATGCACATGTAACTTCCCCCCGTTTTTTTTAAACGTCAATAACTTTTTATACGTAACTTTTTTAAAAAAAATATACAATAATAACGAGCGTTTTTTTATCTTTAATATGAGTACCATATTGCTATACTTATATAGAGAAAAAAATATATTTCGATCAGATGTTTAGTCAATGAATGGTGTTATATACTTGCCGAATAGTGTTATATACTTGCTGAATGGTTTATATACTTACTGAATGGTGTTATATACTTGCTGAATGGTGTTATATACTTACTGAATTGTGTTATATACTTGTTGAATGATGAATGGTGTTATATACTTGCTGAATGGTGTTATATACTTGCTGAATGTTGAATGGTGTTATATACTTGTTGAATGGTGTTATTTACTTGCTGAATGGTGTTATATACTTTCTGAATGGTGTTATATACTTCCTATAATTAAGGTGGTGGTTATGGAAAGTTTTTAATTAATTGAATTAATTATTAAATTACTTGTTTACCCTTTTCAATTAATTTAGATCTAATGGCTAAGATTCTTTCTTACCTTTCTCACACTTTTGGTCTTTTTTACAATAACCTTGCCCTATATATATATATAGGGTAGGGATCCTAAGAGAAGTCCACCCTATTTGAGAAACTTGAGAAGCAATCTGGACCACACATTTCCCCTAAGCAAAAAATGCAAAAAAAAAAAAGGTGAAAAAAATGCAATTTTTTTTTTTTTTTTTTTTTTTTTTTTGGAAAAATCGCAGCTTTTTCTTTAAGGATTAAAAAAAAATTTCTTTTTTTTTTTTTTTAATTTTTTTTTTGGATTTATACACATGTGTATATTGTTAATCTTTTAACTATACATATATGTATATTGTCAATTATACATATATGTATATACATGTTTAAAATTGAAAAAATGTGTATATTGTTAATCTTAAACCATAAACCCTAAAGCTAAACCCTAAAGCTAAACCCTAATGCTAAACCCTAAAGCTAAACCCTAATTCTAAACCCTAAAGCTAAACCCTAATTCTAAACCCTAATGCTAAACCCAAAAGCTAAAACTAAACACTAAAGCTAAACCCTTAATGCTAAACCCTAATACAAACCCTAAAGATAAAGCAAAACCCAAAAGTTAAAGCTAAACCCAAAAGCTAAACCCTAATGCTAAACCCAAAAGCTAAACCCTAATGCTAAACCCTAATATTAAACCCTAATGTTAAACCCTAAAGCTAAACCCTAAACCCTAAATACTAATGATAAACCCTAAATAACATTTATTTTTCAATTTTAAACATGTATATACATATATGTATAATTGACAATATACATATATGTATAGTTAAAAGATTAACAATATACACATGTGTATAAATCCAAAAAAAAAAAAATTTTTTTACAAAAAAAAAAAAAATTAATTCTTAAAGAAAAAGCTGCGATTTTTTCAAAAAAATAATAATAAATAAATTTTTGCATTTTTTCACCTTTTTTTTGCTTAGGGAAAATGTGTGGTCCAGAATGCTTCTCAAGTTTCTCATTTAGCCTACTACTTCTCACATGATCCTTATCCTATATATATATATATATGTATATATATATATATAGCCATTAAAAACTACATAAACATACAAAATAATTATCAAAATAAAAAACTATCATTCTTCGTCGTCTTCGTCTGTTTCGAACCCAGGAATCGTTGAAACATGATCCACCAAATCAGATCGAAGGCTGTGATGTATATCCCTTGACTTGATCAAAAATTCATTTGCCGCTTTATCTTCGTCTGTTACGTTACCTGGTTGGGGGTCATCGTCATCATAGTAGGTAACGACCGCTCTACATTCATCCTCCAAAATCATGTTGTGAAGAATGATACATGCGTACATCACGTTTCCAATCTGATCCTTGTCCCATAGTCGACAAGGCATTGTCAATATTCGCCACCTTTTCTTCAAAACACCGAATGCTCGCTCGGCGTCTTTACGTGCAGCCATTTGGACCCTGTTAAACTTTAATCTCTTTGGATCTATGGTACCGTGTTTTGTGAACGATTTTACGAAAACCCCCCATTCTGGGTAAATCCCATCAACTAGGTAGTACCCATACACGTACTCAACCCCGTTTACAAAGAAAGTTCCTTTGGGTCCTATACCATTTACCCGATCATTGAAAAGGGGAGAGTGGTTTATGATGGTAATATCATTATGTGAACCTGGCATACCGAAGAACGCATGCCATATCCAAAGATCTTGGGACGCAACCGCTTCAAGCATGATGGCTGGCATCTCGTGAAATCCACTCGTGTGAGCGCCTTGCCATGCGGTAGGACAAAGTTCCCAAGACCATTTCATACAATCTAAACTACCTAGCATCCCGGGTAGCCCATGATAATCTGCGTGATGTTCCAATATTTGTTGCATGTCACTAAACGATGGCTTTCTCAAATATCTTTTCCTATAAAGTTCTAGAATACACGAACAAAAGTTGTGAAGACTTTCTCTAGCTACACGTGCAGACATTTTTAAATAGTCATCCATAAAGTCCGAACTATTGCCGTACGCTAACTGCCTAAGTGCGGGCGTGACCTTTTGCCACGTACTAAATCCTAATTGCCCGGTTACATCCGGTTTTTGTTGGAAATAAACATACTTCTCCTCAAGATCTCTAGATATCCTTAAAAATAAGTTTCTACTCATACGAAAACGACGCCTAAACATTTTTTCATCATACTTAGGTTCCGCTGAGAAGTAATCGCTTACCAACAAATTGTTAGCGGTGTGCCGTTCACGAGCGATGTACCTTCTCCTCCGTTTAGGTTGCGGAGTCTCTTCCTCATTATCTTCGTCTTCCACGATAGCTTTCACCACCGCCGCGATCGTTTGTAGAAATATTTCCGCACCATCGTCAGATGATGATGACGATACACTTGAACTTGAAGAACTCATGGCAAGATTGTGTGTTATGTGTTTGATATTGTGTGAAAAAAAAATGTTAAATATGGTAAGGTATTTATAAAAGAATTTTTTTTTAAAAAAGTGCCCCCAACGGCTAGCCCAATGGCTAGTTTGAATTGGCCATTGAGAGCCCGCCATGTCACCTTGTTAGACCCGCCCCACGTCCGGCTTCAAACCCAAGCCCCAAGGGACACGCCCCAACCCAAGCCCACCCGAGGTGGTGGCTTGGGCGTTTCCCCCAACCCAAGCCCCATACCCCATAGTCTAACCACTACGCATGGTCTAACATAGAGTACTCAAACAAAGAAACATGTACGGTTTCAAAAGTCTTATCCAATAATAAATTAAATTTCACGTGCAGTATTAATAACTTGTACTTTGTGTCTTAACAGTTGTCCATTCCAATGGTCATCAATATTTCCAGACAGAACCCTCAATTCATGTGCTGTCATGCACTACTAATTTGTACCTTGTGCATTAAAAATATGTAAGCAGCACTAAGCAGACTGGTATTTCATGAACCACAAGTTAAAGAAACCAGCACATTTTCATTTAATTCATGTCATAGGCCTCACATATACAAATATTTTCCTGCTTGCTACATTTGTATACAAATGAATAGATTCTAAGTTTATAACCGCGATATCTAATGTTTTTATTGTTAATAAATATAATCATATATCGTCACAACTCACAACGACCATTGATCCGGCACAGTAAGAAAATAACTGGTCATGGCTTTTCGGAACCTACGTTTGTACTGTTTTGGAGATATGATCGTTGGTGACGCGTTCTTGGGGCCACCGAGAATCCCGGATGCTTTAACCCATGTTTCGAGTTGCTTATCCCATGTATACTGTCGCATGAAATCAATAATACCTAGAACAAGTTCTTTATTCTCTTCATCGACTCCAACCAACAATGAGTAATCCATCACGTCAATCGACTGCACAACACCACAAGATTCACGTCGATGAAACGTACAACTTTTAATGCACATATGACAGTTAGTCAGTTACTAAAGCATAGATCTTTTCACATAAAGGGGTCTTGAAAAGATTACAACTTTATTCTTTATAGAGTAAACTGTCATTTTCATCCCTAAGATTTGGCCAGTTTTGCGATTTTCGTCCAAAGGTTTGTTTTTTCGCATCTGGATCCAAAAGGTTTGAAATCTTGCCATTTTCATCCAGCTCGTTAACTCCATCCATTTTTCTCTGTTAAGTCAGGGGTATTTCCGTCTTTTTTGGCAACTTAAAGAGGGTATTTCCATCCTTTTGAATACTTGTACATTATGCTAAATGCTTGTACATAAAGTGAAAAAGGCCCGATTACCCTTTAAGTTAACAAAAAGACGAAAATACCCTGACTTGACAGATAAAAATGGATGGAGGTTAACGAACTGGATGAAAATGGCAAGATTTCAAACCTTTTGGATCCAGATGCGAAAAAACAAACCTTTGTACGAAAGTCGCAAAACTGGCCAAACCCCAGGGACGAAAATAGCATTTTACTCTTCGTTATATGAAATTTCTTGGTCTAATATGTGCAAACATGTGCAACTAAGTTCATTAACCATATGGATAGCATGGTTTACTTATTTACGCCCCATGTTTTTAGATTATCCAGAGCAAAAGATGATACCGCTAAGAAAGATGTGTCATTCCAGACAGCTCGTTCGAGATTCCGCTTAGCTTTGCTTCCAAGAAAGAGTGGATTCGTACGCAAGGCTTCCAATAAGTTCATATCGAGCATCGTTCCAGTAATATCCGAGTTATAACGCGATCTTGCGGATCCTTTTAGATCGTAAACTCGAGAGATATTTTTCTTGAAAAACAAATTCTCCATCACCATCACAATCGTTTTCGACTCTTTCCCACCTCTCAAATGCTTCACGTTAACCTATCATCGTTACAGTAAACATCATCAAGGTTCACATATAAAAAGAGCACAGAATCGTTAAGACTGTAAACGAGCTAAACGTTCAGCGAACAGTTCGGAGGGAAGTTCGTTTAATAAATGAACAAACACGAACAAGAAATTCCATTCGATAAGTTAAAAGTTAAAACAAACAAACATGAACAGAGTCTGTGTTGGTTCGTTTATGTTCGTGAAACGTTCGGTAACGTGTTCATTTGTGTTCAATCACTTATGTTCATTAAGGTTTTTCTTATGTCATATTTTTATTTTATTGTTTTTAGTTTTTAAAATTTTGAAATCATAGTTATACAATACGCCTCTGCCAACATCCCTCATTTGAACAATTCAATTTCAGTTTGTGTTAAAGCTTGACAAACTTCTTAGTTTTTGTGTTAATTATGTTTCTGATAATTATGTCAAATATGTTCGGATAGTTATGTTATGTACTTATTTATTTTGGCGGATTCTTCATAATCATTCTGATGAAAAATGCCGATACTATTTTAAAATGAATATATATTCTTCGGTTGTGTTCATTGATGTTTATGAACATTTGTTTGTGTTCGTTTGCGTTTGTTTATGTTCGATAAGTGTTCATGAATATGTTCATTTCCTTAATGAACGAACACGAACAAAAAATCTCATTCAGTAAACGTTCGTGAACCGTTCATGAACATGGTCATTCCTTAATGAACGAACACAAACAAGGACTTGTTCGTGTTCGTTCGGTTCGTTTACAGCCCTACTGAATCATCACTGACTGACTGACAAAAGTCAAAAGTAACAAAAATCAACCTGATAAATACCGACGATTTTAGCAAGACAAGTCGGGCTTCCGGTGTTCAGCGAATCGGTCAAGTATTTGAAATATTGCGGTGCAAATTCCTCAAACGAATCTAGCTCGGTTTTCGTAACTCCCTTTATTAAAAACCGTTCATCTAACGATTTTGCGAACTCAGCCCCGCTTTTCCCTCCTTGTGCATCCCACTTCTTGCATCGGCTCAACGATCGCAAGTAGTCTATTTCACTACGACAACATTTCTTCCTAAGACCATCAAATTGCTTCGCGAAATAACACGTGACCGAGAATTTGACTTTTCCACCTGGTCCCGTTTCGTCATCGAAATGAATTGTTAAATGATGAGAGCTTTTGGGCTCGGTATACAACAATCCGACCGAAGATGACGGATCATCTGCACTGTAACTACCGTAACGAGTGTAGTCAAAATCGTTATTAGAGCCAAAAGATTGCCAAGCTGAAAGCTTTGAAGCCACCGAATGATTTCGATTGAGATACGGTTTATCGGTAAACCAGTCTCCGTATTCTTTAGAAGCAAGCGCGTAAGATATTATGCTTGTCGGCTCGTTTTCGTAAACCGCAACCACTACGTTTTGACCACAAATCAAACGGCCCCCGTCAGGGAGAAAAGACGTTCGGGAAAAGAGCGGTTTTGAACTTGAACTCCATAAGAATCCTAACTTCTGATCATCGTTGGGGAGAACTTGTGAGTAACTCCTGTGTATGTTGCAAATAGGATCTTTGACTTTGACTTCATCCTGCGTGTAATTTCTTGATTCTTCATCCTTCATTCTTTCTTGGAGAGTCATGGCGGAATCAAAGGAGTAAACGCGAGCAGGAGTGGAAGTGAACCTTCTGAAACGTGGATTCTCAGGTCGGTTCAACAGTCCGGTCCATGCAGAGTCAATCTTGTCAGATAGAAACGATGCATGCCCTTCATCAAACAATGCAGTCTCTTCCCCCTGGTCAATTTGATCAGAATCCGGGTCAACCACTGCATGACTGTGGTCAACAATATCTTCAATAGTTGAATAACTTCTTTCGAGTTTGACCTCAACATTTGACTTCTTTGTATCGAAAGAATCTAAAGACTTGAGTCTTCGATCCCAAACATGCAAACTGATCGTGAGCGATTGTCTCAAACGGTTGAGTTCGAAAATATCGATTTCCGTCACACCTTCTTCACCACATGGTTGCAGCAGGCCCTTTTTAAGAAAAACAAAACAGAGTCGTAAACTCATAATTAATAAACAAACACAGGATAAAATCATATTTTTACTTTTTCGATATCGTTTTTACTTACTATGTATACATCTCTTTCTTTGATCAAATCTTTTCTCAACTCCTCGATTTGTTCATGTAACTCGCTTGTATCCGAGACCTCATGTTTATCACCACCGGAAATACACTTCTGTTCGGTCTCACGTAGCGCATCCGATATCTCGTTGTAGAACGTTTTTGTCTTGCTCAAAACCTCTACGACTTCTTTCGTTAACCAACCCTGTTGAACATGGCCACCAAACTGCAGTACAGATGGCGGCAAACGAACGGAAAGAATATCGATCGAAGAATAGCGGAAAAACGCCACCATATTCCCCAAGCTGAATAGATCAAACGCAAGTTAAATTAATCACATATACATAAAAACATACATATATTCATTTAAGAGTATATTGCATTTTACGTCCTTTATGTTTTAGTCATTACAGGCGTTGTCCCTTAACTAACGAAATTACACTCGATGTCCTTTATCTTACTGCTTCTCATCAGGCGGTGTCCTTTTTCCCTAACCCAGTTAATATTTTTTGTTAACTCTTAACACGTGTCACATGAGGGTATAATGGTCATTTTCACTTAATAACTAAAACAAAATTAAATAAAAATAATATATTAACAAAATAATTGAAAATGACCATTATGCCCTCATGTGAGTGGCACATGTTTAGAGTTAACAGAAAAAAATTAACTAAGTTAGGACAAAAGGACACCGCCTGATGAGAAACAGTTGATAAAGGACATCCAGTGTAATTTCGTCAGTTAAAAGACAGTGCCTGTAATTTGGCTCAACTTTAAAGGACGTAAAAAGAAATTTACGCTTCATTTAATGTTAGAAAGACCCTTTTACCCGTAGAAACGAAGGCAGTCTCTTTGCAGAGAATGACCGCAGCCCGCAATTCGATTAGCCGTTGCGTGATTTGAAAAACTAAGTTCCAAAAATTTCCCGAATGAAAGACCCCATGCAGCTTCAGACATAACGACCCGAGGGGTCGCGGGTGGGGCCTCGTTCACCGGGGGACACCGGAGACACCTGTGCCACATCCATATCTTTCCGTCTTGCTCCCCAGGTAGGTTCAGGGACGGAAGTCTTTTAACATTAATTGTTAAATTCCCCTGTGGGTGAGTATAGCATATCACATGGGCTTCAGCTGGTTTGTTGCAAGATCGGCATGATGATGTCTGAATGAAAAGCCCCAAATCAAATCCAACCGTAAAATAATAATTGATTCGACTTTTTATTAACTAGATGCACCAATTGTTCAAGTTTAAGAATGGTTTAATGTAACTTTACCTGATCTAAAGGTTCAATCTTTGTTGTTAACTAGTACTTTGACCCGCCGCGCGTTGCGGCAGCGTCGAAACTTTAAGTAACTCGAACTTATACAGTCAAATATCTGACCCGACTCGTTTTTGAACAAAATTTACATCAAAACGTAGACCAGCTGAAGACGCACATGAAAATAAGCACGAAACATATTATACATGACATGACTCATAACCGAGAAAATTTACGTCGAGACGTAAACCAACTTGGATTTGTAAAGAAACGTACTTAAAAATAAGCACGTAAGAAAAAAAGTGTATTTTTTACGTTAAAGAATGGTACCACGCGTTGCGGCGGAGTCAAAACGTAATGTAACTCGAATTTATACAACCTAATGAAAACGTATTATATTTGACCAGACTCGTTTCCGAACAAAACATAGACCAAGCAAAAACGTACATAAAAATAAGCACGAAAACGTATATACCACGTACATAAAATTAAGAATGTAAAACTCAAGGGGGGTCAAAATGACATCTTACAAAGTTTTTAAAAAGCTAAGGGGTGTAAGTGGCAATGCTAAAAGTTGAAGGGTTGAATACATGGCATTGATTAACTAACCTGATCAAAAAGATCATCTTGGAGGTACCTCCCGAGTGGTTTATCAAAGCATCCGTAAAACTTTATACGCAAAAGCCTCGATCTTTCGCATACGGTACCATTCAACACACATCGGTTAGAAAACGAAACTAATATGCTCTGGCTATTATCCATTGCTGAATAATATTCATTTGAATCGTCAGTTACTTCAACTCTTTCGGTTGATTCAGATGATATTCTTTCTTCCACGACAGCAGGGTTAGATATGACATTTCTATTCATCATCATATGATCGTCAACAGCAACTGCAACGTCATGTTCATCGGGTTTGGGAAAGTCGGTAACTTCCGAGGGCTTTATCGTCATTTTAGGTAAAGTGGCACCCTCATCTGCCAGAAAAGACGTTTCTAGCGATAAATGATACGCAGCAAAGACAGCATATTGAACAACATGTTTGACTTTCTTTAGTTCTTCCTTACACGAGCCTTTTAGCACAACCTACAAAACATTAAAAAAAAAGGTCAAAGGGATTGGAAGCAGCCCAAAGTGTAACGCATGTAAGTTCCTAATAACATTTTTTACTCATAAAGTTAGAATACCATTATAACGATATAGCTTCGCTATCATATTAAACACGCTAGTTATGTATAAAAAAACAGGAGTAAAACGTCATTTTGGCCAGTTTTGCGACTTTAGTCCAAAGGTTTGTTTCTCCGCATCTAGATCCAAAAGGTTTGAAATCTCTTGTCATTTCCATCCAACTCGCTAACTCCATCCATTTTTCTCCATTAAGTCAGGGATATTTTCGTCTTTTTAGTTAACTTAAAGGGCAATTCGGTATTTTAATAACTTGTACATTATGCTAGATGCGTGTACATAAAGTGAAAAAGACCGAATTGCCCTTTAAATTAACAAAAAAAAACGAAAATACCCCTGACTTAATGGTGAAAAATGGATGGAGTTAACGAGCCGGATGAAAATGGCAAGATTTCAAACCTTTTGGATCCAGATGTGGAAAAACAGACCTTTGGACGAAAGTCGCAAAACTGGCCAAATGTCAGGGACAAAAAATGCATTTTACTCGAAAAAATCAGGCTAAAAGTGTTTCTGGTCAACCCAACTTGCGGCAGTGTTCTACTTGTTCAGAGAGATGAAAATATTACCGTGCAACCTAACCGCCTGGGACAACCATCGAAAAACATCAATGTCTTGGATGGTTTCTTGGTGAGCTGCCTGGCGCCTTCATGGTGTTCGGTGAATTTTTCTAACCGAAATAGCTCACATTGGCCTAAATGTGTGGTGCCGATCTTATCTACAGATGGAGTTATAGAAGCGCCTGTACACCTTGCAATACGCTCCAATAAAGGCCGTTTGATATTTGAAACCAATGAAATCTCTCTGGCTAAAAGATACTCTTGTGCATATGAAGCTACACTCTTTTCTACTAGTAGCACATTTGGACGACGAGCCTCTATTCTTGATATAATCATCTTCAAATGGTCAATTTCCTGTTCATTGACGAATTTTAGTTTCTTTGACTTTTAAAAAGATTTGAAGATGAAATATTGTGATTTTCATGAGATATTGGGAATAAACATAGCATACAAAGGTGGTGATTTCAACCTATCTATGTGTTAACGATTTGACTCCATTATGTGTAGCTTTAACAGGTCAAATAAAACAAATTAGCTAAAAAAGGAAATGGGTCAAAGGGGATGAAAGTCGCCAAGTGTATTTTTATCGCATAAAACCTCCTAACCATTTTATTCAAAAGAGTACACAGATAGTCCCTGTAGTTTTCTAAAATTTTGGATTTGGTCCCTAGCTTTCCAAAAGTACATGGATGGTAACAGTGGTTTGCACTTTGTAACACATTCACATGGAAGGTCCTGTGGTTTGCACTTTGTAACGAATTTAATCACTAACTTGAATCTACTAAAACCTTTAGATTTGTTGGCTGGGGACTAAATGCGTTACAAAGGGCAAACCACAGGGACCACCCGTGTACTTTTGAAAAGCTAGGGACCAAATCCAAAATTTTGGTATACCACAAGGACCATTCGTGAACTATACTTTAAAAAAACCGGCAAAAAGGGATGTTTTGGGTAAAGTCAACCCACCCCACACCAGTTGACCCATCACCGAACTCATATGACCCACCCATTTTGCCACCCGTTAGTAAATTACCTGCTGTAGTAGCGTCTCAATAGAAGCCAGATGATTATGAGTCCGTTGATACTCGAGCGCGCCCCCTAATATAAGCAATCTCGGGTTCTTGTATTGCGAGGTCATGCGTTTGTGTTTTATATTTTTCGTACAAACTACTCCTTTAACAAACACGCTGCATAGAAACGAAAAAAAGACAATTAGTTTAATTGCCATATCATCTTTTTATTTGCGTCAAGAAACCGATTTCAAGAATCTTTTTCGCGTACCTTTCGTTAGGGCGTCCCGATGCTATACATTTAATCTTTACGTAATTGCCAGGATCCATGCTGCCACCTCGGCTAGTATCCGGTTTCACAAAGTTAGCAGCTTGCCATGCTAAAGACGTTATAATATCAAGCCAATCATCTGCTGCCACGTATTCCGATTGCAGTAGCTGAGATACAAGCGCCCGAAAATGACCCTGAACTACGTTTTCCAACGGTTTTTTATGCTCGAAACTTTTGCCACTTTCTGAAAGAACACTCATAAGCGTGTCACTTGATGAAAAAACGTCACCACCGGGTCCCATTTCATCGTCATCGTCAGCATATGAGAAGAAACCGGTGTTTTCGTCGTCATGTAACGGTAGAGGAAACCAAATAAAACCGTTGTTTTCAAGATCCAACGGCTCGTATTGGTCCCTAAATGTTGGTAAATCGTCGTTAGTGGTTGTATGTTGGTGGCTTTTTAAAACAGGCACCAACTGTTTGTGGTCAAAGGGACTTTGACCATCGGTTATAGACGTAGGAGTTCCCTGGTCATCGGTATGTACAGAATAGCTATGTCTAGTGGAAGTAAAGTGGGTCCTACATGGGCTGTCGGATGGGCTCGAACCGACAGACATGAAATTGTAAAATTCGTGTCGGGTATTGACACTACTAGAATCGACATCTGAGCTGTCAAGACTATACGGGCTGATGATGTTTTTTGAAGAATATTCTCCATCATCTTCATTACTCCTGCCATTAACCAAAATAAAGTAATTAGATAATAGTTTTTTACCATAATAAAATTTTAATTACCCAAAAACTCAAAACTGATTATTGCAACTTAAATTGCAAAATTCATATTAAAAACAAATCGAAATGCCCCTTGACCTATTGTTCAAGAACTAAAAATAATTTTGGACAAATCGTAACATATGTTGATTTGTTCATGAAAAAAAGTAAAGTAACACCATGAAACTTAAAAAAAAAATTAAAAATGCCGAAAACGGATTATTTTGACTTCAACTTGCAATATTAATCTTAAAAGCACATCCAAAGAACCCCATAAAGTATAGTTCAAGAGTTAGATATGTTTTTCAATGAATTATGATGTATTTTTATATAAATCATGACCAAAGTTTCATAATACAATTAAACTATCTAAAGAATGAAACTATGATTAAATCATAATACACATAAAAATAACTAAACAAAAGACAAAATACCAAAATAAACAAGAAAATTCTTGAAAGGAACAAACTTGAGTATCAAATATACAAACAAAAGGTACCTGCCCATGGAGCGGCAAACCGATACTCCGCCAAATCTCTCACCGGAATACTCTGGTGATGACGGATTAGGGCTTTGCCGGGGTGAATCACACGGATGTATCTTATGACTAAACTTGCCCCCAAATTTCTGCTTACTCTCAAAACCAGCACAAAACTTGCACGATCGGATATCAAGCTCCGATTTTACACCACTTTTTAATTCATCAACAACAACAAACGAACCGTAAACTCGCACACAACCCTCACAAAACACACAGCTACACGTTTGACAGCGGTAACCAACGCAAGACTCCGAAACTCTCAATCCGCATTCACAACATATGGTTTGACCAACATCAGCCATGTTGACTTCACCAGACACAGAACTTATATCACTTGTTATATCACTTTTTCCCCAATAAATCCAAGATACAAACTTAACCAAATGACCCAAATCTAGTAGTGAATTATCAGTATGCAACATATCCTATGTCAAGAAACTAATTAGAAAACTGAAAACTATAGAACCCAAAAACTGTAATAAAAAATACAACTTGGGTTTTCTTCTATGGATGAAAAAGATTCAAGAAAGCAACAAAAAGGCCATCTTGAAATCAACACACATCTCAATTTAGAAATGTATATACACAACACAAATCACTATCTTTTTCTTCTTTTTCTTCTTTGTTTCTTTTGAAATTATATAAAAGTAACAAACTTTAGCTAACCAATTCCAGAATCAAGATCCACAACTTGATTAACTCAATCAACAAAGGTTCGAACAAAAAGAAACAAACCCTCATGTTTCAAGCACCAAAAACTCATAAAAATGTTAACTTTCATCCAAATTGAAGTGCAAATAATATTCTTGAAGAGGTTAATTAGAGAACAAAGAGGGGGAGAATGAAAAGGGGAAATTAGGGCTCGTATCTTTGTATGAAATTGGATTGGATTGAATTGTGTGCTGCTGCTGCTGTTTTTGCTGTTGTTGTTGGTTCAACACTTTTTCTTCCGAATTTAGCGGCAATGCTTTCATTTTCAGTAGTTAAATGCATTTAAAATATACATATAACATACATATACATATACACACGCATGATCTCTATTATTGTATTCATCTAAGACCACCCGTAGTGGGGCGATATTTTTAAAAAAAATTGAAAAAAAAACTCCCGGAAACGCCCCCACCCCCATTACGGTAGGCGTTATTGGGCGTGTTTTTTGAAAAAAAAAAGGGTTTGGCGTTTTAATTAAAACGTTATGTACATATTTGCTTAACCAATCACTTTTGAGCATGGTCTGACAACTTTTGAGAACCCCCACTTTTGCAATAAATTAAATATAATATTGGAGGATGGTCTGACAACTTTTGATCTAACCCCCAATTTAATTAAAAAAATAATAATTGGAAGGGGCGTTATTAGGCATTATTTCCACTACGCCACTTTTGCAATAACGCCCCATGCTGACTGGGATGACACGTGTCGGATAATGCCCCATAGTGGGGGCATTATTTTTCTTAACCACTACGGGTGGTCTAACCCTAGTTTTTTGTGTTTATTTTTGACTGTCTTAATCACTATCTAATCTAATAGAATCTTTTTTAGGTAATGACCCACCATTAGATAAAGCTTTCACTTTTTGGATATTGTAGTTGAACCCCCTCAAGTCTTTATGACATGGTATATCTCACCCTTTATCTATAGAAGAATTTCACTTTTCAAGATGATTAAACGGGAAAGATTACATGTTAAACCGGATCTATGTAGTTAATATCCTGATATATATCACCGATATATCAATGATATATCGGTTACCAATCCCCTAGTGAGATCGCTGCAAAATATCGGTAAGAATATCGGTACCGATGGCGATAATATCGATGATATTGACCGATATAACACCGATTTTCTCGATATCAATATATTTCTTCTTAGTTCTACTATTCGTGTTTCTTCTTATTGCTATTATTAGTGTTTAATTCTTGGTTGTTAGTGTTTTAAGTCTTAGTCAGTTCATACTTGCTATAATTGTTAGTGTTTTGCAGGTTGCAGAAGGTTAATTTGTTAATGGTAGGAGAGTATACTTAATTGTTAGTGTTAAATTGCTATATATATAATATAGCATGATATTAAAATTACCGATATCCCTCAAACTTTTCGATTAGTAGTGCTATGTATGTAGCTTTCATATAGAAACATATGGGTATATACGTTTTCGACCCCTCGGTTCTATAGAAATTTTTGGGTATGTACGTTTCCGACCCCCTCCCCCCGGTCGGAATCTCAAGCTTCGCCGCTAGGATAAAGCTTAGGGACCATTAGGTCCTGGGTTCGATTCTCACAAGAGGGTTTTTCCCGTATTTATCGGGTTTCCTCCTGAATTTGTTCGATTCTCACAAGAGGGTTTTTCCCGTATTTATCGGGTTTCCTCCTGAATTTGTTTACCTAGTGGAGATGGATATGATCACGTTCTGCTGGTGGCACGATGATAGTCCAGTGATCCGTCAGTGATCTAATTTTGTCGTTCAAAAAAAATTGTCATTTGTAATTGCTATAAATGCAAGGATCATAGCTTAAACTATAAATACTTGAGGCCCTTCTTTCTAAAATAACCTTTAAGAATACGTGAGGTTGGAGAATTTAAAGAAATTTGGCTGTTGAGTCAGCGACAGCAGAATTCTGATATGATTTTGATTACCCCTCATTGATTTTAAAGTTGTGATCGATTACTTTTTTAGAAAAGAATTATCAAATTTATAGATGTAAATAATATAAATAAACATGTATACATGATTATACCGTATCTTACATAATATTTTTAAATATTATTAAATGTAAGAGTTAAACAATACCTTTCAACATATAAATTTTATAAGTTATAACCACATATTACATTTTTAATAATAAGATGTTAACATATATTATTAGACTCCTTAAAGTTTTAATTATTTTAGTTTCATATTGAATTATCAAAATCAAATATATCATTAAACAAGAAGGTTAAAATTGCCCCTACATACAAAAAAACATTACATGTGCATTAAGCATTAGAGATCTAATCTATACATATAATAAAAGAAACCACTTTGAGAACACTTGTCATCATATTAGGCCATGTATTACGGATAATTATAATTTTAGTTTAATCTATTCTAATTAATTATAGATAATCCTTCTACTAAATATTATTTAGTTTAATTATTACTTTTATATTTATCTATTTACTTCAAATTTCAAACTTAGTTATCTAATTTGATATTAGAGTAAATTACGATTTTGGCCCCTGTGGTTATATCACTTTTACCCTTTTCGCCCAAAAAGGAATTTTTTAACATCTGAGCCCTAAACGTTTTTTTTTCTAACCCTTTTGGACCCCAACGTCTTTTTTTCTAACCCTTTTGGTAGGGGCCAAAAGGGTTAGAAAAAAAGACGTTGTGGGCTCAGATGTTAAAATATTCGTTTTTTGGCTAAAAGGGTAAAAGTGATATCACCACATGGGCTAAAATCGTAATTTACTCTTGATATTAACTATATATTTGAACGTTTTGTTTAGTTTGGTATCAAATAAATTTTACGAAACTTAAAATAAAATTAACTAATATTATTTATCATTTCTACATTTACAAGTTTTAAATAAATGGTTAAATTTATTGAGACTTCGTTACATTTACAAGTTTTAAATAAAGGGTTAAATTTATTGAAACTTTGTTAACAAATTTTACTACAATATAATAATCTATTTATATCAATATAAATATATATTTATACTATACTATATAATAAAACATTAATGTTTAACACCTATCATTCATTGTAAACATTAGCTTTTTTATTATTTACTATACAAAATTACATTTATTCGACCCATGTAATATATGAGGTTTTTTAAGATATAACTTTTTATTGTTTGATATATAAAATTAGATTTATTCAATTCGTACAATACACGGGGGTTTTTTAAGGATATATATTTTTTATTATTTAGTAAAGGAAATTATATTTATTCAACCCGTGTAATACACATATTTTTAAAGATGTCATTTTTTTATTATTTGGTATATAAAATTACTTTTATTCAACCCGTGTAATAAATGAGGTTTCTTAAAGATGTATTATTTTATTATTTGGTAAACAATATTACATTTGTTCAACTCGTGTAAAACAAGCGGTTTTAAAGATATAACTTTTTTATTTGGTATATAAAATTATATTTATTCAACCCGTACAATATGGTTCTTATAGATATAACTTTTTATTATTTAATATATAAAATTATATTTATTCAACCCGTGCAATAAAAGAGGTTTTTAAAGATATATTATTTTATTATTTAATATATAGATTCATTTATTCGACCCATGTAATACACGGGGTTATAACCTAGTTTTCTCATAAATGATCAATTAAATCGTTGGTGAATATGGATCTAATTTATTAAAATACTACTAGGTTAGTTCCCCGTGTGTTACACGGGTTGAACAATTTAAACTATATAGTATAGGTATTTCCTGTAAATGCAAAACAAAGACAGTAACATTTATATACCATATTGACATAAATGAGTTAATATAAATGTAACCCATCAACTCGTACATGTTAAGTATTATGAGTCGCAATATTTAATAGATAACTAATAAAACAAAAGTGGTTAAACATGGAAAACTAACTTTAACTAATAAAAAAATAAATAAGAGTGGTTATCTACAACTTATTGGAAAAAAAAATAAGAGTGGTTATCTATAACTTATTGAAATTATAAATTTCGAATCATATGAATATGCCATCTTTCATAACCAACTTAAAAGGAAAGAAAATTAAATATACTTAAAATAAAATAATAAATCATCATCACCATTTTGCTCTCTATTTTTTATGCTTATCGCCACTAATAAACTCTCCAAATTAGAAGATTGATTTAAACAAGAAAACACAATTAGAGAGCGCTCAGGAAGTGTCATGTGTCCCCAAGAAGTTTATTTTATTATAGATAATAATAATAATAATACAATAATCTATACTATATAATAAAAGAAACCTATGAGGGGACACGTGTTGAATTACTATGCATTCTCATAATTGTTTTCCTGCCCCTTTTTTCTCTAATTTAGTTGATATCCTTTAGGTTTAAATATAATTTATATATTTCCTAACTGATAAGTGATAAACAATAATTATAGATAAGTTTTATTTTTATTTTACCTATTCTTTAGGTCTAATTATTATTTATATATTTTCTAACTGATAAGTGATAAGCCATAATTATAGATATTGTTTATATATTTTCTAACTAAATACATTTTATTATTATTATTATTATTATTATTATTATTATTACCTTCGTGGTAAATGTATTATTAGTAATATGTAGTTCTAAAATCAGGATGTTACACAAATGAAACTACATAAAAGATAACTGGCTTGTAACCTAACGCTGTCATGAAGTGTGATAAATGTGTTCTTATAAATTATCTACCAAACCGCATAAAATACTTTTATTATTGTTGTTGTTGTTAGTATTATTATCATTTTGCATCATATGTTAACTATATTTATTTTTTCAACCCGTGTAATACACGAGGTTGTAACCTAGTATATACAATATATATAGATAGATTCAAAACTCGTGTATTATACGAATTGAATAAATATAGTTAAAATAATATATGAATGAATTATTTTGTTAACCAATTAATAATCACGATTGTTTTCGTTAGTTAAAACAATATATGAATTAATTGTTTTGATTAACCAATTAAAAATCATGATTGATTTTGTTAGTGAATCAGTTATCTTTTATTAGTTTTTTCTTATCTAATCCATGTACCTATTCTAATTTAAAGTTTTAAAATTGGTTATCTCTAAAATTTGTGTAATTTTTTTTAATTTTATTAACAATATCTATTTGTTTAGGTGGGAAAACATAATTGAGATCACCCCATGGAGCGACATGTGGCACCAAATGGTTTACTTTATTATATGTATAGATTTTATTAACGATATCTATTTGTTTAGGCGGGAAAACATAATTGAGATCACCCCATGGAGCGACATGTGGCACCAAATGGTTTACTTTATTATATGATAGATAGATTCAAAACTCGTGTATTATACGAATTGAATAAATATAGTTAAAATAATATATGAATGAATTATTTTGTTAACCAATTAATAATCACGATTGTTTTCGTTAGTTAAAACAATATATGAATTAATTGTTTTGATTAACCAATTAAAAATCATGATTGATTTTGTTAGTGAATCAGTTATCTTTTATTAGTTTTTTCTTATCTAATCCATGTACCTATTCTAATTTAAAGTTTTAAAATTAGTTATCTCTAAAATTTGTGTAATTTTTTTTAATTTTATTAACAATATCTATTTGTTTAGGCGGGAAAACATAATTGAGATCACCCCATGGAGCGACATGTGGCACCAAATGGTATATGGGGAATAAGCATCGGCTAACTCTGTGCCAGCAGCCGCGGTAATACAGAGGATGCAAGCGTTATCCGGAATGATTGGGCGTAAAGCGTCTGTAGGTGGCTTTTTAAGTCCGCCGTCAAATCCCAGGGCTCAACTCTGGACAGACGGTGGAAACTACCAAGCTGGAGTACGGTAGGGGCAGAGGGAATTTCCGGTGGAGCGGTGAAATGCGCAGAGATCGGAAAGAACACCAACGGCGAAAGCACTCTGCTGGGCCGATACTGACACTGAGAGACGAAAGCTAGGGGAGCGAATGGGATTAGAACATAATTGAGATCACCCCATGGAGCGACATGTGGCACCAAATGGTTTACTTTATTATATGTATAGATTATAGAAATGTTGTGAATATTTTTTTTTTTTTTTTTTTGGAAGGAGACTTTCTGTACAAGACCGATTGGTCTCCGGCGTCAACCCCGCTTTTCCGGACGCGATGTTCGATCGGGCCCCGGCCGGCGCGCGAGCTGACTTCCGCCCGGAAACCATGCTGCCCCCACACGAGTTGTTGGGGTAACAGTTGGGTAAAACCGGGTTGCCCTCAAGACCGCTCCATACCTCAAAAGGAAACGATCCATCATTGGGACGTCCCCGTACCATATGCCACAAGTTGGAGTCGAACCGGCGACCTCCCAAAGGGAAGAAGCCGGCCTAACCAATTGGGCTATGGTGGGGGATGAAATCATATTTATTAAAATACTATTATAAGATAAAAGAAATGTTGTAAATTAATGATGTAAATCTTAGAATTAAAGAATCAAACAGACATAAATTTATAAATATTGTTTTCGATTTATTAAAAACCACTTAATTAAAATAAAAATGTATAAATCTAAATATCTAGTGTAAAATACCGTTTTAAATTTATGTAGACCATTTCACTTTATTTTTTTTATCGTTTCGCTTTATAATACCTTTTTACCAATTTCAGGAGATTAATAGATATCAAAATTTATATAATAGTAACTCAACTACAACACCAGTTGACGGAAACATATAACAATAGGCATCTTTTCCTTAAAAGTAATTTTACACTTATTTTTTTATATGTATTCTCCACACAATGACATTGCTCAAACATACTGGCGGATCCAGGGAGGATCCTGGGTTTCTAGGAAACCCCTTGGTTTGGTAATGTAAACCTTGTATGAGTTGGAAAAAAAATAGTGAAAATCTAGCAAAAGGAACCCCCGAAAAAAATTCTTTGATCCGCCACTGCTCAAACAATGTTGTGTTAGGAGCTGGAAAATAACATACCCCTATCATGTAAAAATAAAACGTATGTTTTATTAGTTACACGTATCATCGTTTTATTGTTATTAACATAACCGTAACGAGAAAGTTAATCATTTAATTCCTCACAACCCTAAACCCTTAACCTGCGATCCCTCTCCTCTTCTCCACTGTCGATCATGATCAAGAGCAGCAAGGCTTCAAACCTTCGGTTTCTTGGTTAAATCGAACCCTCGTTATCGTTAGGTAATCACATCTTGAGCTTTAGTTATAGTTCTTTTAGTTCATATATGTTTCCGGTAGTAAACCTCTTATATCTAGGATGCGTTTTTCTGATTCGTAATGATTTGGATGTTCTATGATGATACTTGTATGATAGGGTTGCTAAAAAACATTGTTGTTGGTGTTATGATTGATTGTGGGTTCGGTTAGTCGTTAGGGTTTCGTTTCTTTGCATGATCTTGATATAAATCTTGATGGTTTTAATGAACTTACTGATACATGACCTAGAATAGGATAACAATCTGCTGTGATTGATGATTTTAGGTCATTGGGTTCCTTAGATAGTCGCTTGTGTGGTTCGGGTAACTAATCAGAAGTTGTCCAGAAAGTTACAGCTGACTTTAATCAGCTGTAAATGGGTAAAATTTTATCGAAAACTGATGTTTCTTGAGTCTATGATGAACTTCCAGGAAATATCTTTCAAACCCAACTGAAAACGCATTTTTTCGACATCGTTTGGTATTTTAAATGATTTATTATTACGTGTCAAAGGTCTACGCTGCATTGTCTGTCAGAATTTGTAGCCCATTACGAATGTCATAACTCAATGTAGGAATTGATTTATGATATGAAATTGTTACTGTAAGTACTTCCAGGTGATTCCAGAAATCTCCAACTGGAATTTCGTAAAAAGAAGAAATGAGGATTTTTAAATCATTTTTGGCGTAAACAGTAATCAGAAAGTTATAAATCAGACCTAGGTGTAAAGAATTATTTTTAGTGATTTTTCTGTAAAGATTCAGGTCATTATAAAAATACACTAATATTAGGGGACTAAATAGCATGTTTTCTTAAAATATCGTAATATTCTAAGTTCGTTTAGTATTTTAAATAAATTCCGGGAAACTGCCTAAAAACCGACATGGAACTGCAATGAGCTGAAAGTGTTTGTGAACGTTTTAAATATGCTTATATGTTGCAACAAAGTGTTATATGTTATTAGAACCGTTAACGGGTGTCTATGAATGTGTTATATGCAATTAGACGATCACCTACTGATGTGTGCAAAATGCAACATATAAATTACATCAATTGTGGCATAAAACTAACCCTTTTTTAGTACTAATGTTGGAAAAAGTGTGTTTTTGTCTTCCTTTTGTATTTTCAGGATTAAATGAGCTCAAATTAACAAAAGAAGCAAAAAGGCAGCTAAATCTAACATAAATACAAAAAAAGGAACAAACGTGGCATGCCCGACCTCCCCGACAGCATCTTCCCAAGCAAAACAAAAGAACAGAAGGCTGAACACGCCCCGTGCTTAGTGAACACGGGGGCGTGCCCAAGTGCCAGCATAAAAGACAAAGCTATAGAAGCTTCTATCGCCCACCACGGGGCCGTGCTCAGCAGACACGGGGCCGTGGTCAACTATAAGATTCGCAGAATCCAGGCAAATCTTGATAGTACAGATATGCTTCTGCACACGGGGGCGTGCCCAGCGAACACGGGAGCGTGGTCAACTAATGCAGACAAACTGCAATTAATGAAGACAGAGAAGAGGATGGACACGGGGCCATGCCCAATGGACACGGGGCCGTGCCCGAGCTACTATTCAGGCTATAAATAGGGGTGCTTGGCTCATTTTGCAAACCATCCCTTGGCACACCACCTCTCTCACACTTCATCCACCACCCACCACCATCACAACACCATCATCCACCACCATCATCCATTGTCCATCATAGAGTGTGTGAGTCGTCTCGGGATCCAAGATTGATCGTAAGAGTTCTTGACAATCAAGGCCATGTTTGCCTAAGTCTCTTACATCACTTGGTGAAGACAAGTGTCTAGTGTAATACTTTTTATTTTTAATCTTTTCGCACTTTTTACTTGGTTATGTATTAATGACTTTAATAACTAGTTTCTTATGTTGAAGGTGATTCTTCCTTATCGTTTGTCCGTGGTATCTTGGCATTATTTTACTGTCTATATAAAATAAAAGATTTTCACCATTCATATCTCCACGGTCTATATGGAGGTATGTTGGCTACCTGGTCGGGGGTTAAGGGAACGGTTTGGTAAGAATCTTGCCTTGTTCAGTGTATAGATCCTGCAAGGACCTGGGTCAAATTTAGTAGGACCTCCTTCAATACCCACCGGTATTGGATGGCGGGGGTCCAAACTCTTTGATCCCCTCATATGTAAGCTACTATTAATACTTTAACCCGGCTACTTAGGACTGTATCCCTGCTGACTCAGACTACTTACCCGAGGGTAACGTCACCTTCAAAAGAGGGGCCTACCATAATATGCATTAATAACTTAATTAATTATCTTTCAATAATCCGACCCTTTAGGATTGTATCCTTGCTGACTCAAACTACTGGGTTGAGGGTAACGTCACCTTCAAAAGAGGGGCCTACTACAATAACTAAGATAATCTCTTAAAAAGTGCAAAAGTGCGGAAATAATCAAAGGTTACACTAAACACGAGTCGGAGCCAAGTGATTCATCTTGTCTATCTGTTTTTTCTTTTAATTTTATTTTTCAGCATTTTAGTTAGTTTTTATTTTTTTTAGTTTAAAACCTTTTTCTAAACTTTTGATTTGATTAGACGTTGAGGATAAATCGGTACTAAAAGCTCTTGTGTCCTTGGACGACCTCGGTATCTTGGCAACACTATACTACGCTCACGATGGGTGCACTTGCCCATATGTGTGTTTGGTGTTAGTAAAATATCGTGTTTTATAAATTTAAAACTTGACTAACGTGTAAAAAGGGCTTAAAATATACTTAAATCCATATCACACTTTACGCACATCACCTACTCTAGCTTACCTAAACGTGTAATTGCATGACATCGTGATTCGGTGACTACCTGTTAGACTACGTGTAGGAATTCATAAATTAAACTAATTGAAACAGTAAACCTATCAGGAAGAGATTGACATTCCTGATTACCTTTCAAGTTTACTACCGAGCAAACTAAGGTGAGTTCACAATCATTTTCCAAAAGCATGCGTTCCTAGTTGGAACAACACTTTTTACGGTAGCCCTGTTTGGGGCTACGCGCGCGTTCCTTGTGAACCACTGAAACATATTATCCACTGGCGGTGGATAGTACACTGGGACTAAACGAAAACTCTATCTTGAAAGTCCCTACATTTTACCGATTAGATTCTCAGGTGGTGTCGCAACCCCCGTCCCCTAATTACCCGGGAACGGGCGGTCGCGGCCAGTTTTGGTGGTATCTGGGTTTGTCAATTTGGCAGCGGAATTTACATCAGGACCGTAGTTAGGAAATATTTTATCAGAGTAAAATACCACGCTTTTCATATATTAAATACATGGAAAAAACCCAAGTTTCAAGTACACACATTTTCATAGGGATAAACCCTATTTCATTTAATAAAAACATCTATTTATTTTTAGGTAACTATATAGCCACTTTCTCAAGCCTTCAGTGCTGTTCAGCTGGCTTCTATTTGGCTTTCACATTTTGTTACCTGAAACGCGTTTAAAAACATTTGTCAGTGGGAAATACTGGTGAGTGAATCCCAGTTTAATCAAGTTTAATAAAAACCATTGTACAATATTGAGGGTGGTCGCGCAATTACATTTGTTTCCATCTATTTAATTACCACTCACGGTACTGTCAACCTGACTTGTGGTCATGCTACTCCTCGCAAGGTAGTAACAAATTTTGTATACAAAACCCCAACATACCGACGATAATTGTAGAATACAAATACTCAATCACTGTTTAATGTATTATTAATTATGTGAGGTTTTGAAAAACAATTTGTAAAAAAGGAGATTACTCGCATTGCTGTCTTAGGTTTTCCTATAGGTTTTTCCTTGTGATAATCTATAAATTACACAAATGCACGTGTGTTAGTACAATAACCCAATATTTACATTAGTAATACCCTCCCCGAGACGGTATTCCAACGACTACGTCGGGCAGAACCACGGCAGCCGTTACGGAACCTTGGATCAATCGGGCAGCGTATCTAATACGTAACCCGGGGTTATGGTACTTACAACGGAGCAGAACTTCGTTAATTAGGGGGGTATTATACCCGAGAATTATGCCTACTATCAGAAATTGAGAGAGAAAGTTGTTCGTGGTGCGAATTGAAACTGAAGGCCTGAGCTCCCATTATATAGGAGCTGATTTTGGTTTTGTCGCGCCCCGCGTAAGATGTAGCCAATGTCGACGCGGCCCGCGAGGGCTTGTAGACTAGGTCGTAGCCTTGCTGCGTCGACACGTAGCCTCAACATGAGTCCGGCACGTGGCGGCCTGGGGGCTCGCCTGAGATTAGAGCTGTCGCGGCTCTTGTAGGTAAAGGGGGTGGCTTACGCGCCCCGCGAGAGACCCATTTTTCTTGTTTTTGTTTAATTTTTATAAAAATAAAGGTATTCGGGGTTTGTTTTCGTATATGGGGTGTATTTTAAGACATATTAGGATATTTTAATATATTTTAGGGTGTCGAAATTTATTTTGGAGGGTTGTTATATCCTCCCCACCTTGTTTTAGAACTCGTCCTCGAGATCTACTAGAACAGGTGTGGGTATTTTCTTTGCATTTCTGATTCAAGCTCCCATGTGTACTCTGGTCCTCTTTTGGATTCTCATTTTACTTTGACTGGAACCAATCTCTTGTGTTTGAGATTCTTGACTTTTCTGTCTTCAATTTTTAAAGGCCTTTCCACAAACTTGAGCTTTTCATTTACCTCTATGTCCTTAAGAGGTACTAATAATGATTCACCAGTTAAGCATTTCTTAAGATTAGATACATAAAACACGTCATGTATTCCTGCCATTTCCTCTGGTAGTTGTAGCTGATAGGCTACAGGTTCTATTCTTCTAATAATCTTAAAAGGTCCAACATACCCGGGACTTAGCTTTCCCCTTTTGATGAATCTGACTACTCCTTTCCAAGGAGAGGCTTTCAATAACACCTTGTCTCCTACTTGAAATTCCAATGGCTTTCGCCTGTTATCAGCATAACTCTTTTGTCGATCACATGCTGCTTTCAGTCGTTCCTTGACTTGCATGATCTTGTCGGTCGTTTCCTGTACTATCTCAGGTCCAGACAGTTGCTTTTCCCCAATTTCTGCCCAACAGACTAGGGTTCGACACTTTCGTCCATAAAGTGCTTCGAATGTTGCAACATTGATACTTGTGTGATAACTGTTATTATAAGAAAACTCTATTAATGGTAAGTGATCGTCCCAATTACCTCCGAAATCAATAACACAAGCTCTAAGCATGTCCTCCATTGTTTGAATTGTCCTTTCGCTTTGTCCGTCTGTTTGAGGATGATAAGTTGTGCTTATATTTAACTTGGTTCCCATGGCTTTTTGGAAACTTGTCAAAAAATGAGAGGTAAAACGGCTATCTCTGTCAGAAACAATTGATAAAGGAATTCCATGCAATGAAACTATTTGATTTACATACAATTTAGCTAATTGTTCCATACTGAAAGTTTCCTTCATTGGTAGAAAATGAGCTGACTTGGTTAGCCTGTCTATAATCACCCAGATTGTATCATTGCCTTTTCGTGTTTTGGGTAACTTGGTAACAAAATCCATTGTTATCAATTCCCATTTCCACACTGGTATCTCTAACTGCTGCAATAAACCTGAGGGTTTCTGATGTTCAGCTTTAACTTGTGAACAGGTTAAACATTTAGAAACATAAGCTGCTATATCCTTTTTCATTCCTATCCACCAAAAATTCTTTCTTAAATTCTGGTACATCTTATCACTTCCAGGATGCATCGTATACTTAGACTTATGGGCTTCTTCTAATATACGGTGACGTAGGTTTCCTAATTTAGGTATCCACATTCTTTTCTTATGGAATCTCCAAATTCCATCTGTTCTTTGTTCTAATTCCTTAATCATTCCTTTTAACTTTTCAGTATCATTCTTGATTACTGATTCTTGTGCTTTTCTAATCTGTTCATTTAAATCTACTTGTAGATTTAACTTAAGAGAACGTACTCTTATTGGCTTTTCGTGATACTTTCGACTTAAAGCATCAGCCACAACATTGGCTTTTTCTGCATGATACTGGATATTACAATCATAATCACTAAGTATCTCCATCCAACGTCTTTGCCTCATGTTCAATTCCTTTTGCCCGAAAACATATCTTAAACTCTTATGATATGTCAAAATGGTAAACTTACTACCATAAAGGTAATGTCTCCAAATTTCCAGGACAAAAATTGTAGCTCCTAATTCCAAATCATGGGTTGAATAGTTCTCTTCATGATTCTTAAGTTGTCTAGATGCATATGCTATAACCTTTTGACATTGCATCAACACACATCCATAACCTAATTTAGAAGCGTCACAATAGATTGTAAAGTCTTCGGTTCCCTCTGGTAACGCTAGTATAGGTGCATTGGTTAGTCTTTGCTTAAGGATTCTAAATGCTTCTTCCTGTTTTGGTCCCTATTCAAACTTAATGGATTTACAGGTTAACTTAGTTAAGAGAATGGCTATTCTAGAAAAATCTCGAATGAATCTTCTATAATAACCGGCCAGTCCTAAGAAACTTCTAACCTCGGTTGGTGACTCAGGGGTTTTCCATTTAGTAATTGCCTCGATTTTGGTGGGATCCACATGAATTCCTTCATGATTGACTAGGTGTCCAAGAAATTGTACCTGTTTAAACCAAAACTCGCACTTCGAAAATTTAGCATAAAGCTTTTCTTTACTTAATAAACTTAGAAGTGCATGCAAATGCTCTGCGTGTTCCTCTTTACTCTTAGAATAAATGAGAATATCATCTATAAAGACAATTATGAATTTATCCAAATATGGCTTACATATTCAGTTCATCATGTCCATAAATGCAGCTGGGGCATTGGTTAAACCAAATGGCATGACAGTAAATTCATAATGGCCATACCTTGTTCTAAAAGCGGTCTTAGGAATGTCCTCTTCCTGTACCTTTATTTGATGATATCCTGAGCGTAAATCGATTTTAGAGAAAAATCGAGCTCCTTGCAATTGATCGAACAGGTCATCGATTCTTGGTAATGGGTACCGATTCTTAATCGTGACTTTGTTCAATTCACAGTAATCAATGCACATACGCATCGATCCGTCCTTCTTCTTAACGAATAAAATTGGTGCTCCCCATGGCGATGAACTTGGCTGTATGAATCCTTTCTGCAACAATTCGTCTAACTGTTTCTTTAGTTCCTGCATTTCTGCGGGTGCCAAACGGTAAGGTGCTTTCTTTGGCAATTGGTGCTGTTCCTGGTAGTAGGTGGATTCTGAATTCAACTTCCCTGTCGGGCGGTAGTCCTGGTAACTCTTCCGGAAATACATCTGAAAACTGAGATACTACTGGAATATCTTTTAGTTCTTTTCCTTTAGTGTTAGTGATTATAGAAATCAAATACACTAATGATCATTTTCTTATATAACTTGCTGTTTTCATCACAGAGATGAATTGTGTGGATCTAGATGGTTTATCTCCTTTAATTGTGATATTTTCACCTTTTGGTGAATTTACTTGGATTGACTTTTGATCACATAAAATACTGGCTTTATTGGCTATTAACCAATCCATTCCTAATACAATATCAAATCCTGCCAGATTCATTGGGTAAAGGTTTGCAATAAACTTATGGTTTGAAATTTCTATTTTTGCTCCCTGCAAGATTTCAGAAATCCTAACGGTTTCCCCATTCGTTGTTTCTACTAAACATTCTTGTGGGAGTTTAGTTAATGGTTGATTGAGAAGTTTGCAAAACGAAGTATTAATAAAACTTTGGTTCGCACCAGAGTCAAATAATACTTTAGCAAAAACATCATTAACTAAAAACATACCGGCTATCACATCCGGAATCATCTTGGCTTCATCTGTAGTCAGGACAAATGCTCTAGCATTTTTAGTGTTCTTGTTATTCATGGCTGGAGCTAGTTTCGGACAGTTGGGCTTGATGTGGCCCTTCTCTCCACAATTGAAGCACATTCCATTATTTGGTTTCCTTCTGCAGTCTTCCTCCTTGTGTCCTGGTATCTTGTAGTAATTGCAGTAAGTGAAGCATTTTCCCGAATGCTTCTTTTTGCAGGTCTTGCAGTAGGGTGCCGAGGTAGAACCTACATTTTTCCCACGGTTGGAATTACCGTAACGAAATTTCTGAGTAAGCCTTTGAGCTAGGTTTCTCCTCTGGTCTTCTTCTCGTGTACACACTAACTCATCTGTCAAGGTATTTGCTAGTTCTACAACTTCTTCTATAGTTTGAGGTCTAGCCGCCTTGACTACATGCCTTATCTCACTGATTAATCCCCAGATGTAACGGGAGATTAATACTGGTTCGGGTGATGCAAGGGTTGGCACTATTCTAGCATATTCAAAGAATAACGTAGTGTACCCCTTACTATCCACTCCAGTCATCCTAAGGTTTAGGAATTTATTTGCTATTTGTTCCTTTTCATTGGGAGGGCATAATTTTCTTTCTACCATGTCCTTAAATTCCTCCCATTCCATATTGTAAACCCTGTCACTTCCCCTAGACTGGAGGATAGTGTTCCACCATTCTAAGGCTGAATTCTTAAACAAATTGGAATCAAACATTATTTTATCCTCTTCTGTCCACTTGCTTATTTTCAAGACTGCCTCAGTCTTTTCTATCCAGCGTAAGGCTGCAACGGGCCCTTCATTGCCTGAGAATTCCATTGGTTTACAAGACCAGAATTCCTTATAAGAACAACCATTAGGTATGGTTCTTCTTCTTTTGGGAATGAGCACTTGAAGTATGGGTCCATTGTTTACGCTGTGTTCAGGTTCAGTTGGTCGTTTACTGCTATGGTTACTTTTATTTTCCGCTTCCCTAACTGTTTGGATAATAAATAGCATTGCATCTATAATCCCTTGTGCCACTATGTGTTGGATGGAACTGTTATCCACTTGGTTTCCATGGTTTCTATTGTTATCATTGTTCAGGTTATCTTCATTCTGGTTTTCCGGGTTATTATCCAGATTCTCCTGATTCACTGGATCAGCCATCTAAATTATAAACAATTTCCACGTATTAATATTACAAAATAATATTTAATACAACCAATCATACGACACGCATATTGATCAAAAACGTCGAACATTGCGACTTACTTTTTCTTATATTATGCATCTAATACACACTGGAACTGGAATTTAAAATTACAATACAACTGAAATAAAAATTTACACTACTAGTAGGCATCTGTAGCTATGATTTTTTTTTCATACACACATATTATATATTATTATATTATTATTACTACCTCCACCATCACCTTCACGGATATGGATTCATCCAGAAATCCATATTACGCTCGTCATACTTCCAGACGAGTCGTTCTCCTACCTGCCTCATTCTCTCGCTACTTTCTAAAATCTCTTCTCCGAAAGTTCGGAGCTCTTGCACATTTTCTGCACTCATTGGGGGTGCAGGTGCTGGTATTGGGTCTGGGTACGAGGGTGTGGGTGCCTGGTACGGGTATGGATTCTCTAGAATTTCTCTAATGTATTGATCGCTATCATAATAGGGATCTAAAGGGTCCAAACCTGGGTAAGCTGCTAGATTCGGCATGGGCATGTCTTCGGGTATCGGGTAATGCTGCACATAGTCCCTATTATCATCTAACCACGGATCGTACTTTGGGTCTAAGGGATTGGGTGCTGGTACCCTAGGTATTTCCATTGGGTCGAAGTCATGCATTTGGACTTGATTTTCAGGGTTGTTTTCTATTTCCATTGGCTGGGTGGGAAACAGTGGTAAAGGCTGGGGTGCTACAAGTTGCTCCAGATTAGGATCGGCAGCTGTGGTTGCTAGGATATGAAAATTTGCTAAACCCCTATTAAGCATATCCTGGGTGTGGGCATCTGTCTGTAACAACCCTCAGTAAAACCGACACTCTTGAATATTTCTGACACCCTATTATATTTTAAAATGTCTCAATATGCCTTATAATACACCCCATACGTGAAAACCAAGCCCGAAATAGGTTATAACATTTAAAATTTGATTATTAAGTTGAGGCGGGCCGCGTAGGACCCACCCCAACCTTACGCGGGCGGTATCAGGGTTGAAACCTGATATCGTTGATTTCTTAAGTTAAGACGGGCCGCGTAAGCTTACCTTAACAGTTACGCGGGCCACGTGAGATCAACAATGCAGAGACACCAGAGGCTGACACGTGTCGACATCGTGGCGAGTCTAGGCGATGACCCGGATCACCTAAACCCTACCCGGGCTACGACGCGGGCCGCATAAGCCCTGTCTTTGTTTTACGCGGGCCGCGAGAGGACGAGATATCAGCACTATATAAGCAGGCCATCGGATTTCATTTCAACTCGTTCATTTTCTTTTCTGTATCTCGAATTCTCACATTATAGGCATAATTTTCAAGTATAATACCCCCTAATTAGCAAGGTTCTGCTTCGTTGTAAGTATTATAACCCCAGTTTCATAATAGATACGCTGCCCAATTGATTTAGGGTTCCGTAACAACTGTCGTGGTTCTGCCCGACGTAGTTGTTGGAATACCGTCTCGGGGAGGGTATTATTAATATCTTCAAAGGGTTATGATACTAACCTATGTACATTTTTATAAATTATAGATTATTCCCAGGAAACCCTTACGCGAAGTCTAAGATAGCAATGTGAGTTTATCCTCTTTTTGTTAACCTTTTTGGAATGTTTTAAAAAACCTTAATTGTTTTACAATGTAATTAATCGGTGATTGAGTCTTTGTAGTTCTTCAATTACTGCCGGTATGTTGGGGTTTTGTATACAAAATTTACTACTGCGAGTAGTAAGTCGGGGATGACAGTACGTTACCATTGGACAACGAGTTAGCCAATGTGTAATATGACCCACAAGTCAGGATTGACAGTACTGAATGAGTAATTGTGTAGAAATAAACAATGTGATCGCTCTCAATACTGTTTTAATTGATAAAATGTTTCTTGATTAAACTGGGATTCACTCACCAGTATTTTCCACTGACAAATGTTTTTAAAACGCGTTTCAGGTAACAAAATGTGACAGCCAATTAGTAAAAAGCCAGCTGGAGCATTGAAGTCTTGGGAAAAATGTGGCTATAAAAGTTACCTAAAAGACGATGTTTTAAATTCAATAAAATAGGATTTATTCCTATAAAAGTATTGTAATAAGAAACTTGGGTTTTACCCATGTGATTATTAATATCAAATATGGTGGTTTTACTCTGATAAACATTTCCTAACTACGGTCCTGATGAAATTTCCGCTGCCAAAATTAACAAGCTGATACTACCGAAACTCTGAGTTCGCGTCCGCCCGTTCATGGGACAGATAAGGGATCGGGGGTTGCGACAGAAGGTGGTATCAGAGTCTAGCCACTGGTCTGAGCCAAAGAAGTGTTCTGCTGACACTTAAATTCTAAATTTTGTGTTAGGAAATAAATTACGGAAATACGTGCATAACTGTAATTATTTGTTATGTGTTATTTGACTATTTGTTAGTTTACAGTATGAGTGATCAAGGACCCTCAGACATGTGTCGTCAGCTGTCTGATTCACCTAGGAGTGAAGGTACCTCTTCACAGCCTGCCCTTTCTGGGTATTCTGCTGATCAGGAAGAAGGGATGTTTGCCTTTAAAGCTCAGTCTGAAGAGCCATTCCCTCATAAGAAACGAGGATGGTTCAGTAAGGAAGCCTTTGCACGTAGGAAAAGAATGCGAAAGTTGCAACAGCAAAGAGCCTTAGCAGCCGTTAAGCGAAAGACAGATGCCCATACACAGGATATGCTTAATAGAAGCCTAGCTAATTTCCATATCCTAGCTACAACTGCTGCTGGCCCAAGTCTGGAACAACTAGTAGCCCCACAACCACCAATCCCAGACCAACCCATGGAAATAGAAAACCCTGAAAACCAAGTGGAGATGCATGACTTCAACCCAGAAGAAATCCCTAGGGTACCTGCACCAAACCCCCTAGACCCAAATTACGACCCCTGGTAGGACGATAATAGGGACTTTGTGCAACGTTACCCAATACATGGAGACACAACCATACAGAACATAGGAGCCTACCCAGGTATGGACCCTTTAGATCCCTATTACCACGATGAATATATTAGGGAGATCTTAGAAGATCCTTACCGATTTCAGGCACTTTCACCCCCATATCAGGAACCCGCACCCCAGATTCCGAACCCAGTCCTAGAACCTGCACCCCCAATGAGAGCAGAAAACGTCCAAGAACTTAGGACTTTTGGGGAAGAAATTCTAGAAAGCAGTGAGAGAATGCGACAGGTGGGAAAGCGTCTCGTATGGAAATACGATGAACGCAATATGGATTTTTGGATGAATCCATATCCATGAATGTGCTGGTAAAACGGTAATAGTAATAATAATAATAATAATAATAAAATAAAATATGTGTGTACGGATGCCTATTACTATTAGTGTGATTCTATTTCTGTTGGTATTGTAATTTTTATTTCAGTACTAATGTATAATAGATGCATAATAGTATATGGAAATAGAGTAAAAGTCGCAATAATCGACGCTTTTGGCAAAAATGCGTGTCATGTGATTGACTATATTAAATATTATTTTGTGATATTAATATGGGGTAAATGTTTAAAATTCAGATGGCCGACGAAGGAAATCAAGGAATTCTGAATAACGATAACCAGAGTAACATTAACGTGGTTAATGAGAATCCGAGTATCAATAACAATGGAAACCAAATGGACAATAGTGTTGTTCAACATATAGTGGCACAAGGAATCATAGATGCCATGCCATTTATTATTCAAACGATTCAAGAAGCGAATAATAAAAGTAAACATAGCAGTAAGCGACCAACTGAACCCGAAAACAGTGTAAACAATGGACCTGTACTTCAAATGCCTATTCCCAAAAGGAGAAGAACCGTGTCTTACGGTTGTTCTTATAAAGAATTCTGGTCTTGTAAACCAATGGAATTCTCGGGCAACGAAGGGGCCATTGCAACCCTACGCTGGATAGAGAAAACTGAGGCAGTCTTAAGAATAAGCAAGTGTGCTGAAGAAGATAAGATATTGTTTGCTTCTAATCTGTTTAAGAATTCAGCACTAGAATGGTGGAACACTATCCTCCAATCAAGAGAAAGTGATAAGGTTTACCATATGGAATGAGAAGAATTTAGAAATATGGTAGAAAGGAAATTCTGCCCTCCTAATGAGAAGGAACAGATAGCAAACAAATTCCTAAACCTTAGAATGACTGGTGTGGATAGTAAGGGATACACTAAAATATTCTTCGAATATGCCAGAATAGTGCCAACTCTTGCTTCACCAGAACCAGTGTTAATCTCCCGTTATATTTGGGGATTAATTGGAGAGATAAGACATGTAGTCAAGGCAGCTAGACCTCAAACCATAAAAGAAGCTGTAGAACTAGCAAATACCTTGACAGATGAATTAGTCCGCACCCGAGAAGAGGATCAAAGAATGAATCTATCCCAAAAGCTCACACAAGAATTTCGTTCTGGAAATTTTAATCGTGGGAAAAATACAGGTTCTACCTCTACACCTTACTGTAAGAATTGCAAAAGAAAGCATTCAGGAAGATGCTCCATATACTGTAACTTTTGCAAAATATCGGGACACAAGGAAGAAAAATGCAGGAAGAAAGCTAACAACAGGATATGTTACAACTGCGGATAACAAGGTCATATCAAGCTTAATTGCCCAAAATTAGCTCCAGCTACGAACAACAAGAATACTCAAAATGCTAGAGCATTTGTTCTGACTGCAGATGAAGCTAAGATGATTCCAGATGTCATAGCTGGTACGTTTTTAGTTAATGATGTTTTTGCTAAAGTATTATTTGACTCTGGTGCAAACCAAAGTTTTATTAATACATCATTTTGCAAATTTCTTAACCAATCATTAACTAAACTACCACAAGAATGTCTTGTAGAGACGACTAATGGATAAACTGTTAGGATTTCTGAAATCTTGCAGGAAGCAAGAATAGAAATTTGAAATCAGAAATTAATTGCAAACCTTTATCCCATGAATCTGGCAGGATTCGATGCTGTTTTAGGAATGGATTGGTTAATGACCAATAAAGCTAGTATTTTATGTGATCAAAAGGAAATTCAAGTAAATTCACCAAAAGGTAAAACGATCATGATTAAAGGAAATAAACCATCTAGAACTACAAAATTCATCTCTGTGATGAAAACTGCAAGTTACATAAGAAAAGGTTCTATAGTGTATTTGATTTCCATAATCACTAATACTAAAGGAAAGGATCTAAAAGATATTCCAGTAGTATCTCAGTTTTCAGATGTATTTCCAGAAGAATTGCCAGGGCAACCTCCAGATAGAGAAGTTGAATTCAGAATCCATTTAATACCAGGAACGGCACCGATTGCCAAAGCACCTTACCGTTTGGCACCCGCAGAAATGCAAGAATTGAAGAAACAATTAGACGAATTGCTAGAAAAAGGATTTATACAGCCAAGTTTGTAACCATGGGGAGCGCCGATTTTATTCGTTAAAAAGAAGGACGGATCAATGCGTATGTGCATTGACTACCGTGAATTAAACAAGGTTACGATTAAGAACCGGTACCCATTACCGAGAATCGATGATCTGTTTGATCAACTGCAAGGAGCTCGATTTTTCTCTAAAATCGATTTAAGGTCGGGATATCATCAATTAAAGGTACAGGAAGAGGCCATTCCTAAGACCGCATTCAGAACAAGGTATGGCCATTATGAATTTACTGTCATGCCATTTGGTTTAACCAATGCCCCAGCCGCATTTATGGACATGATGAACCGAATATGTAAGCCATATTTGGATAAATTCATATTTGTTTTTATAGATGATATTTTAATTTACTCTAAGAGTAAAGAGGATCATGCAAAGCATTTGCACGCACTTTTAAGTTTATTAAGAAAGGAAAAACTTTATGCTAAATTTTCCAAGTGCGAGTTTTGGTTAGAACAGGTACAGTTTCTCGGACACCTAGTCAACCATGAAGGAATTCATGTGGATCCCACAAAGATCGAGGCGATTACTAAATGGAAAACCCCTGAGTCACCAACTGAGGTTAGAAGTTTCTTAGGATTGGCCGGTTATTATAGAAGATTTATTTAAGATTTTTCTAGAATAGCCATTCCCTTAACTAAGCTAACCTGTAAATCTGTTAAGTTTGAATGAGGATTAAAACAAGAAGAAGCATTCAGAATTCTTAAGCATAGATTAACCCATACACCCATATTAGCGTTACCAGAAGGAACTGAAGACTTTGTAGTCTATTGTGACGTTTCTAAGTTAGGTTATGGATGTGTGTTAATGCAACGTCAAAAGGTTATAGCTTACGCTTCTAGACAACTTAAGAATCATGAAGAGAATTATTCAACCCATGATCTAGAATTTGGAGCTATAATTTTTGCTCTTAAGATTTGGAGACATTACCTTTATGGTAGTAAGTTTACCATATTCACTTATCATAAGAGTTTAAGGTATGTTTTCAAGCAAAAAGAGTTAAATATGAGACAGAGACGTTGGATGGAAATGCTAAGTGATTATGATTGTGATATCCAGTATCATGAAGGAAAGGCAAATGTAGTGGCAGATGCTTTAAGCCGAAAGTATCATGAAAAGCCAAAAAGGCTACGTTCTCTTAAATTAAATCTACAAGTAGATTTAAATGAACAGATAAGAGAAGCACAAGAATCAGTAATCAAGGATGATACTGAAAAATTAAGAGGTATGCTAAAAGAATTAGAACAAGGAACAGATGGAATTTGGAGATTCCATGAAAAGAGAATGTGGATACCTAAACTAGGAAACCTACGTCATCGTATATTAGAAGAAGCCCATAAGTCTAAGTATACAATGCATCCAGGAAATGATAAAATGTACCAGGATTTAAGGAAGAATTTCTGGTGGATAGGAATGAAAAAGGACATAGCAACCTATGTTTCTAAATGTTTAACTTGTTCTCAAGTCAAAGCTGAACACTAGAAACCCTCAGGATTTCTACAACAGTTAGAAATGCCAGTGTGGAAATGGGAATTGATAACAATGGATTTTGTTACTAAATTACGCAAAACAAAGAAAGGAAATGATACAATCTGGGTGATTGTAGATAGGCTAACCAAGTCAGCTCATTTCCTACCAATGAAAGAAACTTTCAGTATGGAACAACTAGCTAAATTATATGTAAATGAAATAGTTTCATTGCATGGTATACCTTTATCAATTATTTCTGATAGGGATAGTCGATTTACCTCTCATTTTTGGTCAAGTTTCCAAAAGGCAATGGGAACCAAGATAAAGCTAAGCACAGCTTATCATCCTCAAACGGATGGACAAAGCGAAAGAACAATTCAGACGATGGAAGACATGCTTAGAGCTTGCGTAATTGATTTTGGAGGTAATTGGGATGATCACTTACCTTTAATAGAATTTTCTTATAATAATAGTTATCACACAAGTATCAATGATGCACCATTCGAAGCACTTTATGGACGAAAGTGCCGAACCCCAGTCTGTTGGGCAGAAATTGGGGAAAAGCAACTATCTGGACATGAGATAGTGCAGGAAACAACTGACAAGATTATTCAAGTCAAGGAACGACTGAAAGCAGCACGTGATCGACAAAAGAGCTATGCCGATAACCGACGCAAGCCATTGGAGTTTCAAGAAGGAGATAAAGTATTGTTAAAGGTCTCTCATTGGAAAGGAGTAGTAAGATTCATCAAACGAGGAAAGCTAAGTCCCAGGTATGTTGGACCTTTTGAGATTATTAGAAGAATAGGACCTGTAGCCTATCAGCTACAACTGCCAGAGGAAATGGCTGGAATACATGATGTATTTCATGTATCTAATCTAAAAAAGTGCTTAGCTGATGAATCACTGGTAGTACCTCTTAAGGACATAGAGGTAAATGAACAACTCAAATTTGTAGAAAAGCCTCTACAGATTGAAGACAGGAAAGTCAAGAACCTCAAGCATAAGAGACTAGTTCTGGTCAAAGTGAAGTGGGACTCCAAAAGAGGACCTGAGTACACATGGGAGCTTGAATCTGAAATGCAAAGGAAATATCCGCACTTGTTCCAGTAGATCTCGAGGACGAGCTCTAAAACAAGGTGGGGAGGATGTAACAACCCTTAGTAAAAGCGACACTCTTGAATATTTCCGACACCCTATTATATTTTAAAATGTCTCAATATGCCTTATAATACACCCCATACGTGAAAACCGAGCCTGAAATAGGTTATAACATTTAAAATTTAATTTAAAATTTGATTATTAAGTTGAGGCGGGCCGTGTAGGACCCACCCCAACCTTACGCGGGCGGTATCAGGGTTGAAACCTGATATCATTGATTTCTTAAGTTAAGACGGGTCGCGTAAGCTTACCTTAACAGTTACGCGGGCCGCGTAAGATCAACAACGCAGAGACACCAGAGGCTGACACGTGTCGACATCGTGGCGAGTCTAGGCGATGACCCGGATCACCTAAACCCTACCCGGGCTACGACGCGGGCCGCGTAAGCCCTGTCTTTGTTTTACGTGGGCCGCGAGAGGACGAGATATCAGCACTATATAAGCAGGCCATCGGATTTCATTTCAACTCGTTCATTTTCTTTTCTGTATCTCGAATTCTCACATTATAGGCATAATTTTCAAGTATAATACCCCCTAATTAGCAAGGTTCTGCTCCGTTGTAAGTATTATAACCCCAGTTTCATAATAGATACGCTGCCCGATTGATTTAGGGTTCCGTAACAACTGTCGTGGTTCTGCCCGACGTAGTTGTTGGAATACCGTCTCGGGGAGGGTATTATTAATATCTTCAAAGGGTTATGATACTAACCTATGTACATTTGTATAAATTATAGATTATTCCCAGGAAACCCTTACGCGAAGTCTAAGATAGCAATGTGAGTTTATCCTCTTTTTGTTAACCTTTTTGGAATGTTTTACAAAACCTTGATTGTTTTACAATG
This sequence comes from Helianthus tuberosus, assembly GCA_030545235.1. Taxonomy (NCBI): domain Eukaryota; kingdom Viridiplantae; phylum Streptophyta; class Magnoliopsida; order Asterales; family Asteraceae; genus Helianthus; species Helianthus tuberosus. The sequence continues at coordinate 4,478,318 of JARYGA010060516.1, forward strand.
TAATTAAGCGGTGATTGAGTCTTTGTAGTTCTTCAATTACTGCCGGTATGTTTGGGTTTTGTATACAAAATTTACTACTGCGAGTAGTAAGTCGGGGATGACAGTACGTTACCATTGGACAACGAGTTAGCCAATGTGTAATATGACCCACAAGTCAGGATTGACAGTACTGAATGAGTAGTTGTGTAGAAATAAACAATGTGATCGCTCTCAATACTGTTTTAATTGATAAAATGTTTCTTGATTAAACTGGGATTCACTCACCAGTATTTCCCACTGACAAATGTTTTTAAAACGCGTTTCAGGTAACAAAATGTGACAGCCAATTAGTAAAAAGCCAGCTAGAGAGCACTGAAGGCTTGGGAAAAATGTGGCTATAAAAGTTACCTAAAAGACGATGTTTTAAATTCAATAAAATAGGATTTATTCCTATAAAAGTATTGTAATAAGAAACTTGGGTTTTACCCATGTGATTATTAATATCAAATATGGTGGTTTTACTCTGATATAGATTTCCTAACTACGGTCCTGATGAAATTTCCGCTGCCAAAATTAACAAGCTGATACCACCGAAACTCTGAGTTCGCGTCCGCCCGTTCCTGGGACAGATAAGGGATCGGGGGTTGCGACACTGTCTCTCTTTTAGCGGCTGCTAGGGCTCGCTGTTCTTGCCACTTTTTCATTCGTTTCCTACGTTCATGTGCTCCCCTACTGAACCATCCTCTCTTTTTAGGAGGGAATGGCTCTTCAGACTGAGCCTTAAACACGAATATCCCGTCTTCATTATTAGCTGAATACCCTGAGAGGGCAGGCTGTGAAGAGGTGCCTTCGCTCCTAGGTGAGCTGGACAACTGACGGTAGGCGTCGGAAGGTCCTTGGTCGCTCATACTGTAAACTAACAAATAGTCAAACAACACATAACAATAATATACAATTATGCACGTATTTCCGTAATTTATCTCCTAACATATCATATTTTGGTGTCAGCAGAACACTTCTGTGGCAGGATCAGTGGCTTAGCTCTGATACCACCTTCTGTCGCAACCCCCGTCCCCTAATTACCCGGGAACGGGCGGCCGCGGCCAGTTTTGGTGGTATCTGGGTTTGTCAATTTGGCAGCGGAATTTACATCAGAACCGTAGTTAGGAAATATTTTATCAGAGTAAAATACCACGCTTTTCATATATTAAATACATGGGAAAAACCCAAGTTTCAAGTACACACATTTTCATAGGGATAAACCCTATTTCATTTAATAAAAATATCTATTTATTTTTAGGTAACTATATAGCCACTTTCTCAAGCCTTCAGTGCTGTCCAGCTGGCTTCTATTTGGCTTTCACATTTTGTTACCTGAAACGCGTTTAAAAACATTTGTCAGTGGGAAATACTGGTGAGTGAATCCCAGTTTAATCAAGTTTAATAAAAACCATTGTACAGTATTGAGGGCGGTCGCGCAATTACATTTGTTTCCATCTACTTAATTACCACCCACGGTACTGTCAACCTGACTTGTGGTCATGCTACTCCTCGCAAGCTAGTAACAAATTTTGTATACAAAACCCCAACATACCGACGATAATTGTAGAATACAAATACTCAATCACTGTTTAATGTATTATTAATTATGTGAGGTTTTGTAAAAACAATTTGCAAAAAGGAGATTACTCACATTGCTGTCTTAGGTTTTCCTGTAGGGTTTTCCTGGTGATAATCTATAAATTACACAAATGCACGTGTGTTAGTACAATAACCCAATATTTACATTAGTAATACCCTCCCCGAGACGGTATTCCAACGACTACGTCGGGCAGAACCACGACAGCCGTTACGGAACCCTGGATCAATCGGGGAGCGTATCTAATACGTAACCGGGGTTATGGTACTTACAACGGAGCAGAACTTCGTTAATTAGGGGGGTATTATACCCGAGAATTATGCCTACTATCAGAAATTGAGAGAGAAAGTTGTTCGTGGTGCGAATTGAAACTGAAGGCCTGAGCTCCCATTATATAGGAGCTGATTTTGGTTTTGTCTCGCCCCGCGTAAGATGTAGCCAATGTCTACGCGGCCCGCGAGGGCTTGTAGACTAGGCCGTAGCCTTGCTGCGTCGACACGTAGCCTCAACACGAGTCCGACACGTGGCGGCCTGGGGGCTCGCCTGAGATTGGAGTTGTCGCGGCCCGCGTAGGTCAAGGGGGTGGCTTACGCGCCCCCGCGAGAGACCCACTTTTCTTGTTTTTGTTTAATTTTTATAAAAATAAAGGTATTCGGGGTCCGTTTTTGTATATGGGGTGTATTTTAAGACATATTGGGATATTTTAATATATTTTAGGGTGTTGAAATTTATTTTGGAGGGTTGTTATAGGTGATACGTGGAGTATTAGTTGATAGCGCTATTAGGTTTGACAAACCTCACACGTGCTGGAGGTCGGGCGTGAACTTCTAATCTTCACTCCTGCATTAATGTTGATAGAAATTAATGAGGGCACAAACGAAACGTCAGCATTCAGTACACATTTTAGTCATGTGATGAGTGTTAGCTATCCGAGTCATACATAATTCAAAAACTTTTGTGAACTCTACTTTTGCTAAACTAAATTTTGTGAATTCGCTAACTTTATTGTTAACACGTAGTTGCATGCTTTGCAGGTCAGTAGGTACAACTATGGATGGCCGTTGCAATCAGCTGGAGTGGGTGGTTCGTTAAAACTTTATGTTTTGAACATATATTAAACTTATGGTTTTAAGTTCTTAATGGGTTTTATTTTATTTTTTCGCTGCAACATAAACTGCGTTTTGGAAAATTAAACTTTATCTAATCATGTTTTTAGTGAAGTTTTTATAATTTTAAATGGTTAGTTTGACATGATTAGTGGTTAGATACTCTTCAGTCACGTGCCTTGCAGTAAAACTCCACATATGAAAATTGAAGGTGTGACAATTTTGGTTCCCCAAACCAGAACCATATTAGGTTTAAGCTTTGATCATGTTGAAGTTGGTTATACTTCATATAATTCAGTTTGGTCTACCAAAAAATGTTTGGCTAGATCAAATCAACAAAATCAACTGGGAATAGATATTAATTTTCACCTTAAACCTTACATTTTAGGCATACGATAATTATAATAACATTTTGATTTTGTTAACTAATTTTGATTTTCATTAACATGGACACATGTACTCTCATGAACAAACTTAAAAAGCGGGAAAATATATGCTATATTTATATCCGAAGTTCAAATGACAAAGCTATTAATGAAGCAGTCCATTGGTAAAAAGACTAAGTCTTTAAACACCTGGATTTAGAAGGGGGGACTTGGATTCAAGTTTTACGGACGACAGAGATTAAAAAAAATGTCGTTCAAAAAATAATATGACAAATCTATGTTTCCGATGATGACACTTAAACTAGTAGCTTGGTGTAGTGGTTAAGGTTCCATTTTGTTACCAATAGATCATGTGTTCAAACTTACCCCCATTATTGCATAATTCATAATTTCATATATACTTTCTTTATTGACTACTTGTATTTTCAACATGTGTCACGAGTTTCTTCATCAAATCCTAACTTCCAATTTTTTGATTCCCTAAACTACTCGAACATCGTATGTATTTCTTGATTTTTGACCCGAAAACTAAAATTTATCACATAACTAGATACCGAAGTCAATACGATGAACCTGACAAAAGTATTTTATGGTCCATGGCTTATAGCGTTTGCTTTATTGTAGCTCCTTTTAATATTATAAAGTAAAAATAGTACATGAACTAATATAATATTTGAGGATCGTACGGAATGTTTAGGTTTCCATCAACAATGATTTGTTGAGAAATCAGAAACCCCATCTGAAATGCACATGGATATAGAAAGAAGGGTTCACTTCAAAAATAAGCTTTAGTTACACTAAAATAAAACTTAATTTATTTCTTTATCGAGATGTTCATATGGAAATATATAAAGCTTTATCTTATAAAAAGTTATAATGTATATGACATTTAAATCATAATATTAAACAACATGGGTGCTAGCCGAGTTGGATTGTGTCTTTCGTCTGCTCCCGTTAAATGTGGGTTGGATTGTTGGAATCTCATACCTAGCTCCTTCTCCCCGGCCAGTCGGTTGAGCTGCTAACGTTAGTCTCTCCCTAGCTAACGTCCAACACCCACCACCATTGTCCAGCACCCACCACCATCATCTGTACTCCACCATCAGTTTATTTTAGAAATTACATACGTTAAAAAAAAAACTTCTTTTTGCTGACTGCAGAGGTTTGGTCCACCTCTTTTTCTACAGATGTGGTCTGCAAACTGCAGACATTTTACCTCTTAAAAACAAACAACACCTAAATCACAGAAAAAAAACACTTCATGTTTTTTTTACGTGTTTTAAAAGGGAATTATATTAGATTTCTGGTATATTTGTAAAATAACAAAATTATTAATATACTATGTTTATCATTTTTTTTACTCTCTTTTTTTATAGTGTGTTTTTTATTTCATCTTGCGCTTAGGCGATAGACATACATTTGTGTTTTGGGTGCTGCTTGCACCTTTCACTAAAGGGAAAATACGTTTAAATCATGTTTTATTTCAATTATCGAACGAAATTTTGTTTCGTGTATGGTTTCAATTAACAGTAAATCTAGAATGAAAATTAAGTGGGAGAAATATGAAAATCGTTGTAGAAGATATTCTTGTTGTTTGAAAATGGGGAGAAAAATCCAATACATAGACATGAAACATGACTTAGTCAATAACGAAATTATAAATTTAATTAATAATACAAGAATCTAATACCGAAAGTTATCCAATTATTTAACCAATTCATCATCATCTTTTTAGTTTTTATTATATGTTTCATATATTCAATTATTAAAAGGAGGAAAGTCATCTCCATTTCTATGTTGATTTAATACAATGAAAGGTTATTGAATAAATTAATGCCCTCAACTAACCAGAAAAAAAAGGATAACCAAAAACCAGACAGGGTTGATCCTTATCTAAATCCAAGTCACCATTGATACTTTTTTTTAGTGTATAGTGTTTCCATAGCAGTAACCATAATCGAAAAGACTGATTAACACTTTTCGGACCATATTTTTAAAGAAGTGAACACTAGTGTATTTACGAATTGAGTGAACAAATCCTGGCTATTGATTTGCACACGTGTATGGCTAGGATTTTATCATCAAATCATAAAACAGTTATTGAGACGGTTCCTTGGTCCAAAAATACTGAAACTATAAATATATATAGAAATATCATAACAAGTCATTATACATAGCTAATCGTTTCGACCTGTAAATGACCAACGCAAATAAAATGGATCATGCGTATTGCGATGAGACTGGTTATGTAGACGGTTTCATGATCCGAAAATATTTAACTTATAAATACATATAGAAATATCATAACACGTCATATATGTAGGTTTTTCTTATAGGTTATACATATATTATATCTATACTATATAATAAAAGAAACCAATAAAAGGACACTTGTCATTGTTCTAGACCATCTACTATTAGATAATTATTATTTAATTTAAATTATTAAATTTAATATATGTTTCAAACATTTAAGAAATTACGGATAAAGTTCCATAAATTATCTTATTATTTATTTATATTAATTACTAGGTTATTATTCTAGACCATCTACTCTTACTTAATTGTAGATAATTATTATTAAATTTAATATTTGTTTCAAACATTTAAGAAATTACGGATAAAGTTCCATAAATTATATAATTATTTATTTATATTTATATTAATTACTAGGTTAGAAATTATATCTTAATAATTGAAACAAATATCAAGCATTTTCATAAAGAGGGTGGAGGGAACACTTTTCTTATTTATATGAATTACTAGGTTAGAAATTATATCTTAATAATTGAAACAAATATCGACCATTTTCATAATGAGGGTGGAGGGAACGATTTTATTGCTTAACAAACAATTTATTTATTTATTTAATATATTTAAAATACAAGAAGAATAATAACTACATTTATCATACTAATAAATTTATTAAAAAACAACCATCATTTTAAGATGCAACTCAATTCCATATACTTAAATTTTAAAGTTATATAACTTAATAATTACCGATAATTTATACTTATCTAATTAATTTAAATATTATTTTGTAGCTATAAGTTTATCTAATTGGCTAATTGCTATATGTCTAATCTAAACATTTCAACAATATTTTTAGAACTAATAAATTAAGAGTACTGTTATTTAAATAAAACTTGGGTTCACGTCATAAGAAAGTCGATGATACAGTTTGTCTTCTAATCGATCGTTCAAATGCTTTCATATTTTTAAACTTGACAAACATCACAAGTTTTGATCATACATAAAACAAATTTTTGTTCGGATATCAGAAAAGTGTCTTAAAATATCGTTTTATAATTGTTAAATCTTCGTTATTAACTATTTGATATTTATTTACTTAACCCGTGTAATACACGGGGTTATAACCTAGTATACACATATGTATGAGTTATGCGAACGTGGGGGCAAATATATATTACATAGTTAAGCTGTTTGATAATAACTAAAAATACAAGAATTGTTTTAATAATAATAATAATAGTAATAATAATAGTAATAATAATAATAGTAATAATAATAATAATAATTATAATAATAATAATAATAATAATAATAATAATAATACAAATTAGCTTTTTATATTCTACAAAACTTGGTAGCTTCGGTTGAGCTTTCGGTTTGGTAAGATGATGGCATCTTTGGATTGGTATGTGTGTGTGCCGAAATAATGGAAGTCATTTTCTTGCTTAATTTAATCACCTAAATTGTCTTATTTTTCTTAGTGTTTCAATATGCACAATGTTACATACAATGTATAAAGTACATGATCATAAGTACGTATGTACATGAAGTATGCAGTTATATACATGAATAGATATGAGTGATAAACTACACTTTATAGAAGTTTATGCTTGATTTTGGTTTATTACTTAAATGGCTTTGTAGATATAAAAGATAATAATTTAGGATACAGTATATTTCACCAAAAAAACTTGTCAAGTTATATCAAAACAGAAGGTAGACGGGCAACAAGTTACGCCGTCACCCCCTTTTGAATTGCAAACCCTAACCTTCCAAAGACAAACCCCTGCCCTCTGGGGTTGAACAATTGCTGTGGATGACCCGTTGGGCCCTGGTCAAGAAGTGGATAGCTTATGGCGCTAGGGAGCCACATGTATCAAAGGCAAAAGAGACAAAGACATGTTGGTTCTCTGCGTAAGCTTTAGTGTGTTTATCCACTTTCTTTGATTCTGCCTTTTTTGTTGTTTGTCCAGCTACAAACCCATTTACCCTTAAACCAATCAAAGGGGAAACCCCCATGAAGTCCACACAAGCATGGCCCATTCAAAGACGAGCAGATCCGCTGGTCACAGAGTAAATCTTCCTTCCATAGGGTCCGTAAAAAAATTCACAGGGGCCTCTTTCTTAGCAGAACCCCCAACACTTCTTATAATGTCCCACAAAACATCCTGCAACTAGTCATGCCGATATTTGAATTCAAAGAGCTCTTTACATCTTAGTCATTGATTGCTAAAGAAGCGTGTATTTGAAATTGAGGAATTGCACAATCATTTATGTGTCATCTCCACGTATTGATGTAATCTTAAAATGCGAATTTATCATTTGATTAAATGCATAATCATAAATGTAAATGGAAGTGTTTTTTGTCAAATACTCAAATGTGTATTATTTTGATTGACAACACAAAGAAATATTGCGAACAAAACGACTTTGTGGCTTAAGCTTTATGCTTTTTCTCAAGCTCGTATTTGATTTTATTTTCTCATGTTTAGCGAAAAAAAAAAAATATATGTTTGGACTTTGTTTATACTGGGTTGAAGATTAATAAATAAACATTACATGTTTTTTTTTTTTCATTTTTAGAAGCATTTTAATCTGAAAGGGCTAAGACTAGGGTACATTCGTTTAAATTTTCCTACCATGTATTTAGGAATAACAACTTAAAATTTTGTATTACACGAGTTGAATACATGTAATGTTGTATATTTAGTAATAAAACATTTATGTCTATCAAAAATTCGTGTATTGCACCAGTTGAATAAAATATATTGTATTTTGATAACACATACAATCGTCAAAATATGTTTTTTAGGAAACTAACATTTACGTGACAATCGTAAATTATTTTAGGTTGGTTTTTAAAACACTTGTTTGAAAATAAAAACCAACCTAAAATATTATTAATTTAATCTAAAGTATTACTATTCTGAATAATAAATAAAAAAATAATATTAAAAACACATTCTTTTGGGAAAATTGTCGCTAATTCAAAGCAGAGTTAAAAAAAAAACTATTTGTGGGAATATTGTTTGAAAATAGCGACAAACTAGTTTTGTCGGCAACTTTTCAGGACATTTTTTCCCACTATAGTTTTTCTGACCACCTTTTGTCGGAAATTTGCCGTTGTATTCAGTTTCCGACAATTTTCTAAAAAAAAAAACATCATAGAATTGAAAAAGTGCAGTTTTAAGATAGTGTATGAAGTTAGTAACAGAAATTTACAATCAAAACACAAACGAACTTATCTTGTTCAACCTCCTGATCTTTCCTTTTTCTATCAATAATGTTGGATTTTGAACTAATGACAATTGAAGAAGAAAGCGTATTAAAGTTTATCAACTCTCAAAAGGTTTTAAGTTCTTGCTCTTTGACATGTTTGATAAATGAGTGGCGGCTTTCGCGTAGGTTTCCTTGATAATGTTAAGATTTTTAAAGCATCAATCAAAGTGAACATTGACAATTCTTATTTCTTAGGGTGAACGGGGCACCATGCGGGGAGGCAAGCGGTGACCCTAGTCCCCGAGCGGGAACACCGCCGCCATCCCCGCGGGGAGGGTAATCGGTGAGTGAAAGCGGTGTGTGTTCACCGCACAAAGTTTTCAATTTTTTGAACGTTGCAAATAAGTTGTGTCAGACATTTATTGAAAAATGGAAGGTGCATGTGATATTTTCTTAATTAAAAATATAAAAAAAGCAAGTCTCCTAAGAGATGAGTGCCGCCATCAAATTGAGGGTGTGAGGGGAGTTGACGTGGCATAACCTGATTGGGTGTGTGTAAGAGAGGGGACTCCCCTAAGAGGGGAGTGCCCCTCTCACCCTTAATGCACAAGGTTATCTTGGTTTAAACTTAATCACACAAACAGATGAACAAAAACATAAAAAAAAAAAAATCATTCATTTTTGTTCATTAAAAAAATGAACTAATCCTTGTTCGTTTATGCCTGTTTGTTAAACACAAGCAATATTGGCAAACTAAGACAAACCCATGATGATTGTGTTGAATTTGTTGTTAAATATTATTCAACTGAAAATTTTCAATATTTGGTGCTACCTTTCATTCGTTTTCAATACTTTTCCTTACTTAATCTATGAAACAAAAGCAAGTTGAGTTTGTTGACCTTTGATAGTGTTTTAGTGGTAATTATCTAATTCTCTTTTCAATGGAGTTTTTTTTATTGATTTTCTCTAAGGGGCTGTTTGTTTACCTCTTAATGAGTCTCTTAATAGTTCAGACCTGTTACTGGTTCAGCACTTAATGGTTCAAACTGTTTGTTTCGTGAGCAGATGTCTGAATGGTTCAGACATTTGTCTCTGAATGATTAAGTATTATACAGATTCTGAATGGTTAAGACCTCTAAACTGAATTGGTCAGACATTTGTCTCTAAAGGGTTAAGCATTATACTGGCTCTTAATAGTTCAGACATCTTACTGGTTCAACACTTAATCATTCAAAAGTTGCTAAACAGCCCCTAACTCACTTGAAGAACACTTACCAATAGTAGGGTTACTTGTCTATTTGATTAACACCCCTGAATTGATGATACTTCATTTTCAATTTTCTTTCTAGGTGCATAAAAGATACTACTTGACAAAATCGGTTCATGTATTGTCATTTTCTTGATGAAGAAATAATAAATTATAACAAAATGCATGTTTTACATTTATATCTCTCTTTCAATTTTATTTGGTCTTTAAATGCATGAACCTAAACTATTTTCTGGATTAAATACTAAAGAAATAATTGTCCACACGTTTTTTTCATCAGAAGAAGAATATTGTTTTGGTAAAATGTATTTGAACCTATATGTACTCATTTTATTTTTTACAAGTTAGCTAGTAGTTGAGGTTTTTATTAGGGGCAGTAAATATGTTATAAATACCGAAACACATGAATCTCACCTCACCCCTACATATATCTCGTGAGTGACAACGTCACAAAACAATCAAACAAGAGAAACGTCCATTACATTATAGTTACATTATATGTTGAAAATTAAATTAATCAACAATAAATTAATATAATTTTATTAATTACCGAGTTATCAGCCAAATCAGTTTGTTCCAACTTGAGCAAACTGATTAAAGAAAGGTAGAAGGAGACTGTCCCGTTGTCGGACGAATTTAAAGAACACGTAAATAAAAACCAACCTGGCGATTACGGAATAATAATCTTGGAACTGCACGGATGATTCCTGTCCTTAAAGGATTTTACGCGCTCGTATTGCTGTGAGCTGCAGCGTAAACTCCCAGGATTTAATGCAGAACTGATCTGATATTCCAACAGCAATGGAAACCAGAAAACGCAGAAGCTGGAACGAAAACTCGAACACACAGGTGGGAGGAGAGAAGGCTGCGAAAATCAGTGTTTTTAACAGGTAGCAGGAAGCTTTTATTTATAGGTTTGGTTATACCAGAGAATGAGAAAAACATGGAGTGATATATCAATCCATAACCAATTCGAATTAGTGTATACATATCCTATACGAATTCGAATACTGGATACATATCCCATACGAATTCGAAAGATAATGGGATAACCCCCACAGTTTCGAACTCATCTCTATCTCCTTCTTATCTCATCTCATCCGGTTTACAGATCTGACCCACCTGAACCGGACCTTAGCTAAAAATAAAAGCTCCTCAGCTCCTAGCGACGATGCGAAGTGCAAAGTGCAAAGTGCGCCTCAAACGCGACCATTCGCGAGCTCGCGGCTCGGCTCGGCTCGGCGCGCGTGTGGGCTTCACCCACTTCTCAACCCATTTAACACTATGGAGGCCCATAAGGGGTAATTGATGCGTGCGAAGTGTTATATATATTAGGTGTATATTTTAAGCCCTTTTTAACACTTATTTTAGCCAAGTTTTAAATTTATAAAACACGATATTTTACTAACACTAAACACACATATGGGCAAGTGCACCCATCGTGAGCGTAGTATAGCGTTGGTAAGATACCGAGGTCGTCCAAGGACACAAGAGCTTTTAATACCGGTTTATCCTCAACGTCTAATCAAAATAAAAAGTTTAGAAAAAATGTTTTAAACTAAGAAAAGTAAAAACTAACTAAAATGCTGAAAATAAAAATAAAAGAAAAAACAGATAGACAAAATGAATCACTTGGTTCCGACTCGTATCTAGTATAACCTTTGATTATTTCCGCACTTTTGCACATAATTAAGAGATTATCTTAGTTATTGTAGTAGGCCCCTCTTTTGAAGGTGACGTTACCCTCACCCCAGTAGTTTGAGTCAGCAAGGATACAATCCTAAAAGGGTGGATTATTGGAAGATAATGAATTAAGTTATTAATGCAGTATTATGGTAGGCCCCGCTTTTGGCGGTGACGTTACCCTCGGCTAAGTAGTCTGAGTCAGCAGGGATACAGTCCTAAATAGCCGGGTTATAGTATTAATAGTAGTTAACTTATGAGGAGATCAAAGAGTTTGGACCCCCGACATCCAATACCGTGAAGCATTGAAGGAGGTCCTACTAAATTTGACCCAGGTCCATTGCAGGACCTCTAAACGCTGAACAATGGCAAGACCTTTACCAAACCGTTCCCTTAACCCCCGACCAGGTAGCCAACATACCTCCATATAGACCGTGGAGATATGAATGGTGAAAATCATTTATTTTATATAGACAGTAAAATAATGCCAAGACACCACGGACAAACGATAAGGAAATATCACCTTCAACATAAGTAACTAGTTATTAAAGTCATTAATACAAAACCAAATAAAAAGTGCAAAAGATTAGAAATAAAAAGTATTATACTAGACACTTTGTCTTCACCAAGTGATGTAAGAGACTTAGGCAAACATGACCTTGATTGTCAAGAACTCTTACGATCAATCTTGGATCCCGAGACGACTCACACACTCTACGATGGACAATGGATGATGGTGGTGGATGATGGTGTTGTGATGGTGGTGGATGAAGTGTGAGAGAGGTGGTGTGCCAAGGGATGAGTTGAAATGAAACCAAGCACTCATATTTATAGGCTGAATAGAGAGCTGGGCACGGCCCCGTGTCCGCTGGGCACGGCCCCGTGCCTGTCTGACACTCTCTCTCCTCATTAATTGTAATTCGCAATTACAATTAATGCGCCTGCTGTACTTTCGACACGCCCCCGTGTTCACTGGGCACGACCCCGTGGTGGGCAATAGAAGCTTCTATAGGTTTGTCTTTTCTGCTGCTTCTTGGGCACGGCCCCGTGCTGGCTGAGCACGGGGCGTGTTTAGTCTTCTGCCTTCTCTATTTTGCTTTGGAAGGTGCCGTTGAGGGGTCGGGCAGTCCACTTATGTTCCTTTCCTTGTATTTATGTTGGATTTAGCTGTCTTTTTGCTTCTTTTGTGTTTTTGAGCTCATTTAATCCTGAAAATACAAAAGGAAGACAAAAACACTCTTTTTCCAATATTAGTACTTAAAAAGGGTTAGTTTTATGCCTTATTTGATGTAATTTATATGTTGCATTTTACACACATCAAATACCCCCACACTTGAACTTTTGCTTGTCCTCAAGCAAAACTCTTTAATATGTGGCTTACACTCCCAAATGGAATAGGTAGAAGAGAAGGTTTTGGGCTTGTCGTAGAGTGTCGGGATGTCCAAGATCTTTTTGGGTTTTTTTTTTTTTTTTTCTATTTACAATCCTATTCGTAATGATTTATTTAGAACGTTTCATAGGAGAAATTACTTATTTGGGCATAACATGCCTTTTTAAAATTCCATCTATATACAAGTTCACATACCTCACGGGAGAAATCACTCACACTCGGCCGAAGGTGTATTTTTAGTGAATCACTCGAGAGCGGCATGGAACTTATTCCTACCATAAGCTTGCCAAGCAATCAATCCTCCTCCTTTTTAACTTTTATACCTTTGTAAATATCAAGAGGACTTTGTGGGTTAAGGGTTAGGCTTGGGTTAAAGGTAGGTAGTTGGGATAGTGGTTAGTGGTTAGTAGAAAAAGGCGAAAAGCGTAACAAGTGTCGGTTTTCGTAAGACTTTATATTTTTGTAACTTTTTATTTTGATGAAGCTTTTATTCAAACAAAGTTATTTTTGATGAACTTGTTTGTTTATTTTTTATTTTTTTTTTTTTTTTGCTTCATCATCAACACAATTTTTTTTTTTCACGAAAAACCGAACTTGTTACTAAAACAAAGGGTTAAAAATAAAAAAGTTTTGGTGGGTAAAAGGGTTTTTGGGTGATGAAATGAATAGGTTTAGGCTCAAAGGGGCTAACTAGGGGGATTTTTTGGTAGGTGGTAAAAGAAAAAGAAAAATAACAGTGTAGAAATAAAAAGGGGTTAGTCCTAATGCCTCCATCATTTACTTACTCGGGTTTAAGTTGATAAGGACCGGGAATGTATCGTCATGGCAAGTTCTAGAGTTGTAAGAACCAAGCGGCTATTCACACAAGAAACGAAAAATGAGCATTTAGTCTAATGATATGTAATTGTATGCTCAATAAAGGCTCAAAACTCACTTTTGTGGGAATGAGTTTTTATGTGATCAAGTATATATAATCAAATTTTAACTAAGTTTGTCATGCCTTTTCATAATTTTCGTATGTTGGTTCTTTTTATCACTACGCTATCGGTTGTAAATTTGTAAAAATATAACCTTTTTGAGAACTTGAATTTCCCGAGTTAAACCTAGACAAGTAAGAAAAATGAAAATTTTCAAAAAAATTTGGAGTGATTAGCTGTTCCAATAGAGTTTTGTGTAAGGCTTGTATTTAGGACTTGCAAAATTCAAGGTTTTAGCATCCCCCCCCACACTTAAATTACACATTGTCCTCAATGTGTCCCAAAAATAAATTTTTAGGTTGATTAGATGTGTAAAATGGTGTAAAAAGCAAAAAAAATTCTGTTACTGGGCGCTGAACACGGCCCCGTGTTATCCGGGCACGACCCCGTGTTCAAGTGCCAGTAACAAAATTAAAACAAGAGAAACAGAAGTCTGGACACGGGGGCGTGTTGGGTGAACACGGCCCGTGTCCAGTTACCTGAACTGGGCGTTTTCTGCAGGTGGTTCAGCACGGGGCCGTGTTGGTTGAACACGGCCCGTGTCCAGTTACCTTCTATCGTTAAGTGACTTCGTTTTTACCCATTAAACTTGAGAAATAGGAGCACTAAGTTCAAGTTGGGTTTCCATCACTAACAATTCTATTGTGGTTTTAGACCCATGTCTCTCGCGGTATTCACAACCAAATCTCTCGTCAGAGGTTTAGTAAACGGATCTGCCAAGTTCTTACTTGTCTTGACATAGACAACCTTGATGGTACCACTTTCAAGCAGTTGTCTCATATAATTGTGCCGAAGACCTATGTGTCTTGACCTCCCATTATACACTGCGTTGTATACTTTAGATAGTGTGGCCTCACTATCACAATACATGGGAATAGACGGCATTGGAACATCCCACAGACGGATGTCAATAAGTAGATCTCTAATCCACTCTGCTTCCTTGCCAGCTGCAGCTAGCGCTATGAACTCAGCTTCCATAGTTGAGTGGGCAATACACGTCTGTTTCTTGCTCGCCCAAGAAATTGCTCCTCTTGCTAGAGTGTAAATCCACCCACTTGTAGATTTTGAATCATTGGTGCGATCAATCCAGCTTGCATCAGAATAACCTTCAAGTATTCTGGAAGATGATGTATATGTCAGTTCTAAGTTACTGGTCCTTTTCAGGTATCCAAGTACTCTGCCCACTGCCTTCCAGTGTTCTGTCCCTGGATTAACAGTATACTGACTCAGTTTTCTTACAGCAAAAGCAATGTCAGGACGAGTGCAATGCGTTGCATACATCATACTTCCAATAGCACTCGCATACTCCAGTTGAGCAACTGCTCTTCCAGAGTTCACATTAAGTTTCACACTTGGATCAAACGGAGTATTAAACTCTTTAATATTTAAGTGTTGAAACTTAGTCAGAATTTTCTCTATGTAATGAGATTGACTTAGAGAAATCTGACTTCCAGTTCTCTTCACCTTAATCCCAAGAATGGTATCAACTTCTCCTAGATCTTTCATCTTAAAGTTCGAGGACAAATATTTCTTAGTTTCGGAAATACCTTCAAGGTGAGTGCTAATGATCAACATAAAGACAAATCACGACTGTATAACCGGGTTCGCATTTAGTATAAATACATCTGTCAGCACTGTTGTGTCGAAACCCGAAAGCAGTCACAATGGTGTCAAATCTCTCATGCCACTGTTTAGGAGCTTGCTTCAAACCATACAGAGATTTAATAAGTCTACACACTTTGTTCTCTTGTCCAGGCATCACAAACCCTTCTGGTTGCTCCAAATAAATCTCCTCATTTAGATACCCATTTAGAAATGCTGTCTTTACATCCATTTGATGAATGTACAGCCCTTTCAAAGCAGACACCGCTATTAGAGTTCTAATAGAACTTATTCTAGCCACAGGTGCATAGGTATCAAAATAGTCGATCCCTTCTCTCTGCCTATACCCTTTAGCAACTAATCTCGCTTTATAGGCAGAGATGGATCCATCTGGATGATACTTCCTTTTGAAAATCCATTTGGATCCAATAGGTTTCTTTCCCTTGGGTAGATCAGCTAACTCCCAAGTTCCATTTCCCATAATGGAATCCATTTCATCATTGACTGCCTCCTTCCACAAAGGAGCATCTCTTGATGACATTGCTTCACTGAAAGTTTTAGGATCATCATCCAAATTTACAGCGAAAATGACCTCTCTCGTCACTTTCTTTTGAGTTCCTTCAACCAGGTAAGAAAAGAAATCATCTCCATAACTTTTCTCTTTTCTAACTCTAGTACTTTTTCTTGGTTCTTCAACTATTGGTGAGGGTTGAACCCTTTTTTCAGAAGTACTAGAAGTTGTGGTGCCATTTGAGTTTTCATCATCTCTAGAAAACTTGTTCTCAAAGAATTCCACATCTCTGGATTCTACAACTATACCTGACTCGTCATCCAACAATCGGTAAGATTTACTATGCGAAGCATATCCAATGAATACACTCTTGAAAGCTCGTTTTCCCAGTTTGAGTGTCTTTGGATCAGGTACGCGATAGTAGGCAAGACACCCCCAAACCCTCAAATGCTCTAGGTTTGGTTTTCTTCCTTTCCACAACTCATATGGACTCGTAGGTATCACACGACTAGTGATCCTATTGTGAACATAACATGCGGTTAACACAACTTCCCCCCACATATTACGAGATAGACCCGATTGATTTAACATACAGTTAGCCATCTCTACCAAGGTTCGGTTCTTTCTCTCAGCCAAACCATTTTGTTGGGGAGTATAAGGTGCAGTTCTCTCATGTATGATGCCTTCTTCTTCACAGAATGCATCAAATTTTCGGTTAAAGTATTCTCCGCCTCTATCCGAGCGAAGAATTTTAATGCGTTTCTCCTTTTGTTTTTCAACCTCAACCTTATATATTTTAAATGCCTCAAAAGCTTCGTCTTTTGAATGCAACAAATAAACATATAAGTATCGGCTCGAGTCATCGCAGAAAGTGATAAAATATCTCTTACCCCCACGAGTAAGAACTCCATTCAGTTCACAAATATCTGAATGAATTAGTTCTAGTAGTGATGTATTGCGTTTATGGACACTTGGAAAAGGTTTCTTTGTGAATTTTGATTTAACACATGTTTCGCATTTTTCAAAATCTTTATCTTTCAATTTTAATAAACCTTTAGTTTGCATTTTTTCAATGTTTTTAATATTTGTATGAGCTAAACGTTTATGCCATAAAGAAATTGAACAAGCGATATAATCAGAAGACATAATTTCATTCAAATCAAAACCAATTGCATTACATTCACCAATACTAGAACTATCACTACCACCACTATCACTATCACTTTCATTCCCAAACCCATCAATCACAGAAACGCCCCCTTCATCCGAATCTTCTTCTTCATCAATCCCATCTTCAGCCAAGTCAAGACGATACATTCCACCCGTGTTCTTTGCTTGACCCACATAGATGTCATTTAGAGAAAACTTCACACAAAGATTCTTGATAACCAGCTTGTAACCATTCCGATCGAACTTATCAGCAGAAACCAGACCCTTGGTGATACCAGGAACATGCAACACGTCCTGAAGAGTAACCACTTGACCATCTCTAAAGTTTAGTCGCACCGTGCCTTTACCATGTACTTCTACACGATGTCCATCAGCACACACCACCACTGTTCCTTGAGGAACATGAGCATAAGTAATAAACGAGCCACGATTCCCACAAACATGAACAGTGGCTCCAGAATCCAAGAACCATCCTCTACATGCTACAATGCGTGTATATTGAGAAAGCATATTAACTTCACCAAGACCCACACTGGCCACTAGATTGGTGACTTTCTCAACATCAACAGCACTTGTAGAACCAACCGTAGATCCAGATTTCCTCTGAGAGCACTCTCGTGCATAATGCCCTATTTCTCCACAAACATGGCATTTACCAGACCTCTTTGGTTGATGGTTGTTAGTGTGTTGTGTCTTCTTGAATTCTTTTTTCTTTGGTGCTGTAAACTTCTTACTCTTTGATGCCCCTTTTCCCTTTTGACCAGATCCTCCAGCAACATGATTTACACTCGATCCGACTTTACCTCTTTTGTCCCTGTTGCGCGTTTCCTCCTCAATTCGAAGGTGCTTCAACAGTTCATCCAAAGAGTAGTCCTCAGACTTGTGCATCATTCTCTTTGAGAAATCTTTCCAATTAGGAGGCAATTTTGCAATAATGACCCCTACTTGAAATATTTCTGGCAGCGGAATAGAAAGTGCAGTCAATTTGTTAACAAGAACTTGGAGTTCATGCACTTGCTCCAGGATTGACTTGTCATCGACCATTTGGAAGTCTAAGTACTTGGCAATAAGGTATTTGTTAGTACCTTCTTCATGAGCCTTATACTTATCTTCCAAAGCTTTCCATAATTCTCTAGCACTTTTTACCGGCGCGTACAAGTCATAGAGACGATCCGAAAGATAATTTTTTATGTGGCCCAGGCAAAGATCTTCAGCTTCCTTACGGACAAGTCTTTGCTTTGCCAAATCTGCATCTAGGAGCTCTCCTGCCTCACGAGGAGGGTCATCAGGGATTGCAGGCAAATCAGGATCAAGGATATAGTAGAGTTTCAGCACAACTAGCATGAACTTAACCTTGTCCGCCCAGCGGGTATAGTTCTGACCATCGAATCTGTCCAACTTGACAAACTCTTGATTCATGAATCTCAGATTGGCTGTTGGTAGTCCAGCGTCCATTTTTTTTCTGTTGATTAAACACAAGATTAAAATCCTTTAAGATTGTTGAAAATTAAATTAATCAACAATAAATTAATATAATTTTATTAATTACCGAGTTATCAGCCAAATCAGTTTGTTCCAACTTGAGCAAACTGATTAAAGAAAGGTAGAAGGAGACTGTCCCATTGTCGGACGAATTTAAAGAACACGTAAATAAAAACCAACCTGGCGATTACGGAATAATAATCTTGGAACTGCACGGATGATTCCTGTCCTTAAAGGATTTTACGCGCTCGTATTGCTGTGAGCTGCAGTGTAAACTCCCAGGATTTAATGCAGAACTGATATGGTATTCCAACAGCAATGGAAACCAGAAAACGCAGAAGCTGGAACGAAAAGTCGAACACACAGGTGGGAGGAGAGAAGGCTGCGAAAATCAGTGTTTTTAATAGGTAGCAGGAAGCTTTTATTTATAGGTTTGGTTATACCAGAGAATGAGAAAAACATGGAGTGATATATCAATCCATAACCAATTCGAATTACTGTATACATATCCTATACGAATTCGAATACTGGATACATATCCCATACGAATTCGAAAGATAATGGGATAACCCCCACAGTTTCGAACTCATCTCTATCTCCTTCTTATCTCACCTCATTCGGTTTACAGATCTGACCCACCTGAACCGGACCTTAGCTAAAAATAAAAGCTCCTCAGCTCCTAGCGACGATGCGTACGTGCGAAGTACGCCTCAAACGCGACCCGGCTCGGCGCACGTGTGGGCTTCACCCACTTCTCAACCCATTTAACACTATGGAGGCCCATAAGGGGTAATCCCTTATAAACCACTTAAACTTCACTCACTCCACCGATATGGGATGGAGGAAACATACCAACTTGTATGTTCCTCTTTAATATTTCTTTAATATTTCCAACATTATAGCCTACTGACATTTTAGGGGGTGAGATCTGGGTTCGAATTTCACAAAGGGTTTTTTTTTCTAGATTTATTGGGTTTACTCCTGTATTGTTGTATGGGCATTATAGCCTAGTGGAGATAGATATGATCGGGTGGTTCCGCTGATAACACGATGCTACTCTAATGGTCCATCAATGATCCAAATTCATCGTTAAAAATCAAACCAGAGAAGCACATTTTTTTTAAAGGCCAACTAAATTTTCATTCACCAAACAATATGGGGAGGCTAACAATATGTTAGCCACATCATACATGATACAACCAGAGAAATAACAATTTATCCTATCATACATACATCAGACCAAACAATACTAAACCCCCAGACATGATAAATCAAAGGAAACCCAGTCTTCCCACTTGAGATTCCGGGCCTTTGTTCTACTCCTCATCCATAAGAATCCGAGGATTTTTATCTCCTCGATAATGCCTGCCACAGAATAGCGTTTTTGGTTAAAACCAGAGAAGCACATGATAGTATATCGAGCTAAACACATAATTCAAGCAAAAAATAGTAATCAACTCAACCAGTATGATAATAATTAACAAACATAGGTCACTTTTTATTTGTATAAATTAATTTATAGAGTAACTATTAATTTTATAGAAATAACATTAAAAAATCAAAACAATCATACTACAAATTATAGAGTAACTATTAATTTTATAGATACTACATTAAAAAATAAAGCAATCATACTACATATATTTGGGAGAAACTAAGACCATCTCCAACGGGAAGAGTCCGTCCTTCTCTTGTCCGGAGCCACCTTAGACCGGTCATCATTCCCCCACCTCTGAAACGGGCGTCAAAGCCATGGCCCATCTCTCCCTCTCACAATCCTCGTCTCTCTCCTTCACGGGTACACCTTGTAGACGGGCGGCTCCTCACCATCCACGTCGGAGAAGGTTGCTACGGGCGGCACATATTCGGAAGCGATGGAGTTAGTGTAAGTGCATAAAACAATATATTCAAATTGCCCAAATCTACATGTGGATCAGATATATTTTCAATTTTGCCTTATATTAGTATTTAATATAGTTAGTATAGACATTATTGCCTAGTGGAGATGGATATGATCGGGTGTTGGTTCAGTTCTGTTTAATCATAATGGAAAACATGAAAACATACATGTTACAGCAGACAGTGCAGTGGAGAATCCAGTCAGAGAAAATGACATCCCGTTAGACATAATTGTCAGTGTGATCTGGTTCCTCCTTAGGGTGCTGACTGATTATGGGAACTAAGAAAACCGACAAGGGAATCGGCTATATGAGAGGAGGTCGATGATGATGATGTTATGACTAATAGGTTATGTCTAAGTGTGTAACTTAGTAACCCTTTAACCTCTACATTAGTCTCCTTATATAAGCAACCAGGAGTAAACCTAATTAATTAATAAGGGTAATATGGTCCATCAACAATTACCAACTAATTATTTAATAGGTTATTATATATTTTGATCTATATAATGTAAAATGATTATAATGGCTACTAGATTAAATATTAAACATAATATATTTAATCTTACACGGGTGGTTCTGGCATGATGATACTCAAGTTATCCGTAAGTGATCCAAATTTGTTATTCAAATTTTTTTTTTTAAGAAACCTCAAGGTATTGTAATCAAATATTCCATTTGGGGTTGTTCAAAGAAATCAAGTGTTTGATAAGAATGATGCGTTTGGTGTCAAATAAATAAGCATGGCATGGTTGTCCAAAGCCGGTTCTTTCATGTTGGGTTGAAACATTTCCATGCGGATTGCCTTTTAAATATTCTTTTATTTCATTTACTATTCGATATATATATATATATATATATATATATATATATATATATATATATATATATATATATATATATATATATATATATATATATATATATATATATTTATATATAGCATCAGGATCAAGATCAAAAGAAAACCTCATTGAATTGTGAGAATTTAAAGAACTCTAACTTCTCGTGCTAGTGTTGCCCCTATTTTTTGCACACATAGATTAAAATGTTATAAACACAACTGTAAAAAATAGAAGTAGCTTTTTCAGCCTTTTTACGCTACTGTAAAAAGCTGCTGACATCAACACAAATTAGCATTTACACCATTTGTAGGCATTTTTACATGTGGAGTAAATAAAAAAAAATGGAAAATGTTTTTTAAGGATTTTTTTGTAATTGAAAAAAAACTTTTGTAAGGCCGAGTTTTTTAAGTTCCCACAACTCGAAGAAGTTTTATTTTACCACAAGTTATGGAAGTTAGCTACACAAATAGTAAGTAGTAAGGGTGAAAGAATAAAAAATCCCCTTATGTCAACACATATGACCTTTATGTGCAAGCAAACGACCGAACATAACCTAAAAATCTAATGTCCGTTGAAAGAGAAGATGAAAATAGTGACAAACACATATTAACATAAAGGATGACTCTTATTATCTAGAAAAGATTCAGAACGACTTTTGTAAGTTGATATAAACCTATACACTATAATGTTCTCTTATATTGTGTGTATAGATTGACGAGTTGCATTAAATAGTAAAAAATAATATATCTACTAAGACTACCCGTAGTGGCTGCCCAAAGGGGCGTTTTTTGTGCTCAATCACGCCCAATCTCGCCGACCAGCCACTACGCAAGGGCCTGTTTGGCCTTTTTTTTTTGTTATGGCGTGTTATAAATCACGCTGGTGGGGGAATTTTTTTGGCCAATCACATTTGAGCTTCCATTTTTTGGCCAATAAGATTTTTAAATGTTTTTATTTTATTTTATTTTATTACAAACATAATGCCCCACAATCCCCACCACACCCCTTTTGTAAAAACGCTCAATAATGCTCCATTGCTGACTGGGCTGTCACATAGCGCAAAACGCTCTATGGTGGGGCATTATTCACCCCAACGACTACGCATGGTCTAATAGTTAAACCTTGATGAAATTTGAAACCTAACAAATGTAGAGATGAAAATTGACACCTAACAAATGTAGAGGTAGGTGATATTAAAAGCTTCATATTTTAATGCCCACCTTATCTATACTTTTTGAAAAAGGTCATACTAGAAAGTGAGGTGTTTGATACAAGTAGATATAGTAGATACAAGGACGTTTGAATACAAAGATATGAATTCATAATTGTGAGAATGGTATAACAATTGTATCATGTAACTATGTATCCTAACTTTTTTGTCTTTCACAAAATGAGCAAAGCACTTTATACAAGGGTATGCATAGAATTTATATTAAAAAATAATTTGTATTGAAAGTAGAGATATGTTTTGGATTTTATAATTTATAAAGCCCTTCATCTTTGCGAGGTTTGTGGAAACCGTCACCTCATGATTCGAAAATCTGATGTCGATAAACCAAATAGTATATACAACTATAAAATATAAATACCTTAAATTTAAACATTCCAACCAAATCTATATTTTGATCTAGAAGGGGCCTTGATAATAAAAATAAACTATGTATTTTGAAATAATCACATAAGCATTTTATGAAATTAACTTTCAATTTAAAATAAAGGACCTTTGACCTGGCACCAAAATGTCGGAAAAAGGTGTCAATTCTCAAGTGGTGAGGGTTCCAGTCTCGTAAAAGATAAAATGTGAAAATTCACAAGTAGATTTAGAGAGACTGTGAGCTAGTCTTTTAGATAATTTTTTAACGTAACATTTAATTTCAAATAAATTTTTAGCCTATACTTTTTTTCGTTAATTGACATTCATTGAGTTTTCTGTATAATTTTTTAAGAGGTAATATAAAATAGTGTGGTCCAACCGTCCAAAATTCAATTTCTTACATAAATGTCATAAGTATTAACATCTTATTTAGTTACCCGATTACACTTTGAAATTTTATTTTTTTAACGGCCAACAAAATAAAATCTCGGATACCTAGGGTAACCTAATTATAAAAGGCGACCTCATATACCCGCGACCGCAGACAGCGTTGGGTAGCCGGTAGCCAAGCTCACCATCTCCAGTTTTGCGGATACCCGCCGCCCTAAGGCCCATTACGGTAAAACTCGATTAGGATCGAATTCGAACTTGAGACCTATAGCCTCAAACCCAAATTAATGTCAATGAAGTTATAGCTCATTTGCAACACATGAACTATTTTTTACAGAATCTAATATTATGGAATTTAAAGCTTATTTATATATTGATATAAAAATGAATTTAATAATCAATACAAATCTAGTTAAATGTTTTAATAGTGATACCATTTTAGAAAGGGTAAAAGATAACTATAACAAATATAGATGTAAAGGCATCTACTTTAATGCAAGAATATCAACACCCCATGAGATGATGGCATCCATAGATTTGAGTCACAATCTTGAAGCACTATGCTTGGTTTTGGAATTAAGACCCCAATGGGAATAGGGAAATGGGGTATTGGATCATGAGAAGCTTTTGAGTAGAGTCAAATTTCACCCACTTTTTCACCTCTTTCAATTATGACCATTTGGGAAGTTTCAAGATTTCTTGATCTAATGATAATGGCCTCATGCCCACTTCACCAAATTAGGTCAGTTGAATCATATATACATTTTAGCAAACTCCCATATTCTCCACTACTTGTGTTTGCCACTAATCAAATGAATAGTAATTTTGATCATGTCATGATAGAATGAAAACTTATTAATTCTAGTTCGTGTTATTGGCAACTTTTACCGGTAAAGATAACGAAATAACAGAATTACATATAAAATGACCGGATTGCCCTTCTCGATAATAGAAAAAATAGATGAAGTTAACCCAATGAACTAAAATGGCAACGGTGAAACCTTTTTGGACTAACAGGCGAAAAATGAAACCTTTGGACTAAACTGACAAAATGGCCTAAATCACGACGACTAAAATGGCTTTTAACTCTATTAAATTTAATCTGTAAAATAATTGAGGTTAAAACTTTTGAATGTTCATTTACCACTTCTGGGCTCTGGCTTTCGTTATAGCATGTGTTCATTGTACTTGGGCTTGAAGTGCACATGAAAGGCCCGAAGGCCCAATCCAATAGCCCTCCCTGGTTCTTTCACCACCCATACTTTTCATATCGGCTCATTGCTAACTGCTATCATTTTGCTAAGCCTTTTTCTTGTTTCTTTATATTTATTACCCATAATCATGTAACGCTTCTCATATATGAGTTTATTGTTGATCAACCTAAAAATATAATTAAATAAAAAACGAAGAAAATATTATAAATTATAGCTTGATAAAACACTTAGCATGTTATAAACCTGCATGTTGGTATAAATTCGAGTTAACTTACGTTTTACGTCACGTGAGTCACTTGGTCTTTTTTCTTGCGACTTAGCATGTTTTTGTGCCCCCACCTCTGATAGCATGGTTTTACCTAGGGGTGAGCAAGTTTAGGTCCGGATTGAAAATAATCGAGAACCGAACCGAAAATATACCCAACCCGACCCGAACCCAAGCACCTAGGTATTTAGAACGGTTCCAGTTTTCATATAAAATCGGGCCAGGCCGGTTCTCGGTGCTTTTCATGGTAAAACCCGACTTGGACATATGGACCGGACTAAAGTGCTACTTAAAAAAGACTGGGCAGCCCAGTAGCGATTAGGGTTTGAATCCCTAAAATATATAACATACAACGACTGCACGATCTTCCCACAAATACATTCGTATAGAGAAAGAAACCATCTGTATTGAATTTGTAGTTAACTTCTTGGTTGCTACTGTGATTCAGTTACGAGGTATGTGATCTGATATGTATCATTATTTTTTATTCACTGGCGTTTTATTGTTGTTTTCGGAATCATTCACTGTCGTTTTATTGTTGTTTTCGGAATCAAAGCGAAGGTAAGAAGGTATAACATTCAAAGCTTATAACAAGAAGGTATAACAGTTGACTTTGCGTAGTCAAAGTGAATAACAAGAAGGTATAACGGTTGACTTTTCGGAGTCAACACAAATACAATAAGGTATAAGGCGAATAATCGATTAAGCGATAAGAAAGCATAGAATTTATATTAATAAGTTTGACTTTCCGAAGTCAAAGCCAAAACAATAAAGCATATAATACTTATTTTAATACACTTGATTAGCGATAAGTATCATAAGAATAATCGATTTTGACATATACACTGATACTAAGTCTGTTGTTTATTAGTAGCCTTCCCAAGTTCATAACAAAACATGCTGAAAAATGAAATATGTCGGGCCGGTTCTTATACTTAGAACATGACAAACCCGATTACATAAAAACCCGGAACTGAGGATAGTGAATCGTTTATGTATTTTGTGTTTGATCGGTTCTCGGGTAGGGTCGGGTTTTGCCTTTTTCAATTCTTGTTTAACTTAAAATAGCATGAGCTAAACGAGCGATTTGAACATTTCATAACCAAAAATTCGGTTATTAACTGATATTAACAAAAAACAACACCACACCCTTTGATCCAAACAACCGATTTGAACCTTTCATAACCAAAAATTCAGTTATGATCCGTCTATGGACCATAGCTCAAAACTATCATATTCACACCATAACTAACAAAGTAATTATGCCAAAGGTAATCATTAGGCCAACAAACCAGCCAAAGAAATGATTCCAATTTGTAAGGATACTTAGCTTGAAACAACTTCAAACGTAGGTTTTCTGTAGATTAGGAACAAACTTAGTTAACGAATTCAAAGGTATAACTATTTGATCCGAGGATACAACGTACGATGTTACAATGAGAATCACCCTAAGCAAGTAGACTCATTGTTCAATTAAGAGATCAAGGTTGAAAATCGTTTAACACAAGAAAAAACCATAAATTTTCTTATAATTTTTTGGCTTAAAATTTTCTAGATACAATTATTTTTAGTTTTAATATCAAATTAGAGTAAATTTCTAACTTATAGTTTAATAATCAAAAAGCCGTCATTGATTGCCTACAGAGGCCGTTAATGGATATTCTCAGACGAGCAGGGATCTCGGCAAAGAAAGAGGCACCGGTGAATTTTCTTACAGACCCGTCGGAGGGGAGATCCACTCTACGCCCGGCTGACGTGCTAGTTTTTGGTTGGGAGGGCGGGAAACATGCTTGTGTCGATCTCACAGGTGTATCCCCCCTAGCCGGGTTTCGGGAAAATGGGTTTGTGGCGGGGCAAGCAGTACTGAAAGCAGAGTCGAAGAAGGTGGAAAAGCACGCGAAAGCTTGTGAGGATAATCAGCATGCCTTTGTCCCCTTAGCGTTTGACACGTTTGGCTCTTTGGCGCCAGAGGCAGTTCGTTTATTGTCCAGAGTTCAGCGTGTAGTCCACAGCAACTTTTCGACCCCTCAGGGGCGAGGCTTTGTTTTTAGTAGATTAGGCTTTTCTATTCAGAAAGGGATGGCGGCGCAGTTTGTTGCTCGTCTACCTGCTATTCTTATGTAATTTGCCCTGATGATTGGAATGAAAACAATATTGTTTAGCAAAAAAAAAAAAAAAAAAATCAATAGCTGAGGGGTACACATTAATTTAAAGAGTAAATTACTAACCTGTAGTTTAATAATCATTAGTTGAGGGGTACATATTAATTTAACGTGGAGAGTTCTTTTTAGCTTTGTTCAGGGAATGTTTTCGTCATATACCCTTTTTCTTATTTTTACCTATTTTAGTGGAAAGTGTAACTTAGTTAATTCATTTATAACTCTCGTGCCATATTCGGTATTTTAAAAAATTGGGGCCAATTTGATTAAAATATGGGCAATGAGTAGTTAAATATGATGGTTTTGTAATTATAATATAAAAAATAAATATAAATATTGAATTTGATAAGTATGAACCATGATCATTGGATTAAGAGAAAGGGATTATTTATGTTATATTTATTTAGAGATATTTGCGGTATATAACTAATTTCATGTAAAGAATACTATAACCAAATAGACACTTGTATCAATTATTATTTTTAAAGAATATTGGATTTAAATAACTTCAACTTTCATCAATTGGCCAATAAATACTTTCAATTTTCGATTTGTATGACACCACTCTCAACTTTCAACTTATTGACTGATAGCACTTCAAAACTAACCCAGTTTGTTGACATCAGTTGTCACGTCACCAGACTAGTGCCACATCAGCTGACATGTCATCAAAAAGCCACCTCAGCCCACATCATCAAAAGCCAAGTCAGTTGCGACGTCAGCTACCACATCATCAAAAAAATTCCACGTCAAATGACACATCAACACACAAGTACCACATCAGTAAAAAACTAACTGGGTTAGGGTTTAGTTAGTTTGGGAGTGTTATTGGCCAATAAATTACCTGTCAAAAAAAAAAGGCCAATAAATTGAAAGTTGAGAACGGAGTGGTATAAATCAAAAGTTAGGAGTGCTATCGGGCCAATTGGTGAAAGTTAAGGTTATTTAAATCTAGTATCCCTAATTTTAAACGTTGATATGGTTTTATGCTTGAACTATTTTCTGTAATGAATGTGCCCTATCTATTAAATGTTTAAAAATTTATGACGTGTTAAAGATGTATTGGTAGGAGGTTACAAATTAATAATTATTATATATATGTTATTAAAACATCAAATATTTGAATTCACGTGCCATAAATATTTGAATCACGAGTTCAATAAATAAAAGAAACAATCATATGGTTAACTATAATACTAACCAAGCAAAAGTAGATCAATTATATAATTCCCATAATCAAGATTTGTATATTGTTAACTAAAATACTAACCAAGCAAAAGTAGATCAATTATATAATTCCCATAATCAAGATTTGTATATTTGGATTCTAATATAACTAAAATTCTAGCTTTGACCGTTAAAATCAAACCACTACAACTTCTCTCACCATATCCTATCATATAAGATTCATGTCATTTGTACTTGTAAACATATGATCATTCATTCATTCGTGCAACTTTTTTAAGGCAAGCAAGATAATAAAGAAGAAACGATGAAAATGGCGTCAAGGCAAATAATATATACCGCGTCTATGATATTATTGTTGTTATTGGGCTCAACCGCGATGGAAATTGATGCTAGGCGAGTTAACAAAGGAGATGATGATCATAACGGGTTGTTGAGTATGCTACCAAGAGGTATAGTGCCACCGGCGGGTCCATCACCGTGCCACAATGTATTTAATCGAAAGCGAACCCATCGGCCTCCACCTGCCTTAGTCCCTCCATTTGCTCCACCATTTGCACCTCCATTTTCCCCTCAGTTTCCTATACTATTTGACCCTCCACCACCACCACCACCACCACAAGATGATATCATATGTCCATAAAGATACTTCATCCATGCTTGTGTAGTGATCAAAGATGCATCAATAAGCACACAACAGAAGTTTCACCTAGCAAGTATGATTCTTGGGCCTAAGAGATACACCACCATATTTATTAGCTTTTTTGTTGTTTTTTTTTTTAATTTTTTAGTTCTTAGTTTTCTTTCTCTTCTTGCTATTGAGAATTCATTGTTTTCTCTAGAGTTAAAAATAACTCAAGATTTCTAGTTTTCTTTGGATAGTGAAGGCCAGGGTAATTGTGTTTAGGACAATGATTCAAGTTTATTAAAGTGTAATCTTTTATGATTGGTATAATTTATCTAGGTTTCTTTCATCTATGCATACATATTAAATAGTTCTTTCTTTCTTTCTTTCTTTCTTTCATCTATACATTGTGCATAGTTCTTTCATCTATACCCGAATGGTTGGTCGAATATTCTTTTATTATTACTCTTCTAAATAAAACGATTGTTTATATTTGACAAGGTTGTAAGAATTGCTAGGCGCTAGTCGGCTGGTGGGGTACCGACTAAGAATTAATCGGGATTAATTGGATTGAGATTTTCTATTTAATTTTTAGTTTTATATGTATATACACACATTTTTATATGTTTTTTTAAGTTGACATGTTTTAACACCTTTTTTGAACCATATTTTCAAGTAGATAGGAATAATTGCGCAATTTACAAGTTATGGTCAAGAATCTAGCCGGAATCGCTAGAATGCCACCGATTTTTAGCCGATTAGGACTGGATTTGACAATTGTTGACCGCCTACTGATTAATTGGCCAATTAGATAACTATTACTTGGTGAACTTGGGACTTGTGATTAATCAGAGGCTAGTCGAGATTTTTACAACCATGATATTTGAGCATATTTGATATTTCATTTTCATATCTATCATTTCAAAATATATGATATTTGATAATTACCCTACAAGATCATTTTACAAAACTACCCTATAAGATCAAAATTATCGTACAAGATCAATTGTAGAGTAATTTAAAATTACTCTACAAGTAAAATAATTACGAAAATATCACCGCGTTTTTTCAGGAAAACCTTTGGTTCATACGTTTTGTACGTTAAGAGTATTTGTATTTGATCTTTTGTCATTATAAGGCTGAAGGGTGTAGGGGGCATGGGTTGGGTCATTAATCGCCACATAAGACCATCAATAGATCGCTACACCACCCCCTCAAGCATCCACCATGGTTCGCATGGATTAAACCATGGCAACCACGGACTTCCTTATTCTTTTTCAATATTTAGGGTGGTGGTTTGGGTCATGACCACACCTATAGGTTAGTGGTTTTGGACGACAGATTAGAAGTGGATGACATGACGTTGACGTATCAAATCATGATAGTCATGAGTAGGGGTGTGCATGAGTCGGTGAAAAGTCCTAAATTCTACAAAGATTTATTACATGTCGATTCGGTTCAGTTATGGTGGATATGGAAAAAAATGATAACCATAACCGACCCGCTACATTCGGTTTTCAAAAAAACCATTAACCGACCCACCGGTTTTTATTTGGTTCGGTTTTTTCGGTTCGCTTTTGTCGGTTAATTAGTTTTTTTTTGCACACCCCTGATCATGAGGGTGATAACCACACCTTATAATATACTGTAAATTCCTTTCGTTCCCTTTCGGTTAAAGCTCTCATAACCTAAACACCTACACAAAGAAAATGTGCTTACGTCATAAATATGAAGAACAGAAAATTTGATACTATAATTTCATTAGATAAATATGCTATTGTCCAAGATCTTCCGTATGGTTTTATTAGCGTCTATGTTTTTTTTCGAAACTTGAAGATGATTATAATTTAAGACAACCCCATGACACGTCTATTTTCATTGCCCCAAAAATTACTTCACCACATTTACTCACACATATATCCGTATCTGCTCAACGCCTGTGGCCACACTCACCGTAGCCCGTCCATGCCCCATGGGGTGGTTTGGGTAAGTTGGCTTTAGGCGTTAAACTAGAGATGGGCATAATCATACCCGGGTTCTTTGAAGAACCGTTCCGGGTTGAACCCGGGTAGTCGTCAATAAAACTAGAACCGATTTAACCGGTTACGGGTACTCTGGACCCGGTTCCGGGTACTGTTTGGAACCGGTTCTGTCGGATTTTTCAAACCAAAAAACTGCCACTTACTGTTGGAATCGGTTCCAACGGATATAATACTGTTGGAAACCGATTATATAATATAAAAATTGTTTTTTTTTTGTATATATACCCCATCTTCTCCATTATCTTTCCTTACTACTACAAACATTCAACACTTCAACATTTGATTTCATATTTTCGAAGATACAATGGCATGCAATGACGAGATTGTTATGGTTTTTGAAAACCAAACAAATGAAAATTGAAAACAATTTATAATAACCGGTTCCAACGGCTAGTAACCGGGTCCAACGGATAGTAACCGGTTCCAACAGTCACATTTGGCATTTAATGCTTTTTGCAACCTCCAAGAATCGATTCTAACGGCTAGTAACCAGTTCTAACGGTAACTTATTACCGGGTACAGTGGAACCGGACACTAGAAGAAGCGGGTACGGGTACGACCCGTTTATTATCAAGAACTATGGAACCGGGTAAGAACTGCCGGGTATTTTGAACCCGGAACCGGTTCTTCTATACATCGAGTTGGAACTGGAACCGGGTACGGGTCAGTTCTACCAGTTCGGGTTTGGAACCGTTTATTATGCACATCTCTACGTTAAACAATAAAACAAGCCTTAAATAGTTTCATACATTTCATGGGGCGGTTTTTCACACCCATTTTAGATGAGTTGTCATTAGGCATTAAACGATAACACATAGCCTTTTAAATATTTTATACATTTACATAAGATCATGCCTTAAAGGTATTTTCACACAAAATTTATTTACAATTCCTATTGTCATATATTCTACACCAAATTTATTTACAATATCTATTGTCATATATTCTTATCTTGTTCATGTTCTGGTAGGGTTGTCCTTTTTAACCGAAACCCGACCCGAAATAATCTATACCGAACCCGAACTAGAGCTAACCCGAAGAACCGTACCCGAAATAATCTATACCCAAACCCGAATCAAATAAATGGACTGGTCTTCAGATATTGGAGGGGTTTATTCGGATAACCCGACCATCCCGAGAGTTAAATGGTTCAGTTATCGGGTCACTTTTTCCCGGCCAAAAACCTGAACAACTCGACCCAAAGAACCCGATAAAAAACCCGAAGATCACCCCTAGTTACGTCTACTTATCCTTTGAACTACTTATTAACATATTATGATCCTTGGTATAAGAATAATAACTACTTTAGAAATACAAATTATTAAAGCATAAATCCACTTAATGTAAACAGTTGCATAAGGTATTCAAACCTACACAAACCTTCCACTCTCTCAGTATCTATAACTGCAAGTATTCAACAAAAATCTGCAAAAAAACACCAATTTTTTTTGTTGTTTTTTGCTTCAATATATCTGTAGAAACCATCATCTTGAAGCACAGCAGAATATAAACATAAACGCTTTACGCAATTTTCTTGTTCATGTTTGTAAAAAGTTGACGCATTTGAAATCTCCAGATCAAAAAGTAGATCAAACCAAACCCGATCAACACATACACCCAAACCGCCTCACCTGCACTCTCATCTTCTGATCTTACTTCCAATATGCTAAACTCATCCCTTTGAGAATTTCCCAAAATACCCTCTTTCAGATGCCCATAGAGCACATACACCCTGTCCTCCGCTCCTACAGTCACTGACGTCGCGAAACTCTCAGAGTCAAGGGCAGTTTCGTCATAAACCACACCTTCGCTCCAACTATCATCACTCTTGATGAAATAAAGCTTATGTTGCGACACCACGAATAGAACACCGTCCCTTCTAAGCGCAATCCCGTCAGGAGCAGTTAATTCCCGGTTTAATCTAATCTTTCTAGCGGTACCATCTTCGTCGTCGACTTTATACAAGTTACCGGTGTTAGATTGTGCGACAAGAAGGTACCCTTTGGTACAATACGCAATACCGTTAAGCCCGCATGAGCTGTGGAGCATGTCGGGGACTGCGGCTGTTTTGTTAAATACTTTCGATTTAGACAAAACCGAAGCTTTACCGTCACGATCAACCTTCCAGATCAAGTTACTGGCGGAGTTCGTTACAAATGCATTGCCCGAGAAATCGACAGTGACGTCATTGGCCCCTACGGCTGTCGGGGATGATGCGGGGTCGTGGAGGGTGGTGAGAAAGAGGCGAGTGTGCGGCGCACGCGAGTCATAGGCGGCAAGCGCGCAGTTGGAAGGGTCTGAACGGTTGTAGACGACTGCAAGCAAACGGTGGTGGAAAACGTCTACGGTGACACCGAGGAAGGATGAGTTGTCAGGGAGGGATTGATCATTGACTAGAGTGTTGACCACACCAGCATCGGATATCGCAAGGAGGGTTGGGTGGTTGAGGGAGCCGACTATGAAATGTTGGGCCGTTGGGTCGTATGCGAGTGACTCGGGGTAAAGGTTGGGTGATCGGAAATTGATAACGTGGGGCGAGCTTGCGGAAACTGGAGCTTGAAAGAAGCTGAAAACGGCGCATAAAATCAGTATTGACTTTGTTATGGTGAAAGACATGATTCTTGAAAATCCCTGAAAACAAAGATGAAATATCAGCCTTTTATAGATAGTTTGTTTGACTGAGGTGAGTTTTCTTGTAAAAGGAGTTAGCATATAGTCATAATCAACCTAAACATAAAATAGTTAATCTTGTTTCTCAAGACAAAGAAAGGTTAATGGATAGATATCACAAGCTATATTCTAATCTTGGTTTTAAAACGCGCGCCTGAAGTGTGAGGCGCGTTAGGAAATTGGGAACAAGCCTCAGGGTCTTGACGCGATGCTTCATTCACATCTCGATTAAAACTAAAGTCTTTACGAGACTAGGACTATAATATGTAAAAACAATTAAAAGAATGAAAAAGATTATGAACAGTGTACTTGATAACTATACAGTTAATGCGGTAAAACATCGGATATCAGTCAAGGACCAATATTTGAGATATAGGTTATCTCGGTGAGATATCGGTAATTTTAATATCATGTTAAATTTTTATATATAACAATTTAACAACAATTCAGTGATATACTGGTAAAATATCGGTGATATTGGTCAATTATTGGTGATATATCAGTCAATATCGCCGATAATATCGCTACCGATATTTTACATGGGGACCGATAACCGACATATCACCGATATTAACTGCATAGCTTGATAAAAACATGTATATGAGATAAGGGATCAGCTAGCCAAATCCATTGGAATTATTAGTTTATACATTGGAAAAATCCGTTTTGTTGCTACTATATTAAAGATAGGAAATCTATTAGTTATTCGTTAAAGTTTCATTCATTCAATGGCCAGAATTAGACGAGGACATATCGCTCGAAGACATCATCATCATCATCATACTCGGTAAATCCCACCAATAGCAAAGCTAAAGTAGGGTCTGAGGAGGGTAAGATGTAGACAGCCTTACCTTTACCCCGTAGGAATAGAGAGGCTGCTTCCAGTGAGACCCCCGGCTCGATAGTAGTTTTGCATCAAGCCTTGGACATAAGGCACGTAACACTCAGCAATTGAGACAAATGCCGATTAGTGCATGTACCCCCTTGTCTTTCGGCTATCAACGCCACCACATGATGCATGATTAACCATCCCCTCTTTTAACGTTATTTCCACAAAATTAGTAAAATAATGTTAAAACTAGTGCACTTTCACTTTTGTCCCCCGAGCGCCCACACATATACACATTATATGCGCATACCGCAAGCGGGGCGTACTTATGATATTCAACGTATAGGTGAAATTATAATCAATCGAAGTAATAACTTAACACTTCAAATTAGCAGTAATACAAGCTATAATAGATATGTATGTCATTTATACTCTGCACTAGAGGATTTTACCTACTAGGAAAAACCAAAAAAATGAGGAACACTAACAGAAGCTATTTAAAGCCCTGATCTAACTATGTACGGAAGAGTGAAGACCAAACTAACATATATATAACTGAGCAAGACATACATGGTGTTGATAAATTTGAACAAGGATCAAGTAAAGCTGTATAAATCAAAATACGAAAATAAATATTACCCAAATCTAAGCTATGGTTTACCTATATCAACTACCAAGGAAAAATTGTACATACTAATTCAATGAGTATAAACCTTAAAACGGTATTCATCAATTTGCAGCATAACTGCACAAGTGTTTTTTGAAAGAAAACTTGTACAGACTTCCCAAAATAAAATATCCCTTATGTAACTTAGACCCCATCTCGGGTTTAAAAACAAGCTTGCCGTTTTTCATTCAAGAACCCCATAAAGAAAGGGCACACAAGAAACATATTCGAATTACGTCTCCCAAGCCTAGCTAGAATCTGCTAAAACGAATACCTATAAACTATTCTACCGTATGCAAGCTGTCTTTCTACCCTCCAACAAAGACACAACACGAAGCATATCTATTTGATTCCGAATAAACTAATAGAAAACTTACCCTAAGTTTATATATTTGTTGATTGTCATGTCTAATTAACTAGTATCACCTCCAGCATTATAATGCGTCATTTACATAAACATCCGAGCATAAATACAGACACCACGTACATATATATAACCAATTAATAAATTAAAGTATCAGAATAACAACCCGAGATTCCCAATGCTATTAATCGGTTCCAAAAGCTGCAACTGAAGCTGCTGCTGCTGCTGTTGTTGTTGCGTTTGCGGTGTTCAGACTGCCCGACCCGCTGCTGCCCAACAATCCCATTACTCCCCAAACCCGCCGCACCCGCTCCATTACCCAAACCACCCTTCCCCTCCACAAACCGCCACATATACCACGCCCCAACCGACCTACACGGGCGCCACTTCCCACACATACCGACGTAGAACAAAAATTCTTTTATTTGCATCAAGCTTTCGGGGTGCTCATTCAAGACTTACTCGAACTATTACTCAACAAACAACGATTCGCGTAAGTCAAGTCGGCTTTCTGCACCTAAACGACTTGCGCTTTTTAAAACCAACATTCTAATTTTAGTTCTTTTTTTATCATAATGATGAAAAAAATCAGTAAAAGCTACATGGATCCATAGTAATTTCTAATAATCAATCAAGTTCATTCACCTCAAACATGATCTATAATGAATAATCCTACACACACATAACTTTATCTCCATGATCAGAGATAAACACATAAACTAATCATAAATCTCAAAAAAAAAAAAAAAAAAAAAAAAAAAACTGATACCGAAACTGTGATTAATATTATCCTGGTTAATTTTACACAAACCGTTTTAATATTTATGATATGCGTCTTACTCAATTGTTCAATTCCAAAAGCATAATTAAACTCTAATTAGTATGAAAAAAGAAAAACAAAGATTAGGGTTTCAAACCTGCGTCAATTATAACGACAGAAATCGTTGATGCAGAGATCTGGGTTTTGGCAAACTTCAAGGAATCAGAGGATTAACAAGAGAATATGCTACAGAACGATATATATATTGATGATTTTTATGAAACAATTTTGAATATGTGAGTGATATAAGTGGGATTTGTGGTGGTGTTGTTCGTGTTCATCTGCGATTAGGACTTTTGACTTTGCCGTCTAAACTTATGTAGTTTTACAATTTTGCGCCACTAGTTTTAAATGTTTCATTCTTGACACACTTATATAGAAAATTGCAGTTTAATGCAACATGCTTTGGGTAAAATTTAAGTTAAGTAATGGACTTTCTTATAAAAATAGAGTTAAATGTCATTTTAGTCCGTGTGGTTTGGGTCATTTTTTTAGTTTAGTCCAAATGTTTCATTTTTCGTCTGTGGGTCCAAAAAGATTTCAACGTTGCCATTTTAGTCTAGTGGGTTAGATTCATTCTTTTTTTTTCTGTTAAGAAGAAGGGCAATTCGGTCATTTTATATGGCCGAATTGTCCTTCTAGTTTAACAGAATTACATATAAAATGATCGAATTACCCTTCTTGTTAACAGAAAAAACGGATAAAGTTAACCATTTGGACTAGAATGACAACGGTGAAATATTTTTTGACCCACATGCGAAAAATGAAATCTTTGGACTAAACTGTCAAAATGGAACAAATCATAGGGACTAAAATGACATTTACCTCTTAAAAATAAGTTTAGACTTTCAATAACTGCTATTTTAGAGTATGAAAAAATAATAATTGTTTTAGAAATTAAAAAAAAAGTTTATTCTTGTATAAATATAGTGATAATTATATTTACCTTTCAAAAAAAAAAATACCTTTCAAAAAAAAATAATAATAATAAGTTAGATATATATTTGTCGAATACCCAAATCCCGGCTGACGTTAAGTGGATCTTCGCTGACGTCAAGATGTCCCGTTCCTTGAAGCTACAAAAGAATAAACCGTTAGCCTCGCCACGGAGGACCCCGGGAGGGGGATCCGTGACCAAGCTCCGGCGTGAGAGTAAGTAAACTTGCCGGAGAGTGAGAGGAGCTTCTTCCGATGAGTGTAATCACCGGAATATTTCCTCTTTGGTGTGAATCTAGTAAATACGTATGTGGGTATTAAATGTAAAGGAATGTTGGTCGGAATTAATGAGAGGGGATTAAATGAGAGTGTAGTAAATGAGATGGTTCCGGAGATGATACCTGCCTTTGTTCTTTCTTGCTTGCTCTTATATAACAGCCGGTCCTTATCTCACTAGATATCTCCCACATGTGATCTAACGTTTTTTGGGGGCTCTCAGGGGGTGCAGACACGTGTCTGACCCCCAACGGTGAGATGTTCACCTTAATTAATGCTCCAGCCGGAGAAGTACATTGTTTCAGACGAGATCCGATTCTTATCGAACATTAAATGAAGCCTGTTATCTTTGCTAGCTGTTTTCCCGCCCGTTACAAAAGGGGAGAAACCTTAATGGACAAGGTAACTCTATTTAGTGGGCTTTCGTACAATTGGGCCCTCGTGAGGATAGTCCAAAGCGGGTAAAGTGGGCTTCCCACTGGCCCGTTGTCAAGTCATCTTTAGTCCCTGGTTCTGAGACCCGAGGCTCATGATCCGGGGCTGAGTCACAACTGTTCAAAGAGTAGTTTTTCCCCTGTGGGTCCACTCTAGGTCGGTTATAATTAATCGTCCCCGCTAATCATCATATCGCCGAACACCTATAGCGGGAGTTAACCCTCTAGTAACACGTGCCCCCTTTTTTGAATTTTGAAGAGACGGATGACGTGACAGTTACCTGCATGTCAGTTATATCTCTTTGAATACCCTATCCCTCTTTCAGATTTTCCATTCAAATTTTCGATTTCTTTTCTTCTTCGTAACGATTCCTCCTAATCATCGTTCTTTCTCCGATCATGAGTCGCTCCGGCCGTTCATCGATAAGATCAGTTCTGACGGAAAAGGACTTGAAGTCCTTCGTTGAAGCGTATAAGATCCCTGGACAGTTTTCTCCTTCCCTGCCGGGCCCTAATGAACCGGCGGAATGTACACCAGACAGAATCCCCATTTACACACTGGCTTTTTCCTCCTGTGGGGTTCGGTACCCTCTTTCCCCCTTCAAAGTCGCTTTACTCCGTCATTTTGGTGTTCATTTTTCTCAGATTCACCCTTTAGGGTTTATGAGGGTGGTCCATTTTGAGCTATCCTGTGCCGCCATCTCAGGGGAGCCTTCTGTTCCTTTGTTCTGCATGTTCTATAAGCTAGTTTCGGATGGGGATTGGTTTACCTTTGCAAAACGGCAGAACAATGTCTCGAGGCCCTGTTACAGTTTCATGCCCACCTCCACTTATTCGAAGGATTGGAAAAGCAGATTCATCTTTGTCTCAGCTACTATGCTGCCGGAGTCCTCATTGCCAAAAGATCTTGATGCTGCGATTGAAGATGTTGTTCCTACCCTGTCTGCTACCGAAACCGTTCAGTGGAAACGGATGTGCGAGAATCCGACGAGGGCATTCACTTTCTCCGAGGGGATGCTTGCCATGGGAGGGTTGAGCCCCTCCTATCTGGTTCGTCCCAGGGATTTTTTCGGCAAAAAGGGTATTTCTTTACTCTTGATCTGTTGCTTATAGTTACCCCTTTTCTATGTCTTAAAGATTGTGCAGTCATCTTTAGTGTCTCTTTTTTGTGCAGAGGTGACTTTGTGGAAGTTTCTTCAAGGCGATTCCAAAGATGTCAAGTTTGTGGTTGACAATGAGATTGACCCTGGATTGAACGCGGAGGTGCAGGTTGCTGGGGGATCCGTTCAGGCCGGGGGTTCCGCTGCCGTGGGTGGTGATGAGGAGAACTCTTCTGATGAGGAGGAAAGTTCCCCTGACTTTCCTCCTGTTCATCCTTCTGGCCAAAGTGATGATGAAGATGTGGAAATTCAGTTGGTTCGTAAGAGAAGATCTGCCAGTCCTCAGCCAGCCCCTGCTCCCCGTATTTTCCGTCAAAGACTCCGGAGTGCTAGTGGTCAAAAACCTCCTCCTTTGTCGAAAGCTATCTCCGATCTTCCCCCTGCTGGGATCAAAGGTTCTCTGTCCAAACATCTAAAGTCTTCGAGCCTAGTGAGTGCTCCTTTGCTGGTGAGTCTTGTCTCTCTCTCGTTCCATTTTTCCTGTTCTTGCCTTGTCTCTGATGTTCTTTTTCTTATTTCACAGGGGAGTTCTCGGGAGCCCATAGAGATTCCTACTGGTCCCTCTTCTTCCCGTGTCCGGGATAAGGCCTCTGAGGTGGGCGTAGCCCGTTTTTCCTCAGCTTTTGAGCTTTCGCCCTCTCATGCTACTGGGACTAGCAGACCCACTCTCTTTGAGGGTCCTACTCATCGATCCCCTCTTGCTCCCCTGTTTGCTGATGCTATCCCACTTACTTATGTCCCCAAATGGAAGGTGACCAGTTCCTCGGTGATAGGGACTCCTGAGTCTGCTAGGGACTTCTTGAGTCATGTTGTTCCTCCTTCCCATAAATTTGTGAATTCTGCTTTAAGGGACGACCTTTTCGAGGATCAGTACAGCATATCCCTGTGTGAGAGCTTTTTTAGGGGGGTGGTATGTTGCAGAGGATTGATGATCTGAGGAAGGCAAATGAAGGGCTTAAGGCTGAGCTTAAGGCTTCCCAGTCTGTTGCCGCTGGACTTAGGTGCCAAGTGGTTGATGCTGAGAGGAAGTTGCAGGAGGAGAAGGTACACAGTCCCCCCCCTCTTTTTTATATATATATATTGATCTTTTGTCCAGGGGGCTGGAGCTATGTTGGAGAGGAGAGAGCGGGCTTGGGAGCAGGAGATGGCGGTGTTGGTTGGAGAGAAAGAAGAGTTGGCTGCTGAGCTGAAGCATTTAAAGGAAGTTGGCTCCGTTTCCCAGGAGCTACTCAACACCATGTATGCAGACTATGGGATAACTTCCGACGACAACCAGCGATTGGCAAAGGAGAAGCATTGGCTGATTACTGAAGGCTTTGGAGCTTTCCTTGCTGCTGTTGCTCAGTCGGAGGATTTCAAGAGTGGCCTAGAGGAGGTGTACAGGGCATACAGGGACGTTGGCTACCAGTCAGGATTAAAGGATGGCTATGCCTATTCCGCTCAGGGTCTGGGCAGAAAGGAGACTCCTCTTTATAATTCCAAGGCAAAGAAGAGGTTGTCCAAGCTGAATGAAGAGTTTGGGCGTAAAACCCCGGCCATCCTTGAGAAAATCCTGGAGCATCCCCTGATATCTATTGATGAATTAAAAGCCCTGTTCTCCTCTGCTGGCCCTTCGTCTCCACCGTCTTTATCCGGGGGTGATCCCCAGTGAATTTCGGACATTTAACATCTTTCAATATGGTTGTAATATGGATAACTTGCCTGCCCTAGGACACTTTTGAACTTTGTTTTGTTGCTTGGGAGGGGGTCCTTCGTGTCGGGGGCCTCCTTGGTTTCTAATCATGTAGCTTATGACTGTGTATTGTTTTCTTGTCTTTTGCATGTTTCTTGTTGTGGCTGTTTGTTTTGCAGGGGATTTTACCGAGGGTCAGTTCGGTGCTTCCCTGGAGACTTTTAGACTGCTTAGTGAGGAGCTATATCTTTGTCTCGTTTTGCTATATTTGTTATTCCGTGTGTCGTTTACTCTTGCCAAAGTTACTGAGGCCTTTCTTTGTGTATGTATTTTATATGAATAAAGAAAACTTCCTTTTGTGGTTTTGTTTACAAAAGTATGTTGTATTTTTTGTTTGTTTGTTAAACTATGATTGTCTGTTCGAGGCCAATCGATGGGCAAGTTTATAATGTGGCATTATGTTTTTGACTTGTTTTGCCCGTTTTCTTTTGGGTTAGCTAGACCCTTATTTGCCCCACGGCCGGGCTTTTGGCATGTTTAAGATGCCCTATACACGTGTGTTTACCTGTTAATTAGGTTTAATGGTTTTCCTGGGCACGTTTGCCCAGGTGTAATACCCATTGTTTTGTCAAAAAAGGACATGTTGACTGTCCGTTTTCCATTTACTTCCTAGGGATTTATACTTCCCGTCATAAATTGTTACAAAAGATCTGTCTTTGGGGGAACCCCAGATTAATAGTTAACTACTGCAAAAGTGGCTCTTGGCCGTTTTCCTTGGGGGTGGACCCCTTACACATAATATTTCCTAAGCTGCATGAGATTCCAGGTCCTGGGGACCTCCTTACCTTCGAGTGTTTCCAATTTGCAAGTTCCTTTGCCGTTCGCCCATATGACCCGGTAGGGCCCCTCCCAGTTGGAGCCTAGCTTTCCGGTGCTTTCCTGCAGGCTGGCTTCATTTGCTCTTAGGACTAGGTCTCCGGGGACGAGGTTGAGCTTTTTCATCCTGGCGTTGTAATAACTTTCCAGTTGTCTCTTGTATTTGGCCTCCCTGACTGCTGCTATTTCTCTTCTTTCTTCCAAGAGATTCAAGTTCGTCCTGAGGTCTTGCTCATTTTCCTCCTCCCGGAGCCTCATTCGGGCAGTTGGGGATCCTATCTCAGCTGGGATAACAGCTTCTGTCCCGTAGGTTAGGCTGAAAGGAGTCTCCCCATTACAACCTTTAGGAGTTGTTCTGTATGCCCATAACACTAATGGTAATTCTTCCAGCCACCCCTTTTGCTTCCTCCCGAGTCTTCCCTTCATTCCCTTGATGACGCTTTGGTTAGCTCTCTCTACCAATCCATTACTTTGGGCGTGGGTGATGGAAGTGAACACTTGTTGAATGTGCATCTGTTCGCACCATGGCTTAAAAGGTCTTCCAGCAAATTGGACGCCATTATCGCTTACCAGCTCCTTTGGGACCCCATACCTGCAGATGATGTTGTCTAATACGAATCGCCGCATCTGTTCCCCAGTTATCTTTGCCAAGGGCTTCGTCTCGATCCACTTGGTGAAATAATCGATGGCCACTACCACATATTTGACCCCTCCTGGGCCTTCCGGGAATGGCCCGATTATGTCTATAGGCCACTTTTGAAAGGGCCAGGACGTTGAGACTGGTATCATGGGGTGTTTGTGCCGGTGGGTCATTGGTGCGTGTGCCTGGCAATTAGCACACCTCTTGATCTCCTCGGATGCTGTTTCATACATTCGTGGCCAATAGAATCCTGCATTCATTGCCCTCCTTACTATCGTCCTTGGCCCCGAATGCATTCCACAGATTCCTTCATGCATCTCCCTAATCACATACTCAGCTTCGTCCATGTCAACACACTTCAGGGATGGGCCCAGATATGATCTTCGATACAACTCCCCATCAATCAGCTCATACTGCAGGGCCCTGACCCTTACCTTCCTGGCTGCCCACTCCCCTTCAGGCAACGTCCCGTCCCTGAGGAACTTAATGATCGGTGTCATCCATGTTTCCTGCCCGTTCTCGATTGCGGTTACCTCCTTCATGTTGAGGGAGGGAACTGTTAGAACTTCTACTTTGACTTCTCTTGCCAGGTGGTCGAATGCCACCGAAGCCAATTTACTGAGGGCGTCAGATTTTCTGTTCCTTCCTCTGGGGATGTATTCTAATCTGAAAGTTTTGAATGCCTTGGCTGTTTCCTTTACCTTCGCCACATACTGAGCCAAGATGTTGTCTTTGGCTTCATATTCTCCTTGGTACTGTTTTACCACCAGTTGCGAATCAGTGCTAGCTTCCACGTGCTTTGTTTTCATTTTTTGTGCCAGCCTCATTCCTGCCAAGAGGGCCTCATACTCTGCAGTGTTGTTGGTGTTTTCGAAGTCCAGCCTTATGGCGTATGTCAGCTCAATCCCCTCGGGACTTATCAGTGTGATGCCTGCCCCGCTTCCTTCTTCACTAGAGGCCCCGTCGGTGAGTAATTTCCACATAGCCTCGTCCTCCTTTTCTTTTTCTTCTTTCTCCAAGGCTTCCCATTTTAAAAGTTCCTTCTCTTCGTCCTCGGGGACTTCTGCTAGAAAGTCGGCCAGTATCTGCCCCTTTATGGCTGTCCTGGGTTTAAACTCCAGAGAGTGTTCCCCCAGCTCCACAGCCCATTTAGCCAACCATCCCGACAACTCCGGCCTCCTGAGTACCTTTTGGAGAGGTTGATCAGTCATCAAGGTAATCTTGTGCCCTTGGAAGTATCTTCTGAGTCTCCGGGATGCGAAAACAAGGGCTAACGCCAGTTTTTCCAGGGGCATGTAGCGTTCCTCGGGGCCTTTAAGTGTTCTGCTGATGAAATATATGGGGATCTGCTTCCCTTCCCGTTCTACCATCATGACTGCACTTATGGTTGTCTTCGAGGCGGATAGGTATAGGAGCAATAGTTCCCCTGGCACTGGGGTGGCTAATGTTAGGAGCTTGCAGATGTAAGTTTTCATTTCTTGGAAGGCATCCTCCGCTTCTGGGGTCCATTTGAACTTGTTCGTTTGGAGGCAATCCTTTAACACCTTCATGAAGGGGAGGGTCCTGTCGGCTACTTTTGACAAGAAACGGTTTAATGCTATCAATCTCCCGTTCAGTTGTTGAATGTCCTTCAGGGACCTAGGGGATCGCATTTCAGCTACAGCTTGAGTTTTTTCTGGGTTGGCTTTGATTCCTCCTTTAGTGACTACTACCCCCAGGAAACTCCCCTCCTCTACCCCAAAACAACATTTTCCAGGGTTTAATTTCATATTCACATCCTGCATAGTGCGGAGAGTCTCGGCTATGTCATCTATCATGGCCATCTCTGTCAAACTTTTGATGACAATGTCATCAACATATACTTCCAAGTTCTTTCCTCGTTGCTCCCTGAAGAGGTTGTTCATGAACCTTTGGTACGTGGCCCCAGCATTTTTAAGGTCGAAGGGCATTTTGGTATAACAAAATGTCCCCTCGTCTGTGATGAAGGCAGTTTTTTCTTCGTCCTCTATTGACATTTGGATCTGATGATATCCTTTGTAGGCATCCAAGAAGCATTTCAGGGGGTACTGAGATAGGGAGTCTACCTGGACGTCTATTTCCGGGAGGGGGTAACAGTCCTTAGGACATGCTTTGTTCAGATCTTGGAAGTCTATGCACATTCTCCATCCCCCGTCTTTCTTTTGAACCATGACGGGGTTAGCGACCCAGGATGGGTATTTCACCTCCCTGACTATTCCTGCCCTGAGCAGTTTCCTGGTTTCCTCACAAGCAGCTCTTCTTTTGCTTGGCCCCATGCTTTGTTTTTTCTGTTTTACTGGCTTTGCCCATGTGTAAGTGTTGAGCCGGTGTTCAGTTAGGCTCCTGGGGATTCCTGTCATGTCTCCATGTTGGAATGCAAACACATCTATGTTGAGGAGAAGTAGCTCTTTCAGAGCACTCTTGCATTTGTCACTTAAGTAACTTCCTACTTTGATCGTTTGCTCTGGG
This sequence comes from Helianthus tuberosus, assembly GCA_030545235.1. Classification (NCBI taxonomy): domain Eukaryota; kingdom Viridiplantae; phylum Streptophyta; class Magnoliopsida; order Asterales; family Asteraceae; genus Helianthus; species Helianthus tuberosus. Next base: position 4,523,033 of record JARYGA010060516.1, read on the forward strand.
AACCTGTCGCAAAGGACCCACTCCTCTACCCCCTCCTTCCGGGGCTTCTCGGATATTTCACCTTCGGATATAGAAGAAACTACTTCATAAGCGGACTTAACCCAGGCTAAACCCTTCGGTGTTTGAAACACTAAAGCTCCGTGGGGGGTGGATGCCTGTGCTTGTAGGTCCCCAATTCCGGGTCTTCCTAAGATTGCATTGTACTTTGAAGGTGCCCGGACCACTATGAAGGTCAGGTTTATCGTTCGGACCCGATCCCCTACCCCGACTGTGAATGGAAGCCTGATTTTTCCCAGGGGTGTGATACACTGTTGTTGAATCCCACCAAGGGGATGGAGTCTTCTTCGAGCCGATCTCTTACGTCCCTGTCGAATCTAAGGAAACAATGCTCGTATATCACTTCGACACCGGACCCTCCGTCCACATGTATTCGAGACACCTTGTGGCCAGCTATTATTGCTGAGATGTTTAGGGGAAGTCGTTGCACTTCATTTTCTTCCAAGTGTGGCATAAGAATGGGAGCCTTCATGCAGTCCGGGGAACCCAGGATCCTGGCCTTGACACTCTGGGTGGTATCGAGTTCATTTATCCTTCTAATCATATCAACATCTGCCCGCCCAGGCTCCTTTACATCTCTTCCCTTGCGGTCCCCTCCCCCTTCCTTAATTTCCTTAACCAAGTGGGCCAGCCTTCCCGTCTTTACTGCAGTCTCTATTTCTCTTTTTAAATACATGCAGATATCGGTTTTATGCCCGAAACCTTTGTGGAATTCACAATACTCGTTTGGTTGTGCTTTCGGCCCGGGCTTTATGGGTGGTGGCCTCGGGAAGGAGTTCTTTACTCTCTCAGTGGCCAGTATCTCACTTGGGGTTTTGGTGAGAGGGGTGAAACGATCAGAATAAGGAGGGGGACCTCTCCCCCGAGGTCTGTACGGGGAGTATGAGGGCCTTGCTCTGTCGTGCAACATTCTATCAAAAGTGGGTTTTCTAGAGTAGGGTGTACCTTTGTCAGGAGGCTTTGCAACTGGGGCGATCCTCCGGGGTGCGACGTCCGTTTCCTTGGCTTTGCTGACCGTATCCTTCCCTCTGACAAAGGCTCTGACCCTGTCCATAAGGTTGTTAAATGAGTGGGGGAACTCCTCCCCCAGTTTCTCACACAGCTGGGCATGTTTTAGCCCGCTTATGAAACTGCTAATCTTGATGACCTCCGGGACATCTTTGATGTTCATGCTCTCCTTGACGAACCTCTCCATATACTGATCTATTCGCTCATTGTCCCTTTGCCTTATGTGGAGGATCTCATTTGGATTCTTGACCACCTTTCTCTGTTGACCAAAGTTCCTGAGGAACTTCTCGCTTAACTCTTCATAACTATCGATTCCCCCCGGAGGGAGGCTGTCAAACCAAAGCCGGGCCCCCTCCGTTAAGGTTTGCACAAACATATGGCACCAGACCGGCATGGGCCACCGTCCCAGTTGCCCTGCCCCCCTGAAAGCATGGAGATGATCCTCAGGATCTCTTGTCCCATCACATCGGTCAAAGTTTGGGGGTAGCTTTGTCTTAGGGGGCATTGGTGCTTCTGCTATCCTCCGGGTAAATTTTGAGACTTCAGCTAAGTCCCGTGGGAGGTAGGGTTGATCCAGACCGTCGTTGCTTGGTTTTTCCTTTTCCTTTTCTTTTCCTTCTGGTTTCTTTCCCGTAATGAGATCCTCCCTTTCCTCCGAGGACATTTGTCTAAGGGTTGTCATGAATGTTTCCAGTGGGTCACTTCCACTGCCCTTGTTTTGGGGGTCTGCCTTCTCTTGATTAGAGGGTGTATCGAACGACAACTTAGCCCTGATACTGTCGAGCTTCTCTTGTCTTTCTAGGTCCTTGAGACACTTTCTCAGTTTCTCTCTGTGCATGGCCACAAAATCCGGTGTGATGGTCTCCTCTTTTTCCAACAATTCCGTCTGATTCTCATTCTCTTCCTCATTGGTTATATCTTCCACCGTAACTTTGTCATGATCATTCTATACCGTTTGAATGACCTGTGAACCGGGTGTAGTGTCCATGTTGCCTTTCCTAAAACGGGTTATCTATGACGTCGGAGTTCAGTGTGGAGACACCGGTTGAGCTGATGTCCCACGGATGGCGCCAATGTCGAATACCCAAATCCCGGCTGACGTTAAGTGGATCTTCGCTGACGTCAAGATGTCCCGTTCCTTGAAGCTACAAAAGAATAAACCGTTAGCCTCGCCACGGAGGACCCCGGGAGGGGGATCCGTGACCAAGCTCCGGCGTGAGAGTAAGTAAACTTGCCGGAGAGTGAGAGGAGCTTCTTCCGATGAGTGTAATCACCGGAATATTTCCTCTTTGGTGTGAATCTAGTAAATACGTATGTGGGTATTAAATGTAAAGGAATGTTGGTCGGAATTAATGAGAAGGGATTAAATGAGAGTGTAGTAAATGAGATGGTTCCGGAGATGATACCTGCCTTTGTTCTTTCTTGCTTGCTCTTATATAACAGCCGGTCCTTATCTCACTAGATATCTCCCACATGTGATCTAACGGTTTTTGGGGGCTCTCGGGGGGTGCAGACACGTGTCTGACCCCCAACGGTGAGATGTTCACCTTAATTAATGCTCCAGCCGGAGAAGTACATTGTTTCAGACGAGATCCGATTCTTATCGAACATTAAATGAAGCCTGTTATCTTTGCTAGCTGTTTTCCCGCCCGTTACAAAAGGAGAGAAACCTTAATGGACAAGGTAACTCTATTTAGTGGGCTTTCGTACAATTGGGCCCTCGTTACATATAAAATGAACGAATTGCCCTTATCGTTAACAGAAAAAACGGATAAAGTTAACCATTTGGACTAAAATGACAACGGTGAAATATTTTTTGACCCACATGCGAAAAATGAAATCTTTGGACTAAACTGTCAAAATGGACCAAATCAAAGGGACTAAAATGACATTTACCTCTTAACAATAAGTTTAGACTTTCAATAACTGCTATTTTAGAGTATGAAAAAATAATAATTGTTTTAGAAATTAAAAAAAAAAAAGTTTATTCTTGTATAAATATAGTGATAGTTATATTTACCTTTCAAAAAAAAATTACCTTTCAAAAAAAAAAAAAAATAAGTTAGATATATATTTGTTAATTAATAATGTCAATTGAGATTTCATTATTTGTATTGTTGATCAAATTTGGTGGAAGTGGATCCACGGTATTTTAGAGTCGTTAGATCTTTGGTTTTGGTTAACGACTAACATGTGTTTGAATAATGTTTGAAAGGGATAAGATAAGGAGATCATTTTATTTACTTGACTAACATGGGTTGTTAAGTAATATCAAATAGGGGTGTTCAAAACTATCCGTATCTGAAAACCTGATCCGAAATATCCGATATCTGAATCTGAAATATCCGAAAAATCGGATATCCGATTTTTTCGGATTCGGATAGTGATTTTCAAAATTTTCGGATATCCAAATATCCGAAAATTTAATTTTCATTTTTTTCGGATATCCGAATATCCGAAGTATCCGAAAATATCCGAAATATCCGAAAAATATCCGAAATATCCGAAAACTTATATTCGGTTATCCGAAACTATCCAAAATTATCCAAAATATCTGTTTCCGAATATGAAAAAATAATAAAATAATAAAAATTAAATAAAAAGTTGGATTTTCGGATATCCGATTCACTATCCAAATCCGTATCTGAAATTTCGGATCGGATATCCGAAATTTCGGATACGGATTCGGATAGTGAAATTTGGTATCCGAAAATTTCGGATATCCGAATTTTCGGATATCCAGTTTTGAACACCCCTAACAGAAGGAGACCACTCAGGATGGAAAGACTTTACGAAGGCTGCAGCAGCAGCAACATGTGGGCAAGCCATAGATGTCCCAGATAAGATACTAAATTCCACGAAGTTCTTGTCCCATATAATTCCAGATGGTGAGCCTATTGATGAATAGGCCGCTAGAATTTCAACACCAGGGGCTATTATATCCGGCTATAAGAACATAACACATATTTTATTAACTTCGTAGTAGAATTACATGTATATACGAAAATTTATGTTAGAGATCTTTTTGAACAAGTTGGGCTACGCGAAGTCGTCGATATACCATAAATTCATTTTTAAATTAAGAACTACTATATACTTCGAAAAAAGAAGCACGTACGTACCTTTATCATATCATGCATATATATACTAGGACCTCGAGAAGAAAATGGAGCAACAAAAGGAGCACCTGGATTGTCAATAGGCTCGCTTCTTAAAATTTGGACCAGAGGTTCTCTGTTAACAATTTTGAGTAACAATTCGGTGCTGCATAATATTCATATTTGTAGTTAAACAGAGAAAAAGGTCATTACGTGGTAGATTTTTTGAATTTGTTTGACCGAGTTAAGATCATCTCCACTTAGGGCTACAACAGGCAATGGCATGACCCAAGAATAATTATCAAGACTTGGGTAGATAAAACCACTGGCTCTAGATTTTTTAACTTCCTCCAAGATGGGCACCTGGTCACAAAGAACTACTTTATGCTCGACCAAACTACTCTCTAAGCATTTGATAACACAATTCCTATAAGCCAACAAAAAAATTGGTTAGTCACACGAATCGATTTTTATGTTAACAACATATAACATTTTCTTACTTTGCATCAGTTTCCGAGCATTTACTTGTCACCTCTTTTTCGTAAACAAGAGGCAATGGTTCATCACTTGATGGAAAACCATTGATAGCATGACCCTACATTGATTTAGGTTAGTTATAAATGTTCATTAGCATCCAAAAATACAAGCTAGCAAGCTAACTAGAAAGTATGTAGTTATAATAGCTACTCACCACTAGAGTTGCATCTTTTCCGAGAAGGAGCTTGTCGACAATTTTTCTATCAATATCACTTGCTGCCACAGTAAAGATCCATGGAGCATATGAATTGATAGAAGATCTAGAAGGACCATTATTTCCTGCAGAATTTACCGTCATAATGCCCCTCTCGATTGCATGAAATGCTCCAATCGCAATTGGGTCAACAGTAAGTTCGAGTGGATCGTCATTTCCAAGTGAGATCGATATGATATCAACCCCGTCAGCAATGGCCTGATAGAAGGCACTCAGAATGTCTGTAGAATCACAACCTGTTGGACCGCATACTTTATAAATAGCTAGCCGTGCTGAGGGAACTCCTCCTCTAGCAATTCCATGTGCTAGACCATGATAGCTTGAGTGTCACACTTGGTTACCGGCTAATACTGATGCGACATGAGTCCCATGTCCAACTGTATCTAGGGGTGTTCAAAACTATCCGTATCCGAAAACCCGATCTGAAATATCCGATATCCGAATCCGAAATATCCGAAAATCGGATATCCAAAATTTTGGATATCCGGATTTTTGGGATTCGGATAGTGATTTTCAAAATTTTCGGATATCCAAAATATCCGAAAATTTAATTTTCATTTTTTTTTCGGATATCCGAAGTATCCGAAAATACCCGAAAAATATCCGAAAACTTATATTCGGATATCCGAAACTATCCAAAATATCCGTTTCCAAATATGAAAAAATAATAAAATAATAAAAATTAAATAAAAAGTTGGATTTTCGGATATCCGATATCCGAAATTTCGTATACGGATTCGGATAGTGAAATTTGGTATCCGAAAATTTCGGATATCCGAATTTTCGGATATCCGGTTTTGAACACCCCTAATATCAATATCGTTTGGTGTAAATCTGTACCGTATTGTTACTTTTTTTTTCTTCATTGTTGTTATTTCCTATATAGCTTCTTGCTATGTAGAGGTTTTTTTTCGTACTAATAATATGTCTCAGTTGCCATTAAAAAAAGTAATATCGATAAGGCTTGTGAGGTTGTGAGGCCGGAGGGTGTGGAGGCGCCACCACACCACCTCACCTCCCATAGCGCCTGGAGGGCGCCACCTCCCACACCGCCGTCTTCAAGGAGGGGCGCCATTGAAGGGGGCTTCACCATGGTAACGAGGAAGAAACATGTGTTCAGGTGGGGCCCACCTGATTTCATCTAATCAGTTTTTTTTAATTTTGTTTAATATGGGGCTTTATCCCACACCCTGCAAGTTAAGGGAGGGCGTGATAAAGTCCCCTGGCTGACGTGGATCCTACGTGGCGTTGACGTATCTTGATAAAGCCCCTAGGGGCACCATCCCACACCCCATAGCCTGAGGGCAATGCGATGATTACTGGTTAATGGTCATGTCTATATTTAATGAATGTGGTTGGATTATTGAGGTGTTTTCATTTGTGCCCGGTCTTAAAATCAATCTCCATAAATTCAATATTTTTGGATGTGGGGTTGACGTGAATGAAGTCAATTCAATGGCATCAGTTTGAGAAAATTACAAAATTAGCCAAGAAAAAAGTCAAATTACCAATCTAGCCACCTCATGCGTCCTTGGAAGGCCACTCACAGATCCCAAGTCTTCTGATGCGTTTGCATGGCCAAGTATTGCGTCCGCCAATCCTCAACTGACACGTGGAAAGACTCATCCCATCCCACACATGAAAGACTCATCCCATGCGTCCGCGGACTCATCCCATGCTTGAAAGACTCATCCCATGTTTGAAAGACTCATCCCATGCGTCCGCGGCCATGCGTCCGCAGACTCATCACATGCGTCTGTGGCTACGTGTCTATTTTTTTTTGGGTTTCTCCCCAAGGACTCATCCCATGCTTGAAAGACTCATCCCATACATGTGAGTGGCCTTTCAAGGAGGCATGAGGTGGCTAGATTGGTAATTTGATTAAAGTCTTGGCTAGATTGGTAATTTTCTCCATCAGTTTTGGGGTGTAACCAGAAAGAACTGTTCCTTTTATGTATTTTGGTATAAAAATTGGGGCAAATATATCCACTATCACAATCCAACCCAACTCAATCTTTTATTAAAATACAAATTTCTCTCTCTTTCACCTACACAACCCAACCCAATCCAACTTTTCACTCACATTCACAACCCAACCTACACCAATATTTTATTAAATAAATATAATTTATAATTATTCTTTATTACAATATTCTATATTGATAACAACTTAAATAATAGAAAAAGAAAAAAATACATTATAATATTGAACAACCGTTTGCAATATTTGGTTGTTCCACCGATCCGGTCGAAACATTTAATTAATTTTTCCATTTTTAAATTGCATATGATTTTGTCTTTTTGTAATATGTGGCAACCGTTTGCAACCATAGTGGGTGTTGATAGACATCTTTGAAGGTCGGTTATCTACGTGGAAAGGGCATACTTTATCTATAGGAGGGTGTGTCACTCTTATTAAATTTAGGGATGAGCAAATGGTACCGGGTATCGGTACCTAATTTATTGAACCGAGTATATTTTCAGTACCGACTTTTGACATTTTCGGTACCGGTCATGTACGGTACCGGTTTGGTACCAGTATTTACCGGTTTTAACACTAAAACACGGGTACCGTACCGGTACCGAACCATACCGTACCGGATATATTCAGTACCGGTACCGGTACCCACTTTTGGGGATTTTTTGTACCGAACGGGTACCATGCTCATCCCTAATTAAATCCATGTTAGAAAGTCTACCAAATTAGACTAGTGGGTGTGGGGTTTGGGTTTGGGGCTTGGGTTGACATGTGGCGGAGATGGCTCCATCAGGTCACCAAAAAAAAAGTGGGGTGTGGTAGCGGCGTGGGTTGAGGGCTTGGGTTGACATGTCACTGCTCATTTTTTTAAACTAATTAAAATTTCATTTAATTAAATTAAAAACTAACTAAAAAACTACATAAAATTAAAAGTACATTAAAAATAATAATAGTAAAAACTTCATCATTTATCCGTGTTATATTTTTGCAATATCTCTTTTATCATCTCCAACGTCGTTCCCAACTCTGCTCCGCTAAGGTGATCGGCGTTCATGGCAAGAAACTTCATATCCGCAAGTTTTTCTTTGTGATATGCCTTTTTTTCGCGAGCCGCTTGGATACTTTTCTTCACCTCGACCCTCTTGGAAAGCAAAGGGGTTGTTCAGGTTTCGGTTTCGGTTAAATGGATGCATTGTAGAGGATTATGGGTTGAATTTATAAAAAAATATAGAGAATGAAGAAGGTGAAAAGTAGAGAAGTGGTAAAAGTTTTAAATATAGGTGAGTATTTATAAGTTTGAAAAAGAAATATTTTTTTTTTAAACTAGCCGTTACCCAACGGCTACCTCAAACGGTCATACTTTGCTAGCCAATCCCAGCCATCCACATCATCTAGCCAATCCGCCCCACGCCAGGCTTCATAGCCACGCCAGAGGGGCAACGCCGCTACCCAAGCTAGCACGGTGTGGCTAAAGCGGCGTTGATTTGATTCCCACGCCCCAAACCCAAACCCATACCCATACCCCGCGGTCTTAGTATCTTTCGTTATTCAAAGCACATGTTAAAGTGATCGAGGTATTTACGGTGGGAAACAAACAATATCAACAAGATGTATTGTATTGGGTGGCTTGGAATCACGTAGCCTTTCCTAAATATATATGGGTGGCCTTGGTATAAATGACTTAAAACATTGTTTGTTAATCAATCCCTTCTTTCAAAGTGGGTGTGGAGATACAAGTCGGAAAAGCCCAGCTTGTGGAAAATAGTAGTTGATGCTATGCATCAACAAAGAATGAGTTGGGATTTGGTTCCGATTAATGGGTTGGGTTTGGCTCTTCCGTTACCTCGGCTCGGTTTTACTCGAATTATTCTACTTTTGATATATTATTATTATTATTATTATTATTATTATTATTATTATTATTATTATAATAGTATACTATAAAAAATAGTTATTATTTACGGGTGTTAGATGTCCAGTTGAATATCTTTAACATGTTTGAGTGTTGATTAGGAAGCAACGGATTTTTTATTGTATTTCGTTGAAATATATAACTTATTTTTTATTTCGTTAAACTTGATTTAAACTCGTAATGTATTATGTTAAACATATTATAGATACATTCTTCTAAAGCATCGAATGATATTTTAGATTATTGAATTTTGACAGCTATGTATTAAATTTCCTTTTTCTAATATTAAACCTAACTAAACCGAGCTGAACCAACTCAGTTAAAAACTAAACCGAGCTCAAGCTTAGACGTTCAACTTGATTTCAAATCCGAGACAACTTAGTTTATAATCGAGTCGAGGACAAGCTTACCCTGACTCAACTCGACACATAAAAGATTATTTGTAGCAACAACTATAAATACGAACAAGTTGTGCATCAACTCTTTTAAGGGAAAGAAGTTTCAAGAAAACCAGAAGCTTCTAGTAACCACCATTTTTACATGGTTGAAAACCAACATGCAAATCACCATCATCACAGCAAGACATTTCTCAACTTTCCAGAATCTTCCAACCCATGCAAAATATCTCAACCTAGATATTTTCCACATATTGATATATACGTATCATATTCTTAAGGCCCCACAAAACTGCAACCACAAATTAACTTCTATATAAGCCACCATTCACATTTGTTTTCAACAATCAGTTAAACACCCAATTTGAATAATTGATGGAGTCGAATCAAGGATCTACGATGTCGTATTATGGAATTCTGGGTGTTTCCGTTGATTCAACAAACGAGCAGATCAAAAGGGCTTATCGTAAGCTTGCTATGGTATGCACACCAAGTGTTTGATAAAATGTTTGTTTTGAATTTTGATCAAGATGAGATTTTGATTGTGTTTTTGATCTGGGTTTTGTGTAGCAATGGCATCCGGATAAGTGGGTAAAGAATCCATCGGTTCTGGGTAAAGCTAAAAGTAAATTTCAACAGATTCAAGAAGCTTATGAAGGTAGTTTTTGGTTTTGTGCTTTTGTTGTTTTGTGCACACCAAGTGTTTGATGAAATGTTAGGTCTGATTTTGGGGTGTTGAAACTTGAAACAGTGTTGTCAGATCAGAGGAAGAGATCAATGTATGATGTTGGGTTTTATAATCCTCAAGATGAAGAAGATGAGGTAATTTTGTTTGTTTATTGATATTGTGAACATACTCTGTTTATTAGTTTATGGCTTTTGTTTGTGCTGATTGTTTGAAAATTTACCATGTTTGTGATTAGGGTTTTGCTGATTTTATGCAAGAAATGTCATCCTTGATGAAGAATGTGAAGAAAGAGGTAATAAATGTATAACTTTCACAATTTCAAGATTTTGAAATTTGATTTCAACTAGAAATAAACCTACATTACACCAGAATGTTGTACCAATGTTGTTCAGACGACAGACAGTATTGGTTTGGACTGTCACGGTAAAATAAAATTAATTATATTTGACCCGTTCGATTTTGAACAAAACTTTTATTCAAATGTAAACAAAAATTAACACGTTATATTTGGAATGCTATAACACTTTGTATTAGAAAAAAGGAAAAATAAACCATTGGTTTTATTAATAATTAAATAAAAATGAAGTGTGACAGTTGGTAATTTTTGGGTGGTTCAAGTTGGTACATGATAATGTATTAGATACTTATGTTTCACATAGTTGTGAATCACAAGTCATAATAAATGAATTTTCTATATAGTTGGATAAATATTGGATTTTGAAACCTATTTCGATCGATTTACATGCTAAAGATGTGTAAAAACTTGTGTTTTAACAGGAGAAAAAGTACAGTTTGGGTGAAATACAGAGCATGTTTTGGGAAATGGCACAAAGTTTTAACCAGTCGGCGTCTTCTTGTTTTGATGATGATGGTATTTGGTCACAAGACATGTTCGGTTTGAATGACGAGTCAAGAAGTTCGAAGAGAGCTCGAGCCAACACAAACCCATTGTCGGGCATTGGCGTGCAAGAGGCCAAGTGTGTATAGAATGTAGATCGCTAAAAGTAGTCGCAAATCGTTGCTTTTATCATGGGTGGTTAGTGCAAGTGAACCTAAAGATTGAATTGCGGTTGGATGGAGAGGATGAGAGAATGTTGTATGTTTGCTTGCCATGGAGCTTGATCAAAATCGAGCTAGATGTATTGAGCGGGCCGAAATGATGTAATTGAGCTATGGGTTTTTCAATCTTAGAGTTTGAGAAAATTTCTTGAATTTGGAATTTTTGGTGGAGACTGCCTGACTACATTGATAATAACCTTGTCTTAATATGGAACAAAATGTCACGTCAAATGCGAACAGAACGTAGAAAATACCTAAAACCGTATTAAACAGTTCGGTTAATTTGGTGTCTATGATCAAGCACAAACAAATAAAACCAGATTAAAAAGTTTGGTGCCAAGTTAGGAAGGGTCACTTAGTAATATAATAAAACTAATATGTGACATGAATGAGTTAAATGACATTTTAGTCCCTGTGGTTTGGGTCATTTTGCTAGTTTAGTCCAAAGGTTTCATTTTTAACCTGTGGGTCCAAAAATGTTTCACCGTTGCCATTTTAGTCCACTGGGTTAACTTCATCCATTTTTTCTGTTAACGAGAAGGCCAATTTGGTCATTTTATATGTAATTCTGTTAACTAGAAGGGCAATTCGGCCATATAAAATGACTGAATTGGCCTTCTCGTTAACAGAAAAAATGGATGAAGTTAACCCAATAGACTAAAATGGCAACGGTGAAACCTTTTTGGACCCATAGGTTAAAAATGAAACCTTTGAACTAAACTTGCAAAATGAACCAAACCACAGGGACTAAAATGGCATTTAACTCGACATGAATCTATAACTTTCGTACCCATAATTCCATAAAAGGTAAGTTGTTCTTATGATTTATGAGGCCCTATATAAATTAAATATGCTACCACTGGCCCGCTGGGTTACAACATCCGTTTAGTTATTATAATGTAGCCCACCTCTTGTTCTATGATTACTAGCCCAATTGTTTCATCATCTGGTATATAATGCTTTGAGCTTTTACAAAATTTTCATTCTATTTCCGCACCCCTGTTATCTTATTTCCACACCCTTTTCACTCTATCTCTCTTTTTATATATTAATGCATATAAAGAGAGATAGAGGGAGGGGTGTGTAAATATTAACACCTGAAAAAAATGATTAAATCCATATTTTTAAACGACGTATTTGTGATTTATGCATTATAATTGCATACCGTCCTTTTCATTTTCGACCCGACTATGTTTACCCAACCATCTTACACCTGGTTTATAATTTTCTTACACTAAATAAAATTTCCGGATCTGCCACTAGATATAGCGCTAAAAGTTTATATTCAACCCTCCTTTCGTTAAGAGTTATATGTTTAAAAGGCCAAGGCCCAAGGAAGCCCCGAATCATTGCTTTAAAGCTGAAGGTGAATGAAAAACTACAATGTATCGAGACTAGAGATGTTTCATGTTGTCGTCGTCGTCATTATCATCATCATTAGTAAATCTCACCAATAGCAAAGCTAAGGTAGGGTCTGAGGAGAGTAAGATGTAGACAACCTTACCTCTACCGCATAAGAATAGAGAGGTTGCTTCCATTGAGACCTCCAGCTCGATAGTAGTTTTGCATCAAGCATTGGACATAAGGCACATAACACTCAGCAATGGAGACAAATGCCGATTAGTGCATGTAAGCCCCTGTCTTTCGGCTATCAGCGCCACCATATGATGCATGATTAATCATCCCCCTCTTTTAACGTTATTTTCACGAAATTAGTAAAATAATGTTAAAGTTAGTGCACTTTCACTTTTGCCCCGGAGCGGCTACACATAAATACATTATATGCGCATATCACAAGCAGGGCGACATATTCGAAACTAAAAACAAGTAGGCCTTACGATCAACCGAACAAATAAGAACGAACGTAGTTGTATGATTAAAAATAATGATTCAAATCTTTATATTATCCTAACAAATCTTGCTATCAAAGTAAAAACATCTCACTTGATCAATCATAATGGTATAATTATAAGGCTAACACCTTTCTATCAAGGCATAACTTTATGTTCTTGCCAACCTTACTCACATGGCCTTCACTAGGTACTACGTACACTTTACCAATGCCATTTGACATTTATATAATTTAATTTTCTTTACAAATTTCCACACACACTATTAATTACCAAATTTCCATTCTCCTCAAATGTCACTATTCATTTTTTTTTTATTTTTTTTTTATTGATTAAGATCTAAGTGTCAATTTCCTATAGATCCACATCACTTTTTATTTTTTTTCTTTTAAAACCAAATGATAAGATAAACTCTCTACATCATACAACCCAAAGGCAAGTTCACAAAACTCCATAATAGCTTGGATCTACGAAACCTGTATCATAGAAAAATCGAACTTCGAAACAAGGAAAGTAACATATTTCATTAGAGATTATCCATTGCTAATTTACAAACTTTAATGAGTTCAAATTAAACTCTTTGAACTATCGTTATCAGGGGCAGACCTACATAGTGGTCAGGGTGGGCGGCCGCACCCCTTGAAAAAAAAAATTTAGTGTATATTTTAGGCAAAAAACCTGACCGCACCTCTTGAAAATATGGTTGAACACCTCATCCGCACCCCCAGCAAATAATTTATGGGTCCGCCACTGATCGTTATCCACACACGTTTTGAATATGTTGGATCCCTACCGCAATTTGCGTATGTTAGGTGATTTTGAAATATTCAACTTAGTAATTACTTTTTTACGATAATGTTTTAGGTTTTAGTATAAATTTTGTGATTCAACATTCTTACACCTACTTTTTTTTTTGCAGTTTAATGGTCCCGTCGTAACGTACGAGTCCTATGTAGTAGTGTATAACTAAAATATAAAGTCATATATGATAGTGTATATGGCATAACTATGATTTTTTTTTCTCAACATATCTTAAAAATTCAAGATGTAATCCACCATTTCCATAAAAAAATATACTTTTGTTTTTAAAAAGTAAAAACTTATATTCCAATGCTTTCCAAGTGTTACTTCTGATCCAACGTCTACGTTACCATATAATAATAACAATAACAATAATTAACAAACCAAAAAGAAATATTGAACCCCTTTAAATAGGTCATCTACATGCAACACAATGTTGTATCCTTTCTCCACCACCACCTCCCATCGTTAAACACAACCTTCCGGCGGACGTTGCCGCCGCGTTCAAATATGTCAATGGCTTTGCATATCGCGTTTATCGTCACCACGTTGCTAGCGGCCGCAGCCCCAATCAAAGCGACCTACGATTCACAAGATGACCAAATAAAGTGTGGTGGTTGTCCTTGTAACAATCCTTGTTACACTACCAGTCCTCCACCGCCACCACCATCACCGCCGCCACCCAAGACGCTGACTCCAACACCCGGGCTGGTCAACCCATGTCCTCCACCACCAATTACTGGAGGCGGATCTGGGATGGCCCCTCCCGGGTACATTTACATTACTGGGCCGCCGGGAGATGTTTATCCCGTCAACCCATTTTTCTCCGGTGGGTCCCACCGCAACTTATGGGCTATGCCACGGCTGCTTGCGTTGCTTGGTGTACTGAGCATGATGATTGTTTATTGAATTCAGTGTGTTTAAGATGTGTCTTCAGTTAACTAGTTATTAAGTAGTCCCAAAGACGACATGGATTAAAAAGAAATTTGTTGGTTAAGTGAAGTATCTTTTTTATACATTATTTGTATCATTTTCAACAATTGTTCAAATAAATAACTCTATAATTACTTAATTAGAGCCGATAGATGAAAAATCGACTTCTCAAATCATGACAGAAATAATCGAATCAATTGAAAAACCAATATTAGGTTATGATTTTTTTTGATAACCGATTTATTGTTATGCAAGTACACATGACAGAATTAACTGAAGTGCCGAACCGAACCGATCAGACCTTTGCTCCTGCTCGGTTTGTTTACAAACCGATCCGAACCGAACCGAGCGTTTTTTCAACCGAGCCAAAGTCGAGCGAGCGTCTTTCGATCCGAGCATTTTTCGAACGAACGTCGAGCGAGTATCGAGCGTCGCAGAATATAAAAGGAAAGTGACAATGGGAGTGCTAGTTATTAGAATAAAGTGTAGTTTTCGTCCCTGATGTTTCGTCCAATAGAACAAAAGTAAAAATTTAACAAATAATAAGGAATACAAAAACACTCAACTAGTTCTATCGAGATTAACTAAGCGGGAAGATAAATCGTCGACCGCTTGAAACATACCCTTGTTCTATTGGAAGTTTGAAATTTAATGAATCAATTGAAGCAAAACCCTGACGAGTTTGCGTCTTGGCGAGTAGCGATGGAGAAATCGAATAACGATGGTGAATGGGGGGTTTTGATTAGGGTCTTGCACTTCTGAATCAAATGGCAGATTGAGACTTGAGTATTGATCGACGTTTCACATTTTAGTATTTGAAAATTTTCAAATACTCAAATGGACATTTAAGTATTGGATAATGGACTATTGGTATTAGATTTCAATTCTAATTACTTAAATGAGCTCTATTTGGATATTGGACCAAACATTGTTAATGTTGGTCTCTAGTATATATGTATATATATAAAATAAATCGAGCCGAACCGAACTGAGCGGATCTTTGCTCGTGCTCGGTTCGTTTACAAACCGAACCGATCCGAGCCGAGCATTTTTTAATCGAGCTGAATCGAACAAGCAAATTCCGAGCATTTTCCGGGCGAGCATCGAACGAGCGTCGAGCGCCGAGCAATTTGAACCGCCCTAAACCACACTAACATTAAAACCAACACCATATTCTTTTCACAAGATATGAAGTGTCGAAATAGTTTGTTACATAATTTTAAATTTAAATAATATATTAGTTGAAGCTTATTATTCTTTATAAATAATAAGGATTGTTACTATGTTATTTGACACGAGATAACATAGTCTAAAGCCAACGGTTAACTGATGAATAACTAAAACTAAAATACCATCTTTCTCAATAACTGAGTTAACCAAACCGTTTATAGCCAAAACCAAATGGTTATAAAAGCCGATAATCGGTTGTATATAGGTTCGATTTTGGCCCATAACAAAACACACTCGCGTTCACGTGTACTTGTATCATTTTTCAACCAACAAATACATATAAATTGTACGTATATAGTTATAATTTAATTTATTTAAAATCTACTTTTTTTTGTGAACAGCCAATAAATCAATCTCGAGCACTCTCAGGGCACCTACTGGACAAACGGAGTACTCCGAGAGAGTAACCCGAGTTGTCCACCATCAATTTCGGGAAAAACCCGATAAGTGATAACCCACCCGCTCGTAGGCACGACGGTAAAATTACCAGTAAAACCCATTTGGCTTAAGGATCGAACCCAGGTTTCCCTGGGTCTCCTATCACTGCCCACGAGTGCCTCACTCCTTTTTTACAAACTTGAGTTTTCAAAGAAGAACTCAAATCCTCCTACAAATCTACTTTTGAATTTAAAGATGCATACATTATAATTTGTGCCAACCATGGTGTAAACCTCGAACAGGTTCAATATTTTTTGGGATTGAGGCTATACTTGCGTTGATCAATTAAATGAAGAACAAGATCCAAGGAAAATAATATTATGATAGAATTCGGAAATATGACATTTAAGTTTTAATTTTTCATGTTTTAGTATAACAACTACTGTTGTAGTAATCGCTAGTCGTTGGTTGGGTGGTGGATGGAGACTAGCGATTAATCGGAAATAATTGAAATTAATCGAGATAAGTTGTGATTAATCGACGCCTAGTCGGGATTTTTAAAACCATGATCACAACATCAACCCATGCAAAAACCCGGGCGGCAAACACAAACAACCAAAGGGAAACATTACATCAGAAGGAATTTACACCAGTTCGTCTAAGAAATAGAGTTATATCTAGATCTAATTTTGAACCACGGAAACTCACTAGATTTAATCTCCGCACAAATGTCTTCAACCTCCCCGTGTTGTTAGAAATATTTTTATCAGTCCTAGCTTTCCATAAACTCCAACATGCCACAATAATAATAATACCATGCAATGCCTCTTCAATCGGCCACTAGACCAATCGTAAGTTTACATCAACGGAAAATCAAATGTCTTGTTATCTACGGTGGCCACTATACGTTTGTGTTTGTATTAAGGTGCAATTAAAAATATCATGAAACCCTCTCAAGTTTTATGGTTTAACAAACATCAAATCCTTTCAAAATTCCACTTGATAACCAATATTTTATTCACCTTTATCTTTAACTTAAACACGTCGTAGCTCTTTACAAATCTCTCATAAGTTATATACTTGTACGCTGTGCTATATTAGAAAACCGCTTCATATTTATATATATATATCACCGCGTTAATATTAGTCATAGGTATATAGAAGTAGACGGCCGGATGAGAAATTTTCATTTTTCCCACTCTTCTTAGGCGAAATCCGTTTTAACTTGAACCGTCTCCTATATGTGTGCACGCATGCAGACGCTTATTTATCTATCATACGTATGTTAAGAGTTGTAGAGAAACGAGTTTTACAAGTGTGTATGGAGAAGTAGAGAACCCTTATGATACAGGCCCAAGTGTAGAAAACCAAGCCATGACATTTCTGAAGGCCCATGATCGAGCTACCAAGAGTGATTTAAGAAAATGACCATAACTTTTGCTACGGGTCCAAAAACGCACTTTAGTGGGAGTTACGGGCAATTTTGTGTTTTTTTTTCATGTTTTATGCACTTTGTTTTTGGGCTTGTGTTTGACCCAATGCTTTTTATTGGCCCGTTTCGAATTTCTCTTCTTATTTATGTTCATCTCTCATGTAATTCGGATAATCGTTCATCAATTTTGCAATAATCCATTTTGCCATTTCGAATTCTCTGCCTTTTGGGTTGAATTTGGGGGTTTGCGAAAGTTCATCACGGGTATTCACAGAATCAACGTGATCAATTCTTCATTATCATTTGACACGCTATATCACCTTCCAATTCCAAAGAGGGTCAAGTCCCCTTTTATAGAGTTGATTATAAGTAGCAATGGTGGGCCAACCTATATCGGGCCTAGACCTATTGGGCCAAGTCCAATATACACGGTTTTGACTTTTTGTGGAGAGCAAAACGTGAAGACCGGTCACGTTAGCCGGCCCGCCACCACTGTCCCGGTGATGTGGGGGGCGTCCCCCTCGACTGTTTTGCAGCGACCTCCCGCGTCAGAGACTAACGTTTAGAGGCGAGAGGGCAGGAGCTAACTCAAATGGGTAGAGCAGGGTAGGCCCGGGATTCGAACCGCCGCCTTATGGAGAGCAAACTTCCCCCACTCTAGCCACTGAGCTGCGCCCCTGAGGACGGTTTTGACTTTTTGTAACAAAGGTACGCAACATTGTAACGTGCATAGTTTTTACAATATCCTTCTTCACAGTTGCTCTTTAATTAAATAGTATTAAAGTGATAGACATATGATTGAATTTTTGAGTGACAACTGTCCCAAGGTTTCTAAACATGTGGCCTTGTACTCTTGTTCACCAACGTTAATGATGGGTGCATGTTTATGGAGCCATTCAATGTTGGCATTGCAAGTAACAATTGAGACCTACGTTGTTGGGTTGTTTAAGGGCACCAGTCTGTGTTACGTTCATGCCAAGCGAGCGTACGTGTGACCATCTTGGCATCTTCTCCACGGACATTCTGGCAAGCCGAATCAAGGGGTGGGGGACGTGATAGGTGATGTGGTTATAAACAGTGGCGGACCCAAAAAAATGTTTAACTTGCGTTAGCTCTTTATGGTGCTCGGGTGTCTATTAACTCGACGTCTGAATTTATGGTTTGGGTTAGGACAGGTCACATAAATAACGATGGCTTGTTGTTACTACTGGTAAAACTAAGAGCTACAATTACGTTTTTGAGGCCCGTCCATGGATACAAACACAAGGGGAACCTTAATTTTTTTTTTTTTTGTTTGTTTTTTTGTTATTACATTTCAAATTTCAAATTTCAAGTTTGATGCAAAGCTTTGATCAACATAAGTTACCAGGGTTGTACTTAACATAAGAATTTTTATAAAATTTTCTGCATTTTTTCAAGTGTGGGCAAAAAATTAAACCAGCTATCAAACATATTTACTGAGCAATCCATCTAAAAAAATGAAGCACCAAAAAGGACATCAATTTGCTAATATTTTTGGCTCGCGTGACGATTACATGAGGCCTCGAGTGAGTGATTGGCTTTAAGCTACCCGTTACCATAATTCTGCGATTGAAGGAGGAGTCGAGGAGATTAGCGATGTAATAAATTAAAATTAATAGACGATAGGCAAAAACCTTTAAACGCCTTAGGAGGGGAGGTCTTCGTTGCAAGTCTCACAAACAACAAGAAATAAAAGAAATTTTCCGTTCAAAAAAGAAACAAGTTAACTATTTATGTCAATAAAACTAGAACACTTCTTTGGTAATAAATTCATGGTTTCTTGTATATTGACCAACAATAATTTGTCTATTCAAATATATTTGAATATAGAGGTGTAACCGAATTACAATATAGTTAGATATAAAACGTTACTATTTTAATCTTCAAACTAGAAATATAATGATGACTAACAAAATTAAAGATAAAATGAACAATCAAATAATCCTAATTGTTAGTTCATACCGAATGACCCCTAATTAGTGGTGCACAAAAACCCGAACCTGGACCCGGACCCGAAAATAAAACCTGGAACCGGGTGTTATAAAACCCGGGTTTTTTTATACCCGAACCCGACCCTACCCATAGGGTAGGGGTTGGGTATGCATTTCTGTTATAAAACCCGAACCCGGAACCGGGTTTTTTATACCCGTTTACAACCCGGGTTTTACGAGTACCCGGTTTCAACCCGAACCCGGAACCGGGTTTTTTCAATACCCGGTCCGGGTTTCCTAATACCCTGTTCAGGTTTTTTCGTTTTTTTTTGTGTTTTTTCGAGTTTTGTACCTTGGTAACGGCTATATAGCTGTTAGAAAGTGTATTATGATCATTTGTTTGGTTTACATTGTATCTCTATACCCTATAAAAGGGGTCTTTGATGACGAACAATAAACGAAGACGATCAAGTTATTCGAAGCTATCTATGTTCATCATCTTATTCGATCCGGTTCAATAATTATTTAGGCGTCATGTATTTCTATGTTTTATGAAATAAAAGGTTTTGCATTTTATATTTCAATGATTTATCCAAAAAAAATGAATACCCGATGTATACCCGAACCCAACCTGGTCCATACCCGACCGAACCCGAAAATAGGGTATTATAATACCCGGGTATTAGAAAACCCGACCCGAACTCTACCCGAACCCGGGTATATAGGGTATACATTTTTTATATAAAACCCGGACCCGACCCGGGTATTGTCAATACCCGATTTTGTAGAACCCGATCGTACCCGAACCCGGTTCCATACCCGAAACCGGGTATTCAAAAAACCCGATTTGTGCACCACTACCCCTAATGATGTTCACCTCTAGCCTTTAAGAATTTAAACTAGGTTGGGTCCCGGCACAATGAACTATTTGTAGGGCCTATAATTTTTTATTTTAAATTTGTAACTTTTGGCACTATTCCTTTTTAACAATAAGTGTGACAATATCATAAAAACACTAGCGAGACGCTAGACAAAAATACAAAAAAGTTTACTACCTACGGATATATGATAGAGAGCAACACCACTTCGACCACAAAATATTAAATTCAGCTATATGTTTCATCCAATTTAAAGATAGAAGCATGATTTCATCTGTAATCTTTGAAGACATCGAATCTCCCTCCTAAAAAGTAAGAAGCTTTTAGCGTTCCAACTCAACCAAAAAAATATAAATTCAAATAATACATCTAATTTTCTTTCAAATGTGTTCATATTTCATTCATGTGTTTGAAAGATATGTTTCTGGCTAGAAACGTTTTTAACTTCTTTTTTATATTTAGATTTTTATTCAAACCTTATTTATCATCATGAGATGTTAAATGAAGATATAAGCGATCACACTTGGGGAAAGTTATGCATAACGTTGAAAACATATTGTGTCACAAAAGAAATAATCAAAACATCATAAAAGATGTACCAGACTACCGGTAGGGTTGCAAACGAATCGAACGGACACGAACACGAATAAGACCTTGTTTGTTGAGAAATATATGTGTTCACGAACTTTTCATGAACACTTACCGAACGAGATTTTATGTTCGTGTTCATTTGTGAAGGAGATGAACTTGTTCGTGTTTGTTTGTTAATTTTATGTAGCGAATGAAAACGAACGTTGATGAACACAAATGAGCACAAACTAATGTTTATGAACACGAATGGAAACAAATGTACACAAAAAGCGTTCATGAAAAGAATATATACACCGACAATTATTAAATATTTTATATGTCGGAATTTTGAAGTATTTAAATAAAATATAAAAACTAAAAACACTAATTAACTACCAAACACAAACGAACACGTTACCGAGTGTTCACGAACATAAATGAACGGACACGGCCTCTATTCATGTTCGTTCATTTAACTGGATGAACGAAATTTCTTGTTTGCGTTCGTTTGTTTGTTTAATAAACGAATGAACACAAACAAACTTCTTGCCGAACGAATCACGAACTGCTCATCAAACGTTTGGATTCATTTTCAATCCTATGTAGAAGTATGATCAACAAAAAATAAAACTTTTCCATCCTTCTCATCATGACTTTATATGACATTATTTTTTATTTTTATTCATAGCATGTTATATATATAGAGAGAGAGGGAGAAAATAAGATCTAAATAAGAACCAAGAGAATAAAAGTAACCATAAAAGTACATGCTAATTCACATACTAGTTACAACTACTCTATTTATATGTAAAGATTGGTAGAAGGTCAAATGAGCCCACATGAAAGTTAAAACGATCAACTTTCGAGTCACATGCAAATCCCTATACATGTAGATATCATCATCACATGAGTCGGGACCATTACTCAATGTAATTATCATATCATATATGCATTAAAATTTAATGTTATGGTTTAAACCTTTTTATGATTTTATTTTGACTTTCCACCAACATTCATATATGAATAGTACATGTGAATTAACATGTGATATTGTGGTTCTCATGATTCCAGCCTCTCTAATGGTTCTTATATAATAATATATGGATAATCTGTGACAATATGTATTCTAAATTTATCTTTGGCTATACCAAACTTTCAAAACTTTTGTTTTGTTGTATCAAATGACCCGAAACAAGTTGCTTGTTGGCAATTTGGCATGACGCAACATATATTTGCTTTTAATTATTTTTAGGCTTAACTAATTATCAAACACGTTCTAAACACTTGATTTCTTTTCTTCTTCTCCGACATTCACATTCTTTTTTTTTTGAATAGCCGACATTCACATTCAAACAGCCCCAACCCTAACACAACCACACGCCCACCACCCCCATCCCACACCGACGCACATGTTTTCCTTCCATCATTGCAACTTTCTGACACTATTGACCAACACCCTCCCCCCCCCCCCCCCCCCCCCCCCCCCCCGGCTATTTCTTTGTGACCCTTCTTTTTCCTCCACCGTATTTACCTACTCATTATTCATCTCAAGCTAAAAATAATAGGTTTAAAACTTTTTCAAATATATGATTCCTTTTATTTTGAGCTAAGTTTAGATCAAGTTTTTTCAATCTAAAACGGAATTCAAAAAAATTTTATTTAAGAAAATAATAGAAAAATGGAATGACCCATATTTGATTAATGATGTGATATGGGGTATAAAGATTAAAAATATTGGTATTGAACTCTTTATCAATATCCATATAATTACACCAAAAAAATACATTTTTTTTTCTTATTTTCAATTAAATAATATTTCTTTATACCTTTATCATTACATGTTTCTCCCTCCTCCATTGACAACCACTTTCAAAAATATTAAACAATCATACGGGATGAACATAGTTCTCGTATATTTATAGATGACCCAATAATTTTTTCTCTCTTTTTCATTTACAACCACTCACCACCATTTATTGTAATATAACTATTTTTTTCTCTCTCTTTGATTCACAACCACGCACCACAATTCATTATAATATAATTCACTTATATAAATATAAGAAATCTATTGTAAATGCTCTTAGATAATCGAATACAATCATACAATAAGATAGAAGTTGTAGAATTTTATTATATAAATTTGACCTACATTTATATGGAAAAAAAGAGCTTGAATTCAGAGGCGTCTCTGAGAATTCACGTACCCTGTTCGAGCTTGAAAAATATGTCCTTCCGAAATGTTCTATTATTATTTAAAAAAAATCAAATTAGTATTGCGTTTAATAAACCTAATGCAAGTGGGCTAACTTCTAAACCATAAAAAGTGATTTGTAAATAGACATATATTGGAACTGGTATGTGTTTACTAATTAAAAAAATAACATATATATATATATATATATATATATATATATATATATATATATATATATATATATATATCGAATTTTTTTTTAAATTGCGTGCCTCTCGAAATTACGGGCCTTGTGCGGAGGTCCTCCCCGCACACCCATCAAAGCCGCCCATGCTTGAATTGAATATGACTTTTACATGGAAAATGTATGTATGTATTTATTTAATTAAAAGAAAAAGAAGTAGGAAGTGTTTTGTTCCTAGCAATTGTCATTGTCAAGCACCACCACAATGGTCCCTCCGGCCACCATCTATGCCACCATGTCCGTCGTTCACCCTACATGGAGACTGACTTTTTCCTCAACTTCAACTATATATTTATTACCTACAATTTTACGTAACATCCCCTCCCCCATTTTTTTTTTGTCTTTTCTAACTTAATTGGTTTCTCTAACCATTTTCATTGGAACATGATCACTCCACAATAAGAATTCCATTGCATTGCATTTTATACGGACAAATCCTCAAAAACATTTATATAGACATTTACACGGCTCATTTTGAGTAGAGTATTGTTACAATTGTAATAAACTAGTAAATTACCCGTGAGTTGCCGCGACGTTCTGTAAAAAAAATACGTTAAAATGTGGACCAACTAAAAGCGTCAATAAAAATAAGCACGGAAACGTTTTATATTTGACTCAGCTCATTTCTGGAAAAAAAGAAAAATAAAATAAAATCTACGTCAAAACGTAGACCCATACTTATATAAAAATAAACACGTAAAACTCGATTACAAATCTTTAGAAAGTTAAATGATTGTAAGTGTCATTACTGAAAGTTGAAGGACAAAAATATAAAAAGTACAAAAAGACAAAAGAAAAAAAAAAGGGAAAATAGCAAAATGGCCAAGAATGGGTCAACTTTTCCATATTAGCCAACTCAAACGTCTTGGGGAGACGTTTGAAACATGTGCAAACGTCTTGGCGTCTCACCAACCAAAAGCTGCCACGTGTCCGACAGAAAAGTCAGACGTCTGGACGTCTTGGCTGGACGGCTTGAGACGTTTCGTTATGGCTTGCCATTTATCCAGACGGCTTGAGACGTTTCCGGATGGCTTGAGCCATTTAACTGTATTTAGCCGGCTACATCAGCTCTAGCCGGATAAGACGTTTTGTTGTACTTATTGAAGACGCTTTGTACGATTTTAAGACGTTTTGTACGAATTTAAGACGTTTTATTAGCAATTTAAGACGTTTGAGTTGTTTTTTTTATTTTAACACATTTGTTGCAATTATTTAGATGGAACCCTTATATAAGATTCAAAAAGTTTGTTTGTTTTTAGTAAATATCTCACAACATGAGGGTGAGGTTTGTTGTTTATACTGGGGGGAAGTGGGATGTCATTAACGGAAACATTGAGTATGTTACTGATGGCGATTCAAGGAGACGTGGTTTAGAAGTTGAAACATATCATTCATATAATAGTTTTGTAAACTATGTTTCTAACATGTGTGATATTCCAAACATTACACGGTTGTCATACCGGATGTCTACGTTTACTGATCCGATCGATATAATTAATGATCGAGATGTTAGATTTTTATTTGATTTGGCGATGCAGAATCCTTTTGAATTATATAAATTATATGTTATTCAAGAGTCTGATGTTGGTTCCTCTGGTTTTTCTTCTTTAAACAACTTCAAAGCTCCAGATCTAAATATTTCAGTAAAAGAAAGTGTTGATGTTTTAAACGATGAGTGTCCTATTTTAGAAAATAATTTTGAAAAATCATCCACGTCTAACAACGAATCAGGTTCTTTATCTATAGTGTTTGAGGCCGGTCATATATTCAATAACAAAGAAGAGATGAAGCTTGAGTTGGGAAAGAAATGTTTGTTAGAGCATTTCGAGTTTAAAGTTGATAGATCATCTAAGACACGGTATGAAGTTTCATGCATGGGTGATGGTTGTGAATGGCGATTTAAGGCATATGCTATTCCTTGTGGTAGTTTATGGTTTGTTAAACATATGAACGATAAACACACCTGTTCGAAGACGCAAACACACCCACATTTCCGTTAGGCTAACCCAAAGGTTTTGGGTCACTTTTTAAAGGAACAACTAAAAGACAGTGGTAGGATATATCGAGCGAAAGAGATTGTCAAAGATTTTAGACAAAGGTTCGAGGCTGAGATAACAAACCTTCAAGCTTGACGTGGTAAAAGCTATGCACTTGAACTTCTACAAGGAACAACCCGAGACTCTTTTGCCGAACTACCAATATACTGTTACAATTTGAAGCTTGCAAATCCTGGAAGCGTTACTCACATCTTGGTTGATGAGCAGAGTCGTTTTGAAATGGTTTTTGTTGCTTTAGGTGCTGCGGTAATTTACACATTTTCTTTTGTACTTGCTCTTATTTTTTTAAAGTAACATGGGTTTTGCTCTTATTTCGTTTTCATTAATTTTCAGATTCGTAGCTTTATGATTAATCTAAGACCTGTCGTTATCATTGACGCGGCACACCTAAAGGGTGAATTTAAAGGGACGTTGTTTTTAGCAGTGGGCATGGATGGAAATAATCAGATTTTACCACTTGCTTATGGCATTGGAAAATCAGAGGATGGTGAATCTTGGACATGGTTTCTCTCAAAGCTTAGAGACTGTGTTGGTGAAATAGCAGATATGGCGATCATTTCGGATAGGGCGAATTCTATACATGTAGGTGTTAGAAACGTGTTTCCACGTGTGTACCACGGGTTGTGTTGTCGTCATTTAATGATGAATTTACGTTTGCCGTCGTCTAAAAAAAAGAGTACGAGGCACTATGGTGGAAGACATGTAAATCTTATCGGATGTCTGACTTTAACGAGTCATTCAATGCTTTGTGTCTTGCTGTTCCTAGAATACGCCAGGTTTTAACAAATATTGGGTTTGGTAGATGGGCAAGAGCTCATTGTCCTGGCAATCGATACCACTATATGACATCTAATAGTGCGGAGTTTATTAACTCTTTGTCTAGATTCTCGCGTAAGATGCCGATAACGCAACTTATCGAATTCTTCCGCGAGTCTGTACAAAAATGGTTTTATGACCGTCGACTACAGGGCATGCAGGAGAGCCATTCACTGACTCAGTGGGCACAGAAGAAAATTTTAAAGAAAATTGAAGGGTCTAGAACCTGGACTGTTGCAGGCATCCGGGTAAACAGTTTTGTTGTTGAAGACGGTGGGAAAAGGGGTGTAGTTGATTTTTTGAATCGTTCGTGTAGCTGCCGTGTCTGGCAAGTTTCTGGTCTACCTTGTGGGCATGTGATTGCTGTTTCAAGATTTTTGGGTGAAGCTGATTGCAGTCATTATGCATTCTCGTGTTATTCAAACGAAGTATACAAAAAAACGTATGAAGAATCGATTAATCCTCTGCCTCATAGGTCTGAATGGGTGATACCAGAAGGCCTTGGTAGTGTATTACCCCCGCATATTACAAAACGTCAATCTGGCCGTCCAAAAGAAAACACCTGAATCTTGTCTCGTGGGGAAGAACCTGTTCCGGTATATTGTTCGCGGTGTCGAACATACGGACATGTTCGTGACGTTTGTTTAGATCCAATGAAATCACAGATTTGTTCACAAAAATCATCAGGTAAAGGAAAAGGGAAAGAGACAGAAACCCAGAGTCCAACGGATGACATTTTTCCATCTTATAATTTAGCAGATTTTTAATAATAGCTTAGTTTTTTTATGTTTTATTTAGGAAAATCATGTAACAAATTATGTAACCGCAATAGTAATTAGTACTTTTAATTTATATATGAATTAAATTTTACAATGCGTACGTCCAACCATCAAAAATTACTTGGTGTGTAGCGCCCGGCGTAGAGTTCATCAGCCATGTAGCGTCTATATCTGACACAAGCATCCTGCATGTTTACTTCGTTCCATGTTAATGAACGGTTGTTAACTAGATTTTCCAATAGCATACATATGATAACACCTGAGTTTCGACCAATATGAGCTCCGTGGTCAGGCCACACAACATCCCCGCAATACTCTAAGGCTTCTACACGATCTTTCCCTGATTGTTGCCAGTATGATATACGTCCCAGAAACCATACGAATGGAGATTCAAATTCTAAAAGAATTTGATGTATTTTCCTGTGTATGCAAAATCCTTCTCCGCAATTACTTAGGTTACAGTTATCGGGAAAATATGCATATATTTTCAGCGAACGCATATTTATTTTTAGAAGTAACCAGTGGTTTTCGCTGTGCGCTACGGGCATGTAAATCTGCAAAAATTTGAAACGTAAATAAGCCCAAGAAAAGGTATTATTTTCAGGGAATTTTTTTTAAAGTTACAAATTTTTTAAAAAATCAATATTTTTTTAAAACAAATATTTAAAAAAAATCAATATTTTTTTATAAAACATAAAATACAGAAACTTTATTTTTAAATTTATTAAAAAACGTACAAGGTCTTCAAATTTATAAAAAGCGTACATTCCGAATAATAATATTTCACAATGTACCGTATCCACGTCCCAAAAGGGAGGAAAAAATTCTTTTGAACCGTCTCCATATCCGTAGGCCTCTCTATTTTGTTCTATTATCATGTTAAAAAAGGTAGGAGGGACAACTGTCCACCGATAATCATTTGACGGCATCGCCCTTAACCGTCTGTGAAGCTCCCGTTGATACATAAGCTTGTTGCACCATGCATTGATATGCTAAGAAAAATATGGTAAACGTTTGACAAAAAAAAAATAACACTATCATTAACATGAAAGGTATTTCAACGGTACCGTTTCCTGAATAAATCCGTTTCCACAAAATCCAAGTAATCGGCCCCACCATTCTTTTCCGAGAGGTGTTTTACCCATGTAGGTTGAGTAGCAAGTTGGAGTATCACCGTCATAGTAAAACTCTAGAATATTTGGTGACCAATGTTCAAACCGATCATTTTGGTTTATCCAAATGGTGCGTTGCACGGAATGAGGAATGTTTGAGTAAGACATCCGGTGTGACATTATTGACATAGTGAGGGCACACATATATATACACACATGTTGACAATGAAAATAATTAATATAAAATATAATATTCAAAATACAAATAATTCTGTTTTATAAAATATAAATTAATACAAATCATTGAATTTATCAATATCGTCCTCTTGTATCTCGTTGACTAGTTCTTTAGGAATAAGCGAGTTGTAGAAAAGTATCAACATATGGCGCCTCATCCTTGTAGCCGTTATGCTTGTGTCTTCACCATCATTTAGTGGTTTTTTGTTAATCAACCGGTCTAGAAATATACAAACCCAAACCCCACAGTCCCCTAATGTTCCTGACTGTTGTGGCACATCATCTGCATATACTATTTCAAACGGATACTTTAACGTTAAAGGTTTGTTGTCATAGTAACCATGCAAACGAAGCCAATGGTCAAAAACAAAATTTATGTGGCAAACCACTTCCGTTCTTCCTTTTTCAAATTCTCGCATACCCATCAAGCTACCAAAAAAAAACAAGCATTGATTAAAAGTCATACCTTTTGAGAGTAAAACTATTAAATAATCAGCGTTTATAAATTTTTACCTGTCGTAAATAGTGAGGGTCTGGTTAACCAGGTTGAAAACTCATAAAAACCAGTGAAATGATGGTATATATAACGGTACATACACCTCGTCAACGCTAAATATCCGAGGAAAAGGCTCTACAACCCCGTTGAAGTAACATTCGAACTTCTGATCTAAAGTTTGACAATGCATCTGGAAATACGGGGGTAAAATGGACCAATTGTCGGATGGATTTCTTGAATTATACATGTGTAGCATCCATCCAAAAAGGTGCTGTCATAAGTTTGGACAATTTTAGCGAAAGTTTATAGGAAACTATAGTATATTTAGTATCAACAAATTTACCTCATCGCTTAACCAGCCAGTCCCGTCAGTGCCTAGCAAGGCCGCCCAGAAATCAGGACCAACATAGCCGCCTGCAGTGAGTGTTAGTTGTCTAACGCCGCTAGTTGGTGCCCATTTTTTTATCTTTTGAAATAATTTATCTTCATCATTTGCTATCTTTTTTGGCTTCCGCTTGAGGTTTCTGTAAACTGCAAACGGTGATAGCACAACCTTGGCGGGCTTCACAAGCCTTTCGGACCGCCTCACTTTAATCATCTCCGGATCCTCATCCTACAATTACATTATTTAACAGGTAAATTAACAAAACGTACATGGATAACAAAAATAAACTTATACGCAGGCCAAACTTACGGCTTCTTCGGCAACATTTTCTAGATTTGCAGACACATGATACAATTCCTTATCGAAGTTAAAATAGGAACAAGCTGCCGCCTACAAATTTAAAAAAAATGTTAGAAACATTTTCAAATAAATTTATTTTTTAGATTTTTATAACCAAATAAATGGGTTACATTATCATCTTCTTTTTGCGATTGGTCCATCGGTGTTCGTATGTGGCTTGGAGTATTAACCGGAGCCATACGAAAAAGTTTGCAACAACTCCGACTTGAGCATGTCAGTCAACGCCCGGTTGTTTGAGTACATCGTTTGCAACAACTCTGAGTTGAGCATGTCAGTCAACGCCCAGTTGTTTGATAACATCATTGACTGAAATTTAGAGACAAGTTGCTCTTCGGAATAAAATCCTGATGAAAACTGACCAGGACCAGCATCCCGTTGCAAGTCAGCCGTGTTTAACGGAATATCATCCGTCTGAACCGGTATTTCAGGTGCAAATCCCTGCATTTGAGGCACCTAAACTTCATCATCGCCGAACAAGTTGGCAATGTAGTCCTTCTGTGGCTGGCCGTAGTTTTGACTCGGGCCGATTGGATTATGAATTGGAGGGGGTAATTCAGTCGCCATAGCAGGATTAAAAATTTGACGTTCAGGTTCCAAATAATCCGAGCTTGAAATATACCAGTGTGTCTCGGCCTCAAACATAGTTGGTAGTATGAAGTTTAGCGGTTTATATTCGCGTATCTAACAGATTGAAAACGAAACATTTTACAAAAACAATGTTAAAAACTAACAAAGGTTCAAACTGTTAACGATTGGAAATTTTATTTTTTTAATTTTATAATTTTTTTAAAAACTAACAAAGGTTCAAACAGTTAAAGGTTGTAACTGTTAAAATGTTTAATTTGTTTTTATAATTTTATAATATAATTTTTAAAAAAATTATAATTTGAAACTAATAAAGGTTGAACTCTTAACGGTATGAAAATTTATTTTTATAATTTTTTTAATTTTATAGGTTGAAACTGTTATCGGTTTTTAAAATATTGTTATTTAAAATTATAAAAGTTTATAAAATAGCAATTTACCTTTATTGCATTCGCTAAGATGCCATCAACACTACCCTTCATCAGTCTTTGTCCTTCTTTCCATCCTAAAAATCTCGGAATGGTCTGAGCATTGAAATACCCCCTCCTCTGTTTGAATTCCGGAAATACCTCTAGAATCCACATCTGTAAATGCATTACATATTTACCAGCTATTAGTATACAAATTAAAACGAACATTACACTTAAAATATAAAATATATTTAATATATATATGATTTCTCAGGTACCTTAAAGGGCCAAACAAAGCCATCTAACGAAAAACCCTTCGCGTCTTCCTTTTGACGAACGTGCATATCATACACGTTCGTATACGTGCTCTCCCAAAAATAATTACCCCATGGATATTGGTTAAACTCATTCAGATTATCCACCAGGTGTAACAGTTTAATATCGATTGCATTTGAATCCTGCAACCCTAAAAACCCTTGACCCAAAAGCATCAGTAGACATATCCTTGTGCAATCTTCGTCACTATATCGCATCGGACCTTCAAACATATCTCTAATTCGTTTGAAAGCAATACGTTCACGGCCCGGGAAATGACGGTTTTTAAATGAGTCAGGGTGGTCAATCGGGATCCAGTTAGTGGACCCAAACCTTAACCCCGTTATTAGACAAAATTGTTTCGGGGTAAACATTAAAATTTCTTGGCCTAGGCGATATGTAATCCCTAATCTGGGTGTAGGTGTATGCACTTGTAATTGTGCAACACCGAGTAAGAGTAGACTATCACATATAACACACTTAATATCCAAATAAGGCCCAAAACATGTCTGCCTAATCTTGGATTCAATAGATGCCGTCATTCTTTTGTTCATAGTCTTTACTATATTCCATTTTTGACGAACTTTGATCTTTTGGACCTTGTAAAGTAACAAATGAAACAAAAAAAGATAACAGTAAATATACTAAAATACTAAAACACTATAATAAAGAAAAAAAAGACATAAAGTATCACCGCTAAACTTGGGAGAAGATTTGATCCAACGTCTTGCATGACATGATCAGGAGGTTGCATGTGCTCTTGACCACCCAATGGTGGGAAACCGTAGTAATTTGGATCCATTTTCAGTCAACGGGCAACGTGGTTGTTCGGAATTTCTTCGGATCTTCAATGTGGTCTGGTCTTCAACGCGGGTCGGGTCTTTGGTCGTCGGGTATTTCTTCGGATCTTCAATGGTCTTCGGATCTTTCTTGAAGGTGGTCCTAAAGGAGAGAACGTGGTCCCCGAAGACGTTTGACGGTGGAAATGAAACACATGAACCCACACTCTCAAAGTCAAAACATGTTCCACGACACGTGTCACGCGATGGCTACACGGGGACCCAAAGTGGAACAACGGGGACCCAAAGTGGAACACGTGTCGTTCATCAAACGTCTCAAATGTGGGAAACGTCTCAAGAAGTGGGAAACGTCTTAAACGTCTTAACACGCCACGTGTCAATCCCTGAGACGTCTTAAATCTCGTGAAACGTCTTAAATGTACTGAAACGTCTAAAAATATCTTGAAACGTCTTAAAATGTGCTGAAACGTCTCTGCATGAATGCCACGTGTCGTACTGAAACGTCTTAAAATGTGCTGAAACGTCTCTGCATGAATGCCACGTGTCCGAAACGTCTCTGCATGTTGAAACGTCTCTGTATTGACGAAACGTCTCTGCATGCTGAAACGTCTCTGTATTCTCATTTATTGATAATTTTTTTTTTAATAAATAGCAATGGGATTCCAATAACAATTTTTCACTTTAAGTATAGTATTTGAGTACATTTCTGGAGCACGCAAAAATGTCTGAAACAAATAAAAATGATGTATACTGCTCTCAATCAGCAAACAAATCATCATCTTGGGTTCTCAAAAAATGGAGAACTAACAAGGGTGAAAGTTCTTCTGAAGTTCCACAACGAAATGATTCAGAACAAAGGCACTTTGTACACAATCGACAAAGTTTTCACCTCCACCGGGCTGGTACATGGGCAATTCCAGATGACGAAAGTGAGAACTGGTCAAAAGACATGGAAACATTCTACAGAACTGGGGATGCGCCGTTCTGTTATTCAGCAGTTTTCACAAGATCAATAGAGTTGGACAAAAAATTTTGGGGGACTCTATTAGGTTTTCGTTGTGGCGGCTACCTAACCTCAACAGTTAATTATTCTTCCTAATATTTTTATTAAATCCACAATTTTTCCCCGTTATTAATTAATTTTAAATTACAACTTATACAGCATATTGAAGGATGGGTGGGAAGGCTAATGGCTTGGAGGAATAGAAAGATTCAAAGGGATCCATTGTTAAACTTGCGGTGGACAATTCTTCCACCACAATTTTATGAAATGTTGTTAGATTCTACTCCTAAAACCGTTGTTAAATATGCCAATGGCAAATTACACCCATTTCCTTCTTTCTTCGAAGTGGATTACGTCTTATTTCCGTTACCGTTAGAAAATAACGAATGGCTCCTAGCTCGACTAGAGTTATCGTCACAGGAGTTGGTGTATTACCCGTGCGAAGATGTTTGTGTCGGCAATAAATACAGAAACGTTATTCTCCCCCGTTTGACGAAGGTTAAAGTTTACTTAGGAGCATTACTAGTGCATTTGCAATATTGGAAAAAAAACGGGAAAACCAGAAAAATGTATCTGTGCCGAGCTCAATGACAACTACGTGGTATCTAACACAACAATCGCAGGGAATGAAGCAGTCTACCTGTGTATGCTTATGGAGCATCTGGTTACGGATAAACCAATAAATATAACTGGAGACATTTGTAAAATATTTTTGTCGTACAGACAATTTATTGCAGAAAAACTGTATTTTTGGCGGTGTTTACCCCGTCCAAATGTTGTCTAGTTTATGCAATAAAATACTTGTTTTTAATTTATTTTATTAATTTGATTAATAGTGATCAATGAACCCACTATAAAATGGCCTATAGGCATTCTTGCCATTTAACCACATCCAATCACAATTTTACCTCAAACTTGAAATTTGTTAACAAAATCATGGATTCTTCTTGGACCGACGAAGAAGACATTGCTATTGCCGTCTCCTACGCTGCCGCTCATGATGAAGGCACTTACTCAGTTTCCGATCCCGCGTTCTGGGGTCAAGTTATGAACTATTTCTGCATTCACGTGCAACAAACGACCCGTAGCGCGAATGACCTCAACACTCGGTGTGCTTTCCTACGATTCAAATGTAGCCGTTTCTTAGGAAGGTACAAGTACGTTAAAAAAAGGATTGGCACAATAACCTGGCTGAAGAAGAGGTGATTGAAGAAGCCCTGCTAGACTACGCAATAATTTATGACGAGGATTTTGAACACATTTCAGTGTTTGAAACCTTGAAAAATTATATTTAGCTAGCGTTTTAGGATTAATTTCGGGACGAAATTTCCTAAAGTAGGGGAGACTATAACACCTGTGTCATTTCAACCATCAAACATATGCCAAACCAATGAAATATTGTATTTCATACTTTGGACTTGTATAAATATGTGTATCTTTTGCACATATCAACTCATGTTCGATTTCAAGCTCTAAATCGCTTTCTGGAAGGTTATACGCGCACTGATGTGTAGATATAACCAGTTTAATCCAACGAACACTCCGGAATAGTGAAATAGGCTTAACATACCTTAAATAACCTTTACATAACTTAGATATAAGTTTTGGAAGGTTTGGTGTGGTGAAATCAAGTTTAATCGCTTACAGGGACTAAAGTTGACAAACTGCGAAAGTATGCCAATTTGAACTGTAACAGACCTTCCGGGACATGACCATAAGTTAAACATACCATAAATATCCTTTACATGGCTTAGAAATAGGCTTTGAGGTGTTCGGTATGCTAAAATAAACTTTTGTGTCATTCAGGGACTAAAAGCGTCAAAAAGTGCACAAGTTTGCATTTTCGCGCATAACTTACGTTCTGAATACATCCGGACATCCAAAAATTTATGTAAGCACTAAAATATTTTATTTTAGTGTTCGCCATAAGAAAACATGCAGAAACTCAGTTTTTCGCATTCGGGACCAGATTCGATGTATTAGCCATTGTTTAATTCACAACCACACATTCTAAACTTGCTTAGTCAGCGGATAAGGATGGAATCTAAGCACCATGACTTTGCAACACATGTATGGATGGAATTTAAACACCTAAACACCATGACTTTGCAACACATGTATGGATGGAATTTAAACACCTAAACACCATAACTTTGCAACACATGTATGGATGGGATTAAGGCACGTTTTCCATGAAACGATCTTAACGGTTCGGGTATTCCTATAAATACCCCATACCCCCCATTGCTAAAATCACTAGAAACTTGATTTGAGAAACTCTAAGTTGAAACATTTGTTTCATACCTGAGATTTTTGAATCGAGTTTAGCATTCGGGGACCCTTCGTAAGTATTCTTTCGTTCTTTTCCTTATTTTATTGCTTTTCGAGTCAGAAAGTCAAACTTTGTTTGACTTTCAGCGTTGACCAGTAATGGTCAATGCGAAGTTCTTTTGAACTTCGCAACGTGAGTGTAATCACGTTGGTCATAGTCCCTTGGGACTATGCCCACTGATTACCACGTTGTCTAGGGTCGTAGGGTAAGCGATCTAATGAATCGCTTATACCTCGAACCCGACCCAGTTTGGTCGATCATTAGGATCCGACCAAACACATTAGGTGACCATAGTAGGTAGGGAATAACCTTCCGAGGTTATACCCTATGGTCACAACGTTTAAGTAGTTGTATGATAGGTAGTTTATATGCCTTAGGTAAATTACCAGAATACCCTTTTCATGTATAATTGGTAATTAAGCATATGTAACCTAAACCTTTGTCACATAACTGATTATGTAATATGTTTAGGCATATAACACTTGTCATAGGGCTAGTTAGGAGGTCCGAACGCGTTTCACGCGAACGACGCGTTAAAGTAGCATAAGCTACCTAAACGGGTCGTAATGGGTCGTAGACACTTAGGTTAAGTTTCATTTAGTATGTAGGCTTTGTTAAACCAAATGACACGAGTATCTACACTCGTTTGGTTTACAAACCCTAATGCTACCCGATCTTCCGATTTAGGTCCGGTTTATTAATGTAGCTACCTATACTAGGTGCCGTTTGATATCCGCGATCTCTAGCATTGTTTAGTTGTTACTCAAGGACTACTGAGCAATCTCAAGTGAGTACATAGACCCCTCTTTTACTGTTTTCCAAACTGTTTTGGGGTGGAACACATGTGCCTACTTGTTACTTTCATGCTTTCCTGTTTTAACATCATATACTGCTATGTTCGTTAGTACATTATAGTACATGATTTTATAACATTTCATGCTAGGTGTGCCCAATTGTGTCCATTACTTAGTACATCGTTTTACATGACATTTTGACATAGACATTCGACATAGACATTTCGGCATAGACATTTTAACATGATTGACATTTGATCATGCATTTCCCACAAAACATAACTTTGATTTAAACCAAGTTTTACTTCAATACTTTGTTTTGTGCATATGGTTTAGTTGAGACATTTCACTTGCCATACATGACATTTTGACATAGACATTTGACATGGATATTTGACATAGACATTTGACATGGATATTTGACATAGACATTTTGATATGATTTACATCTTGACATGAACACTTTGACATATTACCCAATACATTTGACAATTGATTTAAACATAGACTTCTTACATTGGTTAGTTTGGTTTGATTAAGTGATTAAGTAACGATGCGTGTGTAATATGATACAAGCATGGTGGATACGCCGCTGGTACTTCCTATATATAAGTGTTTGTATGGTATTACATATCGTAGCGTTATTTGAATCATTTCAGTTTGAGACATATAACATTTTATACAAATAACATACTTTTCACAAGACATTGTTTTACAAACAACTTATCTTATACAAATCCATTTTACTATGGTTATTCATTTAACCATACATTATTCACTTATTTATACATATCATCTGAACTCATTGTTTTTCAAATGATTTACAAAACAAAGCAAATAACAAGGTTCATGACTAAACATTTTCTCAAACATAAGTCATGGAACCTATTTTCACAAAACCTATGTATCTCACAGGCATTTTTATGCTGACGTACCTATTTTCACATGTGTTTTTCAGGAGCTGTTGCATAAGATGATCAAGATACACATAGGCAGACTTGGGCTTTAGTGACAATAAAAGATGCAAGACTAGTTAATTATGTTGTATTTCTTTGTTTGTTAAGACATTGTAACACCTTTAATCAATAAAACGAAACTTCAATTGCCATGGATTTGAAACAATTAATTCTGTTACAACACTCCCCGATGTTTCCGCCACGTTTTGTATGTTCTACGTGGTCGGGGTGTGACAGAAAAGATGGTATCAGAGCCAATGGTTATAGGGAATTAGGTTATTAGTAATGCTTTGACCTAGTCTATAACCTTTCTAGGACCCTAACGCGAGTTTACTTGCGTTTAGTCGTAAAACAATACCGTCACCTATCCTTAGGCGACGACCTGAACAAGAACATAAATTTCAAAACCACTTTGAAAACTAATCATCTGTTCTAGGATGATTGATTACTAGGTTTTGAACCCTCTATTGTAAGGTTTTGAACCCTTTGAATTTTCAAAATCTCGTCAAGGTTTTGGGTTTTAAATAATGTGAACACGTGCAAACTGGAAGGGTGAATGCCTGTATTCTGGGTTTTCTGTCTAGGCAAGCACTTCGTATACATCTCATCAGACGCGAGACCAGTTGTGGTTACCTGGGAATTCTTGGGATGAGTGTTCACTTATAGGCGAGCATGTCTTCGCGATACATTATATTGACCCATTTACTTTGATTAGTCACTGTCTCATTTGTTTGCCTTTGGTAACAAACAAATGGTCACAATCTTCATGCGTTGTCATTTTCTCTCGACTATCTTTCCCTTGTTTCCTCCCATGTCTTCTATTTTCTTCATGGTGCCTCTTCATCGCAACAACAATGTCCGAACCAGGTGCTGCAATTACCCAGCGAATAGGCGTCGTACTCCAGAGGACCGTTGACTTAGCTATCACCATGACTCGCCTCAGGGATGAAGCCGTAAGGGAACTGCTCCTTGGTGCAATCAATGCAACTGTCATCATCCAAACCAAATACCCTGTTTCAAATGTACCCACGGTGGACGATGGAGACATTTGGTTAACATGTGCCGCTTTGCAATCCAGAGCAAAGCTGTTGCAAATCCTGCTGCTGCTCAACCTTCAAACTCTGCTTCATATGTCGCTTGACATATTTGGCGCCTCAACCTCATGAACTTTCTACCTTGTGTATCGAATTAAGCACGCCTAGTGCAAGGTGTCGGAACACCTCTCGTTACACAAATTCCAAAATCCATGTAGGATCTTTCTATCCTCATAATTAGATCCTTGTGGATGGGTATCATTCATCGGAATCCTTAATTGAATTCTTTGTATGATTCAATACGTACATCACAATTCAATAAGGACAAAGCCGAATTCCTTTTAAGATTATCCTATCTTCATAGATAGATTCTTGAAATGATTAAAGTGCCAAATGAAATCCACGAATTGGATTCCTGGTGTACTTTAAGTATCCGCGTCCAAAGATAACAAGTTAATAACCAAGTTAAACAACTATGTGATTATGTGCTTATGTGTTTCCTTTTATGTTTTTGTGTGATCCAAATTCTTGTCATCCAAATCCTCGTAGAATCTTCCATATCTTTGTATAAGGAAATTCATAGTAGGATATCCAAAGGTACTATATTAAATCCTCAATGGGCTTTTACGTAATAGTGAAGATCCTTGGATTATATTGTACTATTCCATAATTAGACCCCTGAGTGGTCTAGGTAAACAGATTGATCCAAAAATCTGGTTAGGAATATCATGTGATGATATAGCTGAAAGGACTCCTTGGTGGCCTAATTTAAAAGGATCCTTTGTTGATCTAATTAAAAGGACCCTATGGTAGTCTAGTCACACTCATCACAGGTTTGATTATCCTCCCCACAAACATTTCAAGACAAGTTGTGCGGACTATGCAAGGAATTGCATAATTATGGATGCATACATAATTATGGAATTCAGTGCACAGAAACCACAGCGAATTTTGTCATGTGTCTAGAGTCTATTCCGTTCATTTTTGTTTCTGAAGATGTAAAATGACTATTCCGTTCATTTTTGTTTCTGAAGATGTAAAATGACTATTCCGTTCATTTTTGTTTCTGAAGATGTAAAATGACTATTCTGTTCATTTTTGTTTCTGAAGTGTTCATTTTTGTTTCTGAAGATGTAAAATGACTACTCCGTTCATTTTTGTTTCTGAAGATGTAAAATGACTATTCCGTTCATTTTTGTTTCTGAAGATGTAAAATGACTATTCCGTTCATTTTTGTTTCTGAAGATGTAAAATGACTATTCTGTTCATTTTTGTTTCTGAAGATGTAAAATGACTATTCTGTTCATTTCTGTTTCTGAATAATGCCTGTTGAAAATAACTCCGTTCATTTTTCATTTCTGGAAAATGTTCATTAAAGAGAAATTACAGGATTATGTCTTGTTCATCTTTGATGGTTATTTAACACAAAGTCACAGATAGACTCCTACGAATTAATTTCGGGACGAAATTTCCTAAAGTAGGGGAGACTGTAACACCTGTGTCATTTCAACCATCAAACATATGCCAAACCAATGAAATATTGTATTTCATACTTTGGACTTGTATAAATATGTGTATCTTTTGCACATATCAACTCATGTTCGATTTCAAGCTCTAAATCGCTTTCTGGAAGGTTATACGCGCACTGATGTGTAGATATAACCAGTTTAATCCAACGAACACTCCGGAATAGTGAAATAGGCTTAACATACCTTAAATAACCTTTACATAACTTAGATATAAGTTTTGGAAGGTTTGGTGTGGTGAAATCAAGTTTAATCGCTTACAGGGACTAAAGTTGACAAACTGCGAAAGTATGCCAATTTGAACTGTAACAGACCTTCCGGGACATGACCATAAGTTAAACATACCATAAATATCCTTTACATGGCTTAGAAATAGGCTTTGAGGTGTTCGGTATGCTAAAATAAACTTTTGTGTCATTCAGGGACTAAAAGCGTCAAAAAGTGCACAAGTTTGCATTTTCGCGCATAACTTACGTTCTGAATACATCCGGACATCCAAAAATTTATGTAAGCACTAAAATATTTTATTTTAGTGTTCGCCATAAGAAAACATGCAGAAACTCAGTTTTTCGCATTCGGGACCAGATTCGATGTATTAGCCGTTGTTTAATTCACAACCACACATTCTAAACTTGCTTAGTCAGCGGATAAGGATGGAATCTAAGCACCATGACTTTGCAACACATGTATGGATGGAATTTAAACACCTAAACACCATGACTTTGCAACACATGTATGGATGGAATTTAAACACCTAAACACCATAACTTTGCAACACATGTACGGATGGGATTAAGGCACGTTTTCCATGAAACGATCTTAACGGTTCGGGTATTCCTATAAATACCCCATACCCCCCATTGCTAAAATCACTAGAAACTTGATTTGAGAAACTCTAAGTTGAAACATTTGTTTCATACCTGAGATTTTTGAATCGAGTTTAGCATTCGGGGACCCTTCGTAAGTATTCTTTCGTTCTTTTCCTTATTTTATTGCTTTTCGAGTCAGAAAGTCAAACTTTGTTTGACTTTCAGCGTTGACCAGTAATGGTCAATGCGAAGTTCTTTTGAACTTCGCAACGTGAGTGTAATCACGTTGGTCATAGTCCCTTGGGACTATGCCCACTGATTACCACGTTGTCTAGGGTCGTAGGGTAAGCGATCTAATGAATCGCTTATACCTCGAACCCGACCCAGTTTGGTCGATCATTAGGATCCGACCAAACACATTAGGTGACCATAGTAGGTAGGGAATAACCTTCCGAGGTTATACCCTATGGTCACAACGTTTAAGTAGTTGCATGATAGGTAGTTTATATGCCTTAGGTAAATTACCAGAATACCCTTTTCATGTATAATTGGTAATTAAGCATATGTAACCTAAACCTTTGTCACATAACTGATTATGTAATATGTTTAGGCATATAACACTTGTCATAGGGCTAGTTAGGCGGTCCGAACGCGTTTCACGCGAACGACGCGTTAAAGTAGCATAAGCTACCTAAACGGGTCGTAATGGGTCGTAGACACTTAGGTTAAGTTTCATTTAGTATGTAGGCTTTGTTAAACCAAATGACACGAGTCTCTACACTCGTTTGGTTTACAAACCCTAATGCTACCCGATCTTCCGATTTAGGTCCGGTTTATTAATGTAGCTACCTATACTAGGTGCCGTTTGATATCCGCGATCTCTAGCATTGTTTAGTTGTTACTCAAGGACTACTGAGCAATCTCAAGTGAGTACATAGACCCCTCTTTTACTGTTTTCCAAACTGTTTTGGGGTGGAACACATGTGCCTACTTGTTACTTTCATGCTTTCCTGTTTTAACATCATATACTGCTATGTTCGTTAGTACATTATAGTACATGATTTTATAACATTTCATGCTAGGTGTGCCCAATTGTGTCCATTACTTAGTACATCGTTTTACATGACATTTTGACATAGACATTCGACATAGACATTTCGGCATAGACATTTTAACATGATTGACATTTGATCATGCATTTCCCACAAAACATAACTTTGATTTAAACCAAGTTTTACTTCAATACTTTGTTTTGTGCATATGGTTTAGTTGAGACATTTCACTTGCCATACATGACATTTTGACATAGACATTTGACATGGATATTTGACATAGACATTTGACATGGATATTTGACATAGACATTTTGATATGATTTACATCTTGACATGAACACTTTGACATATTACCCAATACATTTGACAATTGATTTAAACATAGACTTCTTACATTGGTTAGTTTGGTTTGATTAAGTGATTAAGTAACGATGCGTGTGTAATATGATACAAGCATGGTGGATACGCCGCTGGTACTTCCTATATATAAGTGTTTGTATGGTATTACATATCGTAGCGTTATTTGAATCATTTCAGTTTGAGACATATAACATTTTATACAAATAACATACTTTTCACAAGACATTGTTTTACAAACAACTTATCTTATACAAATCCATTTTACTATGGTTATTCATTTAACCATACATTATTCACTTATTTATACATATCATCTGAACTCATTGTTTTTCAAATGATTTACAAAACAAAGCAAATAACAAGGTTCATGACTAAACATTTTCTCAAACATAAGTCATGGAACCTATTTTCACAAAACCTATGTATCTCACAGGCATTTTTATGCTGACGTACCTATTTTCACATGTGTTTTTCAGGAGCTGTTGCATAAGATG
The DNA here is from genome assembly GCA_030545235.1 of Helianthus tuberosus. Taxonomy (NCBI): domain Eukaryota; kingdom Viridiplantae; phylum Streptophyta; class Magnoliopsida; order Asterales; family Asteraceae; genus Helianthus; species Helianthus tuberosus. The sequence continues at coordinate 4,565,159 of JARYGA010060516.1, forward strand.
ATCAAGATACACATAGGCAGACTTGGGCTTTAGTGACAATAAAAGATGCAAGACTAGTTAATTATGTTGTATTTCTTTGTTTGTTAAGACATTGTAACACCTTTAATCAATAAAACGAAACTTCAATTGCCATGGATTTGAAACAATTAATTCTGTTACAACACTCCCCGATGTTTCCGCCACGTTTTGTATGTTCTACGTGGTCGGGGTGTGACATTGATTGTCACAACGGGCCAGTTCTTTTATAACCCCCCAGCTTTTTCAGATTTTTAAGTTTTTGATATATTTTTTTTAAATAATATAGTTTAATATAAGGAGTATATAAATATAATTTAACTTTAAATTATAACAGCTCCGGACGGAGGATAAACTGGTTAGGACGTTTGGGTTACACACGTGTTGCGCGGGTTCGAATCTCACAAACAACCGGTTCTTTAAAGAAGACCCCGTTTTTGAACATTTTTGTTTTATATATATACTTTAATATAAGGTCACTACTATATAAATACAATTTAAGTTCAACTTATAACAGCTCCGAGACGGAGGATAAACTGGTTAAGACGTATGGGTTACACACGTGTGGCGCGGGTTCGAATCTCACAAACGGCCGGTTCTTTAAAGAAGACCCCGTTTTTTTTAAATTTTTAAGTTTTTGAAATATCAATTTCAGTCACTGTTGTATAACTTCAATAAATTGACCAAATGAACCCTGAACTTTATAAAAGAAAATATATAAAACAAATAATCGGTTTTAACAAAAGAAATATATATTTATAATTTATAATTTTATTAGTTAAGGTTCAAGTTTTAAATAGTTAAGTTTATTTATATCGTTTTAAATCCCAACCCCGTTAAAGAAAATATAAAACATTATATTAAAAAAAAGGAAATACATACTAAACATTAAATTTAAAAAACAAATATATACAAAAGAAAAAAAACATTACATTGAAAAAAAAAAACCAACATCTAAATCCAAACCCTAATCGTTTCCCACTGCGAGACATGTTCGAAATCATGTCCTTCATCGTGGCGGAAGTTGATGAGGGCAACCGCCTTGATGTCGTCCTTGCTAAGGCCCTCGGATGAATTCTCCGCAGACTTGTAGTGACTCTCGAACTTCTTACATTCCAACCGTATAACCCGAAACCTTGAAGATAAGGCATCAACGGTACGGCCGTGGTCCGGACCACGGAGTTGTGCAAAATATTGTTGCACCCGAACCCATAGACCCCCCTGCCCTCGACGAGGAGGATTGATATACACCTCCTCCCAAGCCTCCACCAATGCTATGTCCTCAACCTCCGTCCACGAGTTAGCAGCCATGTGTGGTTGTGTGTTTCTGGGTGTAGAACAAAGATGAACAAAGAAACTAGAATAACAAGAACGGCGTGTGTGTTTGTGTGTTTAGTATTAGGGGTATATATAGTTGGTAAATTGCCTGTTGAAACACCTTAACAGGTTGAAACGTCTTAACATTTAGGCTGTTATAACGTCTTTAAACATTGAATTATACTGGATTGAGCAAGAATTAAAACGTAAACAAATTTATAACTTTATTATCATTGAATACAAAGTACATAAAAAACATAACATTGTTACAAATATAATCATTTGAACTAGAATACACTAAACCCCTACTTCCATAAATTTAAAATGTGGTAGGAGATCCGGATTTTGATTCCGGAATTTGCATCGAAACACCTAGGAATAAATATGGGTCGTGAACTGGTAAGTTCCATCAACCCACATTTATTTTGGCCTAGGCGATATGTAACGGGTTGTTCACATTTGCTTCTGCGGTTCTACGTCATCGGTGATGATAGAGGATCTGGCAAACACACTGGTGAGAGCCCATTATGTTAGACCAGCTCTCATCCACCACCCTAAACGGGCAGAACCGTCATGACCCGAACAACCCGTTTAACCCTTCACGTGTCCGTTGTAGATGAGTTCTTGAACCCGATCGACCCCGCATAGCACGTGAAAGGGGATATCCGATCTCATCCCATTAAAAGGGAGAAGATCTGTGTCCGTTGTAGATGACTTCTTAGACCCGTTGTAGATGGCTTCTTAGAACCATTAGTTGAATCCGGGGGTCTGCCCATTTTTTGAAGCTGTGAACACCAATGTGCTAGAAAATATGGTGAACAAAAAACGTTGTGTATAACAGGGTGGAAAATTGTGAACGACTTAAAAACAGGTTTCAAACGTCTTGAAAATCACTTTGAAAACCGGGAAATGTCTCAAACGTCTCATGGTTTGAATTAAACGACTTAAAAAGAGCTTTGGAAAACGGGAACCGTCTCAAATGTCTTAAAAAGAGCTTTGGAAGACGAGAAACATCTCAAACGTCTTAACCTTTTATTGAACCGTCTTAAACATCTTAAAAAGACCTTTGGAAAACGGGAAACGTCTCAAACGTCTTAAAAAGAGCTTTGGAGGACGAGAAACGTCTCAAACGTCTTAACCTTTTATTGAAACGTCTTAAAACTTTTTAAAAAAAGTAAAAAAATATTAAAAAAAAGAAATAAAAATAGAAAGGGGAATAGAATACCTACTAAACAATAAATTAAATAAAAGAAAATATAAAAAGGTAAAAAACATTTAAATTCAAAAAAAAAAAATTAACAAAAGGGTGTTCTTTAAAGAACCGGCCATTAGTAAGATTCGAACCCTCACCCCTCGTGTTTAACCCAAACATCTTAACCAGTTTATCCTCCGTCCGGAGCTGATATAATTTCAACTTATATTGTATTTATATACTCCTTCAGTTAAACTATATTATTTAAAACAAATATATTGAATTGAAAAACAACAAAATATGAAAAAGGGGGTCTTCTTTTAAAGAACCGGCCTTTAGTGAGATTCGAACGCGCGCCGCTCGTGTATATCCCAAACGTTCTAACCAGTTTATCCTCCGTCCGGAGCTGTTATAAATTCAAATTATATTGTATTTATATACTATTACTTACCTACTGCTTTATTTAAAGAAACTTTGGAAACGTCTCAAACGTCAAACGTCTCAACCGTTTAATGAAACGTCTCAAACGTCTCAATATTTTAAAATATAATTTCTGACGTCTGAAGCCATGTTGAGACGTCTCAAGCCGGCTTCAAACGTCTCACGCCATGCAAAAGTATCAGCTTCTTGGCTCAACTATTAAAACGTCTCAACAAGCCGTCTGAAACGTCTCAGCCAAGACGTTAAGACGTCTGACCTGTATGGGACACGTGGCAGCTTTTAGTTGGTGAGACGCCAAGACGTTTGCACATGTTTCACACGTCTCACCAAGACGTTTGAGTTGGCTAATATGGAAAAGTTGACCCATTCTTGGCCATTTTCGCTATTTTCCCAAAAAACAAAATAAAATAATAATAAACCCTCAAGTCACTATTCACCAAAATTGGTAATTTTATATCTATCTACTATAATAAAAGAAACCAACTTTTGGACACGTGTCATTCATTGAATGTATCCTTAAATTTATACTTATCTTATATTAACTAAATAAATAAATATTAAATTATATTATACTTTGATAAAATATTATCCTCAAATCTAAATTGTTAATTTAATATATTTTTAAAACAAATACCTCTTTTTTCCTACTTATCTTATATTAATTATAGAAATAATAAATTAATATTAAATGTTATCCTAATTTATTAAAAATATAACTTTTTTTATTATTTGGTATACAAAATTATATTTATTCAACTCGTGTAAAACACGGGGTTTTAAAAATATATTCTTTTTTATTATTTACTATACAAAGTTACATTTATATAACCCGTGTAATACACGAAGTTTTTAAAGATGTTTTTTTATAGATACGAGGTTTTTAGTATTTAGTATACAAAATTACATTTATTTAATCTGTGTACACATAGTTTTTAAAGATATAACTTTTTTATTATTTGATATATAAAATTACATTTATTTAATCCGTATAATATACGGGGTTCACAAACATATAACTTTTTATTATTTAATATATAAAATTACATTTCGTTAACCCGTGTAATACACGGGGTTCTAACCTAGTTGTATAATATAATATAATATAATATAATATAATATAATATAAGGTAGAGGATCCTGTAAAAAGTGCTCAAAGTGTGAGAAGTGTATTATAACACTATATATAATACTATATAACACCATATAAACACCGTATAACAATATGTAACACCATATAATACCATATAACACTTTGTAACACTATATATCTTTATATAACAAATATAACACTATAGGTTGTCTGATAGCATGTCTATGATAGATGTATAGTGTTATATTTGTTATATAATGATATATAGTGTTACATAGTGTTATATGGTATTATATGGTGTTACATATTGTTATACGGTGTTTATATGGTGTTATATAGTATTATATATAGTGTTATAATACACTTCTCACACTTTAGGCCCTTTTTACACTATCTTTACCCATAATATAATAAAATATATTAATTGTAAATGTTGTTAATTAGATACTCAAATCTAGTATGTGAGAGAGATAGAGAAAATATGATGGTTAGTAGTTAGATGACCATCTATATGTATTTTATTTTAAATCAGTTGGTATAAATGTTTATGCAGTTCTCTGTGTGTAAATTTGGTTTTCGTAGTTCTAGAATTATCATATTTCTCTCAAATTCAATAGCTTACCGATTAACATTATACCATAGCTGATAAGTTATAATCCTTATTAATAACAATCATCTGTTAGTTATAATACATTACGTCTATTGTTGTGCTCGATTTGAAGGTGATATACTGGAAGTTTATATAACTTGGTACCTTTATAATATATACGATATTATCAAATTCAAACTCTCTTAAAAATAAGAAGTCGTAAGAATGGCATCAAACGAACTCCGATTGATCTCATTTAAGCGGCATTGGAACTGTACGTCTAATCGAACTCTACTATATGAGATTTTTGTTTTTCACTTTTAGATTTATAGCTTGTAGATTTTAGAATTTTTGTTTATATCATTGTGTCTTTTTTGAGACATTGTATTATGTTTGCTCGACATTGTGTTATACTATACGATCTACTGCGTCTTTGTACACTTCTTAGATTTAGGAGACATTGTAGGATGACTTTACCTATGATATATATAGTTTGGTTATTTATAAGTTTATAATTCTAACTCTAAAGCTATATATTGCGAGAACCATGAAAACAAATAGAAAAACCAATCAAAATCATTTTATAAAATACAATCCCTGTTATAACCAAAATACAACATAAAAAAACAATTTACTTTTTAAATAATTCACTTCTCCTCCCAAAATCACTATTAATATTCTCTTAACATAGGGGTATATACAACAAATTTGCACATGTAAATGACAAACTTACACATGTGTAAATTTTCTTATTTACGAATACATGTAAATTTAAATATTTAAATTTAATTTCTATTTCTAATATTGTATACGAATAATAAATTTGAATTTGAATTGTTTTTTACTAAGTTCTCGCGTTTTTTTTTTCATTCGTTATCGTGGTTCTCGCAATATTTAGCTTTTCAAGATAACCCTACCATATGTATATATATATAGTGGAGGGTTCAAATGAGAAGAATTTTTTTGTAAGAATAAAAAAGAACAAACTTCAACCAATAATAATGCTTCATTTTACTTCATTTAATTTTTGTATTTAATATGGGTGTAAGGGTATATTGGTAAAATTAGATAGATCATTAATTCTTAGTCTTCCTTTTTAATAGCTCACAAAATTAAATTTGTAACTTATTTAAAAAAATATATATTTTTTCAAAGAAGAAAAAAATTAATTTAAAGTGTAGGATAAATTATGAGGTGTGTAGGATGAATTACGAGTTGTGTAGGATAAATTTCAGTATGTGTAGGATAAATTTAAAAAACGTGTAGGATAAATTTTGATGTGTCTAGACAAAAATTTTAGTGTGTAGGATGATACTCTTTATGACTAATTAATTAGTCAAAAATAATAATAAATGAGATGAGAGAAAAACTATTTAATGTTTTACAATTGTACCCTTTATTCTTTTTCTTCTCAATTTAACTTTCTTCTAAAATGAACCTCCCCCTATATATATATATATATATATAGGGTCAAGCTATTCTACAAAAGCTTCTAATTGTAAGAAGTGTAAGAATGATTTATAGAGTGACAAGTGTCCAATAACCTAAAATTAAACCCACTACATCACCACCCAAAACCTAAACACCCACCCCCACCACCCAAAAACCTAAACCCCCCCAACCCCCACTGTAACACCCGTTCTTGTAATTCAAGGTTTAACGTATATTTTACGAAAACAATCATGTAATTAAGATTACATATACATCGGAAATACGAGTTTATTAAAACTTTTACAAATCACAAGTTATTCGACATGACGTGATCAAATTCGTCGTTTAAAAATTTAGACGATGCAATGTGCGGAAGCATGTAACTATATCGTGTTCGGTTCTTCGTTGAGCTTGATCGTCTTCCGGCATGCAAAGAGTACCTACATTTCATAAACATGAAATGCTTTAGTCATACGGGGATTAAAATATGTCTAAACAAATCCGGTAATGATAATGGAAGGAAAAAGAATCCTAACGTTAAACTCTTGATCTCAAAACATGGATTTCCAACTGGCCTCCACCGTAACTTACGGTGGCACCGTAAGTTGCGATGGCCCTGGTGTGACATGCCCCTACCGTAAATCAGTAGGGGGCTGCCGTAAGGCCTTCAGCTCCACCGTAACTTAAGGTGGCACCGTAAGTTACGGTGGCCCCTGCATTCCAGCTTTCCATTTTGCCGTTTATTGACACGAAAACTTTCGTATCTTTCAATCCGCTTATCCGTTTGACCCACCGTTTCTTCCTACATGATTATAATTTGACCCTTCATCATATGGAGTCTAAATCCAACATCCGGATTAACAAAATTTAAGACTTTTAAGTCTTCGGCTTATTACATTTTTACCAAATTTTGACCCGTTCGCGATTTTATCAAACAAACATGTTTACTTGATCTATAAACTCATGAGAATCATAGATTCAATATTTCCTATCAAATAAATCATAAATCATGGGTTTCTTACTTAGTTAGAACCCGTTTACGTTCAAGTGCTTATTTTGACCCATTAAGGTATTTAAGCACTTTAAAGCTTAAAATCGTTTTCATTCATTTCTAGCGTTATTTACAACATTCTTATCAAGAAATCTTCCACCACAACTATAATTGTGGTGGACTTATTGAGGTGATCTATATAATCCGAGTTTTTCTCGTCTGATTGCTAATTTACGACAAAGACTCATATAGAGTTATTTGACTGAAGGTTTACATCTTTCGCTTCTTACACTTATTCCAATTATTTATTTGATCATAAAACTCGTTTCAAAACTACCTTTAAAGGTTGTTTATTCGAATTAGCCAACAAGGGCGTTTTAGTCAATTTTAGTCATTCTTACGACGAAGGACTATTAGTGCTTGTTTGAACCCCAAAGTCCGACCTTTTAACCATATTCTTGTTTAGAAACCAATATGTTTCTAAAACATCATAATCATAACTCAATTTATTCTCTTTACCTAAAAGATAACCGAATATCTTATTTTAACCTTGTCTAACTGTTATAAAACTCCAAATTCTACATGATGAGTTGTATTATTATACATACTGGCTCAGATCAATATATTGACCCGTTTCAATACCTTTCCTTAGTGGCTACTAAGTGATAACGATGTAAGCATCCATGTGCTATTTATTTCCTAAAATCATGCAACTTGACAACCCATTAGTCGATATTGTCAAAGGGTGATAATTTCACATTTTGACTCGTTTGGTCTAAATGACCAATTACCATTGTCAAATTGTCAAAATTACCATTTTGCCCTTAATGGTTATTATGATTTAACTTATATGATAACCATTAAAAGTACATGCTTCATTCGTCATAATATGATCGAATTACCGATTTAACTCATTTTTAGCCATCACTATGTTTTCTTGTCATATATGATTATCTTGTTCCGTACGACCACACGCCGGAACATCATATCTCAATTAGGTATTTTTCTTTTTCGTAACTAATACGACGAAAGAATATTATAAATATATGACTAGTGTAAGATATACTTACCTTGCATCCTGTTTATGCATTTTCCTTCACTCCCGATTAGTTTGACCCGCTTCCTTCCCAAGCTTCCCCTTAGCTTGTCAGCGTCAAACTATCATCATAATTCATGAGATGGTTAACTTAGTCCTAATCATTCATGACTATTCCATCCTACGACTTTTATGTCGAAATTACCATTCGACCATATCATTGATCAGTTTGACTTTTAAAAGTCAACTGACTGTTGGCATAATTAACTATACGAAGTAGCTTAACTACTAGTTTTAATTATTTGGCCAATTATCCGGTAAACATCGTTCTTATGTTACCGTTTTAATCACGTATTTAGCAAGCTCTTGTAACTATAAGTTACCAAATTAATACTTGATGATATTAAGCATCATTAATCATGAACAATCATCCAATTTTATCATATCATACAAAAACCCTTTTTATAGTAGGTATAATCATATACTTAAACACATCATTTGTTCAAGTATTTATCGATTATTATCATGCATGATGATTCTAATCACAATTATATCATCTTTTTCATCATATGTTTAAAACCCACTTGATTAAGTGTAGTAAATCATCAAATCATTCAATACATAGCATGTCATGTATGATTTTCACTTAGGGTTTTGTTCCTAAGCAAGTATACATCACTAATCTAGCCATACCTTCTCTAATCCATGCCTAATTCATGATTAGGATGATTATCCATATTTCACAACTTCACAAATCATCAAGATTTTACATACCTTACGATCCTCTTGTTCGGGTGATCGTTAATTCACGCTCGGTTGTGAATTTGGGCTTCATTTGATCCTTCAATTTGATGATTATGTTAGATGTTAGGGTTTAGCTCCTTGGGAGCTCTCATGAGCTCGATCCAGAACACACACTTATGTGTGTGTGTGTTTTGTTTAGTTATTAATAAATAACTTTTCAAGTTATCCCGCTTTGCCCCCTCGTGTTTGGTTTGTCATTTAAGTAGGCGACAACCTAATTATTTTCAACAATATCCCCACTTATTAACTAGGTTTAATATTCCTAGTTAACTTAGCGGGTTTGGGAATATTTATGACTAAGCTTATTTTAAGTCCCGTTAGGTCGGGCCTTCTATAGGCTTTATTTCCTCAAAAGCCTTTATACTACTTTTATTTAATATTAGGTTTATTTATTTAAAATCCTAATATTCACCGGGTTACTTTTACCACTAACGTTACTTTACCCGTCTTTTAGTATTAACGTGGGTTAATTACCAAACCCGTTTTCGGGGTGTTACCCCCCCCCCCCCCCCCGCGGCAAAGAAAAACAAAAAAAAAACTATACCTCACCAAAAAAACCCCCAAAAACCTAAACCCCCCCCCACCCCCAAAAAACCTAAAAAAAGCTAAACACCCGCCCCCACCCCCACCACCACCCAAAAACCTAAACCCCCACCCCCTCGGCAAAAAAAAAAAAAAAAAAAATTGGGTGGGTAATGGGGGAGGGGGTTTTGGGTGGTGGTGGATGTTTAAGTTTTTTTTTTTTTTTTTTTTTTTTTTTTTTGTAGTGGGTTTTTTTTAGGTTATTGGACACTTGTCACTTTATAAATCCTTCTTACACTTCTTACAATTAGGATCTTTTGTATTTGATCCTAATCCATATATATATATATATATATATTGGAAAAGTGTAAAATACAATACGGCTTAACGTACATCACGTATGACAACTTGCGTGATTATGTGTATAACGTGCGTGATTAATGCTTTCCAACATGCGATGCTCCGCCACCCCTCGTTTCCATCATGAGTCTCGACTGCAGTCGAGGGTACGTCTCCCTTCCCTAAAAAAAGATCGATCGGTCCTTTTACTTTTAGTTGAAATCCCAAAATAACATGACAGAAGAGAGAGAGCACGTAAAAAGGTTAAAGTCAGGAATAGCGGCCCTCGCAACTCACTGCTTTTAGCTCTATAAAGAGCCGCCTCTCCTCAGAGAGATTGTAACAGTTATCTATTTTATATATCTTTTTCCTTGTGTAAGAGATATTCCATCAAGTTTATAGAGACTGAAAGCTGCCTAAACTGGATCAATATTCTGCCAATCCCTTGCAGCTTTATCTCACTTTTGGGTTTTTTAGTTTATAACGTGCGTGATTTGCAAATGAACGTGCGTAATTATCTGTCGTACGTGATGTACGTTAAGTCGTATTGTACGTTAACTGCCCCCCCCCCCCCCCCCTCTCTATATATATTAATGAATTTGGTACTTTGACTATAATTTATATATATACACACATACATATTCATGTGGATTCTTAATTAACAAATATGATCAGAGCCGTCGTAACCCATGTTTTGATCCTATGTGCGTTATAAGAAGTATCTCTTGGGTTCGCTAGTGTCCACATAGATTGAAAACAAGAGGTTAAAAATCTTATAAGTCGTGATTTGTGAAATGCTAATAACTTTGAGCATAATTTTACTTGATTTTAGTCTTATTGGATGAGTTGGTTTTGGATTTGTCGAGCTAATATGTTACTTCGGATTTTGTACGCGCAATATCCACATTTTGAAAATTTGATATAGTCTCCAATAGAAACAATTTTATAATTTAGTCTTGGATTATATTTAATGAAAGAAAGTTGTCAATTTATTGATATAAAGTATCATCAATTTCATTTGCTTGATTGTTTAGATTGGCCGTTGATTATCTACAATTCTACAAAAAGAAAGAAAGCTACACTCAAGGAAGAAGCCTTCTCACCAAGCAAAGTTGTCTCTATCTCTTTCCTTATACATCTCATCTTGGGTCTTATTAAATTTAGTAATGAGACTATTGACTAAGACCACCTGTTGTGGGGTGGGTTTTTTTTGGCGTTTCCCCTCAAAAAAAAAAAAAACGCCCTCCCACGCCCCTAGACCGCCCCCTGAGCGTTTTTTACAAATAATTTGTTGGGAGCGTTATTTTTTCCACGGCTTCCTTCATTTTTTTTGGCCAATGTCGCACACCTTCACAATCTTTGCCCAATAGCATTTTTTATTGTTTTTATTTTTATTTTTTATTTAATTCTATAATGCCACACAGGATTTTAAGCCCCACTACACCCATTTAACATAATGCCCACATGCTGACTGGACCGTCACATGTCGCAAAACACCCAAGGGTGGGGGCATTATCTTCCCCTACCACTATCTAAGGCAAATCTCAAGTGTTTTGCATGCCAACAATTGAACCACTTGACGACAGGGATGCGTTTTTTTCCTCTCTTAAAAATTAAATGGATTACATTAAGTCATAATCAATGATTTTCTTCTTCTTCATTTTCATTTTTAACCACTAAATATAACCGCTCTTGTGTAAATTTAGCATATCTATTTTCAAAAGATTTGCCGAGGATCATAATTTGTGAAACTTCAATAGAGACAAATTTGAAATCCATAACATAGAGCTGGATGTATGGAGAGGACCACTTCAATCAATAAAGTTGAGTATGTTTCAAATGTTTCGATTTGATAAAACTAGTTATTATTGACCAAGGCAAACCTCAAGTGTCTTGCATGCCAACTTGAACCACTTGACAAAAAGGGATGCATTTTCTTCTCTCTTTGATTTTAATGGATTACATTCAGTCATAATCAGTCATTTTCTTTTTCATTCTTTACCGATAAATGTACCTACGCTTGTTTAAGTTTAGTATATCTATTTCTAGAAGATACGTTTAGCGACATAATTTGTGAAACTTCAACAGAGATAAGTTTGTAATCCATAAGATAGAGTTGGATGTATGGAGATGACCAATTCAATCACTATGTTAATGTTAAGTATGTTTCAAATGTTACAATTTGATAAAACTAGAGAATGCATTGTTTATAAGCGTATTCGGTTAATGCAACAAGTTATGCAAATGTGTGGATAGTTGAGATACTTGTCTAACATCCTTAAGCCGATTAAGAGGAGGATCTTAGTTAGGGCTAAGGGGAACCCCGGCCCCCTCATATATAAAAGTTTAAGATCCACCACCAGGCAACAAGAAAGTAAAAGTAATGATGTTAAAAAGTATTTAACAACATTCACTAGTTTATTTTATTGAATATGAGAATATCGTTTGAAATGTTATACTGTTATATACACATTTAAATATATTTAATCGTATTTTTAACTAACAAACATGTTTTGGTCCGCACCTTTTAACCCATGTTCTGACCCTAACGGTTTCATAAGAACCTTCACATTTTATTCTCAATCTCTATAATTTCATTAAAATTCAACATTATCTCTATTCATCCTCTAAAAAATTCTTCACATCCGATTCTTTATATCTATCTCTGTTCAATTAAATAATATTTTTTTTTAAATTATTTTTTTTCTTATACTCACAACCACTTACAAACATCTATAGAGATTGATATAGAGAACGAATAGTATATCTTTATATTTAGAGATCCATTATAGCATCTCTATATTTTTCTCTCTTTTAGATAAAGAAGTATTTAGGTAATCTTTTTTAATATTCTCTATATTTTTCTATAAATTTTAAAGATAAAATATGTTTTAGAGACTCGATTGTAGTAACGTGAATCCTAAAATTAAGAAGTTTCTCTAAGGTTTGCTAGTGCCAATGTGGATTGATAATAAAAGGTTAAAGCATCTTATAAGACTTGATTTGTGGATTGTTGATAACTTTGACTATAACTTTACATTGATTTTAATATTCATCATTGGTTTTTTTAAGTTTATTTTAGATTTGAACTCATATGCTTCTAAGGGCTAAAATATCATCGTTTCAAGAATTTAATATAGTCAAATAAATTAACTGCAATGTTTATAATTATGTGTATTGGAATATATTTAATGAAATAAAGTTGTCAATTTATTGATATGAAGTATCATCAATTTTATTTGCTTGATCGCTAGATTTTTCGTTGACTAACTACATAGAGGAAGGAAAGGTACCCTTGAGCACCAAGCAAAACCATCTATGTCCCTTTCCTTTATCCATATTTTTTAAGTGATGATGATGTGTTTTGATTAAACTTATGTTTTTTTTTTTTGAACGGCCGACAAAATTATTTTATTGATTGTAGCAAGGTGCTACCCACCATACATACAAGTTACAAACACCAAAAACAAAAAGTTTTACATGAAACTAACCAGAGATTACAAAATGACACCAATCATCCCACGTCATTGACACCATTTTTGAACGACTCTTAACCCAAAGGTAAGCCATAGCCTTAATCTCATCCAAGGTCTTCGTTGTGTTAGGGATCACATTCCTGAAGACTGCCTCGTTTCTAATCTTCCACAGACTCCATATTGCTACCAAAATCACGGCGTGCAGCACCTTCCTCCTATTTGACGCTCCCGAGGTAACTTCGTGTAATGTAAGCAGATCGTTCAGATCAAACGCGATTATAGGCGGGACGTTACACCAAGCCGCGATATTCTGCCAAACCGTTTGGGCGAATTGACAAGCTACGAAGACGTGTTCGCTAGTTTCTGCATAATCACCGCAAAGCACACATGTATTGTTTTGAACCGGTATATTCCTCCTAGCCAATGCGCATTTGGTCGGTAGCCTTTCCATATCTGCCCTCCAAGCCACTATAGCAACTTTCTTTGGTATCCAATTGTTCCACTTGAACACTCGTTCGGGATTCACTCGATTGGCGGAGCTTAATATCTTTTTGATCCCAGCCACATTAAATACACCATCGGTTGCATACTTCCAAACCCATCTATCCTTGCCCAAACCCAAACGTAAACCATTAAACAAACCAATCAACTGACTTAACTGGGTGTTATTGCTCTCATCAATATCCGGCCGAGCCCAAGCCCAAGAGAAAACGAGCCCAGACTCATCCACAGCCAAGCGATCTTCCACCAAACAATCTTTAAATTTTTCTTCTTTGAATAAAGCAGGATACTTTACAAACAAAGGCAATGGGTCAACCCAACTATCTAACCAAAACTGAATATTTTTTCCACTTACAGGACTTGCTGAAATAGCCTCTTTTAAATCGATATCAGCATCAAGAAGGATTGGTCGAATACTCATAATGCACTTCCACGGCCCAGCAATCGAAGCTTTAACTGGAAAGTCATTCCAAACTCTGTTATTATGGTGAATGGCCAGTGGCGGACCCAGGAATTTTTCCATGGGGGTGCGGAACATTTTTAAAAATTTTAGGCCCCTAGGTATATAAGTAAAAAAATCGGTTCGTATCGGGTCGGGTCGGGTCATGTAAAACAAACGAACATCAAACTAAATTTATATAATCATAAAAAACATGTCAAACCTTTTTACAAACATAATTAAAACGACGACGCCCTACGGGTTTTCATTTTTTGAAATCTATCCAAAACATCATCTAAAGCTAATTTTTTAAGCAATTCTTTCTCTATATAACATAAGTTCATCGCTCCATAACATAATGTTTCAATTTTAATTTTCAACTATTCAAGCCCTAGAAATCATAACGTAAGTTGTAATCACCCTAAAAATATATAAACAACATAATCACCCTAAAAATCATCTAAACAACCATAAACAACGTCAAAACACAAAATTTCAAACCTATTTAACAACTTTATTACCCTTTTTTCTCCTATAATATCAACCAAAATCATCAAAATAACAAAGAAACTTACCCGTGTTCGGATTCCGGTTAGATTTGGTGTCGAACGACGGTGGTATGGTGGTTGATTACAGTGGTCGCCGGCTGCTGGACTGTTGTCGCTGGGTGATGTTGTTCGTTGGCAGTGCAGGGACGCAAGAGAGAGAGAGAGCGGGATAGAATTTCTACAGGTTTTGGGCTTTAATTATCTTATTATAGTTTGAAATATTGTTTGGTTTGGTTAATGGGCTAAGACTTAGTGGGCTAGCTAGTTAGGAATTATAAGTGGGTAAAGGTATGAGTATTTTGGTTTAGTTGGTTAGGTATTAAAAGTTATATAATTTAGGTAGTATATTTTTTAAAAAAATAAGAGTTTACTAAAAAAAATTAAAATATAAATTGATAACACTTTTTACCTAAGGGGTGCGGACGAAAAATTTCAAAGGGTGCGGTCGAAAATTCCAAGGGGTGCGGACAAAAAATTCCAAGGGGTGCGGACGGGATTTTCGACTGAATTTAGCCCTAATTTTTTTTCCCCGGGGGTGCGCCCGCCCACCTTGGGGTGGGCTTGGGTCCGCCCCTGTGAATGGCCCAAACTACTCTACGCCATAAGCTGTTTTTTTCTGTTTTAAACCTCCACCACCACTTAGCCAACATGGCTAAATTAGCGTCTCTAATAGAGCCAAACCCTAACCCCCCGTATTCTATTGGAGCAATTGTCTTATCCCACGCCACCCAATTCATCTTAGCTTTCTCCTCCGACCCTCCCCAAAAGAAGACCCTTCTAATTTTATCCAAGGCATCCAAAACTTTGACCGGTGCTTTAAATAATGATAGATAATATGTCGGAAGGGCATTTAAAACCGATTTGATCAGAGTAATTCTACCCCCATATGAGAGGGTTTTTGCTTTCCATATAGAAAGCCGATTCTTAAACACGTCTACCACCGACTTCCAATTTCGAGCCAAATTCATATTAGCCCCGACTAGAAGACCAAGGTGAATAAAAGGAAAAGTACCTTGTTTACAACTCAAATGACTCGCCATTTGTAGAACGTCATGATCCCGCACCCCAATCCCATAAATGCTGCACTTAGCTAGATTCACCTTAAGCCCATAAGCTAGATAAAAACATCTAAGCAATCGTCTCAGGTTATAGATATTAGATGAAGACCACTCACCAATAAACATTATGTCGTCCGCATAACTCAGGTGTGATAAGACCGGACCATTTGCAGTGATATCGATACCCCTAAACAAGCCGATTGAGACTGCTTTGTTCATAACACATGACAAGGCCTCCATCACCATTACAAACAGAAACGGAGAGAGTGGATCACCCTGTCTAAGTCCACGGGAGCAGTCAAACTCTCTAGTTGGGGACCCATTAACCAACACAGACGCTTTAGCAGAGTAAAGAGTTGCCATTACCCAAGATCTCCATTTACCTGGGAACTTCATTTGAGCCATAATCGAATTAAGGAAGGACCAATTTACAGAATCATATGCCTTGTTTATGTCAACTTTAAAGAACATACCCTTACGCTTATTTTTCTTCAGCCAACTAAACACTTCATTAAGAACAAGAGGGCCATCCATAATATTTCTACCGGCCAAAAATGCCGATTGTTGTTCAGAAATCAACTTCCCCATCACACCTTTGAGCCGATTAACTAGAACTTTTGAGATTACTTTATTAATTACTCCAATCAAGCTAATCGGCCTGAAATCTGTTGGGCCAACCGGATCCTTAACTTTTGGAATCAAGGCTATGAAGGACGAAGTACAACACTTGTTAATGCTACCCTCCGCATAGAACTCATTAAACAGTCTGACCATATCATCGCGAAGCCCTGCCCAGCACCTTTTAATAAATTTGAAATTGAACCCATCCGGCCCTGGAGCACGATCACCTTCACAGTCCCAAACAGCTGCTTTGATTTCCTCCAGTGTAAACGGACTTTCCAACATGATTGCTTCTGAATCCGAAATAGTGGCAATATCGGGACATAACAACTCTGGCCTGACTGGCATTGGCTCCGAGAACTGATGCTTAAAGAATTCAAACAAGGCTTCTTTAATAGCTAAAGGATTTGTATTCCACCCACCATCTATCATTAACCCATTTAGTCGATTCGTACTTATATTGGAGTTTATAATGTGATGGAAATAAGCTGAATTTTCGTCACCTTCCATCGCCCACTTAGATCTAGATTTCTGCCTTAAATCCATCTGTTTTATTCTATCAAATTTAGCCACATAACTCCGGCATTCCGCTCTTTCGGCCAGTTCATCTTCCCCAAGAATTCGTTCCTCCGCCAAATTTTCAATATGTGCCAATCTCCTTTTTTTTCCATCGTAAATCCCCTCTTTATTAACCTTTTCCGTTTTCAGCCATATTTTAATATTTTTTTTTAACCACCGGAATTTAATTGCAAGAGCGAGATCCCCCGGACCCGAAAAATTGAACCCATCACACTTCTGCAGAACGAAATCTCATAGTTTAGATGGAGTCGAACGTTTTATTTTTTTATTAATAAGGTATCATTTCGTTTTCCTTATTGTTATCAAAGTTAGTCGTGAAATCCCAACTCTTTAACTGTAGGGCCGCAATAAAAACAATTTTACATTGGCTTCAGTTCACCTACTTCACTTATGACAATATAAGGGGTCAAAGTATAGAAAATATTGACGTTGAATACCTCTATTAAGTAGAAATATTATCGATTGTAAGGTCAATGGACAACCGTAACCCCTATTCTACCCAACCCATGATCATAATTAGGGTTGTTCATTGAACTGACCTGGACTAGCTTCATAACAAGCCAAGCTGCCTCTTCTCATGATCGTTAATCCGAGCTAGACGCTGAGCTCATATTCAAATCAGATTCCATTCGAACTAGCTCATGGAGTTGGCTTATTTTTTAAATCTATGTAGTTATATTATTTGATATTTTTCTTACACATGCTAATTAACAATCACATATTATAAAAAAAAATTAACAAACCATCAATATAGAAGAAAAAAAATAAATTATTAACATATAGCCCAACAAGTTACTTTCTGCTTGCATATTTCAAAAACCTAACTAGCTTGAGCTAAATTATACACAAACTTTTACCAAACATATTATCATCCACAGTTTAGACGAATATCACTCATCGTAGATATCTCAAAATTGTATATTCGGCTTTAATGTTAGAAGAACATTGAAATTGTGTAGAATAAATGGCTATTATCCTACACTAAACATTTCATAATTTGCTAATGATAAGACTATATAATATAAATATAGTCTAATAAATTTATAACAAATGTTGTTAAAAATAACAAGAAAACGTATAAAAGGAACGATATGTGTATGTTAATAATACACAATTTAAAAACATATTTATTTATTTTACATAATTGGGTATGTTATTTCTTTTTCAATACCGAAACTTCATTAATAAAGTTGATCGAATTGGCTTTTGCCTTTCTACTCATCACTCAATCTCCATGCCTTCAAAACCTTATGATGGTTTTGTGCTTGATGATTGATTCCGTTCATATTATACCTATCCCTTCTAGAAATTTGAATATGTAAAATTAAAGTTAACACATCGACGCGCGCTCACATATTTATTTATTTGTGTATGTATTATGTGTGTACACATTCATATACATACCCATGACAAAATTATCAACAAATTTTATGGCGTCGTAAATTCTGTTGTTAACTTAAGTGTCTTTTGTACACTTGCATAGTTGCATACACATATATTGTATCACGTCGAGCATTATAGATGTTAGAACCCTCTGGCGACTCTTAAGAGTATGTCGTAATGGTAAAGCAATAAAAAAACACTTCGAATGTACATATAAAGTAGAAGAAATCGTAAAATTCATGTTTGCATTCATTGCACATTTATACAAGTCAACAAAACATAGATGCATAAGTGATGAAACAATGGTTAACCGGGTGGGGTTAACTCACTGGTCTCGTCAAGTAGGGTTAATCCCTTCTTTCCGAGGATCGCTGTCTGGATCGTCTGGTGGTGGGTTTCCTGCACAAGGAAACAAACCGTGACTCGTAACAAGGAGGATGGGGTGGGGGGTGCTCCTTGTTACCACTCTCCGGCGTGAGAATTAGTAATTTGCTTGGGAAGCAAAGTGTGATAATAGTAGTAGTGAGAGAGTCGAGAAGTGATACCTCAAACCTGGTTTGGGGTGGGTATTTATAGCCGATGAGTGAAGGAGGGTAGTTGAGTAACTAGTCCGACATCGCACAGCAGCTTGCAGGTGTGTCAGACCTGTCGGTTATGGGGGTAATGCCACGTCCTGCTGTGGTGTCAGACTGTTGTACACATGTGGGCTGGTGGGCGACTGTTCCCAGTGCCACTTGCACTGTGGTGTCAGACCCACTTGCCTTGTAGGCAGGATGCGGTGCCAAGTCGCATCGCTGCTTGCGGTCACAGACGTTGTTCCCGCGTTCTTTGTTCTATCCAAGATGCATGCGGAATGCGGTGCCATGCCGCATCGCCGCTTAGTGACTGTTACTATTGTCCAGATCCCTTGTCGTGACGAAAATGTTCATAGGATGCGGCGCTAGGCCGCATCGCTATGCGTAACATTTGTACTTAAGGTAAGTCTTCTCATCAATGGACAGATTGGACCGCTGTGTTCGCGCGTGCCCGTGCGGACACAGGTAAGTTATTGCTGGTGGGGGTTTTTGATAAGGGTAATGGTCATTCGCGGTCATGCTGACGCGAGATCTGAGACCATACCCCTTCAATAGGTTTGACACATTATACATCGATATAGATGTATAAATAAAAGAAACTTGATTTTGCTTCAAAGTGTAATTGAGCAATTCAAAAACGATATAAAAATGTGAATTAAACTAAACTAGAGGGTTGGTCAATACGATGCGGAGAAGATTTTATACATGTACATATGCAATCTGCCCTATTACTAACATGAGGTTTTCCTAGCACTTAGCGCATTTATGGGTAGTGCTAAAATACTAAAACCAACTCATACAAAAACCGAAAACCATAAACATGAATACTGGTTTATAGTACCGCTATTGCTTGGTTAGTACTGGTTTAGTACGATATTAGGAGTCGATAAAAAAGCTTAACCCAAGTTTACAATAACTATCTTTTATTTGAAAACCAGGATCGCGACCCGCCACAATGCGGCGGGGATTCTTTAGTTATAACTAAGTCAATCTAGGACCCGCACGTTATGTTAAACCTGTCAAACGGGGAAAAAACAGACGATGTAAAAACGTTCACCCACACACGCACGTTGTGTCGTGTTAACTCGCAAAATTTAGAACGAAACGTAAAAACGTTAAATCAAAGACGCACGTTGCGATGTGTTAAGACACAAAATTTAGAACCAAGCATAAAGCGAAAAATTTGCGGAAAATGAAAACTATAAAGGATCAAAGTCGAAAGTACAAAAAGTTATGAGAATTGATTACAAAAGATATAAAGTTTTGGGTTAAAAGTAAAAAAAACAAATAGTTTTAGGTTAAAAGTAATTTATGAAATACTTTTGGGTGAAAAGTAAAAAAAATCAAAATTTTTTTTTGGGAAACCCTCAAAGCCAACGTTACGACAACCATATGCATAACCATTTTTTCTTTGAAAACCCCCCAAAGCACACCGCGCGTTGCGGTGGGGCGTAAAACGGTGTGTCAAATAGTACTAATGTCACACAACCGTCATCGACCACCAACACTGACTCGACCTAGGATATGCGTGTTGCGACGAACCTGTAAAACATGGAAAAATAGAGGTAAAAACATTGAACCACACATGCACGTTGCGTCATATTAACTCGAAAAATTTAGAACTATACGTAAAACGAAAATTTGCGAAAGATGAAAAGTATAAGTGACAAAAGTTGCGAAGTTAAATTGCAAATAATGAAAAGTTTTGGGATAAAGTTAAAAAAAACAAATTATGTAGGGTTAAAATTGAAAAGGGTAAAAACCTTTTGGTTAAAAGTCAAAATTCAACTTTTTTATTGAAAAACTCATAAAGCATAATGTACAAGTTGTTATCCACAAAAAACTTGCAAACTTATATAGGGAGCTAGGATTACGACCCGCCGCAATGCGGCGGGGATTCTTTATTTATAACTAAGTCGGTCTACGACCCACACGTTATGTTAAACCTGTCAAACGGGGTAAAAATAGACGATGTAAAAACGTTCACCCACACACGCACGTTGCGTCGTGTTAACTCGCAAAATTTATAACGAAACGTAAAAACGTTAAGCCAAAGACGCACGCTGTGATGTGTTAAGTCACAAAATTTAGAACCAAGCATAGAGCGCAAAATTTGCGGAAAATGAAAACTATAAAGGACCAAAGTTGAAAGTAAAAAAAGTTATGAGGATAGATTGTAAAAGATAAAAAGTTTTGGGTTAAAAGTAAAAAACAAATAGTTTTGGGTTAAAAGTAATTTATGAAATACTTTTGGGTGAAAAGTAAAAAAAATCAAAAATTTTTTTTGCGAAACCCCCAAAGCCAACGTTACGACAACCATATGCATAACCATTTTTTCTTTGAAAACCCCCCAAAGCACACCGCGCGTTGCGGTGGGGCGTAAAACGGTGTGTCAAATTGTACTAATGTCACACAACCGTCATCGACCACCAACACTGACTCGACCTAGGATATGCGTGTTGCGACGAACCTGTAAAACATGGAAAAATAGAGGTAAAAACATTGAACCACACATACACGTTGCGTCATATTAACTCGAAAAATTTAGAACTATACGTAAAATGAAAATTTGCGAAAGATGAAAAGTATAAATGACAAAAGTTGCGAAGTTAAATTGCAAATAATGAAAAGTTTTGGGTTAAAGTTAAAAAAAAAAACAAATTATGTAGGGTTAAAATTGAAAAAGGTAAAAACCTTTTGGTTAAAAGTAAAAATTCAACTTTTAAAAAAAAAAGCACAATGTACAAGTTGTTATGCAAAAAAAAACTTGCAAACTTATATATGGAATAATTAGTAAATAGTGCTTCTTACTTGTATTTGTCCTTGTAATTTCATTGTTCCCTTGTTTTATGTTTTCCTCTTATTTTACTTTGATAACCTAATATAAAAGAGATCAGCTTCTTATGTTATCTTGTGCATCCCCTCAAACCTAAATAAAGTAGAACTCCCCTGACACTAATCCATCTAATTCAAAATTCGTCCATACCGTTATATACTCTCTAACACGTCGTTATCTACGTCAACAAAATTTCAATAAGCCATCCACAAACGATTTTATTTATTTACTTATAGCGGATCCACCTTCTCAAAGAAGCAACGAGTCAAATTGGCGTCATTCCATTTACGCCATCCACATCTGAGCTAAATGCACCTCATGCTACTTGTTAGACCAATTATTTAAGGCTCAAACTATCTACACACTTAAGTGTGTAGATAGCCACATCCAAAAGGTGTTTTTTGTCCTATATGCACACCCTGCAGTGTCGAACTGTGGTCAAAGTGCGGCGTTTTGGTCCCGTCAACCAGACAAAAGACTGACAGGTCTGTTGACCAGACCAAAGGGGGTCAATCTTTTGTCTGGTTGACAGGACCAAAACGCGGCCAAAGCTCGGCGTTTTGGTCCGGTCAACAGACCCGTCAAACACCCGTCAGTCTTTTGTCTGGTTGACCGGACCAAAACGCCGCGCTTTGATCACAGTTCGACACTGCATGATGTGCATATAGGACAAAAAACACCTTTTAGTGTGTAGATAGCCAATGTGGTGTGCCAATAGGTACACCCTTATTTAATTCATATGCTTAACATATTAGCTTCATAGAAGTTCATTCTAAAAAGCCAATTAGCAATAGAAGTATCTTATACAATTATAATATATATGCATTAGTTTTTTTTTTTTTGCATCATCTAAAGTGACTAATTAATCATTTAAATTTGGTGAATCTGATTATAACTTATAAGGGTGTAGGGAGTGGTTAGACACTTGAAAGTGGTAAACTTCAAAATCAACCAATGAGAGTGTGTCATGTCATTCAATGAAAAGTGTTTAAACTATGCTAAAAAATGTTGGCAATGGTTAGACACTTCATGAATTGGTAAACTATTTAAAAAAAAGGAAAAATGTGTGATCACCTCCACCTTCACCGCGCGGCAAACATGGTTGGCGGTGGTGTTCCCGAGCGGCAAACTCCTTTTGCCAAACCAGTTTGCCGCCCACACCGTATCCCCTAATACATTTAAATATGTTTGTTTAATTAAACATTCTAGGGATAATGTTAGTGAATAAAAATACTTATTAAACTGTTTGTTATCTATTTTACTGTGGGATGAAGTGTATGACATAATTGGCCCCATTGACAAATGAACATTGAAATAAAGTAGCTTTGTTACAAAAGTCTACAAAAAGTGCCTTTGTTCCACAAAAGTAAAGATGAAATGTGCTTTCAAAGCCACCTCAAAATCATTCCTCGATTTTATCATCTTTTGTATGAGGATTACTACAAAGGTATATATTCAAATGTTTGGTACTTGAGCATATGCATGAACATGAAATAAATATTTACAAAAGGCTATTATAGCATTTTTAAATTCAATTCCTTTTTTAATGGAAAATATAATTCTATATAAATTAAAAAAATGAAAAGAAGTTGCCTTCACATATTAAAAATTGTAAAAACGAAAAACTGGTTATGATTTATACAACAAACATTACATATAATCTTTACAAGCTAAAGATCTCCAAAGTTAGTTTCTTATAAAATAGTTTAGTTTTAGTTTTACATATACAAAGTTAGAATTAAAACACTTTAAAACAACATTATTTGATTATATAATTCGAATATCTACAAGACGTAGGGCAACACACACAATGAAGTGTACATATCAACCACACCCGAGATTCTGAAAATCCGATTCAAAACAAGTTATGTGATCATTGGCAAATGTCGCGAATGAACAAGAACAAACTTCGTTTGTGACCAACATAAATCTTACCTATAGTTACAACGAAATCACAAAGACAACTAGATTCCAATAAACATATCATGGTACAGTCTTTTAATCATAATAATAATTCTAAAGTAATTACATTAAATAAAACAAACAATAATAGTGCTTATATTACAACACTAAAAAGCCAATATACATCAAATTTGTCATCTTTCCTTGTTTTCCTCTTCAAAGGCCATTCATCTCTTTGATTTCTTTCTTGAAATTATAGCACCTAATTTTCGGGTTGTACTTTTGGGGGAGCAAGATCCGGATATCAAGTCAAAATTTTCATGGGTCAAACAACTAAATTGTTTCCTTAAACAAATCAAACAAAAGACATTTGATCTTGAAGATTTCTCTCTCTTCCCCATGTTTTGTACCTTAATCCTATGCCTTACAAACCAAGAAGAATGTAATAGAGTAGAGTTATCGGCAATGCAATCAACATTCCAAATATCACCCTGTAAAAATCCAAATAAAAATAATTAATTATCATATTAATTTGTGACATCAAACGTTTAGTTTGTTATATTAACTTACCCGGTGCTAAGAATTGCTGGATGAACGTTGTATTCTTTGGCAAAGACAAATGGGACGATTCCTTGTGGAAGTGCAGCCTGTTGTTTAGAAAATTATAGTC
The DNA here is from genome assembly GCA_030545235.1 of Helianthus tuberosus. Lineage (NCBI taxonomy): Eukaryota > Viridiplantae > Streptophyta > Magnoliopsida > Asterales > Asteraceae > Helianthus > Helianthus tuberosus. The sequence continues at coordinate 4,589,514 of JARYGA010060516.1, forward strand.
AAATTAAAGTTAATTGTGAGATTAGATCATAATCATAATAACATATGGGTAATGATAATTAAGGTATTTATGTATGTGTACCTGTACAATGGCAACACGGAGGAGTGTTCCTCGGAGACCAACGATGATGGAAGCGGCTGCCATCACAGCTGGTCCGGTTAAGAATCTCACAGCCATCGAAAAAATAGCAACGGAATTTCCACACGCTATTATTTTTGGTTGAAGTGCCATAAACAATCCTTCAAAACACAAAACATCGTAATTTAATAAATCAACAATAACCCACTTATAAATCTTTAATAAATTCCGAGACAATTTTTATGTTTGTATTAAATTTCCGAGTTATTGTAAGGTTGAACCTATCAATCTATAAACACGATCTATTTCCTATTTACATACCATCCGTCTACACAAATATAAAACTCTAAACTAGTCTCAAACTATAGAAATCATAAGACTACCCGTTGCGGAGCTGCTAGCGGGTGGCGCTAGCCACGCGGCTGCCACCTAGCTAGCAAACACCACAACATCGAGCCGCTAACGGGGGCGCGAGCGAGTCAAAGTGAGGGGGCTAGCAGGATAATTCGAACGTCGGGGTGTGTGGATGTTTGTGCCGACCGTTACATTTATAAAAAAATCCAAAATTTCTATAAATATCCATTTCTTACCCAAATTTCTCCCACTTACTTTTTTTAATGTGATATTTTATAAAAAAAATGTTTTTCTATTAATATTAGTCTACAAATTTAGAAAGAATAAACATAAAATAAAACAATAAAACAATGAAAGTTCGCTGAAGCCCCTTCTCACCCGGACCACAACAAGGTCATGTGGTTTTATCTAGTGCCCAGTCAACGCTAGGTCAATATTACAGGATGAATCTAGGTGTTAAGCCGAACCACAACGAGTATTCAAAATATGCAACCATTTGCAGGTTTTTTTTTTTTTTTGAACGGCCAACAGAAGAAATTTTATTAAATAACTAGCCAGCGGGTAACACCACACTTACAGTCACCAAACTTACAATCTGAGCCAAAAACAAACAGAATGAAAGCACACGCTAACCAATTAAAATACATCAAACTAGCTCCATTGGTCCCAAGTCATAGAAACCGTTCAAGTTTCGTTTGTAATTTATCAAAATAAAAATTAAACCTCAACTTTTAACAAATCATTGATAAGATTGATGTTGATTTTGCCATTATAAAGATGTACCCACCTCATGGGACCGCAATGAAGTCTATTCCGCAATCATTATGGTCCCCGATAATACATTTAACGATAACTTTTTTAAATAATAAAAATAAATATAATAATAATTATTAATCATAACCATGTGCCATTAACCAAAAACACTAAATTAGAATGTTCATAAAGTTTAATTTCATATTACTTACCTAAGCTAAACATAGCCATCCCAAGACCAGCATCCGAGAGTATTGATATTGAACTTTTTATTATTTTTGGCATCGCCACATCCCACCTGTCATCATTAAACTCCTTCAAACATATATTTATTACTATTTATTACCAAATTTAGATTTATTCTACATTATCATAAACATTATCCTTTTATAAAATAATGAGTAAATTTCAAGGATTGTCCTTTATATTTATACTCATTTTCAGGCGTTGTCCTTTATGTTTAAAATTGACGAGTTTTGTCCTTTATGTTTTCATATCATACAAGTTTTGTCCTTTAGGCCTAACCCAGTTATTTTTTTCAGTTAAATTTGGTCATATGCTTTGCACATGAGGGCATTTTTGTCAATTCAAAGGTTGCAGAAGCTTTGAGCTATAAATCTGTCGTTGAACTTACCTTTGAATTGACAAAAATGCACTCATGTGCAAAGCATATGGCCAAATTTAACTGAAAAACTAACTGGGTTAGGCCTAAAGGACAAAATGTGTATGATATGAAAACATAAAGGACAAAACTCGTCCATTTTGAACATAAAGGACAACGCCTGAAAATAGATATAAAGATATAGGACAATCCTTGAAAAAGACTATTCAAACATTCCAAAATTTTTTTTTTCCTTTGATAGATAGAAGAGTATATAAATTTTGTTACGCTAACATGTCATTTAAAGACGTTTAGCGCACAAAATCCATACCACTAGACGAATAGATCACAGTAGTTACCTGAATGAAACAAGAGCCCATATTAGACCAATAAGGCTCGAGTACGTGTTCGGGTTTCGGATAAGTTTCCGCCACACCATAATCAAAATCAAACGGGTCATAACACTTGCCGGCGGCATCATCTTTCCGACATTCCCTTCAACCTCCTTAGGATTGAGCGCCGCCGTCGAGCTCGAACCTAGTTTTATATCTTTCTCCCTCTCTTGATCTCCATCTTTACCGCCACCAAAACTAAACTCGTCACGCTTCAATTCTCCGGCCACTTTTGTATCCGGTTGATCCGAAGAAACCACCATCCGGATTTCTTTAGCGTCGTCGTGTTCAGGTCGACCCGAATTTTCATTTGTCGCTCCGAATTCAGTACTGCCAAACACGTGGAGCCCACCACCTTCGGAAACCGGTGAAGCACTAGAGCTCCAGACAAACATGTGGAGTTCTTTGTCGTCATTCTTCGCTTTCGTTTGTGAGCCGTTTAGCTGAGCCGCCGTGTTTGTCGGCTGCAAGCCTTTAACTGCTTTTGTACCCATGGATGTAATCTCCGGGTTCGGAGCCGGGTACGCCCCGAATTTCGGAGAGTTTAATGGGCCCGGAGCCGTACTCTCTTCGAAATTCGACGGGCGGGGCGTCGGACCTCTCGACGACTGAACCGAATACATATCCGCCGGTCCAAAATTCGATAACCGCCCACCCGGAAACCCCATCATCGAGTAAAAATCCGAGTGGTTAAAATTCGACCCTCTTGGAGTTTGGTTTCTCGACGAGCTCAAGCTGTAGATCTCCGCACCCGTTAAATTCGACGGGCGCGGAGTCATTCCGGTGAGCCCGACCGAACGCCTCGAAACGTTCGACTTCCTCACCGTTACATGAAGCTTCCCATCATCTCCAATCTCTGCGTCCGTTTCCAAAAAATCATGTCCGTCAAGCGACACAACGTCAGATTCCACCTTATAACAAAAATATATATTAGTTAGAGTTTACTAGTATAAGTAAATAATAAATAGTTTTTAAAAGACTTAGTTTAGCTTTAGCTTTAGCTGTAAAAAAAAAAATGTTACACTACTTTATGTTACCTGTAGTAATAATAATAATATACAATATCTTACGGGGTTTTCATTATTCTATACCTTAAACGACACGATCGAAGCGGCGGTTTCCGGGAACTGCTCCATGATCAGAATTTTCGCACCGCGATACTCGAACAAAAAAAGCAGCAAAGTATACCAAATAATACACTGTAGAACCACCACCTGAACCATCAAAGAACCAGAATACTCCCCATACATAGCAATTAGCAACGGAATACCCATAACCAAAGTGTTAGGTAAAGTCGAAACCGAAAAAATCGTAATCATCCATTCAAGACTCCCATTTTTCGTAAAATTCGCCCAAATCGCAAGCACCACAAGCATAATAATCTTCTGTAATGTATCCGCAGCGATGAATCGAAAATTCATCTCGTACGGGTTGTTCAATGAGATGAAATGGAAGGAAAGGAGCGGAACGGCGAATATAGCGACGAAACGGTTGATACCCGAACACTGGTCGGGTGAAAAGATTTTCCACCAGCGTACGCTGCCGTACGCTAGGATCATGGCGACGTATAACGGCACCATGGCCGCCATGACGGTGTAAAAGTCATGACCGGTAATCATTATGAGTTCAAATCCTGCAAGGTGTATAGGTGTAATAGGTTTATGGGTACAACAGTTTTATCGACAAATGTGTGAATGTTTTGTCGGTAATGTTTGTGAAATGGAGGACTGATTGAACAGGAGGAAGCAGTGGTTAGAGAGAGAAAGTGGGCATGGTGGTGTTGGAGAGAGAAAGGGGTTGAGTGATTGAATATATGAATGACAGTGTATGTGAAGGATGGGTATATATAGGTGAAAGATAAGGTGTAGTTGTACTGTGTGTTATGTGCACGTGTAATGTGGGTGATAGTTGACTGTGGAAACGGGTCGGGTTAAGGAAGGGTATGAGAAGTTGTAAACTATGAACTATAGATGGTGAGATTTGATGAGAAGATATAGAAGTGAACGTAAAGAATCAGGAATGTTTGTTTTTAGTTTTTATTCTTCTGTTTTACTTTTTTTTATATGTGATTTTTTCTGACTTTAAACTATACGGAGTGATAGGGCTTGGAAAGGGGCGTAAAGCGTCATGTGGCAGCCATATCAACACATATAAGAAAAGTGGTATGGTGCAAAAGAAGGTAGGACGGGATGGGGTTTGAAAGGGTGACGTGGTGCGACACGTGACGTACACTTTCTATATTTTATTTTATATTTAAAAAAAAAATCAAATAAAAAACTTACCACCCAATCAAAACAACACACATAATCACCATCTTCTTCGCCACGCCGGTGAAGAATCGAGCGCCCAAACCTCTACACCATTGACGGGCCGGTGTGCCCAACGTGGAGAGGTTTCCACGCCTTCAACCCACACCCACTCTGTGTGATCCTAGGAAAGTTTAAATCTTGATATTTTTAGGGTGTTAATATTCACACACAATTCCCCTCTATCTCTTCCTATATATACATAGATATATAGAGATAGATAGAGTGAATAAGATTTTGGGTTCTGGGAATAGAATGACCCTATTTTTATTTTAAAGTTATAGAAATAAAATTTAGTTTATAAACTTAATCATATGATGCTAAACAAAATGTAATCTATGTGTAAGTACGGGTGTAAATGAGTTGAGCTTAAACGAGCTTGAGTCCAAGCCTAAAAATAAGTTTGTTTAGTAAACGGGCCCGAGTCTGAGCTTCACTTATCGAGCTTGAGTCGACTCACGAGCCTACACGAGCTCATTATTATATAAATTATAAATATATCAACTATATATTTAAATAATAATAATTGTTTATAAAAGCGTTGAAATGGCCAAATCATAGGGAGTAACAATGAAGTTAACTCAATAATTTATAAACTTATAAAAATAATAATTAATACAAATCAATTAACAAATAATAAACAAGCCGAGATCAATTTTTAAATAAAACTCGAACCAAGCCGAGCTCGAACTTACATAAGTTAAATGAGTTTGAGCTCAAGCTAATGAGCCCGGGGCCTGCTCCTTTGCACCAATGTGTAAGTCACGAAGTTCTAAATTAATCATTTTACTTTTTCCTTTCCAAAATTTTAGATCAGTAATATTTACTCATTTTTATTTTTAGAAGATTACTCACCAAGAATACCTTTGTCAAAATATAAGATTTACTATATAGTAAACAAAAGGATCGTATTTTAAAAAAAAACAATGAGGTTTGGTGTTAATATGGTACGACAATATTAGTGTACAAATTGGTCATGGTGAATATTCAATATGAGCTAAGGCCACTATTTATTTATTTACTTTAATTTTAAAATTTCTAATACTTATTAATATTTTAACCTTTGTCTAATAAGATATATAATAAAGCCTTAGATACCATTCAATCATTTTTATAACACTTATGTAATATGTCGGAACAATTGTTATGTTTATTTATTTAGGAACAAAGTTCAGAGCTTCTGATGAAACCTTTGAGCACCCATCCTGTTATGCTTATGTTGGATGACACATATGGACAACCACAGTAAATCACTCCTCTTTGCCCACGCTCACAATAGTTCGACGCACCAAAACGGTCGTTAGATGGAGAAAGAGAAAAACGCGGGAAAGGGGTTCGAACTACATCGCCCCTTTAAGGCGTATGGCCATTACAAGGAATCTACAAAGGATTTTCAGGTAGTGGATAGTGGAAAAAACGTTACACTCAGTTAGGTTTCGCTCATCGAAATATCAGGAAAAGGAGGATAGCCCATGAATTCTAAATATAAACATGAAAGTAAAATGTAAAAAGTTATATTTATAGTGTAAAGATCAAATACAAATGAGTCTTAACATACAAAATGCACTTAACGTGACTCGTGAGAAGTGAATGAAGCTTTTTTTTTTTTTTTTTTGAATTTTTCGCTCTACTACTTAATGATATTTAATTGCAAAATATTAAAAAAATCGTTATTTTACAGTAGCAGAGTAATTATTGTTCGGTAATTATAATTACGCTACTAGTGTAAAATCACAATTAATTTTTGGATTCTGGGACTAAAACACACGCTTAATAAGTAGGGAAAAAATTTCACAAAAAAAATTCTCTCATTCACTTTTTATGTTAAGGGTATTTTGTATGTTAATACTCATTTGTACAATAACTTAACCCTTTATTAATAAAAAAGTAAATATGTGGTTAAGTAAAAAAAAATCATTTAAAAATATTTGAAATGTTTGTAGAAGTATATATGACATTGTCCTATTTTCAAATTATAACATTTAAAATGTTCATTTATATAAGTTTAATTTATTTCTAATCATTACTTTTTTTTGAATGGCTAATGTTGCACACGATGGGGATTGAACCCCTGACCTCTCATATTAGGGGTGTTCATCGAATCGAATATCGAATTTTCGAATTATTCGAATCGAATTGTTCGAATAATTTTTATTTTTCCTTGAATTCGTATTCGATTCGAATTCGATTAAAACCTACCGAATTCGATTCGAATTCGTATTCGAATAAAAAACCCAATTCGTATTCGATTCGTATTCGATTAAAAATTTGAATTCGAATCGAATTCGAATAAATTCGATTTAATTCAGATTCTTTAAAAACATGTAAAAACTTTTATAATGAAACATAAATTTTAAAGCAGCCATAAAGCACGATATCATATTAAAAAGTTCCAAATAAAGTACCACAAATCTAAAATTCAAAACGAGAAGTCGGAAATAACCACTCCACATTACAAGTTAATATTTTTACGCTTAAAAATCTATTGATAGATTTGTTACTTAGGTTTTACTTATGGGCCATGTAGTGGGTTTGGTAATGGGTAATTTTAATACTTGGAAAAAAATTTGAAAATAATTTATAGTATAGCCTAATCAAAGTTATTTATGTATTATATATAAAAATAATAAATAAAAATGTATAATTTTTATTCGAATTTCGAATCGAATCGAATTTGAAATTATAAATTCGTATTCGATTCGTATTCGATTTACTTAACTCGAATTGAATCGAATTCGAATTCTTATAATCGAAACGAATTCTTGATAATCGAATCGAATTTAAACGAATTTCGAAGTTTTCGAATTCGAAACGAATTCTGCACACCCCTATCTCATATCCTAAGCTCTATCTAAACTCACCAACACCACTAGGCTATTCCCAAGTGGATAATCATTACTTATTATTTATAATTTTTTTTTAAAAATTAACACATCTTTAGAAAGACGGAACATTAGCTTAGTCTAAACATAAACAAAGTAAAGTAGTGGAAGCCATAATCGTCATTGACATTAAGTGGACCAAAACCTTAATTAAATGAAAACATTGTTTCCATTTTCTCATTTCTAATCTTGATTGGGTTTGCATGGCAAATGATATCACAATGGTCGGACATAATCCCACAAAGTACACTTTTTTATATTATTTTTTTTATGAATAGTTACTCCTATTTCAAACAATATTAATAGGAAAGGTGGCATAAGTAGCTATTTTAGTAATGGCGGCATTTTTTAAGAAAAAAGAATATACAAGTAACCCGATCCAAATTCATATACAACCTTTATTGTGTGAGATAATATATTAAAGGCCTTTTAAACGTAGATAATATTATATTTGGTTAAAAACAAATAAAAAAACAACTATAATCCTTTTTCTGATTTATGAGATTTATATGGTGTTATCTTTTCCCTCTACTCAAATAAAGAGTCCTTGAACTTGAATCTGAATTTTTGTATATTCGGAAAGTTTACTGGTTTGGTTTTTCGTGTTTGAGCCGTACCAAGACCGGTTCAAGCTTTTTGGAAACCTAAACTATAAAGAAAACCGGAGGCCCTTTTTCGAATTTCATTGTAATTCGGAAAGTTGCCCCGCGCGTTTTCGCGGCGTTGAAACGTAAAATATCTTGAATTTATACCGTCTAACGAAAACGTCTTATATTTGACCCAACTGGTTTCCAAAAAAAATTACTTCAAATCATAGACCAACTGAAAACATACATAAAAATAACATTAAAACGCATTTTATTTGACCCGATTCATTTAAGGGAAAAAATAAAATTTACGTCAAAATGTAGACCAACCGAATACGTACATAATAATAAGCATAAGAACATTTGATCCAACTCATTTCCCGGAAAAATTTACGTCGAAACGTAAAACAACTTGAATTTATACCGACACGTACATAAAAAACCCGTAAAACTCGATCACAAAGCCTTTAAAAATTAAAATGTTACATGTGTCAATGCAGAAAGTTGAGAAGTAAAAGTATAAAAAACAACAAAAAGACAAACAAAAAAAAGTTAAAGTACTGTTCACTCAAGAGGTAGATAATTTCCAGCTAAAGATTTTCTTTAAGCTTTTTTAAAAGACAAGGTCTATAATTCTTATTATGAACATTTAGTTAACCATAAAAACTAGATCAACTTTTATTTGGCATTTAGTTAACCATAAAAACTAGATCAAACAATTATAATGGAGTCATCATGTTTGGGTCGAGTGATCCATCATGTTTTTCATACAAAATATTCATCTTGATTAATTATTCAAGTTTCTCTCAATCTGAAACATGATTAAATAACTTGGTAAAGTAAGTGATGACTAAAATTAATTAGTTATAGTCTTGTCCATATTGTTTCGTTTCGATTATCCAGGATGATTGCACATCCAAATGGACGATTTCTTTTATTTTTTTCTAGTTCACTTCCGTTATTCCTCGTAAGCAAGCCCAAAACAGACTTCAAGACTGGGTCCAACACTCCAACTTGCTCTATATAACTTTTCTTCCAGAAATGGGGCGGTATTTCTTTCCAGAACTTATACTGTTGGGCCGACCGCAAGGCGAAGCGTTATGGTTTCTCGCCCACGGCCACCATCTAAAAACAAAAAATATCGAGTCAACCAATTAAACCAAAAACACTATCATATTTTGGCTAAAAAAAAACTAAAACGATGTAACTTAGAGTTGGGGGCAAAACAGTAATTTGTCAGGACTAATGAGCAAGTGCTAGGCAGCTACTTGGTACGAATAAAAACTACATTGAGTCAACCAAGTAAAATAAAACACTATCATAGTTTTGCAAAAAAAATAATGGCAAGATTGTAATTTTGAACTGAGGACCAAATCGTAATTTTGAAATGGGGGCAAAATCATATTTTGAACTAAGAGCAAAATCGTAACTTTTAGCTGGGGTAGAACTGTAATTTTTTTTAACTGGGGGCAAATGCGTAATTATTAATTGAGGCCAAAAGCGTAATTTAAACTGGGATAAAAATCGTAATTTGATAGGATCAATAGAGGAGTGCCAGACAACTTTTGAGATGGGGTTTGAACTGGGGACGAAATCATAATTTAAACTGGGGATAAAATCGTAATCTGATAGAACCAATAGGGAGAGCGCAAAGCAGCTGCCTGACACTATTCCCCATGTTCTATTTGTGGTTATAGATAATTGATTTGGAAATAGTTTTGGACCAAACTCGAACGATTGTGAGAAAGAAAAAAGTAAAGGTGAGAAGTAGGGATGAGCAAATACCGATACCGTCCCAATACCGTCCCGATCCCGACCAATACTGATCCCGAATTTTGTGTAAACTTGGTACCGATACGGCGATACCGGTACCGAAATACGTCGGTTCGGGACGGTATCGGTATTTTAAGGGTAAAAGTCGGTATTTTACCGATACCGTACCGTACAGATACCGAAAAATCACAAAAGTGGGTACCGTTTCCGGTACCGAAAACGGATCGGGATTTCGGGATCGGGACGGTATTTTATACCCTTTGCTCATCCCTAGTGAGAAGGCCCATTTCTTGTACAGCTAAGTCTACTCTACTCCCATGGAAGCTTTTGCCATGGACATGTGCTTTGAGGGCCAAGACTCATTTTCGGATTTTGGGGGTTTCCTAATTGTCGTTGACACTTCTTGCACTTTTAATAATTAAAAACTACAAAGTAAAAACCCCAATTGGAATAGAAACACTAAAACGAGTATGTCGTCATCCTGTCATATTTTGTTTGTATGAGATCGATGGATAAAGGAGGACAATAATTATGGGTCTAATGCGAAAAACGAATGAATGTGAAAATGTTTCGAAATGATATCGACAACCACGGGCGGGTCTAGGCCACTTTTGTGGGTTCTTAGGAACTCATTCGGTTTGAAAAGAAATGGAAAAAAATAGTGAAAACCTTATATGATTTGAAAAAAAATAGTGAACCTAGTAAAAAAAAGTTTTTAAATCCGTCACTGCTCAAAACAAGATAAAAAAAATAGAGAAATTTTAGTAAGAGTTAAGGGCCATTTACGTCCATGTGGTTTGTCCACTTATGCCATTTTAGGCCAAATTTCAAAATTGCATAATTCCTTCCCTGACATTCTCGAAACGTGTCATTTTAGTCCAAAAAACTAACCACGGTTAAAAACTTTAGTTTAATGAAGGGTAAAAATGTCATTTCCCTTTTTCTTTTAATTTCCATTTTTTTTAATTCTTGTTAAAACCCATCCAAATCACAGGGACGTAAATGACGCTTAACTCTTTTAGTAAAGTGTAAATGAACAAGGTTACACAATGGCTTAGAGCATTCACATCTCATCCATCATTTCTTACACTATAATTTAATTAAAAATCCGGTCAAGCTTGTACGGGAGGAAATTCGAGTGAATACAAATGTACCGGGTGCTGATGATGTGGCTATGATCTGGTGCAAGCGGGCAACTCCGAAGGCAAACATGCTTGCATGGGCGAAGCTTTTAAGGGGCGGGAGGGGGCGGCCGACCCCTCGAACTTTTCGCTCAGTAGTGGAGAGTATGTAGTTTTCGTATAGAAATTTTTGGGTATATCCGTTTTTGACCCCCTGGTTTTATAGAAATTTTTAGGCCCGGTGACTTCCGCCCCCTAGTCGGAAATCTCAAGCTTCGCCACTGCATGCTTGTATGGCAGGCTTTAGCCCTAAAGATCCCAACTAAGGTTGAGTTACTAAAAAGAGGTGTACAAGTCGGAAGTGACATATGTCCAAGGTGCGGATACGGGAGTGAAACAGTGGATCATTTATTATTAGTAACATGTCAAGCAGCTAAGTCAGTTTGGTGGCCAGTAGGAAAGTGGATTAAGGTGCCAGAGGTCGCCTTTTACACTTCGGTTCAGGAGATTATAAAGGCAGTGAATGATCAGTTTTGCTCAAGTATTAGAAGGAAGGCTATGCTTGCAGTTGTGATGATGGTTTTTTGGTCCATCTAGAATAGCAGGAATAGTAAAGTGTTTGATGATAAAAGAATGTCTACACAGTGCATGCTCGATGAGATCAAAGAAACAACTTTTCTGTGGATGAAACACAGGGTGAGACGGAAGAGCTTAGACCACCCGTACTCGTGAGATTTTGGGCGTTTTTTTGGACGAAAACGCCGGAGCACGCCCCTGAAGCTGCCCCGTGGGCATTTTTTTGACAAAATCTGCTTTTGGCGTTTTATTTTCTACGCCCAAGATGAAAACATTTGACCAATCACTGTTTTAATTGAATATTATTTGTTTGAATAATTAAAAAAATTAATAATTGGGTAATTATGGAAGTGTCACGTGTCGAACAACGTCCAAGGGTGGGGCATTATTCATCATAACCACTACGCATGGTCTTATCTCTCAATAAATGGCTTAAATTCGATGTAAACTTATTTTAGTGTCTTTTGTTGGCGGTTTGGTGTATGTTATTCCACTCCTAGTATCTTGCTAGCTGGGTGTTTTTGGTTTTGGTGGAATAAAAGTGGATCACTCGTCTGTTCGAAAAATTAGTTTTTCAACGTAGAATGTTATTCTACCCATACTCATTCCTAAATTACAACAAATTAATAACAATCTACTCATGCTTGTGATTGAACCCAAGATGTCTCACCTAAGAAGCTTGCGCCTCTGCTATCTGGGCTAGTCCCACAATATCGGGTAAAAATTAGTTAATTGTTCATTAGGGGTGCTTTTCCAATAGGCTAAGATTATCATCGACAACAAAACAGAAAGTTAGAAGCGTTATTACTCATATTGCTAGTATGTATTATTATCGACCAATAGATCATAATTTAGAATAGAAAAATCCAATTTGCCTTTTTAATCTTGCATTAATAATATAATCAAATCTAATAAAAAAATATATTACATTTTTTTTGAACGACAAATTTGGATCACTGACGGATCAATTGAGTATAATAGTGCCACCAGCGGAACCACCCGATCATATACATCTCCACTAGTTTATTGTTTATACACCAATTCAGGAGGAAAACCAATAAATCTATGAAAAACTCTCTTATAGGAATCGAACCCAAAACAACACGGTCCCTAAACCTTGTCCCACCCTAAAATGCAACTAGGCTATAATATCATCCGAAAAAACATATTACATATAGTTTGACTACCAGAAAATGCGTTTCAAATCATGCAATTATTAATTAAAGTTGATGTTACATTTGTGTAGCTAAGATACAAGAGACCAATGAGAAACACACAAATTTGTTGATGGGTGGTAGGTTTTATGATGGCGTGGGAAGGTTGGCTCGGTATGGCTAGATGGGCATGGTACATGGGTGAGTGGGTGTGGGCGGGTTAGGACATTTGGCCGACAAGACGCGCCTCATTGGGCTCACATGCCCCTCCCCTAACTTCCATATAAAAATCACTTTAAACCACTCACCTTGGACCACTCCATATCTTAGCTTCTTTTTTTATTGAAAAAAATATATAATTTTATCAAATCATTTTTTTAACAGGAAATTTGGATCACTGACAGATTACTAGAGTATCATCGTGTCATTGGAATCATCTGATTATATTCATCTCCATAAGGCAATAATGATTATACACCAATTCAGGAAGAAACCCAATATATCTTGGAAAAACCCTCTTGTGAGAATCAAACCCAAAACCTAATGGTCTCTAAGCCTTATCCAGACGTCACTAAGCTATAATGCCATGAGCATCAAATCATCTTTTTGATTATGTAATTTTCATGTAAGTATTTTTCGAGTAAATTAAACATGTAACAAATTTTAGGTTACATGTTTATGTTTTAGACGAAAGAAAAGATCGGTTTATGAATGATTTAGAAATGACCAACCGATAGATGACCGGCCTCTAGAGTAGGATAGTTTTTTTTTACATTAGTTTGCGTACGTTACACGATAGATAAATTTATCTTTGAGCTACAAGCTAAGTCAATATGGAATTCTAAGATGTTAGGAATATTAAATCGAGTATCTGATGAGACAAGTGGATTAAAAATCCGCTATTATTTATGTAGGGTGGAGATACAATAGGAAGTTAATTTGGCTAGGAAGGCTAGGAAGTGATCTTGACCATCCATTAAGTTAATCAAGGGCTAAGATTAAATCAGGGAAATTGAAAGTAAGAAAAGAGGCGCGTGACTTTTTTCAGGGGCATTCTAGTCAAGTAAGGCAATAGTTTCTCTCTCCTCCAATTCCCCCCCATTTTTTAAACGTTAATAACTCTTTCATACGACATTATTTTTTTATAAAAATTGCACCAAAAAAACGAGCGTTTTTTTATCTTTAAAACGAGTATACTATTGCTATATTTTGAAAAAAAAAATTTAAAACCCAGTTGCGTAAAACGCAATAGAAAAACCCCCAGTATTGTAAAACACAATGAAAAAAAAAACCTTAAAAATGACATTTTTCTAAAACGCAATGCACAAAAAACACATAGAAATGACTTATTTGTAAAACGCAATGGCCAGAAAACACAAAGAAATGTTTTATTTCTAAAACGCAATAGCCTAAAAACTCAAAAGAAAATGTACTTTATAAAACGCAATGGACTAAAAACCCATAAAAATGTGTTTTACCTAAAACGCAATGCACCAAAAACACATAAAAATGTGTTTTACCTAAAACGCAATGCACAAAAAACACAAAGAAATGTCTTATTTGTAAAACGCAATGGCCAGAAAACACTTAAAAATTACTCATTCTAAAACGCAATGGACTGAAAACACCTAAAAATATGTTCTACCTAAAACGCAATGACTAAAAACACTTCAAAAATGTGTTTTACCTAAAACGCAATAACTAAAAACACTTAAAAATGTGTTTTTTCTAAAACGCCATAGCTAGAAAACACATAAAACTCTCTTATTTCTAAAACGCAATGGACACATAAAACTGTCTGAGAACTGTCTGTGAATTGTCTGTGAACTGTCTGAATTGTCTACGAATTACTGTCTTCGAAATGAGCCAATTTCTGGAAAATTATTTTTTCTGATGCGTTTTTAGTACAGCTCAACCCCAGCCAGGGGCTCTGCCCCTTGGACCCCGCCAGGGGCTGCCGCCCCTGGGACCCCGCTACCGGGGGCTGCCGCCCCCGGACCCCGCCAAGATCGTAAAACGCAATGACTAAATCAAAAACCCAGTTCGTAAAAATGAAATTAAAGAATTTGTTACCTGGATCGAAGTGATTTCTTCAACAATTGACGAATTTTGAATGATTGAAACACTTATCAGCTCTCGAATCGAACGAATCGAGTAATTATCTTCAAAATCACCGGAAAAAATGAGATTTTGTATGAATTTAAACTGGGTTTTCTTCAAAAAAACTGAAGAACACGTTGATCGGGTGTTTGAATCATTGATTGGTGATGAAAATCGCACTATAATGTAGTGATTATTGAGATAGAAAGTGAAGAAATGGTTGAAGATGGTGGGTTTTGAAAATGGTGGGTTTTGAAATTACTGGGTTTTGAAAATGAAGAAGAAAGGGTTGGATTGACTAAAATACCCTTTTTCTTTATTTTAATTGTTGCCACATGTCATCCCCTTATTGCTTCCTATCCTTCCTAGCAAAATTAATCTTCCTATTTGATCTTTTCCCTGTTTATGTAAACGTTATTTGTTAGGAATTGGTTAACTCTTTTAACTAGTTTCAGTTTTAATATATATATTGTTGTTTATAAAAAAAAAAGTAATTAAATAATCACCGTTATGTGTATACTAATTTATGAAATATAAAAATTAGAAAACCTTATACGAACTATGAATACAAAATACAAGAAAATACAGAAAAATTTGCATGTGCAATAGTCACATCTCATTTTCTGGATTGGATTTAGTGACCCCACCCCACACACACTTAAGATTAATAACTAAAAATTGGAAAAATAGTAAGAAATGTTCGTATCAATAACTATTAATAATTTTGTGTAGAGGATCCTGTAAAAAAAGCCCAAAGTGTGAGAAATGTAAGAAAGAATCTCAACCATTAGATCTTTTGATCTAATGGTTAAGATCATTAGGGACCAAATTGTAAAATATTTTTATTAATTTGGACTAAATTGAAATATCTAGGGGTAATTGTGTCTTTTTATCCCCATTTTGTAAATCAAAATCCCTAAAATTTCTCTCTCTCTCTCCAGATCTCTCTCTATCATACGTTCAGAATTTCTCTCTCCAAGACCAATCGGAAGATCAAAACGACAGCGGCCAATCGGAAGATCAAAACGACAGCGGCAGCGGCGGCGGTGGTGGTACGAGCGGCAGCAGCGGCGGTGGTGCTGGTGCGAGTGGGCAGCGGCGGTGGTAAAACCAAAACCCCAAATCCAATCTCCATAATCGCCGGCGATCGATTCAACGATGACGGTGAGCGTGAGCTTCGCCGTCGACGTAATCGCCGTTCTAATGCTCTTACACGCTGCTTATCAACTATTTAATGTAACTAACTCACTTTCATCTCTAATATTTATTGTTACTATATTCAATCGTAGATTAAAAACTCAAAAGCTTTATATTTAGTTCTGAATGGTGTTATAGGGTGTTATATTCTTGTACTGAATGGTGTTTTTTTCTTTTTCTTAATGGTGTTTTTTTTTTCTGAATGGTGTTATATTGTTTACTGAATGGTGTTATTTTGTTTACTGAATGGTGTTATTTTTCTTAATGGTGTTATTTTGTTTCTGAATGGTGTTCTTTTTCTTAATGGTGTTATTTTGTTTCTGAATGGTGTTATATTGTTTACTGAATGGTGTTATTTTGTTACTGAATGGTGTTATTTTTTGTTTACTGGATGGTGTTATTTGTTTCTGAATGGTGTTATTTTGTTTCTGAATGGTGTTATATTTTTGTTTACTAAATCGTGTTATTTTATGTACTGACGGTTATAAGTCCTTAAATCAAGGATTTTCTCTCTCTCCAAATCCTTAAATCAAGGATTACCATATTTGAATTTTTAATGCATTTACAATCATACCCTTTTCAATTAATTTAGATCTAATGGTTGAGATTCTTTCTTACCTTTCTCACACTTTTAGTCTTTTTTACAATAACTCCACCCAATAATTTTGATAGTTATGTATGCAAGTGGCTATATACATAAATAGAAATAGTTGATTTTCCGTTCGCGCGTTGCGGCGGGGACCCAATGTCTGCAAAACGCGTGTCAGCAGCAGATACCGAATATCAAAACATAAATAAAAATGACGTGGTAAGGATGGTCGCTCCGTCCTAAAAAAACGATTTTAAATAACCTAATATATAATAATAAGACCCACACGTCCTACACGTTGAAAATTCGGTTGTTTTCAATTTAGTTATTACGGTGCTAACACGTTAAAATATGGATGAGCTCGGTACCGGTAACGGCACCGAAAGTACCGATCCGGAAAATCATCGAAATTAGGTACCGGCACTGAAAATGCTCGGTACAATACGGTATGGTATTTGAAGGTAAAAATCAATAAATACAGGTATGGTGCTAGACCGGTGTCGAACCGAAAGTAACGATTCTGAAAACGGCAAAAGGTGGGTACCAAATTGGTAACGAAAATGATTTGGTAATAGTAAATTTGGTACCGATACGATACCGGTTTGATTACAGGATTTGATACGATTTTCTCATCAATGATCTAAATATCCAAGTTAATTTTACATGCTATTCATTACAAAAAAAGACAAAAAAGAAAGAAAAATAAGTTGTTGTGTATATAAAATCTCAATCAAACGAAATACAGTTTACTTAGTGTGTGTATGAAAAGTAATCTAAACGGTGCAATTACTTGCATTGCTACAGGATTTGATGAGCTCGGTACCAACCGGTACCGAAAATACCATAACCGAAATCTCCAAAAGTGTATACCGGTACCGAATATACCTGGTACGGTACGGTACGGCTCGGTACCAGTCGGCACTGATGCGACACCGGTATTTGAGGGTAAAAATCGGTGAATACCGGTACCGAAAATACACCCGATTTGTTAAAAGCGGGTACCGGTACCGGTACCCAATACTATTTGTTCATCCCTTAATGAAGTTACTGTGTGTATGAAAAATAATCTAAACGGTGCAATTACTTGCATTGCTACGTTGCTACAAGATTTAATGAGCTCAGTACCAACCGATACCGAGAATACCGTTACCGAAATCTCCAAATGTGTACCGGTACCGAATATACCTAGTACGGTACGGCTCGGTACAGGTCGGTACTGGTACGGCACCGGTATTTGAGGGTAAAAATCGGTGAGTACCGGTGCAGAACCGGTACCGAAAATACACCCGATTTGGTAAAAGCGGATACCGATACCGGTACCCAATACTATTTGTTTTTGTTAATCCCCTAATAAACTTACTGTTCATTAAGTTCTAAAATTAATATATAGGAGAATATACTTGTATGCATGGGAAAGTTACTATTTGAAGTGTGTCCCGAAAGAAAAACTACTTTAAGTAGCTTTAAAAAAGTTGTATCATTTGATAACCTAATTGCCAAAAATATCTTCTAGGTTTTGGTTCAATTGGGAACCACCATGAGTTGTGAGAACCATGATAACTCTGACTTTTTGTGCGAGTTGGGCCACAATTTTTTGTCACATCCCAACCGATGGGCGAAACATCGAAGTGAGACGAAAACATGATTGTTCAAAACATCATAACACTAATTGCGACAATAATTAGTTAATCAAGATTTCATAAATGCTAACATGAATATATTGTTCAACAAAGCAAATACATCAAAATTGTAGCAACGAAACATGAAATAAAACATAGTTCATTGTTTAAGCGTGTATCTAAGTCCACCCTAAACTTGTTTCTTCGATCATCAAATATTAACCTGCAACATGTAGTAAAATAAAGATCAACAAATATGTTGGTGAATATACAAGTTTGGTACATAGCATAATAATGAAAATGTTTAACTGTGCTCATATCCAACATGATAAGTGTATACAAAGTTACTAACATGTTGTACTAGTGTAAGCTATATGTCAAACCAGAGTTTAACGCAATGGTGATTACCCAACATCATCGAAACAAAGAGGTTGTAATGGTGTTTACTTAACAATACCACAAGAATACGGGCGGGCCGTTAATCATATAGCGCTATCATTGTTAAGGTAGGCTTGCAAAGTTAATGAACATATAGACACATGTAAACATAGCATATGAGATTAACAAGTATAACAAGCCTCATGTTTAATAGTGGATAGAGTGTGATTGATAAACACGTTTAATAGTGTTGCATGTTTTTGTATATATGTTTTTGATAGAGGTCCACGAAAACCGAGAGTGAATTAGATGTAAGATGTTACACCGAAGTCACCCTGAAATGGGTAAACAAAGGTGTGAGTGTTCTTATGTGAAAAGGGTCCGGATCAGATTGTAAAATACGAAAAGTACAAAACGAAGCAATTAACAGACCTTTCGTGCGAAAGGGAGTCCTTTCGTGCGACAGGAGACCTTTCATGCGACAGGTCAGTTTAAACGTGGATTTATGCGTAAAGATTTATTTGTAAACTATTTTAACATGGCACAGTAATGATAATAGTTATACAAAATGAAAACAGAAAGTAAAATAGCCAAACAGTCAAGTAAGGACAACGCAGGTGTGCCAATGCAACATAGAAGGAGTGAACCAAGTGTTGAAGGCTGGACGGTGTTCACTCAATTTGTAACTAGCAAACTATTTGGTGTTCATCCCTGATAAACTGATATCGAACAGAAATGAAATCGAAAACGAAATACACGAAACAGTCCCTTTCGTGCGAACAGGACACCCTTTCGTGTGACAGGTGGCAGTTTCTGTCGAAAACGCTTGTTTGATCTGTCTGAAACAGATCATTTCTTGGTGGAAATTAACCCTAATGCAAACCCACAACTATGAACTGTGTGAGTCTGATGGGTACCAGATTCCACCGAGTGTTCATAACAGAAAATTAAACAAGAGTTTTAAAATTAACGTTTGGAAATCTTGGTTGGAATCTCTTATTTAGTGAGGTCTCAACATTGGTTTGCCCAAGCAAACTCGTGAGAACCATTCAAGAGATGTATACCAACAAGATGTTTTGTAAAATATTAAAGAAATGTAATTAAAAGACAAGAATTGTAATGAATAATGTTAAAGAAATGAATGAGAATGAAAGAAATCAATACCAAAAGCTTCTGATCGCAAAGAAGGTTTTCAGAGCGTTTTGAGAGTGTCTGGGACGACTGAGCAAGCAAAATGAGTGAAGTAGTGCGCCTATTTATAGGCTGGAAGGTTAGTTGGGATGAAAGGGAAGTTCGAGCAACAGGGAAGTTTGGGGCAACATGCCTCCTTTCACACGAGAGGGTTCCCTTTAGTGCGAGAGAGGTTTCCCTTCCTCTCGAAGGTCCAAGTTCGATTATGTTGAGCGTTTTTGTCGGTTTTACGTGTAACATGTGACAAATGGCAAATAATCGTTCGTTCCATGCATTCTAATCACTATGTTTATTTCATAATCTCATGCAATTAGCGTAATTTAATTACGTAACTGTGTCGTATATTAGATGACAGTGTTAGGACAAGAAAACAATGCTAAAACATATGTTGGTTTTCTTCGTATTACGAAACCAATAAAACAATGTCCTAAATGTGTTGGTAGAAAGCGTTGTGCGCACCATTCACGGTTACACTATTCATGCCAGCTAAACCCTGAAAACAGAACGAAACAATGAAAAATGTCACACAAACAACATGACTGAGTCCATATACATAAGAAAACACTAATATGAAACATATCTTGCAATAATACAAGACTTTCCGGTACAACGCCCTAATCACTAAATCGTCCGTTCGGTTAAAAATATAACAATTTTAACTCGTCCGAACTATTAATTTAGCATTTCCGAGACTGCAGAATTATGACAAATGATGACAAACACATGAAAACAATATGAGGATATTAATGGGGTGTCAGAAACATAAGCTTTCGGTGCTGCGTTGCAACCCCCACAACTTGTCCGTTTTTTAATCGACAAGCTAGTAAATAACATTTTCGACGCCAAAACAACAAAACGGAAGACATGGCGAACTAGTTAAGCTTAATTTGGAACTCGAAATCACTTCATACATCATTCGGTTGCGGGATAACAACATGCAGCAAACCTTCGTCGGTACGAAAGGGAAGTGTCGTTAACTAGCCGACGCCTAAACGGAAAGCATTTAAGGTATCAAAATACAACTTACACTAGTCTAGCGAACTAGTTAACCATAGTTAACCATATTTTGGAGTCGTAAACACCCTAAATAAACGTCATAGCATCGATGATAAATTAAAACCATAACTCCCGGTATTATATTATACCTTCCATATATCACCCGGTATCGAATCGACGAGCGAACTAGTGGCATTCTTGCCAACCAAAATCAATACCCACTAAACTAATAGACTAGTTAGGCTTTATTTAAATTCCTAAACTACCATTAAACCCTAATTACCCTAATTAAACTAATGACTAAAATATCTAGCAAATTAACAAATATTATCACATGTCTATTAAGTTAATAAAAAAAAATTACACATAACCTTTCCCCCCTTGCCTTTGACGGTTCAAGTGGGTCCCCATGGACACCACTTACTTGCTTGAATGGAAATTATGATGGATGGAGTATGGTATTAAGATTTGGTGGTGAAAAAAATAGTACTTGAAGATCATACATCATAACATCACCATTCCCATAAATATCTTCCTTCCAAGAAATCAAGCACAAGCTTTTCTTTCCCCTTAAATTTTCAGCAGCCACTTTACACCCTAAACCCACAAAAAAAAAAATCCATAAACACCCTAATTTACTCATGTTCTAGCCATTAAAAAAATCACTTATACATGGATTAAGCATGGATGATCATTAGAAGCTTTCTTGGAGCTTAAACTTCTTCTAATCTTCTTACTTGGCTTGTGCAAAGTTCTAAGGCTCCTAAACACTCTATTTAAGTTCATTATTTTGTATAGATTATGGAAGTACAAGTTGATCTTCAAAAAGATTAATAAAAATCACACCAAAAACCCTAATCTTAAAGCTAATAAACACTAAATATAACTATATTATGTGTTGATTTATTAGATTTGTGATAGCTAGTTAGCATAATTTATGTTGATTATGTTAAAGTAAGTTGTTTTAAGTGGGTGATCTTGTATGATTAATTATATAAATGATGATTTTAAACATGGTAATGCTTAAATCTAAACAAGATCATCAACCTCATGATCCATGAACTTTACTACAACTTAAAAATGATTTATTACATATATGTGACTTTTATAAAGAATAACCACCATGATTTTTAGTATGATCATCCTAAAAGTTTAGTAAAATAAGTGGTTTAAAGAGGAGATTTTGATTAGAATATATAATGAAAATGGTGTTCTTAAGGTCCTAATAAATATGTGAAGATTTCATTATTTTTAACCAAGTTGTTAAAAATATACTTATAAAAGCTCATGGAAATAAGGAGGAAAAGTGCATAAATCATGCATGCAAAGTTGGTGTAATGAAAATTGATTTGGAAATTGATTATGATTATGGGTTTAAACATGGTTTAAATACGTTTTTATAAAGTGGAAAACGCCATAGTTGTAGGGGAAACTATGGCGAATTTTTCTAAAAATCTAATCGTGATTAAAAATGGGGTTAAGGGGTGATTAACAAAGTTAAATGCGATTAGTGGTCTTAAACGTCATTATGGAAGCTTTGATGAAAATGGCTAAGTTCTAAATACTCAAAAGTTCTTGTGAACTTGAAAATATATTTTTTACAAAAATAAAGGGGTAAAAATAATAACCATGTATAAGTATAATTTTTGGCAAAAAAAATTATATATTTTGGAAACTTGTCAAGTATATGTATTTTGTGCTATGTGTATGTACTTAGACGCCTTTAGGGTGATCAAAATAATACACTCATAATTACAAGAGATACTTGTATGTGACAAGTATAAAAAGACACCAAAAATACATATACATGTTTCCTACATGTTCCAATGAAATGCTATTAAACGGACGAATAAACGAAATGGTCGAAACAGTAATACATAAGACTCGACGATGACAATTGGGCGTATCGACATCGCGAGGAAAATTACTGCGATGTCGAGTCTAAAAATAACATATTTTTAGACACTTAACGAACACAAATCTATGAGGCTGATAACAAGAATCTGGAAAGTCAAAAACTATAAAAATTACCAAGTATTTTCATATGAAAAATAAGCATTTTAAAAGTTTACATACTTGGTAAATTTTTGAGTAAAATGCAAGATTATTTCTAATGGGCTCACAAAAATTAGATTTGGGCCAAGGCCCAATGACAAAACATTTGGGGTAGGACCAAATTTCTAAAATACATGGGCTAGAGCCCAATGATAAATTATTTGGGGTAGGCCCAAATTATTAAAATACATGGGCCAAGGCCCAATGACAAGAAACATAGGCTCGACCCAATGACATAAAAGACATGGGCTCGGCCCAATAACATTAAAACATGGGTTAAGCCTAATAACATGAAAGACATGGGCTCGGCCCAATAACATTAAAACATGGGTTAGGCCCAATAACATAGATGACATGGACTCGGCCCAATAACATAGATGAGATGGGCTCGGCCCAATGACATGAGCAAAGGCTCAATGACATGCGTGCGCGGCATGAGGACATGTGAAGGGCGAAGCCCGTTCACACATAATTCAATACACATAGAATACATGTATACACTTATGAATTCAATATATATAACAATCGAGCGAGTAAACTACCAACGCTCTAAAAATACAAAGTTGTTCCAAAGATGACAAGCGATAACATAATAAAGAATTCAAGATGAACAACTTGTACGAGGTCCGATAAGACCTAGTGTCTAATCAAGTTAGTGCACATGTAGGTTATTCACGCGTACGGACGCTCACTTACGGTATTACATAATACGGAACGTAAATTTGTGAGTTCATGTCCCTCCTTTCAATGATTTCAATTTTTTGTTTTTAAAACAATCGAGGGGAAATACATGCTAAAACTATGGGTATGTTAGCTATAGGTTTAGATGATAACACGATCAATGTACATAAGTAGGATGATGACATAGTAACCATTAATCATTTAGTGACCAAGGTGCAAAAGGTGTAGATCTATTGAGCTTGAGACACGCTCCACTCCTGGTTGGTATACCCTGGAGTGCTTTTGTGATCCCAAAGATGTCAAAGCTGTCTCGGGTTGGTTACGTACTTATGGTACATAATGTCAGGGGGCTCGCTACCCACTGATAGATCCTTAAACTCCATGAATGCTAATACATACCATGATTACATTACAAGATTTCAAAGATTTCATATGATAACAATAACTGCATGAACTCGCTCAACTTTTGTTGACTTTTTAAAACTACATATATTTCAGGAAACAAGTCTTGAGCCGGTGATGCATGATTGGATGCAATGATTACCTTTCTTACGTCACACGCAACACGCTTCCGCAACTAGCAGGGTGTGACAGATTGGTATCAGAGCTCCGATTATAGTGAACCGGGGAAAATCTTTTATAAAGTTTGGTCTACAATCCCCAAATGGCTCTCACATGAAAACAAACTTGATAACATTACAAAAGTGTTTTGAAAAGTATGACAAAAGACAAAAGGTTTTCATTGTGTCACGATAACATGAGGATCTATCATGCAAGCTCAGCCATAAGTGGCGAACAAGGATCAATACATGGTTAGTCTATAAGGATTAGACTCGAAACATTAGAAATTACATGTGAAAACGAGAAACAAAAACAACATGAGATTTAGTGATTATATATATAATGTATTTATATATGTGTTGTACGGAATATTTTGCCACGACGAAAATACCTTCGACTATGAATTCTATTATTAAACTTGACTCACGTGATGAGAATGATGACCTCGCGTCTATTACGAAGCATATGGCGGACGTGGTCCCTAAGCGAGACCCTAAGGCATTGATCCCGTGGAAGATGGTTATTTTCCCTCGGATGGTTATAAGTCTGGCTTTAGTAGTGGTGACGAGGGTGAGGTGGCGGCCTTGGACAATAACTCTACTAGTGGGACGAGGTCCTTGAGGCTCATACTAATCGTGATTGATGACACTCTCGTCCAGACAAGGAAGATGAAGTACTCATCTTAAAGGTGCCCCTCTAGCTGCTATCGTGGCGGATTCTCTCTACTTATACTTCGTCTAACGTTGTGCCCTATCACGAATGATGACAACGGGCATTAGCACGTGGGCCATCACGAAGGTCCCTCCTATGTTGAAGGTATATAGACAAGAGTGTCCTCTATTTGACTAATTGTCTGCTTTAACGAGAGAATGCTAGGGTGACCATGCAAGACAATTTATTATTACGGGGGCCCACGTAATAACAACTTGTAGTGTAAGGAAATCCTGGTGGGCTCTGCGGGTCAAGCTAATGATCACTAGTCATACAAAATTCCTAAGTTGTTCAAGTTCCTATCTAGTATAACGCAAACTTGAATGGTTACTATAACACTCTAAGATACAGGAAGACCACACGTATTATTCATACTTAACATTCGATCTATAACACGAGTTGTTTGAGACTAGTCATCGAAAGCAAACAAAACTTGTTGGCCACTCATGGAGGATTTTCCTCAACATTCTCAGAATTCTTGTACATGGGCCGGTTCTTTGGTGTCTATGACACCTTACCTTATCTTAGTTATTGGAAATGATTACATTAAACTCCGTCGTTTGACATTTGTCTTATTCCAAGGGATGATATGGCATGGGCCATGCTACAACCCCTTCATTGTATTTTATTCGACATCAATGGAAATTAACAATTTGTTTGGAGCTCGTGGAGCTCAAGGGATATCAATGTATTCGTCACATAGGTCAGCGCGGCGAAGGACTTTCCTACTTGGGACGAATGAGGTCCATGAGGTAGAGAATACATACTGTAAGGATGGAGACGACCATTTCGTTTCTCCTCCTCAACGAATTACCTCTTTTTCCACTTAGGCATATGGCCAATACATGCAAGGGGTACTGCGCATTTTGGGTTGCATTTATTCATGTTATCAGTGTTCAAACATGCATGAACAATGCGGTCTTGAGGTTTCCATGACCAATTACATTCTTACTTCTTGGGCGCATGGCAGGCTATATCTGTCCAAATACAAGTCTAGATCCTTTGATACTATGTATCAAAAATAACATGATGTCGAAAGGAAAATCCACGCCCAAAAGGGGTCAGTTAACCAGCGCCCTACTATTAAAGTTGAACTCAAGTTTTTATGGAACGACATGAGGTCGCGGAAATTGCACAACATGAGGTTGCTGAGTTGACACTAGTGATGGTACTGATGGTACAGGTAGTTCAAGTGATTCAAATTCCGATAAGACGAGAACAAGTGGCAATACCACACTTAGAGATGCAATAACACCAGATTTTAATTCTAAGGCATCTCCGGATTACAAGCCGCAAGACCTCATCGATACGAGAGGTGCGGTAAGTTATGTCCACTAAATAAAGACAATGAAGTCAGTTAACCATGCTAGTAAATGTACTCCTAAGTAAACGATTTGGTAAAGGAATAGTCATCTGTTGAGGGAGACGATAACTTGGTGGAATCTCCAAGTGCAAAGTATAGGGAGTAATACAACAAAGAGGTTATTGTGGGAAGAACTCAAGGATCTTACGCGAGAATAGTATTGCTCGCTAGTGGTAAATTCCAAGGTTGGGAACCGAACTCTAGAACTCAATTATGATTAGAGCGAACGTAGCTGGTTATCCCCGACGCCTGTACGATCTCTAAAAGATTGTTGCATACTAGATAACACCCGAATCCAAACACGCTGAGTGCTACATTTGGGGTTTAGCCCTGAGATATGAAGCTGGCACCAAGGAGTACGCTAATAACTTGCCAAAAATTCTGAGTGAGATAAGTGAAACTCTCACCATGAGGGCACTTGCAAAAGTGCCAAGAGTAACAGTGTGGTGAGACGGGGCTCAAAACGGAAACTAATGAGTTAGTTATACCCAAGAATGAACGAGAAGGTTTTAACTGTGGCAAAGAGATCACTACAAGCATGGATGTCTAAGGACGAATCAAGCAAGTGAATAAGCAAGTGTATGGATAGAACTATGAATACTCCCTAAAACCCCATTATTGCCATGGGTACGTTCTACTCTACAACCAGTATGTATCAATTCTTTGGATACCAACGTCGGCTTAACTTAGTGTCTTTAGCTACTAAGCATATACACGAAATAGAGTCATGTAGGTCAGACATGTCTTACTCTATCAAGTTAGCTAATGGGGAATTAGCGGAGTCATGTGAAGTCATTAAGGGTTACCGATACATTTCCTATTAACCGACCCGTAGCATTCGTTTTGTTCGATACCAGTGTCGGTATTAGTTGCATCACCATAGAATTCGAAATATAGTTGGCCTAGAGTCAAGTAAACTAGACGTCTCCTCATTCCATAGGATTGGCCGACGATAAATTAGTTGAGTCTGGAGAAGACATTAACGGATGCACACTCAAACTTCGAGCACGAAAATTTAATATCGACCTTTCACTCATTCAATTGGATTGTTACGGCGTAGTTTTTGACATAGACTAGTTATCTGATAATCGAGCCGAAATCATATGTCACGAGAAGATCATTTGCATTCCCCTGTTCGACGAGAGAACATCTCTTAGTGCACGAGGAGAATCAAGACACGCTACTACTAATTATTAATTGCAGAAAGCTCGGAAGAGTCCGAGAAAAGGATTCGTCGCTTTTCTTGCCCACGTGGTTGACAAGAAGGTCGAGGAGCGCAAGGTGGAGGACATACCCCGAGTAAGGGAATATCCCAAAGTCTTTCCAGAAGACTTGCCGAGACTGCCTCCACAACGACAAGTTGAATCCCATAACGACCTAGTGCTAGGAGCTGCACCGGTGGCGAAAGCTCCATATCGACTGGCGCCCTCGGAGATGCAGGAAATTATCTACTCAACTTCAGGAACTACTTGACGAAGGATTCATTAGACCGAGTTTCTCACCTTGGGGAGCTCCAATGCTATTTGTCAAGAAAAAGGACGGAACCCTTCGGATGTGCATCGACTATAGAGGACTAAACCAACTGACTATCAAAGAATCGGTATTCTTTACAGAGGATCGTCGACTTGTTCGATCAATTACAAGGTTCCAACTTTTATTCCATGATTGATTTAAGATCCGGATATCATCGGCTGAGAATTCAAGAGGAAAGCATTCCTAAGAC
Organism: Helianthus tuberosus; assembly: GCA_030545235.1. Classification (NCBI taxonomy): domain Eukaryota; kingdom Viridiplantae; phylum Streptophyta; class Magnoliopsida; order Asterales; family Asteraceae; genus Helianthus; species Helianthus tuberosus. Next base: position 4,617,255 of record JARYGA010060516.1, read on the forward strand.
AGCATTTAGGACTTACTATGGGAATTATGAGTTCCATTTTATGCCATTCGGCTTAACAAACGCTCCCGCCGTATTCATGGATTTGATGAATCGAGTATGTAAGCCATATCTCGACGAGTTCGTGATCGTATTCATTAATGACATCTTAATATACTCACGAACTGAGGCGAAACATGAACAACACTTGAGAACTATACTGGAGCTACTTAAGAAATAACAATTGCATGCCAAATTCTCAAAATGAGAATTTTGGATTCGCGAGGTGCAATTTCTCGGTCATGTGGCGAATGAGAACAGAATACATGTTGACCCTGCTAAGATATAAGCTATAAAGAACTGGAATGCCCCAAAGACCCCAATAAAGGTAAGACAATTTCTAGGCTTAGCGGGATACTATCGTAGACCCTGAGAATTTTTCTAAAATTTCTCAACCGCTAACCTCGCTCACTAAAAGGGATAAAAAGTTCGACTAGGGTGAAAGACCAGAAATGGCATTTCAACTACTCAAAGATAAACTATGTCAAGCGCTAATCTTATCTCTCTCCGGACGGTACCGATGACTTTGTGGTGTATTGTGTGCATCGCACCAAGGCTTGGGTTGCGTGTTAATGAAACGTGAAAAAGTCACCGCGTACGCGTCACGACAGTTGAAAGTTCATGAGAAAAACTCTACCACTCACAACCTGGAGTTAGGAGCGGTGGTGTTCATTTTAAAGATTTGGCGTCACTATCTGTATGGTACTAGGTGTACCATATTCACCGATCATAAAAGTCTTCAACATATATTCGATCAAAAGGAATTAAACATGCGCCAACGGCGATGGGTAGAATTGTTGAACGACTATGACTGCGAAATTAAGTATCATCCGGGCAAAGCAAACGTCGTGGCAGATGCTTTGAGCCTGAAGGAAGGAGTCAAAACATTACGAGTACAAGCCTTAGGGTTGACAATTCAGACAAACTTCACTACTCGAGTGCGCGATGCACAACAAGAAGCTCTAGAGCCGGAAAACATTCGAGCAGAATCCTTACGGGGATTGGAGAAATAAATGAAAGAGAACAAAGATGACACTTTGTATTTCACGGGAACGATCTGTATTCCATACTTTGGCGGACTACGAGACTTGGTGTTGGACGAAGCACACAAGTCAAGGTATTCAATACACCCAGGATCCGACAAAATGTATCAGGATCTAAAAGAACATTACTGGCGGCTTAAACTTAAGGGAGATATTGCGACCTATGATGGGAAATGCCTAACTTGTGCAAAGGTCAAGGCCGAATATCAGAATCCGTCTGGATTATTACAATAACCCGAGATTCCCATTTGGAAATGGGAACAGATATCAATGGATTTCATCACAAAACTCCCACAGACCTCTCGAGGTCATGACATGATATGGGTTATCGTTGATCGATTAACCAAGTCGGCTCACTTCTTACCTATTCGTGAAAAAGACAGTATTGAGAAGTTAGATGAACTCTATCTTAACGAGATTGTGGCACGTCATGGGGTGCCTATTTCAATAATCTCGGATCTAGATGGTCGCTTTGTGTCAAGGATTTGGCAAACATTTCAAGAATCACTTGGACCTCGTTTGGATCTAAGAACAACATTTCATCCGCAAACTGATGGCCAAAGCGAACGAACCATCCAAACTTTAGAAGACATGCTTCGCGCCTGTGTGATGGATTTAGGCGGAAACTGGGATGCTCATTTTCCTCTGGTAGATTTTTCCTATAATAACAGTCATCACACGAGCATTAAAGCCGCCCCATTTGAAGCACTATACGGACGGAAGTGCCGATCACCGCTATGTTGGGAAGAAGTCGGAGACAAACAACTCATTGGCCCGGAAACTAGTCCAAGAGACTACTGAAAAGATATCAGAGACACGAGACCGAATCAAAGCGGCTCGGGATAGAAAAAAGAGCTACGCGGACAAAAGATGTAAACCATAATGCTTCGAGGTCAGAGACAGAGTTTTACTAAAAGTCTCGCCTTGGGAAGGCGTAGCTAGATTCGGGAAACGCGAAAAAACTAAACCCGAGATACATTGGGCCATTTGAAATTTTGGAAAGAATCGGTACCGTCGTGTACAAGTTAAAACTACCAGAAGAGCTCAACAATGTACCCGACACATTTCATCTGTCAAACCTCAAGAAAGGTCCGACCATCGAGACAGCTATCATCCCAGTGGATGAAATTCATATAGATGACAAACTCCAGTTTACCAAAGAACCCGTTGTGGTTGTGGACTGGAAAGTCCACAAGACAAGGAGAAGTCATATTAAACTAGTAAAGGTTCGCTGAAACTCAAGTCACGGACTCGAGTATACATGGGAAAGTGAAGTTCAAATCAAGACAAATCACCCCCACCTGTTTGAGAAGGCTCCTTTAAAGGATAACTCAACGTGAATTTCGAGACGAAATTCTTTTTAACAGGGGGAGAATGTGACAAATGGAAAATAATCGTTCGTTCCGTACATTCTAATCACTATGTTTATTTCATAATCTCATGCAATTAGCGTAATTTAATTACGTAACTGTGTCGTATATTAGATGACAGTGTTAGGACAAGAAAACAATGCTAAAACATATGTTGGTTTTCGTCGTATTACGAAACCAATAAAACAATGTCCTAAATGTGTTGGTAGAAAGCGTTGTGCACACCATTCACGGTTACACTATTCATGCCAGCTAAACCGTGAAAACAGAACGAAACAATGAAAAACGTCACACAAACAACATGACTGAGTCCATATACATAAGAAAACAATAATATGAAAACATATCTTGCAATAATACAAGACTTTCCGGTACAACGCCCTAATCACTAAATCGTCCGTTCGGTTAAAAATATAACAATTTTAACTCGTCCGAACTATTAATTTAGCATTTCCGAGACTGCAGAATTATGACAAATGATGACAAACACATGAAAACAATATGAGGATATTAATGGGGTGTCAGAAACATAAGCTTTCGGTGTTGCGTTGCAACCCCCACAACTTGTCCGTTTTTGAACCGACAAGCTAGTAAATAACATTTCCGACGCCAAAACAACCAAACGGAAGACATGGCGAACTAGTTAAGCTTAATTTGGAACTCGAAATCACTTCATACATTATTTGGTTTCGGGATAACAACTTGCGGCAAACCTTCGTCGGTACGAAATGAAAGTGTCGTTAACTAGCCGACGCCTAAACGGAAAGCATTTAAGGTATCAAAATACAACTTATACTAGTCTAGCGAACTAGTTAACCATATTTTGGCGTCGTAAGCACCCTAAATAAACGTCATAGCATCAATGATAAATTAAAACCATAACTCCCAGTATTATATTATACCTTCCATATATCACCCGGTATCGAATCGACGAGCGAACTAGTGGCATTCTTGCCATCCAAAATCAATACTCACTAAACTAATAGACTAGTTAGGCTTTATTTAAATTCCTAAACTACCATTAAACCCTAATTACCCTAATTAAACTAATGACTAAAATATCTAGCAAATTAACAAATATTATCACATGTCTATTAAGTTGATTAAAAAATTTTTACACATAACCTTTCCCCCCTTGGCTTTGACGGTTCAAGTGGGTCCCATGGACACTACTTACTTGCTTGAATGGAAATTATGATGGATGGAGTATGGTATTAAGATTTGGTGTTAAAAAAAATAGTACTTGAAGATCATACATCATAACATCACCATTCCCATAAATATCTTCCTTCCAAGAAATCAAGCACAAGCTTTTCTTTCCCTTTAAATTTTTGGCAGCTACTTTACACCCTAAACCCACAAAAAAAAAAAAAAAAAATCCATAAACACCCTAATTTACTCATGTTCTAGCCATTAAAAAAATCACTTATACATGGATTAAGCATGGATGATCATTAGAAGCTTTCTTGGAGCTTAAACTTCTTCTAATCTTCTTACTTGGCTTGTGCAAAGTTGTAAGGCTCCGAAACACTCTATTTAAGTTCATTATTATGTATAGATTATGGAAGTACAAGTTGATCTTCAAAAAGATTAATAAAAATCACACCAAAAACCCTAATCTCAAAGCTATAATAAACACTAAATATAACTATATTATGTGTTGATTTATTAGATTTGTGATAGCTAGTTAGCATAATTTATGTTGATTATGTTAAATTAAGTTGTTTTAAGTGGGTGATCTTGTATGATTAATTATATAAATGATGATTTTAAAGATGGTAATGCTTAAATCTAAACAAGATCATCAACCTCATGATCCATGAACTTTACTACAACTTAAAAATGATTTATTACATATATGTGACTTTTATAAAGAATAACCACTGATGTGTGCAAAATGCAACATATAAATTACATCAATTGTGGCATAAAACTAACCCTTTTTAGTACTAATGTTGGAAAAGTGTGCTTTTGTCTTCCTTTTGTATTTTCAGGATTAAACGAGCTCAAATTAACAAAAGAAGCAAAAAGGCAGCTAAATCTAGCATAAATACAAGAAAAGGAACAAACGTGACATGCCCGACCCCATGACAGCATCTTCCCAAGCAAAACAAGAAGACAGAAGACTGAACACGCCCCGTGCTCAGTGAGCACGGGGCGTGCCCAAGTGTCAGCAGAAAAGACAAAGTGATAGAAGCTTCCATCGCCCACCACGGGGTCGTGATCAGCGGACACGGGGCCGTGGTCAACTATAAGATTCGCGAAATCCAGGTAAATCTTGATAGTACAGATATGCTTCTGCACACGGGGTCGTGCTCAGCGGACACGGGGGCGTGGTCAACTAATGCAGACAAACTGCATTTAATGAAGAAAGAGAGGAGGATGGACACGGGGCCGTGCCCGAGCTTCTGTTCAGCCTATAAATAGGAGTGCTTGGAGCTCTTGCAACTCATCCCTTGGCACACCACCTCTCTCACACTTCACCCACCACCCACCACCACCATAACACCATCATCCACCACCATCATCCATTGTCCATCATAGAGTGTGTGAGTCGTCTCGGGATCCAAGATTGATCGTAAGAGTTCTTGACAATCAAGGCCATGTTTGCCTAAGTCTCTTACATCACTTGGTGAAGACAAAGTGTCTAGTGTAATACTTTTTATTTTTAATCTTTTCGCACTTTTTACTTGGTTTTGTATTAATGACTTTAATAACTAGTTTCTTATGTTGAATGTGATTTTTCCTTATCGTTTGTCCGTGGTGTCTTGGCATTATTTTACTGTCTATATAAAATAAAAGATTTTCACCATTCATATCTCCACGGTCTATATGGAGGTATGTTGGCTACCTGGTCGGGGGTTAAGGGAACGGTTTGGTAAAAGTCTTGCCTTGTTCAATGTATAGATCATGCAAGGACCTGGGTCAAATTTATTAGGACCTCCTTCAATACTTAACGGTATTGGATGGCGGGGGTCCAAACACTTTGATCCCCTCATATGTCAGCTACTATTAATACTTTAACCCGGCTATTTAGGACTGTATCCCTGCTGACTCAGACTACTTAGCCGAGGGTAACGTCACCTTCAAAAGAGAGGCCTACCATAATATGCATTAATAACTTAATTAATTATCTTTCAATAATCCGACCCTTTAGGATTGTATCCTTGCTGACTCAAACTACTGGGTTGAGGGTAACGTCACCTTCAAAAGAGGGGCCTACTACAATAACTAAGATAATCTCTTAAAAAGTGCGGAAATAATCAAAGGTTACACTAAACACGAGTCGGAACCAAGTGATTCATCTTGTCTATCTGTTTTTATTTTTATTTTTATTTTTCAGCATTTTAGTAGTTTTTATTTTTTCTAGTTTAAAACCTTTTTTCTAACTTTTTGATTTGATTAGACGTTGAGGATAAACCGGTACTAAAAGCTCTTGTGTCCTTGGACGACCTCGGTATCTTACCAACACTATACTACGCTCGCGATGGGTGCACTTGCCCATATGTGTGTTTAGTGTTAGCAAATATCGTGTTTTATAAATTTAAAACTTGGCTAAAAAAGTGTAAAAGGGCTTAAAATAAATATTAAAACCATAACACACTTCACGCACATCAAGTTTTTGGCGCCGCTGCCGGGGACACAAGGATTTTAAGAAAGCTTAAAATCGACGGCCTAATCAGTTTTTCAAAACTTTTTCAAAATGCGCGCACATTTTTATGCATTTTAGTTTAGTTTTGCATTTACAGTAGGTTGAACACGGGCCGTGCTCACTGAACACGGGGCCGTGCTGCATATTTTTCATCAAACACCCATATACAGTAGCCTAAACACGGGCCGTGCTCACTAAACACGCCCCGTGCTCAACTAAATCAGTAACTTTAATTAAAACGCCCAGATACAGATTCTGTACACGGGGCCGTGTCCACTGAACACGAGGCCGTGTCCAGCCTCTGTTTCCATTTTTATTTTTGTTTTCTGATCCCGAGACTTGGTTGTGGTCTGCTGAGTGATTCTCATGGATCAATACTCAGGAGGTTACAACTACACCTATGAGGAGGATGATTATAGGAATAACTATTGCACTAATTGTGGTGACCCGCACTCGGTCCAATATTGTGACTTATATCAACCATCCACTTCATACACCTACTATGAGGAACCCAGGTACGAGCCATCAACTTCATACACATCCTATGAAGACCAAAGGTATAAACCTCCTCCCTCATACTCATATTTTGATGAGCCTTCTTACTCATACTTTGAGGAACCAAGATATGAGCCACCACCTTCATATGCTTACTATGAGGAACCATGGCGTGAACAACCCACCTCATATGAGTACTATGAAGAACAAAATTACGACCCTTATCCATCATATGCTTACAATGAAGAACAATGGTGTGAACCATCTACTTCATATGGGTATTATGAGGAACAAAGGATCGAACAACCGGATTCAAGCTTTGAAAATCCCGATCCTTTTTCTATAACCGAAGTGACCGATAGGATATTAGAACACCTTAGAGTTATCGATCACTATATAAAAGAATCTCGCGCAAGGGAAGAGGAGTCCCGCGCAAGAGAATAATTAAATGAAGAAGAAATAACTGAAAGTGTAAAAATGGAAGAACAAATAAGTGAAAAACCGACACATGAGTTAAACAACGAAAAAGGTGAGTCCGACAACGTTAAAATTCAAGAAGAGTCTAATTTTGAAGAAATTAATTTATTGTCACCTTCTTTTGAAAATCATTGTTTAGTTCCCACTCATGTTAAGTTCTTAAAAGAGTTAAACACTAACACTAAAATTGACGAAACGGTAAGTGTTAAGTTAACTAATGATCAAACCTCGCTAATAAAAGAAGACCCATTTGAAATCAACATTACACCGGTTCCATGTTTTTTTCAAAATTCATTTATTTGTAATGTCACGATTGATAAAGATCTTTGCATTAACATAATGCCCAACTACATTTTCGAAAAATTAAGTATTAGTGATTTTTCTCCACTTCAAATATACATTTTTCTATCTAATCGGAAAATAATAAAATCAATCAGTGTAGTTGAGGATGGCTTGGTTCAAACAAATCAAATGGTAATCCCAACCGACTTTGTCATCCTCGATGACGCTCCTCTAGTGTTGGGACGACCCTTTGTAAAAACCCACGAAGCCTTGAACAGTCGGAAGTTCAACAATCTACCCATTCAATTAGGGGCATTTAAAAAGAGTGTTGATCTTGAGCGGTCAATGAAATATCCAATCGGCAATGACGACCCCCTAATTGAAGATGAGCCAGAACCACCCGATAAGGTGGGTCTAGCCAAGGACCCTTATAAACGTGGCGCACCACGGAGGCATTCCGCGGAACAATCCTTAGTTTAATTTAGATTAACTTTTATATTTTCTAGTTTAGTTTTAATTTTCAGGAATAAAACACACTCGGGATGGTGAAGGATACTAAGGGAAGCATGAACCAACAACCCATGCACAAAAACAGAGCCTCCTGATAATTTTTCTTCATTACAGCAAGTTCAACACTGGGTCGTGCTCACCCCAACACGCCCCGTGCCCGAGGTTCTGTAGAAAATGCCCAGTTCAGGTACCTGGACACGGGGTCGTGCTCACTGAACACGCCCCCGTGCCCAGCCTTCTGTTTACTTTTGGTACTGGCAGTCTGGACACTGAGCGTGCTCATCCAACACCACCCCGTGTTCAGCTACCCAGAAACATAAAATCTTGTTTTTAACCCACTTTTACACATTTTAATCAACCGAAAAACTTATTTTTGGGACACATTGAGGACAATGTGTAGTTTAAGTGTGGGGGGATGCTAAAACCTTGAATCTTGCTAGTCGTAATTACAAGCCTTACACAAAACTCTATTGGAACCGCGATTCACCCCAAATTTTTTCAAAAAAATTTCATTTTTTTTTACTTGTCTAGGTTTAACTTGGGAATTTCAAGTTCAAAAAGGTTATATTTTTATAAATTTACAACCGATAGCGTCGTGATAAAAAGAACCAACATAAGAAAATTATGAAACGGCATGACAAGCTTAGTTAAAATTTGATTATATATACTTGATCACATAAAAACCCATTCCCACAAAAGTGAGTTTTGAGCCTTTATTGAGCATATAAATACATATCATTAAACTAAATGCTCATTTTTCGTTTCTTGTGTGAATAGCCGCTTGGTTCTTACAAATCTAGAACTTACCACGTGTAACACCTCGAAAATTCGTGTTCAATGAAATAACGACACGTGTCAATTAAGACAAAAGGGATATAAACCCGGATATATTTAATGATGTACGACGGGAATTAAAAGTGTTGTCATGTTAATTTTACACCTCTGAACGACCTTATTATGAATCCCAAGTCTAATAAACATCTAGTATATATTCAAATTCGGGGAATCATAGCAACAAACTGATTCATAATTTAAATGGTGGACTCCTACGAAGAAAATGCACGGTAAACCTTCTTGTTCGGCACTTTCAATAAGAATTCAATGAAACATACCAAAGTGGTAGGGTATGTAACTGTTTAAGGCACTTTTAGAGGCCCCAATCTGATAAATAATGTCCCAAAATTCGGAAAAGATGGTTGCCCTTTCGAAACCCTGAAAGAACAACAAATTTTTACTTCTGACCACAGGCTTACGAACCGTAAGCCACCCCCTTACGGTCCGTAAGGGGGTGCCAGCGACAGAAAACGGGACTGTTTGCTGTTTAAACGCAAATTTCGACTTTTATCCGATTTTCCTCATATCCCTTGGCCCCTAAACAACCCCTAAACATCTAGGACACCTGTGGGAATGTTGTGGTAAGTGCTAGACTTTGTTGTCAACACTTTGTGGTGATTGAATTCACTATAAAAGGGTCTTGAGTTGCAAACAATTCATCACACCATTTCCTTCAGCTTTCTGATCATTCCTGGAGCTCAAACCTTCTCTCAAGTGATCACTAATCAAGCTTAGGACTTCAGTAAGTTTGCTAATCCTTTCTTAATTAAGTTTAGCTTAGTTATTTAGCTAAAAGTCAAACCATCGTAATTACGGTTTGACTTCGAGATTAATTAATAATGGCTCAGTCAAATCTCGAATTAAAAGTAGTTATAAGTTGGTAATTATGTGGATAATAAACCCTTAAAAGGGTCCCCCCTGATTACCACTCTAACCAGATCAAAAGTCGGGTCAAACGTGTAATTAAAAAGTCAACAGAATGTTTAAATTGCAATTTATGCATGATTAGCAATGTAGAGCACATACAACCTGTTTGATCATTAATATAACTTGGTAATTAGTGTAAGAATATGTCTAAACATAATCAACCCGACAATTTCCTGTTTAGACCCAGTTCGGAACCGAAAGTCGCATAGTTTGACTTATACTTTGACTTTCAGTTCTGACCCGTTATGGTATGTTTTAGAAACACCTAAGAGCTTCATTTGGACCGGGTTACATGCTAGTATAACCCTCTGTGATTATACACCTTGGTTCATTAGTTAACCGATTAATACGCATGATTCCGTTAATTGCTCATATGTTGACCATTATGCCCTTATTACCTTAAAACATGATTTTTGGAAATGTAAAAGAGTAGAAACTTTAATTACTGAAGGGGTAAGGTCCCAAAAACCTTATAAAAAGGATTTGAGACCATACCACAAATTGGCTTTTCAACCTTTTAACTTTGCGCGGCCGCGCATTAGTCTTACAAAAGGAAGAAAGCAATCAGTAATTTATAGTCGCGCGCCCAAAGGAAAACATAAATCCTTGCGCTTTCTCCCATAAACCAAGAATTAAAATCCTGAAGTCAATACTTCCGCCCAAATATCCAGACTTGGATATCATTTTACCCAGACATTGGGATTTATTCGTCTGTGTCCACACAGTAAGGTGTCACACTAGATTACAGCAGTAATCTTCTAGAAAGAATATGATCGTGCACCACCAAGACGGTTATAACCGTCTGGACACGTGTCATTACCATAAGCATCCCTGAAATCACAACGAAAGCATGCAATTGAAGAATGATCTCCACTTAATCACTTTCCACGTGGCAATTCCCCAGCCATAGATCAAACCACGATCCGTGTGCATTCACATCGGATCGAGACAACTTAACATTGGATCAAAAAACTTAACGGAAGAAAATATAACCGCTACGGTGTTAGCATCTTCCGTCATCTTTTCAATAACAGATTTTCCCTCCCAAACTCCCGGCTATAAATAAGAGAACTGTTCAGGTATAAACTCAGATCACACTCACTTCTCAAATACTTATCTTCTCCATTACCAATACTTATTCTCACGCCGGAGTCGGGTCAAGGAGAGAACCCTCTTCTCCCCTTGACGAGGCTAACGGTGTTCTTTTTTTGCAGAACCACCGGAGAAGAAATTCCATTGCAACTGAATCAACCGAGAGAGAGCTAACCTTTTATGCGGATTCAAACCCCCTAACTATCTCGGTTCCGACCATTTAGTTAGTGTTTCTTCATTGGCGCCCACCGTTTTCTCAGTTTTCCTAGTTTCTACCTCGTTTCGATTCAGTTCATTCCGTTTTCTGTTTTTGCACATGGCAGAGAATTCATCATCTCGCCGGCAACTTGGTCCTCGACCAAACGTCGGAAACAATTTACAACTAGAAGAATCTCCAGAACATTGGTTTAGCAGATGCCAAGCTGCTTTAAACACAATCGTCATTCAAATCGCCAGATCTGATTTATCAAACATCAGATCTGGAAAAGTAATTGATACCACAGTATTGGATCCACCAACACCATGTAGGAGGGACATCCAATCCAGTCAATATAGCAGTTATCAGAAACAAATACACATGGTTCAAGGGGGTCTGTCACGAAGACCAAATAAACGAAATTATGACCAACATTGGAGAGAACAACAAGTCATATTTCCCGTTGTTCCTGGGGGCCCTCAGGAAGAACGACCAGTAATTATTACTGGTATTTTCGGTCATTACCGAACAGACTATATGTTCATAGATCCAGGGAGCTCGATGGACATCATATACGAACAGTGCTTTAAACAACTTGATTCAGAAGACAAAGCACGTCTAGAACCAGTCGATTTTCCCCTCACTGGATTCTGTAACGAGGCTGTATTCCCATTAGGGCAAATTGCTTTCCCGGTGACTTTATCAGACGGCGAACATTCACGAACAGTTACAGTCAATTTCATGGTCATGCCGGCAACATCACGTCATGATGTCTTGCTCGGGAGAAGGTCACAAAGGGAATTTAGCATGATCACTTCCATTCCACATGCTGCTTGTGGGTTTCCGACAGAAACCGGAGTGGCAATTCTCTATTCAAGCAAAGAAGTCATGTCCGTAGACGATGAACCACCAGCAAAGGTAATCAAACCTTCGACACCAAACGAACCAGAAAAATGGGTCTTGAACAACGAGTATCCAGAACAGACCATTCTGCTAGGACAAGCTATTTCCCCAGCAACACGCGCACAACTGAAAAAATTATTGTCTAACAACAAAGATATATTTGCCTGGTGCCCAGCAGACATGACTGGAGTTCCACGCGACATCGCGCAACATTGCCTAAACATCAAACCATCAGTAGAACCCGTTGCTCAGGGGAGGCGCAGCTTCAGTGACGAAAAAGCAAAAGCAATGGATGAGCAAGTAGCAGAATTACTTAATGCGGGAATCTTGCGCGAAGTAAAATACCATACATGGGTCGCCAACCCAGTGATGGTACAAAAACATAGCGGCGGGTGGAGAATGTGCGTCGACTTCAAAGACCTGAATAAAGCATGCCCAAAAGATTGCTACGCGCTCCCAGAGATAGACAAAAAAGTCGATTCTCTAGCATCATTCAGATGGAAATGTTTTCTTGACTGTTACAAGGGTTATCATCAGGTCCAGATGAAAGAAGAGGACGAAGACAAAATGGCGTTCCGCACAGATAAAGGCATTTTCTGTTATACCAAAATGCCGTTCGGCTTGCGCAACGCAGGCGCAACTTATCAACGCCTAATGGACACAATTTTCAAAGATGATATTGGCAAGACTGTCGAAGTATACATGGATGACCTCGTCATCATGAGCCATGAGGAAGGAACAATGCTTGACAATATTCAGCGCACATTCGACTCCTTGCGCAGCGTAAGTCTAAAACTCAACCCAACTAAATGCTCCTTCGGCATGGAAGAAGGGAAATTTTTGGGATTCATCGTCACAAAAGATGGTTTTAAAGTAAATCCAGAAAAAGTGCAGGCTATTCAGCTAATGCCGTCACCCGCAACAGTTAAAGAAATGCAAAGGCTCGCCGGACGCCTAGCGGCTTTAAACAGATTTTTGGCTAATCACGCAGCGAAGTCTTATCCATTCATCAGTACGCTACGAAACTGCGCAAAGAAAACTGACTTTCAGTGGACTTCTGAAGCGGAAACCGCATTCAAGCAAATGAAAGAATGTTTAATTCAGTTGCCAACACTGACAGCACCAAAAGAAAAAGAGCCACTAATTTTATATCTATCTGCCGCGGAAGTAGCAGTCGGTGCTGTATTAATGGTGGAACGCGAGAACATCCAAACTCCAATCTATTACATCAGCAAAATGCTCACCGGCCCAGAAACTCGGTACTCAATGATAGAAAAGCTAGTCCTAGCACTAGTACATGCATCCCGACGCCTACGCAGGTATTTCTCGGGTCACGTCATCACAGTTCTTACAAATTACCACTTAGGCCAGATCTTATCCAAACCCGACGTGGCGGGACGACTGGCCAAATGGGCAATTGAACTAGGAGGCTACAACATTTTTTACAAACCAAGACCCGCAATCAAAGGGCAAGTTCTAGCAGGCTTAATCCGGTAATTGTCGGTTTTGCCCTTACGGGCTATAAAATGAGTTTTACATATCTAAACGACTCCAAACCTTTGGCTACTGATCACATATGATAAATAAATTATTTTAAGCCTTCTGGAAATATAAAAATATCAGCTTTAAGTATGACATTCGTTAATTTACACATATTTTAGTCCCCCGTTTTACCCCTATTTTATGCGTTTTTGGCCGTAAAACCGTCATTCGGATACTTAAATATCTACACTTTTGTTTACAGGCCTAAAACAGCATACCAGACAAGATGATAGCAAAAACGAGGACTTTCCGGACAAAACGACGAAGCTGCGGACATTCTGTTAAGGAAACTGACCTGGGCCTGTGGAACGGTCGTGCGACCTGATGCACGACCGTGCATCTCCGACAAATGCTGAGTAACCCGGCATTGAACGAGGGTGCGACTAGGCATGCAAGGCATTTAAGGTCAGCTCGGTGATGCACGGACGTGCCATCTGAAGAACGACCGTGCTTCTACGATGATCCAGCCTGATCTCGGTGATGAACGCCCGGCCCAGCAGCTCGTGCAACAAGAACCCGGAACCGAACGACCGTTCCATCTGAAGAACGGTCGTGCGATATCGTATCTGGTCAAAGATCTGATGACGTATGCAGTATGGTGACCCATCCCCAATAATTGCTTAAAGTGCACGGTCGTGCCATATGAAGAACGACCGTGCCACAGCGAAAAAATATAAAAACAGAACAGAAACATTCTGTTCGACATTCTGGATTTTTGGGAGCTTCACAGGCGAATTTACAGGCTCCGGAGGCTTTGCTTTTGACCCGGATTCAAGCCACATTGTGCTGTTTAGCTCCATTACTACCCGGATCCTTAGTCTAGTACTTGTTTATGGTTTGGTTTTCTAATCTTTCCTTGATTTTGTTAATCTTTCAAGTACTTAGATTAATGTTTATGTATTATTGTAGCCTTTGGGCAAAAACACAACAATCCCTTGCTAGATTATAACCATTAGTTTGTTAAACTTTGTTTGTAATGACACTTTGAAGTATTTTCTATGTTAATCTTTGATGATTAGTTTGCAAGCTTGTTATTGATATTGAATTCTTGATTATAAGTAATTATGTTGGATGATTGGTATTTGGTTAGTTAAGATAGTTGAAAAATGAAGCTTAATTAATCTTGTATTAGTAAACTTTGAACTTGGTTAACTAGTTTAGCTTGGTTTAAATGTATGCATCATGATACTAGAAATGGTTAGTGATTTAATAAAATGTAATTATTGTTAATCAAGAGAGCTTGCCGTCACGTAAGGACCTTAACGGGTTAGATGGTGTCGTTATAAATTCTTGCCATGATTTATTAGCTTAGTTAGTAGTTTAGGCCAAAATTGCTATCTTAGTGAATTATTTGCAAGATTTGTAAAATGAACTCGGTTGTGATTTAATCTAGTTTATGCTTGTCTCGGTGGTTGCATTGTGTTTATCGGTGTCTCTTTCCTTGATTAAGTGCGGTTAGAAAACTCCTAATGGATGACTAACTTATTTTTAAGAGATTTTCATAGACATTTATCAATTGCACGTTAAAGAACAGTTTTAGGTGGTTAAAGTGTGTTTATCGTTTTAGCTTTCCGAATGATTGTCATGTTAGGATTCCCAAAAGGGATACTAATTGTCTTAAATTGGAATATTGACCGAATGCTTCTAGTGCCAAAACCGACTTAGTTGACATGCTGTGGTTGTGTATTAAGCAAGGCTTTTTATCTATTATCTATTATGTTTTTATTATGTATTTGTTTACGATTACTTTAGTTTAATTAAAATCAAACAAAACCTATGTTTTTACCGGTAGTTTAGTGACAAAGGTCTAGTATTAATTCTCCGCCCATTTCCTTGGATCGATACTTGGTTCTTACCGATACTTTATTACATATGTGACGGGGTACACTTGCCTCTTTTGTGTGTGTTTTGATGTAAAAGTAATAATCACTTTTATAAATTTAAAACCAAATCGTGTGTAAATTCATTGCAAAATTATGTATATATACGCACACGTCAAGTTTTTGGCGCCGTTGCCGGGGAAATGGCGAGTTTTAGGAATGACCCGAGTCATTAAGTTATCGGTGTATATACTTGTTAATATTTGTGTATAATTTCTTGATTATTTATTTGTTTATTTATTTGTTAATATTTCTTGTTTTTATTTCATTTATTCGTTTTGCAAGTCATTTTTGGTACACTTGTAAATTTTTATTCCATTTATTTATTTAATCCGGATTTATTATTTATTTATTCTTCGATTTTTCGGCCTCGGGAAACCATTTTTGTATTAGCCGATTCATTTATTTTTATTGCGTTGATTTTTATAAAATTTCGGGCCCATTTTCGGATTTTTATAAAATTTTCAGCCCATTTATAATAATATTCTGCTTCTATTCAGCTGAAAAAAAAAGAATTATTATACTAATATACTATTCATTGTGTCAAATTTTCGTTTTCAGGTTGATGTTCTCAACACCCGCTCCCGATCCTATTGAGCCGTCAGACGAGCCTGAACGAGATCTGAGGAGACGTCTTCGTGAGAAATCTCGTGCGGTTGGGCTACTACTCGCATCTGGTGAGCAGGAGCAGGTGGTAACCACTGAAGCCGAGGGCTCAGGGGCAGCAGAGAACGCGATCATGGCAGACGATGAGCGACCGTTGAATGAGACGAATCAGCCTGGAAGGGCAGGCCTGGAGCCGAGTATCCTTCAACCTACTATTGATGTACCTACTTTTGAAATTAGATCTAGTATTATTAATATGGTACAAAATTCAGTACAGTTTGACGGACGTGAGCACGAGGATCCCGGGAGGCATATTGCTGCTTTTCTCCATGTTTGTTCTACGTTTAAGATTACAGGTGTTTCGGAGGATGCAATTCGGTTGAGGTTGTTTCCGTTTTCGTTACGTGACAAAGCTAGAGCTTGGCTTATGTCACTTCCAGCCGGGTCCATCAGGACCTGGAATCAGTTGGCGGAGCAGTTTATGCAGAAATATTTCCCACCTGAGAAAACGAACAAGCTACGGAACCGAATTGTGTCTTTTCATCAGGACGAGGGTGAGTCGTTGCATGCAGCTTGGGAGAGATTCAAGGATTTGTTGATTGATGTGCCACATCATGGCTACTCCAAGAGACAGCTGGTTTTGACGTTCTATCAGGGGCTCAGTTACAACACACAGGAGCGATTAGACGTGAACGCGGGAGGCGATCTAGGAACTAAGACGCCTAATGAAGCGTATGATATTATTGAGAAAGCCGCGTTGAAATCCAGCTCGCGTCGGGAAGGAGACAGAGGCCGGGCATCATCATCTTCATCTCGTGCAGGAGTCCATGCTGTAGACGACTATACGGCCATTACTGCACAAATCTCGGCTCTCGCATCGAGATTCGACAGGTCCCAGATGATTGCGCATGCGGGCTCGGGTTGTGACCAGTGTGGAGTGTCACACGAGCCTGGGGCATGTTTTTAGGGAGTCGTATACGAGGGCCACGAAGAGGTAGATTTCGTGAGTAACCAAGTGAGGCCGCAGAATAACCCTTACAGTAACACCTATAATCCCGGTTGGAGAAATCACCCAAATTTTGGGATTTACTCCGCGTGCTCCAGCGCAACAGGGTCAAGGTCAGGGTCAGCAGTTCCAGCAGTACAACCAATCCTACCAGCAGTGGTCATACCCGTATCAGAATCAGGGCTCTGGGAGTAGTTCCCAGCAGCAGGCCCCTCAGTCTAGTTCTAAGCTGGAGGATATGATGGCCCAGCTTCTTTCTAGCTCCTCGAGCGCGAATCAGTTAGCTGAAAAACGCTACCAGCAGAGCGAGGATCGTTTTCTCTCTCATGAGGGAGAAATAAGGAGCCACAAGGCCTCGATTCAGAATATAGAGAATCAGGTTGGTCAGCTGGCACAGATGATGTCCAAAAGACCCCAGGGTGGTCTTCCGGGAAATACCGAACCTAACCCGGGCCCGCACAGAGATGTGAATGCGGTGATGACCAGGAGTGGAAAACCTACCGGACCCGTCATATCGGACTCACCACTGATCACTGAAGCGGTCCCAACTGACACACCGGATGAGGTGCATGCCAGGCTACGCCCAACAAGTACAGCACAAGTCCAGGAGCCGGTCACAGGTTACACGCCTCCAGTTCCTTATCCAGGAAGGTTGAAGAAGCAGAAGATTGATGAACAAAACGGGAAGTTTCTCGAAATGTTTAAGCAATTGCATATAAACATACCGTTTGTTGAAGCTTTGGCCCAGATGCCAAAGTATGCCAAGTTTCTGAAAGACATCCTCTCAAATAAACAAAAGCTCGAGGACATGTCTTGCGTGGTTATGAATGAAAGCTGCTCTGCTATTCTCCAGAATCGCCTGCCTACAAAAATGGGAGATCCAGGCAGTTTCACGCTTCCTTGCCTCATTGGCAATATGTCTGTCAGTAATGCGTTAGCAGATCTAGGAGCGAGTATAAACCTTATGCCCTATAAGGTTTTTACAAAGTTGGATCTAGGTGAGCCGTCACCTACGAGGATGAGTATTCGACTTGCGGATCGTTCTGTCAAGTATCCACGCGGGTTTGTAGAGAATATGCTTGTCAAGATTGACAAGTTTGTATTTCCCGTGGATTTTGTTATCCTGGACATGGATGAGGACTCGAGAGTGCCTCTGATACTTGGACGCCCGTTTCTAAATACCGCTCGGACGATTTTGGACGTGGCGGCGGGCCAAATCACACTCCGAGTAGATGATGAGCATATGACGTTTGACATTAAACGTTCTATGTAGCATCCTCAGAGTCAGGACGACGCGCTCTATTATGTCGACATCGTCGACACTTATGTGAGCACGCATTTCCAGGGTACGATCGAGGAGATAGATTCGGACACACATCTGTTGTGTGGGGACTTAGATGGCATTACGCAGGAGGGCCACTATTTAGAGCAGCCAGTCTATCAGATTGGTGATGATGGTCCCCAGAGTCCGGATCGATTCACAGAAATTGATCGCAAAAGTGAAGTGAAGTCGAAGCCTTCAGTGGAAGATCCTCCCACCTTGGAGCTTAAAGAGCTCCCACCGCACCTGGAGTACGCATTTCTGGATGAGGAGCGTCATTTGCCTGTCATTATTTCATCTGGATTGGCGGGAGAAGAGAAGAGCAGACTGCTTAATGTGTTGAAACTTCATAAGAAAGCAATCGCCTGGAAAATCATGGACATAAAAGGAATAAATCCCTCATTCTGTACACATAAAATTCTAATGGAGGATCAGTTCAAGCAGTGTGCGCAGCACCAGAGGCGGCTGAACCCAAACATGCAAGAGGTCGTTAAAAAGGAAGTGATTAAGTTGTTAGATGCTGGTATGATCTTTCCCATTTCCGACTCTGTTTGGGTCAGTCCTGTGCAGGTAGTGCCCAAAAAGGGGGGAATGACTGTGGTAAAAAACGATAGGAATGAGCTCATTCCAACCAGGACGGTCACTGGATGGCGGGTTTGCATTGATTATCGCAAACTCAACGACGCCACTCGCAAGGACCACTTCCCGCTTCCATTCATTGATCAAATGTTGGAGCGTCTGTCAGGGAAGTTATATTATTGTTTTCTGGATGGGTTCTCTGGTTACTTTCAAATTCCTATCGCTCCTGAGGACCAGGAGAAGACCACATTTACCTGTCCTTTCGGTACATTCGCCTACCGGCGTATGCCATTTGGGCTGTGTAATGCACCGGCTACTTTCCAGCGATGTATGGTCGCCATTTTCCACGACATGATTGAGGATTCCATGGAGGTGTTCATGGACGACTTCTCGGTATTTGGGGATTCCTTTGATCAATGTCTGGAAAATTTGAAAAGAATGTTGAAGAGGTGTGAGGAGACTAATTTGGTCCTGAACTGGGAGAAATGCCACTTCATGGTGAAGGAGGGCATAGTTTTGGGACACAAAATTTCTCACGCGGGCATGGAAGTCGACCCAGCTAAAGTCGATGTTATATCACGACTTCCGCCCCCCACCTCTGTTAGAGCTATACGGAGCTTTCTCGGTCATGCCGGGTTCTATCGGCGATTCATCAAAGATTTTTCAAAAATCGCCAGACCCATGACTCGTTTGTTAGAGAAAGATGCTCCGTTCGTGTTTGGAGATGATTGCTTGAGGGTTTTTGACCTCCTCAAGCAAAAGTTGATTGAGGCCCCTATTTTAGTCCCACCGGACTGGAGTTGCCGTTTGAAATCATGTGCGACGCGAGTGATTACGCTATAGGGGCCGTTATGGGTCAAAAGAAGGAAAAGCACTTCCATCCGATCTATTATGCGAGCAAAACTCTTCACGACGCTCAAGAGCATTACACCACGACTGAAAAAGAGCTCTTGGCGGTCGTTTTCGCATTCGATAAATTTAGATCGTATTTAGTGCTTTCGAAAACCGTTGTATACACTGATCATGCAGCCATTAGATACCTCTTCAGCAAACAGGACGCTAAACCGCGTCTAATCAGATGGATCCTGTTGCTGCAAGAGTTTGATATTGAGATACAAGATAAAAAGGGTGCTTTGAATGTAGCGGCCGACCATCTGTCTCGGTTAGAGCACGGAGACATCGAGGATTCGTGTTGGGATTCAATCAATGACAAGTTCCCACACGAATCTTTGATGGGTGTTGAGATATGTGATGAGTCGCCATGGTTCGCTGACTTTGCGAACTATCTTGCTTGTAGAATTCTGATAAAAGGGTTGACTCACCAGCAAAAGAGGAAATTCTTTTCAGATCTAAAGCACTACATATGGGACGACCCTTTCTTGTTCAAGGTGGGTGCTGATCAGGTGATCAGAAGATGTGTATCAGGGACTGAGGTGACCGACATTCTGCGCCAGTGTCATGAGGGACCTATCGGAGGCCACCACGGAGCCAACTTCACCGCGAAGAAGGTGTTGGATTCCGGGTTTTACTGGCCGACCATTTTCCGTGACTCGCAGAGTTGGGTGAAAGCGTGCGATGCTTGTCAGAGGGCGACGAACATATCGGCACACGACGAAATGCCCCAAAACTGGATACAGGTATCTGAAGTCTTTGATGTTTGGGGGATAGACTTCATGGGACCATTCCCCCCCTCACGTGGAAACAAGTACATACTCGTGGCTGTTGACTATGTATCAAAGTGGGCGGAGGCGCAAGCCTTACCCACTAACGACGCCAGAGTAGTTGTGAGGTTTCTTAAGAGTTTGTTCGCCCGATTTGGCGCTCCGAAAGCGCTCATTAGTGACCGAGGGACTCATTTTTGTAATACACAGCTTGAAAAGGCTTTGTCCCGATACGGTGTGTATCACCGTTTGTCCACGCCCTATCATCCGCAGACAAGCGGGCAGGTGGAGGTCACGAACCGTGGGCTTAAGCGCATCCTTGAGCGGTCTGTTGGAGCGAACCGCAAGGAGTGGTCGGACAAACTTGAGGATGCATTGTGGGCATTCCGTACAGCTTATAAGACCCCTATAGGGACCACCCCCTTTAGGTTGGTATACGGAAATGCATGCCATTTACCGGTGGAGTTGGAGCACAAGGCTATGTGGGCTTTGAAAACCGCGAATTTGGACCTAAAAACCGGAGGTGAAGCCCGGTTTCTCCAAATTCATGAATTGGAAGAATTGCGACAACAAGCCTATGAAAGCTCCGTACTCTACAAAGAGCGCACGAAGAAACTTCACGACAAACGCTTGAAGGACCATAAAGAATTCCAAGCGGGTGATCTTGTTCTTCTGTACAATTCAAGGCTGCGCTTATTTCCTGGGAAGCTTCATTCACGCTGGACAGGACCATACACGGTTAAGGAAGTATTTCCGTATGGTATTGTTGCAGTAGAGAACGCGGGTGGCGTTACATTCAAGGTAAATGGTCACCGGTTGAAGTTGTACGTTGCCGGGCCGATAGAGTCGGCGGTGGAGGTGATTGAACTCCAAACCCCGCACACTTCATAAGTGTGGGGAGGAGAGAGTCTACGCTACTGACTCGCGGATCAAAAATGTAGCAAGAGCGTATTTTGCGCTTTAGGGGTAGTATCGTCCTTGTAGTAGTTTTTCTAGTTTTAGCTTTGAGTCTTGCTATCGACTCGTCGACAAAAATTTAGCATGAGTCTACGCTACTGACTCGCCGACAAAAATGTAGCAGGAGCGTCTTTGACGCTATAAGGGTAAAATTGTCCTTTTATTTGTTTTTGTAGTTTTAGCGTAATTTAAGTTAGTTAGGTAGTTTACGTTAGTTTGTTTAGTTTTCGTACGTGCCGAGCGAAGGTTCTGTATTGCAATATTGTTAGAACAGTTGGTGTGTCGAAAAAACGGCGAAAAACGCCCGAAACAGTTGCTGGAAATAGGTTCTGCAGAAATTCCTGATCTGCACCTGATGCACGACCGTTCCTCGGGGCGCACGACCGTGCGTTTCCGAGGGCCGGCACGGTGGATCGCACCCACGGTGCATTTCCGAGAACAATTGCTAGGATTTGGGAGATGTCGGTGACGCACGACCGTGCCACACGGAGAACGACCGTGCGTCAGGCTGAGGGCAGTTTTGTCATTTGGCACTATAAATACCCTCATCTGCAGCCCCCATTCACATTCGCGAAACCCTAGCCAACTGCAGCCGTTCCAGAGCGATATTTCTTCAAATCGCATGGTTTTTCGCACGATCTCACACCCTTCTTCGCACGGTACGTTCCTAGTTGTAGATTTCTTGTTTCCTTGCTTTCTAGGGTAGATTTCTTCCGATTCTTCAAGGAAATTTTTAGGGTTCTCTTCATAAACAAATCGAAACCCTAACCCTTGTTGAATCGTAGTATCGTGAACATCTGGTGCATTTTTCTGACCCCTGTTTATGTAAAAACTTGTTGATTTGTGAAAAAAATCGGGCTACTAAGAGCCTGGGTCAGATTCTGCAGAAATAAGAGGTCGCACGGACGTTCCTTGGTTGGAACGATCGTGCCATGCCGGATGTTTTCGATAGTTTGCTAATTGTTCGGTGTTGCACGGTGGTGCCGTTGGTCGCACGCCGTGCAGTTCCGATGATTTGGGCATTTTGGTGTTTGTTGTCAGCGACGCACGACCGTGCCTCTCGTCGCACGACCGTGCCATACGCCCAGATCAGATTCACAGAAGCTTCATAATTTGCTGCTCGGTTGTTTTCAATTCAAATTTCTCCTGTTTCTGTCTTTCTAACATTTTTCCTCATACAGATGAACCATCCTTTCCTTCAGTTTGACCCCAATGATGAGCGAGAAGCTTTGTGCATCCCGAAACGAGACGCATTGTGGGCGAGACGGGGGCAGTTTGGAGTCCCCCGATGGTTAGATTGGGAAGTGATGCGAGAACTCAATCAGTATGATCGACTGGACGACATGATGAGTCGCCCGCTAGCAAATCTGGTCGGTTGCAACCGACCCGTTTACCGGGAGCTGACTATAGAGTTCTTTGCATCCTATGCCTATGAAAAGCCGGCTGCTAATAGACGACCCAAATTTCGCTACAAGAATCGTGTAACTTTCAGGTTATGTGGGGAATGGCATACGTGGTCGGTTGGTCGTTTGGGAAGGAGGCTCGGGATCTATACAAGGGATGACATGGATGATCCCGATGTCTTCACTAAGCATTTCACCTTCCCTTCTGACGCAGCACGGGATGCATTTTGGGCTGAAAATGCCGTTGGGGACCCCTACAACCCGAGGATGTCGAAGGCCTCGCAACTCAGAGACCCTTTGGTGCGAGTGATGCACCATGTGTTTAGCCATACGATATGCGGTCGCATGGACAGTCTCGGTAACTGTCCAACACCTGATTTGCTCTTTTTATATGCGTTGGTTGACAAAGCACCAATCAACCGCTCGAATGGCTGAGT
This sequence comes from Helianthus tuberosus, assembly GCA_030545235.1. Taxonomy (NCBI): domain Eukaryota; kingdom Viridiplantae; phylum Streptophyta; class Magnoliopsida; order Asterales; family Asteraceae; genus Helianthus; species Helianthus tuberosus. The sequence continues at coordinate 4,640,464 of JARYGA010060516.1, forward strand.
ACTTCGTCAAGAGCTCGGGGCGACATGCGAACAGTGAGATACATGGCGGTTCGTATGTGACCGAAATAGCCTACAATGAAGGCTATATGACTGAGGAGGTTCTCCAGGGTCTCACTTTGATTACTGAGGGGGTTCATGTCGATATCAGGTCACTGAAGGCCATGGGGGTGATTGTTGAGCTTGATAGGGGGGATAGGTTGAGGGGATTGAATAACGAGGTCTGGGACCCGTTGCCTCCAGATGAGGAGGAACATGAGGAGGAAGATGAGGATGTTGAGATGGGGGAACAACACGAGCAGCACCAGCCACCGACACCACCACACTCGCCGCAGCACCATGCATTTCATCAGCATGAGGACTGGCCCGCGTTCTACCAGCAGTTCCAGGATATGCGTGTGACGCAGGAGCAGCATGGTACCTACTTCGACGAGATTAGATCTAGCCAGGACCAGATCCGGGCTAACCAGGACGAGATTCGGGCCAGTCAAGCTCAGATTCGGGCCACACATGACCAGCTTCGGCAGAGCCAGGATACTTTATATCAGGGGGTCAGTGCGGGATTCTCATATCTTTTCGGAGAGATGCATCACGCATACCCCGACTACTTTCAGCACCCTCCGGAGTTCCCACCGTGGAACCCCCCTGGTTATGGCGATGCCGGTCCGTCCTATACGAGACACGATGATGATGGAGATGAGTAGTTCGCAGTGGTGATAGCAGTTGGTGGTGTTTTCTATTTCAGTACTTTATTTACTTTTGGGTGTTTATTTTGACTGTTATTTTCAAACACCCCGGTTATGTATTTCAGACATTTTACTTTATGTTCTGTTTGGATTTTAGTGTTTATGTATATTATGGTTGATTTGTGATTTTTCTGTTTCTGTTATATTTTGGGTGCACATGTGACATACTGACAGGTTTTAGCTATCGGATCTTGGACCGGAGCACGTACCAGATACAGCTTCGGAAGTCTCGTGGCATCCACATCATCTTGAGGGGAGTATTTTTTATCCCTTTCTCTATATTTCGGGTCTCGCATTGGGGACAATGCGAAGTTCAAGTGTGGGGAGGGGGTTAACTTTGTTAACTTTGTTTGTCCTCTTATAAAAAAAAAAATCAGAAAAATCATTCAAAAATACTTGTATTTTGTATATATGTTGATAAATAAACCGGTTGGTTGTGTTTTAGAAAACTTCGGACTTGATAAAAACTCGACAAGCAAAATATTTTTGAAAAAGGAAACCGGAAAGCGTGACAAACAAAGAAAGACTTACATGATAATTTTCACACTTTTACCCATTCCTTCCGTTACGTGAGCATATTTGAGCCTTGATTGTTATATATTTGTTCATTTTGGATATATGAGTGAGCCGGATGTTATGTGCAATTTAGAACTTGTCACTAGTATGCTTGTTAAGACCATGAACTTGTGAATTTGTGTAAAAATGATAGAGGCACTTAGATTACCCCTTTGTTGTGTACTTGTTCTTTGTGTTGTGCTTCCCGTTCACCTTATATTACCCTTTAGGATTAACCATGTCGAGCCTTCCCGTTCACCTTTGTTTACCCACATTATCGCCCACTTAACCAAATTTAGCCTTATTATGTTTTAAACCTTTTTAGTGTTAAAACTCGGTCAAAATAATAGTTTAACTAGCTTGTTATTGTTTATATTTCATTGTATAGTTTTGTAGTTTGCAAAAAAAAATAAAAATAAAAAAAATAAATAAAACACCCTAAAAAAGGGTGAAGTTTATAGAAATCGAGCAATTTTGAATGCTTAAATGTTAAAATTTTGTTGATAAGCTCGATTGCGCTTTAGTCGCCTTTTTAAGGCGTTTGTTTGTATAGTTGTATATTTCGTTGCTAGTTAAACGCTACTACCAAGTTTTAACCATTTTCGCCACTTTATATGTCCACTTCCATACCCTTCGCCCAAGCCTAACGTTACAACCCGTAAAGACCTCTTGATTTACACTTGTTCGCATGTTAGTTGGTGGAGACGAGATCTTATGACAAGCTTATGATATTGCACATTTCATTGACTAGGCATTGAGTGTTTACACATACACATTTTATGTATGTTTCATAAATAAAACCGAGTGTGTGAACATTGTGAGTCGTGTGAAGATTAACATGTGAGTCAATTAAATGTGAAGTCACGTTTTTTTTTTGTTGTCGCTTTATAATTGCATATGCTTGTTGGGTTTGAGTCTTTTGATGTTGTCTTTCGACAAACCGGCTAACCGTTTATAGTAGTTTTCAATAAAATAGTGTGTAAATTATCGTTCTTGTTTGTTTATGTCTTTTATTGCTTTTTAGTTCAGCTTGCTTGAGGACAAGCAAGGTTCAAGTGTGGGGAGATTTGATATTCGTTAATTTACACATATTTTAGTCCCCCGTTTTACCCCTATTTTATGCGTTTTTGGCCGTAAAACCGTCATTCGGATACTTAAATATCTACACTTTTGTTTACAGGCCTAAAACAGCATACCAGACAAGATGATAGCGAAAACGAGGACTTTCCGGACAAAACGACGAAGCTGCGGACATTCTGTTAAGGAAACTGACCTGGGCCTGTGGAACGGTCGTGCGACCTGATGCACGACCGTGCATCTCCGACAAATGCTGAGTAACCCGACATTGAACGAGGGTGCGACTAGGCGTGCAAGGCATTTAAGGTCAGCTCGGTGATGCACGGACGTGCCATCTGAAGAATGACCGTGCTTCTACGATGATCCAGCCTGATCTCGGTGATGAACGCCCGGCCCAGCAGCTCGTGCAACAAGAACCCGGAACCGAATGACCGTTCCATCTGAAGAACGGTCGTGCGATGTCGTATCTGGTCAAAGATCTGATGACGTATGCAGTATGGTGACCCATCCCCAATAATTGCTTAAAGTGCACGGTTGTGCCATATGAAGAACGACCGTGCCACAGCGAAAAAATATAAAAACAGAACAGAAACATTATGTTTGACATTCTGGATTTTTGGGAGCTTCACAGGCGAATTTACAGGCTCCGGAGGCTTTGCTTTTGACCCGGATTCAAGCCACATTGTGTCGTTTAGCTCCATTACTACCCGGATCCTTAGTCTAGTGCTTGTTTATGGTTTGGTTTTCTAATCTTTCCATGATTTTGCTAATCTTTCAAGTACTTAGATTAATGTTTATGTATTATTGTAGCCTTTGGGCAAAAACACAACAATCCCTTGCTAGATTATAACCATTAGTTTGTTAAACTTTGTTTGTAATGACACTTTGAAGTATTTTCTATGTTAATCTTTGATGATTAGTTTGCAAGCTTGTTATTGATATTGAATTCTTGATTATAAGTAATTATGTTGGATGATTGGTATTTGGTTAGTTAAGATAGTTGAAAAATGAAGCTTAATTAATCTTGTATTAGTAAACTTTGAACTTGGTTAACTAGTTTAGCTTGGTTTAAATGTATGCATCATGATACTAGAAATGGTTAGTGATTTAATAAAATGTAATTATTGTTAATCAAGAGAGCTTGCCGTCACGTAAGGACCTTAACGGGTTAGATGGTGTCGTTATAAATTCTTGCCATGATTTATTAGCTTAGTTAGTAGTTTAGGCCAAAATTACTATCTTAGTGAATTATTGTGCAAGATTTGTAAAATGAACTCGGTTGTGATTTAATCTAGTTTATGCTTGTCTCGGTGGTTGCATTGTGTTTATCGGTGTCTCTTTCCTTGATTAAGTGCGGTTAGAAAACTCCTAACGGATGACTAACTTATTTTTAAGAGATTTTCATAGACATTTATCAATTGCACGTTAAAGAACAGTTTTAGGTGGTTAAAGTGTGTTTATCGTTTTAGCTTTCCGAGTGATTGTCATGTTAGGATTCCCGAAAGGGATACTAATTGTCTTAAATTGGAATATTGACCGAATGCTTCTAGTGCCAAAACCGACTTAGTTGACATGCTGTGGTTGTGTATTAAGCAAGGCTTTTTATCTATTATCTATTATGTTTTTATTATGTATTTGTTTACGATTACTTTAGTTTAATTAAAATCAAACAAAACCTATGTTTTTACCGGTAGTTTAGTGACAAAGGTCTAGTATTAATTCTCCGCCCATTTCCTTGGATCGATACTTGGTTCTTACCGATACTTTATTACATATGTGACGGGGTACACTTGCCTCTTTCGTGTGTGTTTTGATGTAAAAGTAATAATCACTTTTATAAATTTAAAACCAAATCGTGTGTAAATTCATTGCAAAATTATGTATATATACGCACACGTCAAAGTATCGAACCCGGAAATGGCTTTTAATCGCCTTATTAAGCGTTTTTAACGCATAGTATGTGCTATAACTATATTAAACATACTAGGGTTGATACCTACTGATATTTGGGGCAAATTATAATATTTTAACAGTAAGCAAAGGTTGATAAACTCAGACTTCAGTTTTGAGCTTTTCGGCTTATGTGAAATTACCAAAATACCCCTACGGGGCATAGTTTGGTTATAATTGATAAATTTCACTTATATACTTTAACCTACTGATATAACTTAGCAAATTGAGTATATTTGCTGATTACATCAGGCCTGTAACTCAGGTTGACACTTAAACTCTTTTACAACCTTTAAAATGACCAAACTACCCCTACTGGGCATAGTTTGTGATTAAATTCATTTCGGGCATAATAAAAGACATCTTACTGATGTCACAACATATATGAAGCATATTAACTTAGGAAACCTGTAAATGGCTTTCATTATTACCCGTTACGCATATTACACGTTCGGATCGGTTTATGTAACTAGTTTACATAAACTAGCCTAAATGGGTCAAACCTTATCGGTTTCATCTCAAAATCCAGAATGTGTATGAAATACCCATATTAAACAAGTCTCTGAACTTGTCGGGTCTAAATCACATCCTATCCGGTCTTCGCTTAATCGTGCGTACGAACCGTGTCTTTGAAACTAACCGATTTAAGCTTAAGCTTAACTAAAGACCCGTTAGGATTCTAATAGGTTATTATAAACCTTCGTTCCAGATTAGGAGGACCAGTAAAAGCTACTTGCAATTTGCTTATTGTGATATATACTTTGCTCAGGTAAATACTTTTAACTTATTTTCCCTATACGGGCTTGGGTTACGGTATATAGAATACCGCTTGATCGGGCATCAAATCCTCCACCGTTGAGTGGGTAATTGAATAAATTTGATCGGCTCGTTTAAACAGTCTTGTTACTTAAAGCCTTTGGGGGGTTAATGACCATGTCCCGGATATCCTTGGCATCATTTTACGAAATGGCCACGACTTAAGCGCGGGGTGTAGGCGTACACCCGTCAGTGCACAAAAGAATAATGTGGTGTGTCTATTGATCTTTAACCCGGACAAGATCCGGGCTACTGAACGCACAAGGAACATGTAATTCGTTCACAAGATTATATATTTAAAATAATTCTCCCAAGTTAAATAAAATGTTTATGTCACGTGCATCCAAATCAATTTTCAATCATTTTCCAAAATGAGTCAGTTGATTGTATTTACCAGTGTAAACTGACGTATTTTCCCAAAAAGATTAAATGCAGGTACTAAGCGTAATTGGCTGGGATTTATCCTTAGCATCATTAGAAGTCTCGCAAGCTTAAGATGCCTGAAGTCTGTTGAACTATTGTTTCATTTTGTTTTCGATCCTTCTGTGGATAAACTTCCGAATATTGTGACATTTGATATTACAATATTAAATTCGGTTGTATTATATCTTTTAAATTGCTTCCGATGTGCATATTATATATTGTGTTGTTTGACTATTACGTTGCCAACCATGATGTCACGATACTCCCCACCGGGCCCACCGGTGACACGTGGAAAATCGGGGTGTGACAGGTTGGTATCAGAGCCAACACTGAGTGTATTAAACACTAGCCTTTTGTGTTTAATCTCAGTTACACAATTGCACAATTCTAAACTTTCGAGTCTAGACATATAACATAGGACAAATTCCACTTTGTTTGTGTTGTCCTTTATTTTATATATTTTGTTTTGTTATCTCATATTATAATGACAGGATTTGAAAATGCCGCCAAGATTCTTCAGGAGAAGAGGAAGAGGCAAGGGGCCAATCACCGCCCCCAATGATAATGAAGCTGGACCTTCGAATGTACGAGCTCCATCTACAACGGAGAGTGACGATCCCTGGCAGAACCGGAGAAACCTCTTTGAGCCGGCTAGTCGGTCGGTCTCACACGGTTCAACACCTCCTAACCCTTATGGGCCACAACCGAAGTACGAGCCCAACAACCCGCAACCTTCCTACATACCGTTGCAGCGATCATTATCGCATAATTCTTTTGGTGACCCTACACCAGTTTTTAGGGGCCGGTTTAACCCGGCAAACTTTTTACAAGAACCAGTGGGTTTTAACCCATTGGGTCCAGAGGATCATTTCTCTGGAGATCATGCGGACGACATGGACGAGGATACGGACCCCGTCGAGCCTGCCAGTGGTACACCAAACCACCCAATAGAGATCTCTGATGGATCTTCTTTCCACGGATCACCCTATGTTGGTCCAGATAGCTTTCAAGCTATGTTCACTAGGCACGAATGGTACTATGCACCTCCTCACCATTCGTCGCCTCATCAGCAGCAGCAGGAACAGGATCCCTCTGTGGATTCGCGGTTTGTGGCAGTTACGCCACCACCTCCACCGCCACCAGTTCAACCGGCACCTCCACAACCGCCAAGGCGTAGGAGAACCGGAGCGCGTATGTCTTCGCGAGCAGGAGACTTTCATTTCAGCTCTCCTCGTCAGTCAAGTGGCAGCCACTATCCGCCACATCAGGAGGACCCACAAATGGGTGGACCTTCTCACCCAGCTGTACCACAGCCCCCACCGATGGGTTTTGACAACCCAATTCCAGCATACACGGGTCCCATGGCGTATAACCCGTTCGAGCCGCCGTCCCACACCAACTATGGTTATGGTGAAGCCGACCCCTACATGGTAGCGGCAAATTACAACGCTCTTAACCCAGAAGGACCCTATGGCGCTCCTTGGGAAGTAGGGTACCCAACTCGTGGGTACCAGATACCGGCCAGACCTATCATTAGGATGCAATCACGGCCGCCACGATTTTCTCCCCCAGAACGAGAGGAAATTCTTCAGAGGCTGGATCAGGTTGAGCGGGACTATCGCCGCGACCGCCAGGAGAGACAAAGCTTCTTTCAAGGATTGACAAGCTTGATTAAAGGGAAGAGCAAGAAGGATCGCTAAATCCTTCCATTTATTGTTGAGCCCCTGCGTGGGTCTATCTTTTCTGTAAACCCTTACGAGGGTATGTTATTTATGTAAGTCCCTGCGTGGACTATTATGTTATTAAGCCCCTGCGTGGGTATGTGCGTTATTAAGCCCCTGCGTGGGTAAGTACTTGTTTAAACCCCTGCGTGGGTAAGTTTGTTATTTGAAAAGACCCGTTTAGGGCAGCGTGTAATATTTTAATAAAGTAATGGAATGTTTGTTTTATAAATTTCATGTTTGCCATTACGTGCATAGATATATTATATATGAAATAAATAAATTAAAATCATTCCTTTCGAAATAATCTGCCTATGTAAATTTTTAAATAAGAATCTTAAAGTGTGAAACCTAGCCTTCGGGTCATTATAAGGCCGGGCCAAGATGGTAAGACCTGTTTAAAAGATTCGTATCCCTGTTAACATCTGAAAATATGCTAACACTCCTGGCAGACGTGATTCATTAGAAATCACACACGTCATTATTATTAATGGATTCTTTAAAAGATTCCTAACCCATTTATATGATCTCTGAATCATGGGTTTAGGTCATCAATTAAGATGATCATATTTGACCATACGTGGTAATATAGCGCCTATGGGCCCTGCTCATTTCCATATGAGCCAAAAGACAGTGGTAGCAATGACTCCCTGTCAGATAAGGTAATGAACTAGGTTCAAACCTTAAAAGCCTTGATTCTCTGAAATCGTAGCTTATATTTTTAAAATGTCCTTGTGACTAGGCCTATTGCGCCAGTAAACCTTAAAAGCCTTGATTCTCTGAAATCGTAGCTTATATTTTTAAAAATGTCCTTGTGACTAGGCCTATTGTGCCAGTATACCTTAATGTTTTGATTCTCTGAAATCATAGATTAAATAAAAATGTCCTTGTGACTAGGCCTATTGTGCCAGTATACCTTAATGTTTTGATTCTCTGAAATCATAGATTAAATAAAAATGTCCATGTGACTAGGCCTTTTGTGCCACAAATAAAACTGTTATTGTTTTATAATTAGGATAAATTATAATAGAAATCCTAAATAAATTTGATTAATAAATTAACCAAATATGGTCTCTGTTACCATGGTTAATGAATTACCCTAAGGGGCAATTCCATAATAAACTCCCAAGTAAACTATTGTTCTTATTTTCTGTAACAGTTCAATTAAAATGGCTAACTCAGACGAGATAAATAGTCATCCAGTGGAGAATAACGAGAACGCCCGATTTAATTTAACGGGTGCTGAATTGAAATCGATAATAGACGGTGCAGTTACACAGGCCTTGGAAAGGCAGTACGAAGAGTATAGTGGTACTCGTAGTAGGACCCTAACTACACAGCCTTCAAAGCCACCGTCCAAGAAGGACGACTCGAAGAAAGATGATGATCGACGCTCCTCGAACCACAGTGCTCCATCTCAGTAGGTTATACTTAATCAAGGACCCCGTGACAAGGGTTGCTCTTATAAATATTTCGTTTCCTGCAAACCCCGGGATTTCACTGGGGAGAAAGGAGCCATTGACTGTATGACGTGGCTGGATGAGATGGATACAGTTGTGGATATCAGCGGATGCGCTGAGAAAGACGTGGTCAAGTTTGTGTCGCAGTCTTTTAAGGGTGAGGCTTTAGCATGGTGGAGATCTCTGATTCAAGCCACCGGAAAAATCCCATTGTACAACATGTCGTGGGAACAATTTGTTGCCCTTATCAGGGAAAATTACTGCCCTCAGAATGAGGTGGAGAAGATAGAGTCTGATTTTCTATCATTGGTGATGAGAAACCTTGACTGTCAAGCTTACCTAACGAGCTTCAACACGATGTCCCGGTTGGTTCCTTATCTGGTAACCCCGGAACCAAAAAGAATAGCTCGTTTTATCGGTGGTTTAGCCCCGGAAATCAAGGCAAGCGTGAAGGCTTCTCGGCCAGCTACTTTTAGATCTGTAGCTGACATATCCTTGTCCCTCACTTTGGATGCGGTCAGGCAAAGGTCGCTGAGGAATAAGGAAGCTGAGAAGAGAAAACGTGAAGATGATGGTTCACGTAGATCGAACAAGAAGCACCGTGGAAACGGTGACAACAAGAAAGGATCGGAGTCAAGGAAAGATGGGCATCATTCTGGTGAGTAGCCCAAATGCAAGATTTGCAAGAAACAGCACTTTGGAAAGTGCAGACTTGAGTCGAACTCACAGACTCAGTCAAAATCTTATGCTTGTGGTATATGCAAGTCCACGGATCACAAAACCTTGGATTGCAAGAAGATGAAAGACGCAACGTGCTACCGTTGCAATGAAAAGGGGCACATTAAAACCAACTGCCCTAAATACACCAAGAAGCCTGAAGAGGCCAAGAAGACTAATGCGAGAGTCTTTAGAATGGATACCAAAGAAGCGATTCTAGACGACAACGTTATTACAGGTACTCTCCTTGTAAATGACGTCTATGCTAGAGTACTTTTTTATTCAGGCGCTGATAAGTCTTTCGTTGATAATAAGTTTTGTGAATTATTGAAATTACCTGTCAAAACCTTAAATGTGAATTATGAGGTGGAGCTAGCAGACGGCACCCTAGAAACCGTCTCAACTGTGTTAGATGGATGTGTTATATCCATTAAGAACCATTCTTTTCCTCTGTCTCTACTTCCATTTAAGTTAGTTGGTTTTGACATAGTTCTGGGTATGGACTGGTTATCTCATAACCAGACCCAAATTGTCTGTAACAAGAAACAGGTGGTGATAAAGACTACGTCTGGTGAATCACTTACCATTCGGGGAGATACCCAGTATGGGCTGCCTGAGCAAGTGACTATGCTCAAGGCTTCAAAATGTTTAAAGAAGGGTTGTGTCATCTACACGGCACAAGTGATTATTGATGAGCCTAAACCAAAGATAGAAGACATCCCTGTTATTTCTGAATTTCCAGAAGTTTTTCCGGAAGAACTACCTGGTTTGCCACCAGATAGGCAAGTGGAATTCAGGATTGATATCATCCCCGGAGCAGCACCAGTTGCTAGAGCACCATATAGGTTGGCACCAACAGAGATGAAAGAATTGAGGACACAGCTAGACGAATTGCTAGCCAAAGGTTTCATTAAACCTAGTTCGTCTCCTTGGGGAGCACCAGTTCTGTTTGTCAAGAAGAAGGATGGATCGATGCGTCTGTGCATCGATTATCGTGAGCTTAATAAGGTCACGATCAAGAATAGGTATCCTTTGCCTAGGATCGACGAATTGTTCGATCAATTGCAAGGAGCAAGTTATTTCTCAAAGATTGACTTGAGGTCAGGCTACCATCAATTGAAGGTTAGAGATGAAGACGTACACAAAACTGCATTTAGGACTCGTTGTGGTCATTATGAGTTCCTAGTGATGCCTTTTGGGCTCACTAATGCACCTGCCGCGTTCATGGATCTCATGAATCGCGTATGCAAGCCGTACTTAGATAAATTCGTCATCGTTTTCATCGACGACATCCTTATCTACTCAAAGAACCAGGCTGACCATGAGAGACACCTTCGCTGTATTCTCAAACTCCTGCATCAGGAGAAACTCTATGCCAAATTCTCCAAGTGTGAATTTTGGCTTCGAGAAGTCCAATTCCTTGGACACGTGGTTAGTGAGCGTGGTATCCAAGTGGATCCCGCTAAGGTTGAAGCAGTTTTGAACTGGCAAGAGCCAAAGACGCCTACAGAGATTCGTAGCTTCCTGGGATTGGCAGGATATTACAGGCGTTTCATTGAAAATTTTTCAAGGATTGCTGCACCCCTAACTTCCTTGACCAAGAAGAAAGAAAAGTTCGTTTGGGGCCCTAAGCAGCAAGAATCCTTTGATATTCTGAAGCAAAAGTTGAGCAATGCCCCAGTACTGACATTGCCAGATGGAATAGAAGATTTTGTGGTTTACTGCGATGCATCGCACACTGGCATGGGGTGTGTGCTTATGCAGAAAGGCAAGGTTATTGCCTATGCATCAAGACAGTTAAAGGTGCATGAAAAGAATTACACCACCCACGACTTGGAGTTGGGTGCCGTTGTATTCGCACTAAAACTGTGGAGGCATTAATGTAACATCCCTATTTTTATCATATAATAATTATAGGTTTATTTAAATTTATTACCCACTATTAACTAGTTTTATTTTTAATATAAGTATTCAACCCAAATAGTTTTAAACACTATTTTATATATAGTTGGTTGAAATATTATTTTCATTAATTGGCCTGTATATGGGTGACCTTTTTCTAAATAAAGTAAAAGTATATAAAAACTTATATTATTAGACGGGTAGATTACGGGTAAGTTGACTTTAAGAAATATAAAGTACCTAGACGGACCCATGAACCGTTTAATAGTTAACTTATAAAAATACATTGTATTTTGAACCTACTCTATTTTTAATAAAACTTAGACCCAAATGTAGACAAAAATATTCTGGTTCCAATGACATATTTATTATTTTATAAACGTTATATTTTAGAAGTTATACGAGTCAAATAAGTAAAGCAGTTAAATTAATTATAATATATATTAAATAAAATAATAATAATAAATTAACATATTTCAATTCTTGTCTACGTATATGTGATGATAAGAATGAATAAGTAACTTCAATATAATAAAAAAATTAGATGTGAGAATGATGAACAGCTGTTTCATTTCGTGTCCATATGGAATCTTTAAAAAAGTGTACGTGTACACTAAGAATGATAGATGTCCGTCAAATATGTAATCACAAACAATGTTTTCAGAACCGGACCGGAGGTCGACCCGGTCGCCTTACGGGGTCAAAGGTCGGACCGGTCCGACCGGTTCGACCGGATTTAAGAACCGGATTACGTCATAAATTATATAAAAATATATATAAAACATAGAAAAAATAGATAAAATTCCAAATAGTTAAGGAACTAAAAACACAACCATTAGTCATCAAAAAACATTCAAAAGTACCAAATCTTGCAACTAACTATCAAACATAGTGTCAAATCTTGTTTTGAGTTTTTTACATTAGGTTTTGAAGTGATTTATTCCATATTTAATTAAAAAAAAAAACCATGACCGGCCCGACCCTATGCGACCCGCCGGCCCGACCGCCGGCCCGACCTCCGGCCTGATGTTGGTCCGGTTTGATGGCATGAACCGGCCCGGATGAAGTCCCAGTTCCCGGCCGGACCGGTCCGACCGGCCGGCCGGCCCGGTCCGGTTTTCAAAACATTGATCACAAAATATCCTTGTAGTATAAATAGGCAATATGTATTCAATTCATTCCATCTTTTTCTATATCGCCATCCTCTATCTTTCTACAATTTTGTTTTTATTTTATTTTATTTTCACTTATAATAATAAGGCTCTGCCTCGTTTTAAAGTGTTTTAACTCCCGATCACCGCTACCCGATCCGATTGATCTGAGCCCCATAACACATGTCAAGGCTCTGCCCGACTAAGTTATTGGGGTTCTGTCTCGTGATATCGGGACAAGGTTGAATTAGGGGTACTATACTTAACACGGGTGCAATATTTATTTTTAAATAGTCCAGGAGTTATACCCAAAATTTATACCAGGAGACTTTTTAGTTAAACCCTAAAGTTACAAAGTGAGTCCATTTTCTTTTCTCACTATTTTATTCCCTTTTTCTTTGTAATATAATTATATTCAAAAATGTCCCAAACCATAACAACTCTCACCAAAACTATTATATTTTTATTATTATTATTATTTATATTTTTTTTTAGACACCCAAGTAATCCTACACAATCCCTACAAATTTCAGAACAATCAGAATCAGGATTAGGGCCCCTAAAACTCAAGGGGGGATATTCCTACTTGACGATTATCTTCATATCTCGTTGTCAAATTCGAATTTTAATATTTCGTCGACTCACCAAGGCTATACAAGAGACGTGGCATGCCTAGGCCGGGCCGACCATTGCCGCGATACGCAGGGGTGACCCCGGTGCCTTCCGCGACTCGCGGGGGGTGCCAGTTTGGGGTATATAACAGACAGTAGTGGGACTTGATTAAATTGCTCAGTTCGACGGTCTAAAACGTCGTCCTACTCTTTGTATCTCCGTTTCTTTCAATCAAACCCCTAAACCTCGAAACTCTGTTCATTATCTGGGTATTAACTCAATCGCTGCTACGATTCAATATCCGATCGATGGAAGCTATCCGATGGATGTTTAAGTGCTATCCTTTGTCATTAGTCGTGATTCCGACAGGATGTTTGAGTACCACCCGAACTCGGGGAATACTCTGTCATTCGTTGTGAATCCGATGGATGTTTAAGTGATTATACTTTGTCATTCGTTGTGAATCCGATGGATGTTTAAGTGATTGTACTTTGTCATTCGTTGTGAGGGTTTTAATCTCGTGAATTATCGTAAATGCTGTATTAGTTATTTACCTAGTTCGTGTGCACTAGGTTACAAGACTAATCAATAGGCTAAGCTCTGCCTGTATAAATCTGCAATATATCAAGGCTTATCTGTATACTAGACTTTGGCCGTATGAGTCTGCATGCTTATAATGTGAGTCATTCTCTTTTTATCAAATCTCTTTACAAAAGCATGTTTATTTTCAAAGTTATAATTACAGGGATTAAGTCTTTGTAATCACCAAGTTACAGCCGGTATGTGGGGTTTTGTATACATTACTTGATAATCGTCACCATTGGGGCAGCCAATGGGGGATATGACCATAGTCACAGATCCGGTCGAGTGACAAATACCATGGGTAGTTGGTTTGATATCAGGAACATTGTAATCGCTCTTAATACTGTAAATTATAACAAAAGAGTCGTTTTATTAAAAAGAATGATTCACTCAGTATTTCCCGCTGACAAAACCTTTTCCAAACATGTTTCAGGTAATTACAGTAGATTGGATTAAGAGATGGATACGGCACTGAAAGGCATCAAGAAGTGGCTTATTTATTTATTTAAATCAAATTAAGAAATATTGTTTTATGTAATAAAATTTATCTTTATTAAAGCTACCTTTGTAAAACATGGGTTTATCCCATATATTTAATAAACAAAATCCGGTGTTTTCTACACTCTGATATTTTTCCTAACTCACGGTCCTGATGAAATTTCCGCTGCAACGTTTTCAAAATAATCACCGGTACCACTGGGCTGTTCGCGGCTTCCGATTCCGTCCAGGGGGGTCGGGGGCCGTGACGTTATCTATATGGAATCAAGTGTGTGATCTATTCTGATCACAAGAGCCTTCAGCATCTGTTTAATCAGAAGGAATTAAACATGAGGCAACGCCGTTGGATGGAAACTTTAAATGATTATGATTGTGAAATCAAATACCATCCCGGCAAGGCGAATGTAGTCGCCGATGCCTTGAGTCGAAAGGAAAGGGTGAAACCCATCCGAATCAATGCCAAACGCATGGAAATAAAGAATAATTTGATTGAAAGGTTGTTAGCTGCACAGAAGGAAGCTGTGTTGGAAGCTAACTATCCTAATGAAAAGTTAGGAGTAACTGAGGAGCAGTTAACTCTTAGCAAGGACGGAATTCTAAGATTAAATGGACGAATATGGGTTCCAATTTATGGAGGACTTCGAGATGTCATCCTCCAGGAAGCCCATAGTTCCAAATACTTTGTTCATCCTGGAGCTGATAAGATGTACCAGGATCTAAGGGCAAATTATTGGTGGATAGGCTTGAAGAAGTCTGTAGCCACTCATGTAGCTAAATGCTTGACATGTGCGCAAGTCAAAGCCAAGCATCAAAAGCCGTCAGGCTTGCTACAACAGCCTGAACTTCCTACGTGGAAGTGGGAAATGGTAACCATGGATTTTATCACCAAGTTACCTAAGACAAGGAAAGGAAATGATACAATATGGGTTATAGTTGATAGACTGACTAAGTCAGCTCATTTCTTACCCATCAAGGAGACTTATAGCTCCGACATGTTAGCCCAGTTGTACGTTGATAAGATTGTAGCCTTACATGGCATACCTGTGTCTATTATCTCTGACCGAGATACTAGGTACACGTCACATTTTTGGAAGAGTTTCCAGCAATCTTTGGGCACACGTTTAAATTTTAGTACGGCTTATCATCCTCAGACTGACGGTCAGAGTGAGCGTACTATTCAAACGTTGGAAGACATGCTACGTGCATGTGCGATCGATTTGGGTGGTAGTTGGGATAAGCACCTACCCTTAGTCGAATTCTCCTACAACAGTAGCTACCATACCAGCATTAAGGCTGCGCCTTTTGAGGCATTATACGGTAGAAAGTGTAGATCGCCCATTTGTTGGGCAGAAGTTGGAGATGTCCAATTATCAGGACCAGAGATACTCTTTGAAACGACGGACAAGATTGTCCAGATTCGTGACCGTCTCAAAGCTGCCCGAGATGCAGAAGAGCTACACTGATCCAAAGCGTAAAGCTTTTCACTTCGAAGTAGGTGATAAAGTGTTGCTTAAAGTATCACCCTGGAAGGGGGTGATGCGATTTGGTAAGAAAGGCAAGCTAAGCCCGAGATACATAGGACCTTTCGAGGTTATCGAACGTGTCGGGTCAGTTGCCTATAAGTTAAACTTACCAGAAGAGCTCAGCGGAATTCACAATGTGTTCCACATCTGCAATCTGAAGAAGTGCTTCGCTGATGAATCACTGGTTATACCGCATACAGATGTGCATATAGATGAGAGCTTAAAGTTTGTGGAAAAACCTTTGTCGATTGAAGATCGACAGGTAAAGAAGATTCGAAGGAAGCATGTACCTATTGTAAAGGTCAAATGGGATGCCCGTAGAGGTCCCGAGTACACGTGGGAGGTTGAATCCACCATGAAAGAAAAGTACCCTTATCTATTTCAGTAAATCTCGGGTCGAGATTTATTTTAAGGGGGTGAGGATGTAACACCTCGAAAATTCGTGTTCAATGAAATAACGACACGTGTCAATTAAGACAAAAGGGATATAAACCCGGATATATTTAATGATGTACGACGGGAATTAAAAGTGTTGTCATGTTAATTTTACACCTCTGAACGACCTTATTATGAATCCCAAGTCTAATAAACATCTAGTATATATTCAAATTCGGGGAATCATAGCAACAAACTGATTCATAATTTAAATGGTGGACTCCTACGAAGAAAATGCACGGTAAACCTTCTTGTTCGGCACTTTCAATAAGAATTCAATGAAACATACCAAAGTGGTAGGGTATGTAACTGTTTAAGGCACTTTTAGAGGCCCCAATCTGATAAATAATATCCCAAAATTCGGAAAAGATGGTTGCCCTTTCGAAACCCTGAAAGAACAACAAATTTTTACTTTTGACCACAGGCTTACGGACCGTAAGCCACCCCCTTACGGTCCGTAAGGGGGTGCCAGCGACAGAAAACGGGACTGTTTGCTGTTTAAACGCAAATTTCGACTTTTATCCGATTTTCCTCATATCCCTTGGCCCCTAAACATCTAGGACACCTGTGGGAATGTTGTGGTAAAAGGGCTTAAAATAAACATTAAAACCATAACACACTTCACGCACATCACCGCCATGATTTTAAGTATGATCATCCTAAAAGTTTAGTAAAATAAGTGGTTTAAAGAGGAGATTTTGATTAGAATATATAATGAAAATGGTGTCCTTAAGGTCCTAATAAATATGTGAAGATTTCATTATTTTTAACCAAGTTGTTAAAAATATACTTATAAAAGTTCATGGAAATAAGAAGGAAAAGTGCATAAATCATGCATGCAAAGTTGGTGTAATGAAAATTGATTTGGAAATTGATTATGATTATGGGTTTAAACATGGTTTAAATATGTTTTTATAAAGTGGAAAACGCCATAGTTGTAGGGGAAACTATGGCGAATTTTTCTAAAAATCTAATCGTGATTAAAAATGGGGTTAAAGGGTGATTAACAAAGTTAAATGCAATTAGTGGTCTTAAACGTCATTATGGAAGCTTTGATGAAAATGGCTAAGTCCTAAATACTCTAGAGTTCTTGTGAACTTGAAAATATATTTTTTACAAAAATAAAAGGGTAAAAATAATAACCATGTATAAGTATAATTTTTGGCAAAAAAAAATTATATATTTTGGAAACTTATCAAGTATATGTATTTTGTGCTATGTGTATGTACTTAGATACCTTTAGGGTGATCAAAATAATATACTCATAATTACAAGAGATACTTGTATGTGACAAGTATAAAAAGACACCAAAAATACATATACATGTTTCCTACATGTTCCAATGAAATGCTATTAAACGGACGAATAAACGAAATGGTCGAAACAGTAATACATAAGACTCGACGACGACAATTGGGCGTATCGACATCGCGAGGAAAATTACTGCGATGTCGAGTCTAAAAATAACACATTTTTAGACACTTAACGAACACAAATCTATGAGGCCGATAACAAGAATCCGGAAAGTTAAAAACTATAAAAATTACCAAGTATTTTCATATGAAAAATGAGCATTTTAAAAGTTTACATACTTGGTAAATTTTTGAGTAAAATGCAAGATTATTTCTAATGGGCTCACAAAAATTAGATTTGGGCCAAGGCCCAATGACAAAACATTTGGGGTAGGCCCAAATTTCTAAAATACATGGGCTAGAGCCCAATGATAAATTATTTGGGGTAGGCCCAAATTATTAAAATACATGGTCCAAGGCCCAATGACAAGAAACATAGGCTCGGCCCAATGACATAAAAGACATGGGCTTGGCCCAATAACATTAAAACGTGGGTTAGGCCCAACAACATGAAAGACATGGGCTCGGCCCAATAACATTAAAACATTGGTTAGGCCCAATAACATGAAAGACATGGGCTCGGCCCAATAACATTAAAACATGGGTTAGGCCGAATAACATAGATGACATGGGCTCGGCCCACTAACATAGATGACATGGGCTCGGCCCAATGACATGAGCAAAGGCTCAATGACATGCGTGCGCGGCACGAGGACATGTGAAGGGCGAAGCCCATTCACACATAATTCAATAAACATAGAATACATGTATACACTTATGAATTCAATATATATAACAATCGAGCGAGTAAACTACCAACGCTCTAAAAATACAAAGTTGTTCCAAAGATGACAAGCGATAACATAATAAAGAATTCAAGATGAACAACTTGTACGAGGTCCGATAAGACCTAGTGTCTAATCAAGTTAGTGCACATGTAGGTTATTCACGCGTACGGACGCCCACTTACGGTATTACATGATATGGAACGCAAATTTGTGAGTTCATGTATAACAACCCTAAAGAAAACCGACACCCTCATAAATTTACCGACATTCTAAAAATATTTAAAATATCCCAATATGTCTTTAAATACATCCTATATGTGAAAACCGAACCCAAAATATAATTTAACGTTAAAAATAAATTAAAAATGGAAATTTTGGGGTTTAGGCGGGCCGCGTAAGCCACCCCTTAAGCTTACGCGGTCCGCGACAAGGTGAAAGCCGGCACGACCCCAGGCCGCCACGTGGCCCAACACACGGTAACCGTATGCAATGACCCGGACAAGCTATGTCGTTGACCCCCTTTGACGCGGGCCGCGTAGCCCTTTGTCTTACCTTACGCGGGTCGCGTAGAACCCGAAGTGAAGCCCTATAAGAAGAGGACATCGGCCTTCAGTCAAAAATCGCTCACAAACGTTTTCTTTCTCTAAATTCTGAAGTGTAGGCATAATACTCGGGTATTATACCCCCCCTAAATAACGAAGTTCTGCTCCGTTGTAAGTATCATATCCCCTGGATACGTATTAGATACTCTGCCCGATTGATCTAGGGTTCCGTAACGGCTGTTGTGGTTCTGCCCGACGTAGTCGTTGGAATGTTGTCTCGGGGAGTGTATTACTAATGTTAAAATGGGTTATTATACTAACATGTGTGCATTTGTGTAAATTATAGATAATTCTCAGGAAATCCTTACAGAAAACCTAAGACAGCAATGTGAGTAATCTCCTTTTTGTAAACAGTTTTTACAAAACCTTAACTATTTTACAATGCAATTTAGCAGTGATTGAGTCATTGTAATTCTTCAATTACTGCCGGTATTATGGGGTTTTGTATACATTACTTGATAACCTTCACAATTGGACATGGGGTTAGCCAATGTGTGATATGACCATAGCCACAGATCCGGTCGAGTGGCAAGTACTGAATGAGTAATTGTGTAGATATAAACATTGTAATCGCTCTCAATACTGTTTAAATTAAATTAATGTTTCTTGATTAAACTGGGATTCACTCACCAGTATTTCCCACTGACAAATGTTTTTAAAACGCGTTTCAGGTAACACAATGTGAAAGCCAATTAGAAGCCAGCTGGACAGCGCTGAAGGCTTGGAAAAATGGCTATAAAAGTTACCTAAATAAAGAAGGCGTTTTATTTCAAATAAAAATAGGATTTATCCCTATAAATCAGTTTGTAATGAAAACTTGGGTTTTATCCCAATATGTTTATTTATATAAAATGTGGTGTTTTACTCTGATAAAATATTTCCTAACTATGGTCCTGCTGTAAATTCCGCTGCCAAATTAATAAACACCGATACCACCGACACTGAGTTCGCGGCCGCCTGTTCCCGGGACAGATAGGGGGCGGGGGTTGCGACAGATGGTGGTATCAGAGCTAAGCCACTGATTCAGCCACAGAAGTGTTCTGCTGACATCAAAATTCAAATTGTTAGGAAATAAATTACGGGAATATGTGCATAATTGTATTTCTTGTTATGTGTTATTTGACTATTTGTTAGTTTACAGTATGAGCGACCAAGGACCATCTGACGCGTACCGTCAATTGTCTGGTTCGCCTAGAAGCGAATGTGACTCTTCTCAGCCTGCCATCTCAGGGTACTCTGCTGATACGGAAGAAGGAATATTCTTGTTAAAAGCTCAGTCCGAAGAGTCATTCCCTTAGAAAAAGAGAGGATGGTCCAGTCGAGGGGCACATGAGCGTAGGAAGCGTATGAAAAAGTTACAAGACCAGAGAGCACTAGCAGCAACCAAAAGAGAAACCGATGCCTATCCCAGGAAATGATTAATAGGGGTATAGCCAACATCCACATCCTAGCAACCACTGCAGCTGACCCTAACCTGGAACAAATGATAGCACCCCAACCACAACTACCAATTCCTGACCAACCGATGGAAATAGAAAACCCTGAAAATCAAGTAGAAATGCATGATTTCGACCCGGAGGAAATACCTAGGGTACCTGCACCAAATCCCTTAGACCCAAATTACGACCCATGGTGGGACGACAATAGGGACTATGTGCAACGTTACCCGATACACGAAGACATGCCCATGCCAAACCTAGGAGCCTACCCAGGGTTAGATCCTCTAGAACCCTATTACGACAATGATGTATACATTAAGGAGATCTTAGAAAATCCTTACCCATACCAGGCCCCTACACCTTCGTACCAGGAACCTGCACCCCAATTTTCGAACCCAGTCCTAGAACCTGCACCCCCAATGAGTGCAGACAATGTACAAGAACTTAGGACATTTGGTGAGGAAATTTTAGAGAGTAGTGAAAGAATGCGACATGTGGGAGAGCGACTCGTCTGGAAGTACGACGAGCGCAATATGGATTTCTGGATGAATCCATATCCGTAGATGTGACGATGGAGACGGTAGTAATAATAATAATAATAAAATAATATAATATGTGTGTATGTGTATGAAAAAAAAACTACGGATGCCTACTAATATTAGTGTAATTTTTATTTCAGTTGGTATTGTAATTTTAATTTCAGTACTGGTGTGTAATAGATGCATATTATATGAATAGAGTAAAGTCGCAATGATCGACGTTTTTTACCAAAGTGCGTGTCATGTGACTGGCTATATTAAATATTATTTTGTGATTATTAATGTGTGGTAAATGTTTAAAATTCAGATGGACAACGAAGTGAACCAGGAAAACCAAAGTGATAACCACCCGAATAACGATAATTTGGATAATGAGAATCTGAACAACAATAACAATGGAAACCAAGTGGATAATAGTTCCATCCAACACATATTGGCACAAGGAATCATAGATGCAATGCCATTTATTATTCAAACTGTTAGAGAAGCGGATAATAAAAGTAAGCATAGCAGTAAGCGACCAACTGCACCCGAACACAGCGTAAACAATGGACCTGTACTTCAAATGCCCATTCCCAAAAGAAGAAGAACCATGCCTTATGGTTGTTCTTACAAAGAATTCTGGTCCTGCAAACCGATAGAATTCTCGGGCAATGAAGGACCCATTGCAACTCTGCGCTGGATAGAAAAGACTAAGGCTTTTTTAAAAATAAGCAAGTGTGCTGAAGAAGACAAAACAATGTTTGCTTCTAATTTGTTTAAAAACTCGGCCTTAGAATGGTGGAACACTATCCTCCAGTCAAGAGGAAGTGATGGGGTATACAACATGGAATGGGAGGAATTTAAAAATATGGTAGAAAGAAAATTCTGCCCTCCCAATGAAAAGGAACAGATAGCAAATAAGTTTCTGAACCTTAGGATGATCGGGGTAGATAGTAAGGGTTATACTACTACATTCTTTGAATATGCTAGAATAGTACCAACCTTGCATCACCTGAACCAGTATTATTCTCCCGTTACATCTGGGGATTAATCGGGGAGATTAGGCATGTAGTCAAGGCAGCTAGACCTCAAACCATGGAAGAAGCTGTAGAACTAGCAAATACCTTGACAAATGAGTTAATCCATACTAGAGAAGAAGATTAGAGGAGAAACCTAGCTCAAAGACTAACCCAGGAATTCCGATCTGGAAATTCCAACCGTGGGAAAAATGTAGGTTCCACATCTGCACCTTATTGCAAGTATTGCAAAAGGAAGCATTCTGGAAGATACTCCATATATTGCAATTTCTGCAAAATATCAGGACATAAGGAAGAAGACTCCAGGAAGAAAGCAAACAGCAGGATATGCTACAACTGTGGAGAACAAGGTCATATTAAGCCAAATTGTCCAAAATTAGCTCCAGCTACAAATAACAAGAACACTACAAATGTTAGAGCATTCGTTCTGACTGCAGATGAAGCCAAGATGATTCCAGATGTGATAGCCGGTATGTTTTTAGTTAATGATGTTTTTGCTAAAGTATTATTTGACTCTGGTGCAAACCAAAGTTTTATTAATACTTCGTTTTGCAAACTTCTAAATCAGTCATTAACTAAACTACCACAAGAATGTTTAGTAGAGACAGCAAATGGAGAAACGGTTAGGATTTCTGAAATCTTGCATGGAGCAAGAATAGAGTTTTTAAATCAAAAGCTTATTGCAAACCTTTACCCAATGAATCTGGTAGGATTTGATGTCATTTTAGGAATGGATTGGTTAATAGCCAATAAAGCCAGTATTTTATATGATCAAAAGTCAATCCAAGTAAATTCACCAAAAGGTGACAAGATCACAATTAAAGGAGATAAACCATCTAGATCCACAAAATTCATCTTTGTGATGAAAACTGCAAGCTATATGAGAAAAAGGTCTATAGTGTATTTGATTTCTATAATCACTAACACTAAAGGAAAAGAACTAAAAGACATTCCAGTAGTATCTCAGTTTTCAGATGTATTTCCAGAAGAATTACCAGGACTACCGCCAGACAGAGAAGTCGAATTCAGAATTCACCTATTACCAGGAACAGCACCAATTGCCAAAGCACCTTACCATTTGGCACCCGTAGAAATGCAGGAATTAAAGAAACAATTAGACGAATTGTTGGAAAAAGGATTTATACAGCCAATCTCATCGCCATGGGGAGCACCAATTTTATTTGTTAAAAAGAAGGACGGATCAATGCGTATGTGCATTGACTACCGTGAATTGAACAAAGTCACAATTAAGAATCGATACCCATTACCGAGAATCGATGAACTGTTCGATCAATTGCAAGGAGCTCGATTTTTCTCTAAAATCGATTTAAGATCAGGATATCATCAATTAAAGTACAGGAAGAGGACATTCCTAAAACCGCATTTAGAACAAGGTATGGTCATTATGAATTTACTGTCATGCCATTTGGTTTAACCAATGCCCCAGCCGCATTTATGGACATGATGAACCGAATATGTAAGCCATATTTGCATAAATTCATAATTGTTTTTATTGATGATATTCTTATTTATTCTAAAAGTAAAGAAGATCATACAAAGCATTTGCATGCCCTTTTAAGTCTATTAAGAAAGGAAAAACTTTATGCTAAGCTTTCAAAGTGCGAATTTTGGTTAGAGCAGGTACAGTTTCTTGGACATTTAGTCAATCATGAAGGAATTCATGTGGATCCCACAAAAATCGAGGCGATTACTAAATGGAAGACACCTAAGTCACCAACCGAGGTTAGAAGTTTCTTAGGATTGGCCGGTTATTATAGAAGATTTATTCGATATTTCTCTAGAATAGTCATTCCTTTAACTAAGTTAACCTGTAAATCCATTAAGTTTGAATGGGGACCAAAACAAGAAGAAGCATTTAGAATTCTTAAACAAAGATTAACTAATACACCCATACTAGCGTTACCAGAAGGAACTAAAGACTTTGTAGTCTATTGTGACGCTTCCAAACTAGGTTATGGATGTGTATTAATGCAACGCCAAAAGGTTATAGCTTACGCATCTAGGAAACTTAAGAATCATGAAGAAAATTATTCAACCCATGATCTAGAGTTAGGAGCCATAATTTTTGCCCTTAAGATTTGGAGACATTACCTTTATAGTAGTAAGTTTACCATATTCACCGATCATAAAAGTTTAAGGTATGTTTTCGGGCAAAAGGAGTTGAATATGAGACAAAGACGCTGGATGGAAATGCTTAGTGATTATGATTGTGATATCCAGTATCATGCAGGAAAGGAAAATGTAGTTGCTGATGCTTTAAGCCGGAAATATCATGAAAAGCCAAAAAGGGTACGTTCTCTTAAATTAAATCTACAAGTAGATTTAAATGATCAGATTAGGAAAGCACAAGAATCAGTAATCAAGGATGATACTGAAAAACTAAAAGGTATGATTAAGGAATTAGAACAAGGAACAGATGGAATTTGGAGATTCCATAAAAAGAGAATGTGGATACCTAAATTAGTAAACCTACGCCATCGTATATTAGAAGAAGCCCATAAGTCCAAATATACGATGCACCCAGGAAGTGATAAAATGTATCAGGATTTAAGAAAGAATTTTTGTTGGATAGGAATGAAAAAGGATATAGCAGCCTATGTTTCTAAATGTTTAACCTGTTCACAAGTTAAAGCTGAACACCAGAAACCCTCAGGTTTATTGCAACAGCTAGAAATGCCAGTGTAGAAATGGAAATTGATAACAATGGATTTTGTTACTAAATTACCCAAAACAAGAAAAGGTAATGATACAATCTGGGTAATTGTAGATAGGCTAACCAAGTCAGCTCATTTCCTACCAATGAAGGAAACTTTCAATATGGAACAATTAGCCAAGCTGTATGTAAATGAAATAGTTTCATTACATGGAATACCTCTATCAATTGTTTTCGACAGAGATAGCCGTTTTACCTCTCATTTTTGGACAAGTTTCCAAAAGGCCATGGGAACCAAACTAAATCTAAGCACAGCATATCATCCTCAAACAGACGGACAAAGCGAAAGGACAATTCAAACAATGGAAGACATGCTTAGAGCTTGTGTAATTGATTTCAGAGATAATTGGGACGATCACTTACCTTTAATAGAATTTTCTTATAATAACAGTTATCACACAAGTATCAACGCTGCACCATTCGAAGCACTTTATGGACGAAAGTGCCAAACCCCAGTCTGTTGGGCAGAAATTGGGGAGAAGCAACTATCTGGACCGGAGATAGTGCAAGAAACAACCAACAAGATTATTCAAGTCAAGGAACGACTGAAAGCAGCACGTGATCGACAAAAGAGCTATGCTGATAACCGACGCAAACCATTGGAATTTCAAGTAAGAGATAAAGTATTGTTAAAAGTCTCTCCTTGGAAAGGAGTAGTAAGATTTATTAAACGAGGGAAGCTAAGTCCCAGATATATTGGACCTTTTGAGATTATTAGAAGAATAGGACCTGTAGCCTATCAGCTATAATTGCCAGAAGAAATGACAGGAATACATGATGTATTTCATGTATCTAATCTCAAGAAATGCCTAGCCGATGAATCACTGGTAGTACCTCTTAAAGATATAGAGGTAAATGAACAACTTAAGTTTGTAAAAAGGCCTCTACAGATTGAAGACAGGAAAGTCAAGAACCTCAAGCACAAGAGATTAGTTCTGGTCAAAGTGAAGTGGGACTCCAAAAGAGGACCGGAGTACACATGGGAGCTTGAATCAGAAATGCAAAGGAAATATCCACACTTGTTCCAGTAGATCTCGAGGACGAGCTCTAAAACAAGGTGGGGAGGATATAACAACCCTAAAGAAAACCGACACCCTCATAAATTTTCTGACACCCTAAAAATATTTAAAATATCCCAATATGTCTTTAAATACATCCCGTATGTGAAAACCGAACCCAAAATATAATTTAACATTAAAAATAAATTAAAAATGGAAATTTTGGGGTTTAGGCGGGTCGCGTAAGCCACCCCTTAAGCTTACGCGGGCCGCGACAAGGTGAAAGCTGGCACGACCCTAGGCCGCCACATGGCCCAACACACGGCAACCCTATGCAATGACCCAGACAAGCTATGCCATTGACCCCCTTTGACGCGGGCCGCGTAGCCCTTTGTCTTACCTTACGCGGGCCACGTAGAACCCGAAGTGAAGCCCTATAAGTAGAGGGCATCGGCCTTCAGTCAAAAATCGCTCACAAACGTTTTCTTTCTCTAAATTCTGAAGCGTAGACATTGAAGGATCGAGAAACGACCTAACGAGTCGATCAGAAGAGTGCTCAGACCGATTCAGAGGCGGAATTCATTGATTCGGTCTTCGTTTAGCTTGTATTCACTAATAAATGTCTTGTTTATTGATCTTGAAAGGATTTACAGCACAGAGACACTTCGACAGCACCTCGGCGTCGGAAACTAGAATGTTACAAATGATGAAAGTTTGAAGGGTATTTATAGGAATGGACCTGGCCGTTTGAAGGTGACAAACCACCCTTCAAACGGACACACTCTCAAACGGTCATACATTCAAACGGTCAACTATCTTTAAACGGTCACCTAATTCTGTTTCCATATGTTCATATACCATGATGTCACTTGTGATGTCACCTATGTGATGTCACTTGTGATGTCATGCTTGTTTAGATCCGCAACGAACCCGAGACTCGATATAAGATGAAGACGACAGATGTATGCACTAACAAACTCCCCCTCAGATGTTGACGAGTCTTAAGTGTCGAGTCTTCGCATCTTCAGTCTTTATCAGTCCTCTCGAACTCTTTGAAGTGTCTGACGTTGTAAGTATCCTCAAATCTTCTCTCTTCTCTTTTTATCATCAACAGACTTCCCACGAACAATCTCTACTCGGATGTCTTCAGACTCCCCCTTTCGATATGCTGGGATCGCAGTCTGGCTTGTTAAAAACACAGAGTCCTCAGGTATCGGAACCTGGCACTCTATCTTCAGGTTCAAGATCGAAACCTGGCTACACCTACACATTCTTAACCCATAATAAATTTCACAAATTTAACATTTAACAAATTTATAAACCCATATTCTCTCTCAAATTAAACCAGAATGATTTATCAAAGATAAATTCTGATGAACCATTTGCAAAAATTAATCATTTTTCTTTTCAAAACACATTCTCCCAAACCATTTGTTCATCATGTCTAGCACTTAGGATTTTGAAAATCAGCTCTCCAACATCAGTTGTCGAAAATCTTTTTGGATTTTTCAAAAATTATGCTAAAACACACTGAAAATCTTTTTGGATTTTGAGATATTAAGAAATGCAGTAAAGAAATATTTATAGACACTATTTTTGTGAGTTTGTGCAAGAGGATCATATCAGTTTATGACAAATCACAAGTACCGTTGAGCTTAGTTACACATTAAGAATTAAACAATTCACTTAGATTGCCAATATACTGATCCACTTAAATTTTCACACAAATTTCAACTGATTCAGGATATGGTTTAGGTGTATTAAGGACTTAAACTCATTCATGTGTCCCACCTCTTGAATATACTCCCGTATCCAGATCCTAATATTCAGTCTTACAGGTGAGTATACCACAAATGATATCTGTAAGGGGTTAAATTACGAGGGCCGTGAGAGCTCAGGTCGATACTTCCGTATACGCAGAGAGATGACGGCTTCGACTTTTGGTGTGTCCCCTTTAGAGGATCTTTTGAATTACAACAGCAATGACTATCAATTTTATTGTTTCATCAATTTTATTGTTTCATCAATTTACTAAGGGCGGCGCTATATTTCAAGCAAGCAGAAAGTATTCTCCGGGGACTAGGTCAGAATTTCCATTCAGCAGAAGTCCCGGGATAATACCCCAGATATCACTGAGCATAAAGACCTAGTATCTCAGAAAGAGGGACCTTTCAAACGAGATTTCAGGGGTTACCTATATATCCAAGTAGTGTTCCCCACGGAATAAGCAAGTTTGAATTTAAGTTTATATCCCGAAAAAGCTTACTAAATGTGTAAAAACCTATCGGCATATCATCAGTGAGACCGTTTAACGCCATTTAAACATTACATTTCTTTAGCATACTGTGACTGTCTACTGATTTACTATCATTTCCTCTTCTTTGACACAAAAACTCATTTTTGATTTTATCATGTTTTTGTCTTTTTCAAATTTTCTAATGTTTTTGAATTTTCTGAAATTTTTACTCCCCCTAAAATGCAAACACATTTTAGAAAATTTGAAAATAAACTATACAATAAAGTGACAACCGATATCGAATTGCTTCAATTCGCCATCCACTAGGCATAAACAATCAGAACTCCCCCTTTCACAAAACTATTTTCTCATTATGATTTCAAAACACTCAAGTTTGTTTTAACCAAAATGATTTTTCCGGAAAATAAGTTTTGTTAATTTTACCACTTGTAGGTTAGGGGTTTGGTTCATCATATTGTCCATTCAATCACTTGTAGCAGATCAAGTACAACTTAATGTCCCTGATTTACCACTTGCATGTATGCAACCTCTGTACCTCTTGTAAAAATATTCACAACATTCAAGCCTATGTAGGAATAAACCTTTACACAAACCATTTTACCAATCAAAATGCCGATTCCTGCTTCGCACTTACCTACCTGGAAGCTCCGGCATAGTCCATCACCTGTAAAAAACTAAATTCATTTAAAAATTTTCACAAAAAACTATCATAACAAGAATGATGCCGATTCCTGATCCACAATTACAAACTTGGGATCTCCGGCAAGTCAGGTTTTTCATTTAAACAAATTCACCCAAGCCTGACGGTCCTTGGGTGATTTTGAATTCTTGTTCAACAATGGTGGAAAATTTTCATCATCCATTGTTAGACCAGAATTCTCAACTTTTACCTCAACACATGGCTCTTCTGGCTTTACTACACCAGATTCATCGCCTGAACTTGGCTTGTCTGACTTTAATGAGTCAGATTCATTGCCAACAACTGGCTCCTTTGTTTTCGGAGAAACAAATTCATCACCAGGAAGTGAATTCTCCACTTTCTTTTTCTTCTTTCCCTCTTTCGTCCTCAGATTTGTATCTGATGAATCCGTTTTGCTTGATTTGTCATTCTTTGGTGAGCAAGACGATTTATCAGAACTTTTATCTGTTTTACCAGTTGTATCCGAGGACAAAAGAGGGAAAAAATTTTATGAAGAAAAGAGAAAAGCTCAAAATACACCCAAGGACAGTCAGGCTTGGGTGAAACTTTTCAAATAGAAAAATCTGACTTGCCGGAGCTTCCAGGTTGGTAAGTGTGAAGCAGGTATCGGCATCATTTTTTAGAAATTCACAGGATGGTAACTGTGATATTTCGTTTTACAAGTGGTTAATCAAGGACATTAAGTTGTACTTGATTTTCTACAAGTAATAGTGGTGTTTGACTTAATAATGTTAAATTTTCAAAATGGTTAAAAGAGAACAAGGTGATGAGATGACCCCGAACCCACAAGTGATGGGTAAACAAACTAAGTTTTCCGGAAAAACCATTCTGATTAAAACAAACTTAAGTGTTTTGAAATCATTATGGGAAAATAGTTTGTTGTAAGGGGGAGTACTGATTGAATACGCCGAAACCCTCACGGCTGAACAAACATGATTACTTTCACAAGATTGAAAAACGGTTTTCAAACTGTCGAAAATCAATGGGTTGTAAATCATGGGGGTACATTAGATTTTCTGCAAATCAGAGTACTTTTAGCAGAAAATGGATGGCGAGACAAAGCTATCAGTATTGGGTGTCAAATTTTCTTTAAATGATTTTGCATTTTAGGGGGAGTAATGTTGTTAGAAAATACAAAAACATTTGAAAATTTGAAAAAGTAAAAAACATGATAAAATTCAAAAATTGAGTTTTTGTGTAAAAAGAGGAAATGATAGTACATCAGTAGACAGTTACAGTACGCTAAAGAATTGGAAAGTTAAAACGTGTTAAACGATCTCACCGTGGATGTGTCGGTAGATTTTATACATTTAGTAAACTTTTTCGGGATATAAACCTAAATTCAAACTTACTTATTTCGTGGGGAACACTACTTGGATATATAGGTAACCCCTGAAATCTCGTTTGAAAGGTCCCTCTTTCTGATATACTAGGTCTTTATACTCAGTGTTATCTGGGGTATTATTCCGGGACTTCTGCTGAATGGAAGTTCTGACCTAGTCCTCGAATAATACTTTCTGCAATGCTTGAAACATAGCATCACCCTCAGCATAAATGATAAGACAATAAAATTGCTAATCAATGTTGTTGTAACAAAAGATCCTCTAAAGGGGACACACCAAAAGTTGAGTCATGATCTCTCTGCTGAACGGTAGTTCTGACCTGAGCTCTCATGATTCTTCATAAGTTATTAACCCTTTACAGATATCATCTAGGTATACTCACCTGTAAGACTGAATATTGGGATCTGGATACGGGAGTATATTCAAGAGGTGGGACACATGAATGAGTTTAAGTTCTTAAAGCACCTAATTCGTATCCTGAATCAGTTGAACTTTGTGTGAAAATTTAAGTGGATCAATATATCGACAATCTAAGTGAATTGTTTAATTCTTAATGTGTAACTAAGCTCAACGGTACTTGTGACTTGTCAGAAACTGATATGATCCTCTAACGCGAACTCAAACAAAAATAGTGTCTGTGAATATGTTTGTACATATTTCTTTATTGCTTTATATTTTCAGAAAAATACAAAAATATTTTTGATTCTGCTTTATTTTCGACAACCGATGTCTGAAGTGCCGAGTTTCAAAATCTAAGTAAGCTGATTGTGTTTCTGAAAATAAAACAAGTTCATTAAATTGAAACTTGAATTAAAATCAAAAATCAAAACAGTTTGTGATATCTCCAAGGTCATTAAGTTGGACTTGGATGATTAACTGTGGGGGATTTGGATGCTTATATTGTTATAGAGCTAGTTTTTTATCCGATTCGATGAAACTGCCAAATTAATGAAGAAGTGATTTAGAGAAGATTGAATTGCCAGGTTACTATTCCTGGTAGTCTAAAATGTTGTTACTTATGAATGTATGAGTGATTGCAGGTAAAAGTCCAGACTACGATCCCAGAAGCTGAGTCTAAGGGGGAGTCTGAAGACAAGCTCAAAGCAAGGGGGAGTTTGTAAACCGAAAAGCAAGGTGACGATCCCTAAAGCACGGAAGCTTGACGAAAGGGGGAGTTTGAAGAAAGAGAGAGCCAGAGATATCCTGGTATAACATTTGAAGATAGAAGCTGATCAAAGAAGATAAAGATTGATAGGATGCTTGCATTGTTAGACAAATTTGGAAAGAGATAAAGACTGAAGACTCGACGCCGAAGACTTCGTCAACATCCAAGGGGGAGTCTGTTGGTGCACTGAATGTCTGTTGACTACGTCTTATAGAGTCTTATGTCTAGATAAGTTAAATGAGTGCACAATAGTGATTAAGTTAGGTTTTGGTTATGGTTTAGAAAGCCTGTCCGTTTGAGGATGTCATGACCGTTTGAGAGTGTCTGTCCGTTTGAGAATGTCATGACCGTTTGAGAGTGTCTGTCCGTTTGAGGCCTGTCCGTTTGAAGCATGTTGTGTCACCTTCAAACGGTCAGGAGCTAGTGTATATAAATAGGAGATGTGTATGCTCATTTCAAACGGACAAGGTCATAGTGTGAGAGACGAGGTGCTGTCAAAATTTCATCAGAACTCATTGTAAAGTCTCAGAAAAGTGTTAATAGAAAAGAAATTGAAAGGAACAAGTTGTTGTGACTTGGTTTACTTTGATTCCGCCTCTGTAAACTAAGATGAACTGCCTTAACTGACTTTTCGGGTATACCCCCCCTAAATAACGAAGTTCTGCTCCGTTATAAGTATCATAACCCCTGGATACGTATTAGATACTCTGCCCGATTGATCTAGGGTTCCGTAACGGCTGTCGTGGTTCTGCCCGACGTAGTCGTTGGAATGCCGTCTCGGGGAGGGTGTTACTAATGTTAAAATGGGTTATTATGCTAACACGTGTGCATTTGTGTAAATTATAGATAATTCTCAGGAAATCCTTACAGAAAACCTAAGACAGCAATGTGAGTAATCTCCTTTTTGTAAACAGTTTGTAATTCTTCAATTACTGCCGGTATTATGGGGTTTTGTATACATTGCTTGATAACCTTCATAATTGGACAACGGGTTAGCCAATGTGTGATATGACCATAGCCACAGATCCGGTCGAGTGGCAAGTACTGAATGAGTAATTGTGTAGATATAAACATTGTAATCGCTCTCAGTACTGTTTAAATTAAATTAATGTTTCTTGATTAAACTGGGATTCACTCACCAGTATTTCCCATTGACAAATGTTTTTAAAACACGTTTCAGGTAACACAATGTGAAAGCCAATTAGAAGCCAGCTGGACAGCGCTGAAGGCTTGGAAAAGTGGCTATAAAAGTTACCTAAATAAAGAAGGCGTTTTATTTCAAATAAAAATATGATTTATCCCTATAAATCAGTTTGTAATGAAAACTTGGGTTTTATCCCAATATGTTTATTTATATAAAATGTGGTGTTTTACTCTGATAAAATATTTCCTAACTACGGTCCTGATGTAAATTCAGCTGCCAAATTAATAAACACTGATACCACCGACATGGAGTTCGCGGCCGCCCGTTCACGGGACAGATAGGGGGCGGGGGTTGCGACATCATGTCCCTCCTTTCAATGATTTCAATATTTTGTTTTTAAAACAATCGAGGGGAAATACATGCTAAAACTATGGGTATGTTAGCTATGGGTTTAGATGATAACACGATCAATGTACATAAGTAGGATGATGACAAAGTAACCATTAATCACTTAGTGACCAAGGTGCAAAAGGTGTAGATCTATTGAGCTTGAGACACGCTCCACTCCTGGTTGGTATACCCTGGAGTGCTTTTGTGATCCCAAAGATGTCAAAGTGGTCTCGGGTTGGTTACGTACTTATGGTACGTAATGTCAGGGGGCTCGCTACCCACTGATAGATCCTTAAACTCTAGGAATGCTAATACATACCATGATTACATTACAAGATTTCAAAGATATCATATGATAACAATAACTGCATGAACTCGCTCAACTTTTGTTGACTTTTTAAAACTACATGTATTTCAGGAAACAAGTCTTGAGCCGATGATACATGATTGGATGCAATGATTACCTTTCTTACGTCACACACAACACGCTTCCGCAACTAGCAGGGTGTGACATAACAAGCATAATTGTGCATTGTAATAGCGTGAAACATGTATAATGGTGTTTAAAAACATTGATTTTGAGTATAAACATGCAACAAGTATAAGATGTATAACATAATCGTGACTAAAATACTTGAATTTTCATTGTGATCATTAGTCTCGTAGTACAAAGTGAAATGAAATAGAATACAACATGAGTACAAGTTTCTAAAAAATAGAATTACAATTACAACAATGCTTTCCAAATC
The DNA here is from genome assembly GCA_030545235.1 of Helianthus tuberosus. NCBI lineage: Eukaryota > Viridiplantae > Streptophyta > Magnoliopsida > Asterales > Asteraceae > Helianthus > Helianthus tuberosus. Next base: position 4,673,848 of record JARYGA010060516.1, read on the forward strand.
GGGAAAGTACAAATATGTGAAGCGTTACATTTTTGCACAAACGTAGATAAAAATATTATAAACACGTCTCTAAAAAAACAAAAAAAATTATTGTCGAGTTGGTAGTTACGCACGATGTAAGTTTTGTTTACGCCCTGATATAAATTTTGTTACGGCGACGAAATTTTTTTTTACGCCTAATGTAAATTTTTGCTTCCGAAAATTTTTTTTTTATTTTTTTTTGCTGAAACAAGTGATTTTTTTAAAGATTTTTTAGATTTTTTTTGAAATGCCAAGTTACCCTTTCCCTATCTCCTAATTATTTAAGTTTATGTTTTTTTCTAAGAATTTTCAAATATAAATGTGACTATTTTTAAAACATACACTCACTTATAACATAGTGGTCTAATGATATGGTGTCATCCTTAACTTCTCACACCCTCTCTCTCTTCCATGCGAGTGTTGGACCATCTTCCTTAATCTTTCCCTTTTCATTCCTTAAAGCATTACAATGGTCCCAATTTTCATAACCGCCTGAACGTTTTTTAAATAAATAATAAAAATAAAATGTACTTTTTTTAACGGCAAATTTGGATCACTTACGGACCACTGGAGTATCATTGTGCCACCAGAGGAACCACCCGATCATATCCATCTTCACTAGGCATAATGCCACACCAATTCAGGAGGAAACCCAATAAATATGGAAAAACCCCCCTTGTGGGAATCGAACCCAGGACCTATTGGTCCCAAAGCCTTAATCCACCACCAAAATGCCACTAGGCTATAAAGCCATGGGCAAAAAAATGTATTGGGGTCAATTTTTCCACCATCGTTGAACGGTCTACTCGGTAAAGCTAGGCCGCTCTTCCCCTCTCTTTTCAGAAGCCAAATGCACGGGGCAGTTTTCCCACTAAGTTAAAATGCGAAATCACCTCCCCTCCCTATTCCGAAACAACACTACCCACCCACCCTTACACGAGTCTAAAAGAATACCTTGATTTTTTTCTTTGTATAATTATATGTGACTCTTTGTTTTATTTTTCTTTTCATCTAACTACTTCATTTAAAGTCTATAAGGATTCGCGTTGTGGATGCTTGTATTATTCGACTAAGGACTTTCTCTATTTAATTAGCATGTAAGCTACTTAACTAGAATTGAAATTGAAGAAGGAAATACTAGTCTATCGATCAAACTAGTGTTCACTTCAACAAATAACCTCTTGACCAAATCATAGATAGCTAATTTCCTCACTTGCTATTAAATATCTTACAAAACAGGACACTATGAGCTTTACTACATGAAAAGGGGTCTTCTTGTGACCACCTTTTACATGAGAATAAGTATTTGGTTGGAGAAGATAAGTACAGGAAAGTACATGTGTAAGTAAAAGTCTCAGTGAGAAACTACCTTGTATTGCCTTGTGATCGTCTATTTACAGTGGAGAGTTAGGGTTGATGCCACTATCATGTGGTGTTGGCTCGTCATTAAGACATCTCTTTTTTATTGGTGAGAATCAACATTTCCTATGTCATGCATGTACCTCCTAGGCTCGTAGGTGTAACTAAATTGGGTCTGGCTATGTTTATTTGTTTTTTCTCGTCATTCTGGTATACATTTTGTTGAAAATGGAGGTGTATTCAGAATAAGGTAAATTTTGATATTGTAAACTATATCGAGTGTTGGTACGTACCAGGTGATGTGACGAATAGAACGGATATTGATCAATCAATATCGGTACTGTTATCGGTATATCGAAACAATACATGTTTTTGTTTTTTTTATGGTTTTCAATCGATTTAAAACACGACCTTATTTTTTGGGTTACATCCAAAAACTTTTGTGTAATGAAAACGTTGTAAATAAGTTTTTTTTTTTTTTTTTTTTGTATCTTCAACAACGCCAAGTACTAGTATTGTAATGAATCCAATTGTATTCAAAATAATATACCTATTGGCGGTATCATACCGGTAGCAAAACAAACCGAACCAAAACCAACTGAACGACGACGGTACTAGTATCTGTTTTATAGGAGTTGATGTCGGTATTCGTTTTTATGGTTTTCGATCAATGTAACAGGTTATGTATTTTTTTCAAATATAATGTTTTATAAAATTCTGTATATACCATTGCGACACATTTATTTTATCAAAGTTCAATGTAAACTTTATTCAAAACCGAAGTGTCATAACGTGCAAGCATAACCCACTCAATATAACTAACTAAAACCTTTTAAGTTTAAAATGTTGGACAGAGATGGAAAGAAAATTAATACGACTCTTTATGACTTCATTCAACTTATCTACCCCAACTCATAAAGTAGCCAAGATGAATGATACAAAGGCTTTTATGACCCATGTAAGCCTACACATGTATATAGTAGATCATTCAACACATGCCACACAAAACCATCGACCTATTGGTCGGATGTGGTTGTTAAAGAATAGATTGTCAATATAGGATGCCAAACGAATTTAATATCTCATGTATATATTTTGAAATTACTATATTAATATAAGAAGGGGAGATGCTCCAACTTTTATCTAAAAGGCTATTTTACTACTTTCGCCCATGTGGTTTGTCATAAATCACTATTTCAGTCCATTAGTTTAAAAATTACGATTTCAGTCCATGTGATTTCACTTTCGTAACCATTTCAGTCCACCTCCGTTAACCCCATCCATTTATTCTCTTAAGTACACGTGAATTGACCATAATGCCCTTATTAATAAAAAACAAAAAGATATCTAAATGAGGTAATTACTGTTTTCGTCTCTGTGGTTTGTCAAAAATCACTATTTCAGTCCCTGTGGTTTCACTTTCGTAACCATTTCAGTCCAGTCTCCTAACACACTATATTTTACTGTTAAGTTTTTAATGAAATACCTAAATTACCCTGGTGTTAATTAAATAAAAAAACCATGTAAATTTAAAAGAGTGTATTCTAGGACCCACTTATTAAAACACAACCCCACGCTACCCCACCCCACTGCATCCCTGCTCTCATTTCCGGCAAAAGTTTCCGGTCATCTTCTTCGGCATCACAACCCACCCTCTTAATGTCCGGCGACGCATTACCCCATCCTAATTAATATCTTCCTAACAGCATCAATTAACATACTAACTTTGAAAAATAATGCTTACCTGGAAATTTTCTCATTCTAAAATCCAAAATTAAAATTCTGGAACCATATATGTAAAAATAGTGCCAGACTTCTACTTCTATTGAAGCCATGGTGGGTCGAAGTCGAACCCTAAAATCCAATTTAAGTCCATATGTCATACAACAATAAAATCATATAAATCCAATAATAAAATCATATAAGTCCATATTTAATTAACACAAGGGTAATTTAGGTATTTTATTAAAAACTTAACGGTAAAATAGACGGTGTTAGGAAACTGGACTGAAATGGTTACGAAAGTGAAACCACAGGGGCTGAAATCGCAATTTTTGGTTTTTGTTTGATTGTTTTGGATTTTTGTTTACTTTCATGGGGCATGTCTCATGATTGAACTAGTGTAGGTTATCTACACTACTTGTTTTATTTGGTTGTGAATATATAGAATCACCGGGGTAACCCCTTTACCCAAAAAAGAAATCGCAATTTTTAAACTAATTGACTGAAATAGTGATTTTTGACAAACCACAGGGACGAAAACAGTAATTAATTCATTTAGATATCTTTATGTTTTTTTATTAATAAGGGCATTATGGTCAATTCACGTGTACTTAACAGGATAAATGGATGGGGTTAACGAAGGTGGACTGAAATGGTTATGAAAGTGAAACCAGAAGGACTGAAATCACAATTTTTAAACTAATGGACTGAAATAGTGATTTTTGACAAACCATAGGGACGAAAACAGTAATTAACTCTTTCAGATTTTAATGGTCTTTTAATAGTTCAGACATCTTAGGGCCTGTTTGGCAATTTCTAAATTGGTAAGTGCTGAACCAGTAAGATGTCTGAACCATTAAGTGTTGAACCAGTAAAATGTCTAAACCATTAAGAGCCTGTATAATGTTTAACCGTTCAGATACAAATGTTTGACCAATTCAGATAAGAGGTCTTAACAATTCAGACTCAGTATAATACTTAACCATTCAAAGGCAAGCGAACCATTAAGTGTTAAACCAATAAGATGCTTGGACCATTAAGAGCATCGTTAAGAGCTAAAAAAACAACCCCTTACTGGTTCAACACTTAATAGTTCAAACTGTTTGTTTCGCGAGCAGATGTCTGACAAAGTTCAGACATTTGCCTCTGAATGGTTAAGTATTATACTGAGTCTGAATGGTTAAGACCTCTTATCTGAATTTGTCAGACATTTTGTTTCTGAATGATTAAGCATTATACCGATCCTTAATGGTTCAGACCTATTACGGCCTAGCACCTACTTGTTCAGACCTCTTACTGGTTCAACACTTACTCATTCAGAAATTCCTAAACAACGTATAAACCAACTTGTCGTGTATTAATAGCTTGGAACTCGTAAGTTTTTCTTCTCTAATCATGATTAACGAATGGCTCGACTATTATGTGATTGGGGTGGCATTGCAAAGTGGGGTCTATCTATTTCGGAATCTTTATAAAAACTAGTTAAAACAAAAGGGAGGAAACAATGTTTTAGTTACATTATATACTTGCAATGATGTGTTTCTTGATTTCTTATCTAGTGGCATCTATCACTTGTCGACATGGGCCTTGTTGATCAGGATTGCACCTTGGAACTTTATGTTTTTATTTTTATTTTTGTAGTTGTCGATAATACTTTTTATTTCGAACGGCTGGATATATTTTCTAAAAATTGTTTTTTCTTTTCTAAAAGATGATGATGTGTGTGTGGTGTATGAGATAGGGGCAAGTTAAAACGAGGTGGAGCATAGCACATGGAGCTTATACAACCAGTGGCGGATCTAGACCAAAATTTCAGGGGTAACGTTCAAAGTTTTTTTACCGTACTTCATACAATGTAAATGAAAGAAAAATAAAAACACGATAAAAAAAAAGTTAAAACACATACCTAATAGATTTCTCCTATCCGGTTTTGAAAGCTTGAAATCGAGCCATTAGATCTTCATCTTTTACATTATCAAAAGTTTCTCTTTCGACCGCACAAATTAAAGCATTATTCAAATACTCCTCACCCAAATTGTAACAATGGGTCTGCTGGTCGTGTGGAACAGAGGGTCGGACTTGGGGGGCGGTCGGAAGATGAGTCAGAGGGCGGCCGAACATCAGGAACATGTTGAAGGCGGACTGACGGTGGGAGGAGTGGTGACAGTGGAGGTGCGGTTTCTAAGGGTGTAAACAAGCCTAGAGACTCGAGAGCTATTCGTGATTGGCTCGGTTAAAAGCTCGATTAAGCCCGAGCCTTAACGAGCCCGAGCTCGAGCCTGAACATAGTTATCAATAGTGTCCATAGCGGACGCTATCACGAATAGCGTAGCGACGCAGCCATATACCACTACAAGGTACTATGCGACCACATATCGACCAAATAGCGACGTCCGATGGCAAATTCCGGCGACGGTGCTGCAACTTCTGCCGGAAATGAGGAAGAGCGAACTAGAGGCTTAGATTGATGGAAAGAAAGAATCAAGTACCTTGTTTTGATGGCGTTCGTAGAAGTTTTCCCACTGCTTTTCTGTAATTTCATGGCGGTGGTAGTCGCATATGGATCTGGACGGCGGAGGTAAATGGGGTGACGATTAGGTTTAAATTTATATGTGTAGTTTTACAATTTAACCCCTCTGTGGTTTACATTCATTCTTTAAACTTGTAAATTTTAACATAAAAAGAGTGAAACTAGTTTGTGTATTTTAACATTTAACCCCCTATATCTTCACTAGTTTACATTTAGTTCCTAAACTTACAAATCTAGATATATAAAGTACAAAATTAGCATTATAATATATGTATATGATTATAAATAGCTATATTTTTCTTTTTAAAATTTTCTACTACTTTATCGCTAAACACGAAATAGCGAGCGTCATTTCGTCGTTATCGCTGCGTAGCATATAGGTAGCCTGTCGCTATTGGCCGCTATTCGCTATCGATAACTATGAGCCTGAATTACAACTTGTTTAGTTGTCACACCCCAACCGATGGCGGAATCATCGGGGCGCTGCACTGCGCGAAACAGATTGTCCATGAGTATCCATAACAACTATTAATTACCAGATATTTAAAACGTCATGTCCCATACCATAACATATCCAAATAAAACAGTTATTACAAATAATTGTCTCATAAACAAATTCTGATCCAACAACTCAGATTTCAAAAATAGATAAATTGTTTATTTGTTTCTAGACTCTTTCCTAGCCTCGATTTCATCACATAGCAAACAAGGCATCCTAGCATCTTAAGCACCTGCCACATACGTTAAAGTAAAAGTCAATACACATAGTGTAAAGGTGAGCATACAAGTTTGATAATAGCATAATAGAGTTCGGAATCGTTTACGCATAACCAGCACGTACAACGTGTGATGTGAAGCATGTAAGTTATCGACATGATCCTATCAATATCAATGACTGCGGGTTGACTGCACAGGGCAATTCGTAACACATATTCACCACTGCGAATCATGTGATTAATTGTCCTTAACAACCCCTGAGTGAACAGGTGCTGAGTCCAAACTATAGTACTATCGTTGCTAAGGCAGGTAGACAGCAATCTATGTGTAAACATAACAAACAAGCATTCATCGAGTCACGTATAACATGCAGTAGCGGTTAGCGGTAAAGTATTGTGTAGTGTGTTTGATGTGATTTTAGAATAAGTAACGTATGTAACACCCAAAAGTGCGTAAAGCAAAAAGGGTTCGAGTATACTCACAGCGGTAGAGTTAATAGATTGAAGGGAGCGCTAGAGCGAGTTTAGCCTGAACAGTCAACGATAGCATAAGCGATAATCAGCGCGCAAAACGGTATAGGTGAACCAAGGATCGGATGGTAATCCGATCGGATGGCCAGTCGATCGGGTGACAATCCGTTCGGATGGTCATCCGGTCCAGATAGTGGAATATCCCATTCGACTTATTCTCTAGCTGGGCTCCATCGTTGAGAATCCTTTCCTTCTTCAAAGTGCATTCATTAAAGCAGGCATATTGAGCGTCGCGGATGAGGGTTTCGAGATCATATTGGGCTTGAATATTACGGGCGCTGTGCAAATAGCTCCGTCTGCTGAGAGCGTCGGCAACAACATTTGCTTTGCCAGGATGATAACGAATCTCACAGTCATAATCGTTGAGAAGTTCTACCCACCGGCGTTGGCGCATATTTAGCTCCTTCTGGTCAAAGATATGTTGTAGTCTCCTATGATCGGTGAAGATCGTACACTTGGTACCATAAAGGTAGTGTCGCCAAATCTTTAACGCAAAAACAACTGCGCCTAGCTCGAGGTCGTGGGTTGTATAGTTCTTCTCATGGATATTGAGCTGTCGAGATGCTTAAGTAATAACCTTGTCTCGTTGCATGAGAACACAACAGAGGCCAAGGTTCGAGGCATCGCAATAGACGATAAAGTCATCGTTTCCGTCGGGTAGAGTGAGAACAGGAGCATTGCAAAGTATGCACTTGAGGGTTTGAAAGGCAGTCTCTTGTCCGGCTCCCCAAACAAAAGGTTTGTCTTTGTGCGTGAGAGAAGTGAGCGGCATAGCGATTTTTGAGAATCATTCGATAAATTGGCGATAATAGCCCGCTAATCCGAGAAAAGAATGGACTTCAGACGGGTTCTTAGGTGTAACCCAACTCTTGACAGCTTCGATCTTCGCGGGGTCGACGTGGATACCTTTACTATTGACAATGTGACCGAGGAATTGAACCTCCTCTAGCCAGAATTCACACTTGGAGAACTTGGCATAGAGTCGATTCCCCTGGAGTAGCTCGAGAACCAAACGTAGATGATGCGCGTGTTCGGTTTTCGACTTGGAATAGATCAAGATATCATCGATGAACACGATGACGAAGCGGTCGAGAAAAGGTTTACACAAGCGATTCATTAGATCCATGAAAACCGCGGGTGCGTTAGTTAAACCAAAAGGCATAATAACGAACTCGTAGTGGCCGTATCGAGTGCGAAAAGCGGTTTTGGGAATATCCTCCTCTTGAATGCGTAACTGGTGATAACCTGAGCGTAGATCGATCTTAGAAAAACACGTAGCGCCTTGTAACTGGTCAAACAAATCATTGATGCGGGGCAAGGGATATCGATTCTTGATTGTCAGCTTATTCAATTCCCGGTAGTCGATGCACATTCAGAACGACCCATCCTTCTTTTTGACGAAAAGGACTGGTGCGCCCCAAGGAGAGGTGCTAGGGCGAATGAAGCCTTTATCAAGAAGTTCCTGGAGCTGACTCGAGAGTTCGCGCATTTCGGACGGCGCGAGTCGATAAGGGGCTCTTGCAACGGGATTTGCTCGAGGAATGAGGTCGATGCGAAAGTCGATATCAAGACTTGGTGGTAAGCATGTAAGATCCTCAGGTAAAACGTTAGGGAATTCACAAACAACGGGGACGTCTTTCACCTCTTTAACTTCCTTTTTCTCCGCTACTACTATGTTTGCCAAGAAAGCTTGGTATTCTTTGTGGAGATACTTGCTAGCCTGAACATATGACATGAGTTGGAGTTTCTTCGATGCGACTTCACCATAAACACATAATTGATCACCATTAGCGAGCGAGAATCGAATCATCTTATCGAAGCACACAATTTCAGCATGGTTCTCACGAAGAAAGTCCATGCCTACTATGACATCAAAACTTCCGAGCTGCATTGGAATAAGATCGATAGGAAAGATGTGATTGTTGAGTTCGAGAGTACAATCACGGAGAACAGAATTGACGGTGACAGTTCTTCCGGTGGCAACTTCAACATCGAACGTCGAGGGGAGATGGGCGCGCTTACGATTGAGGAGCTTTTCGAACTCAAATGATACAAAACAGTTATCGGCTCCGGTATCAAACAAACACGAAGCATAAATACCATTCACCAGGAACGTACCATTGACCACGTTGTTGTCAGCCTGAGCCTGGCGCACATTAAAAGTTCGAGCACGAGCGGCTTGTTGCTGTTGTTGCTGAGGCTGCTGTTGTTGTTGTTGTGGTTGCTCTTGCTTCACAACCCGATTGGGGCACATGTTTGTGAAGTGGTTAGGATCACCACACGCAAAGCATACTCTAGCATTGACCACGGGTGCCGGAGCCGCTTGTTGGCCTTGAGGGGCAGGGAGCAGTAGCTGGAGCTGGAGCTTGTCGAGGACATGTACGGCAGTTGGCGGTGAAATAGCCGTACATGTTGCAATGTACACAAAATCTGCAGGAGATCCTCACTGGGTGGTGATAGGTACAAGTCGGGCAGGCGGGGTGAGGACCAGTGTAAGCACGTTTTGCCGGTGGTGCTTGGATTATTGGTGCCGCGACTTGCCGGTGTTGAGTTTGCTGCTGAGCTGGTACAGCTTGGAGCGGGGCACCAGTGGTGACAGCACAGTTCTTGTTGCTAGAGTTGCTGTTGTTCTTCCTCTTGCGACGAGAGGCCTTTGAAGACTGAGGGGTGGCGGCGGCTTCAGCAGTTGGTGCGGTGGTAGCTTGATGTAGATTCTTGGCGGCTTTATCCCAGAAGCCAGACTTGACTCGCTTGTCGTTTATTTCAGCGGCAAGCAGGTAAGTTTCCTCGATTGTTACTGGTTTTGAAGCTTGCACAAAATCCGCGACACAATCTGGCAGAGCTCGGATATACTTCTTGATTGCCATATCAGAAGTTTTAACTTGATCAGGACAGATTATGCTAAGCTGCTTGAAGCGAGCAGTTAAGGCAGCATTGCCACCCTCCTTCTACTTGATATGCCAGAATTCGTCCTCCAACTTTTGGCGCTCGTGGGGAGGGCAGAACTCTTCCAACATGACGTCCTTCAACTCGTCCCACGTCAAACCATACGTTGCGTCATTTCCGCGTTTGTTTCTCTCGGTCGTCCACCAATCTAGTGCTCGGGATTGGAAGACGCCGGCAGGGTTCAGAGTGCGGAGATCGTCAGGATAGCCACTCTGGCGCAAGGTGACCTTGATCGAATCAAACCATTGAAATAAGGCCGTAGGACCATCTTCGCCAGTAAATTCTTTCTGTCCGCAAGCTTTGAACTGCTTGAAGCTAAAAGCAGCCTTAGGGGTTTCAGTCCTGGACTCCTCAGACGATTTGCTCACATCTTCGTACAGTTCACTGACGATCTGAGGAATAACCTTCGCTATTTGTTTAGTGATCATAGCGGCGAGGCATTTATCGGCCTGCTTTCGGCGAGCAGCTTGAGTAGCGCGAGATCCAGATGACGACATTGTTTGCAACAGACATCGTCACAGGACTCAAACACAATTTTGATTACCCCTAGTATAGTCTAGCGTTTCACCCTAAAGCTCAGGAACACGTATCCACATAAACACAGAATCGCACAGGCACATAAACACATAAACACATAAGCACGTAGAGCACAGAAACACATAAACACGTAAAACATAGAAACACATGAGGCAGTCAGAATACAGAAACCTAGCTATATGTTACACGTATTCCCTATCCTTCACAGCGCGTATAGTGGTTAATTATAGCGATTGCGAGTGTCGAGCAGCGATTGCGAATGATGACCAGTGATTTGTGTGCATTTTGAGGTAGATGAGCAGTGCGAGTTGTGCGTGTTGGTCGAAATGAATAGCAAAAACGAATAAATCACCAAAATCGAAACACGTAATCACATAAAAACACATAAATTCATATAAAATCGACAATTCACAAAGTTTGTTGCGGCAATTCCAGAATCAAAACACATAAAATTCGAGCATAGATTATCTTGGGTGTCGAGCATGTCTAAACATACCCAGAGTGAATTGACTACCCAAAGGGGTTCGACTATTCACAAAGACTTTAAGTGCACACTTTGGCTTTCGGGACTATGCTCTTGCTTCGATTCGAGCGATCGACAGGCATCCCTTCAGCCTCAGTATCACCTCAAGTAGTTGGAGTCCGTCGAGTCTTTGGTGAGAGTGTTGAAAAATCAAGATAAAAATCGGAACGAGTCGTCAAGGTTCGGGTTTCACCCCTAACTTAGCGACTTTATTCCTGTTTTGATGTAAACAGAGGGAAAATGTGCGTTAAAGTACGGATTTCACTCCTGATTTAACGCAGATTTTCAGGTTTATAGGTGTAAATGCGGGTCGAACAAGTGATTGGGTTGAGAGTTTGCGGTTGTCACACCTAATCTTGACCCGATCACTCGTTCATTTTCGAAGATTAGAATGCAGTGATAGTGTAGTAAAAGCGAGAATGGCGAGATATAGCAAGTAAGTGCACACAAACCCCTACAGGGCATGCACATGTTGGTCTGTTGGTACTTAACTATAGACTAGGTCGTTTCTAAGACATCGACCCAGACTAGGTTGAGTCTGGCCTAATTCCCTATAGTTATGGCTCTGATACCAATTTGTCACACCCCAACCGATGGCAGAATTATCGGGGCGCGGCACTGAGCGAAACAGATTGTCCATGAGTATCCATAACAACTATTAATTACCAGATATTTAAAACGTCATGTCCCATACCATACCATAACATATCCAAATAAAACAGTTATTACAAATAATTGTCTCATAAACAAATTCTGATCCGACAACTCAGATTTCAAAAATAGATAAATTGTTTATTTGTTTCTAGACTCTTTCCTAGCCTCGATTTCATCACACAGCAAACAGGGCATTCTAGCATCTTAAGCACCTGCCACATACGTTAAAGTAAAAGTCAATACACATAGTGTAAAGGTGAGCATACAAGTTTGATAATAGCATAATAGAGTTCGAAATCGTTTACGCATAACCAGCACGTACGACGTGTGATGTGAAGCATGTAAGTTATCGACATGATCCTATCAATACCAATGACTGCGGGTTGACTGCACATGGCAGTTCGTAACACATATTCACCACTGCGAATCATGTGATTAATTGTCCTTAACAACCCCTGAGTGAACAGGTGCTGAGTCCAAACTATAGTACTATCGTTGCTAAGGCAGGTAGACAGCAATCTATGTGTAAACCTAACAAACAAGCATTCATCGAGTCACGTATAACATGCAGTAGCGGTTAGCGGTAAAGTATTGCGTAGTGTGTTTGATGTGATTTTAGAATAAGTAACGTATGTAACACCCAAAAGTGCGTAAAGCAAAAAGGGTTCGAGTATACTCACAGTGGTAGAGTTAATGAATTGAAGGGAGCGCTAGAGCGAGTTTAGCCTGAACAGTCAACGATAGCATAAACGATAAGCGGCGCGCAAAACGGTATAGGTGAACCAAGGATCGGATGGCAATCCGATCGGATGGCAATCCGATCGGATGGCAATCCGATCGGATGGCCACTTGATCGGGTGACAATCCGTTCGGATGGTCATCCGATCGGATGACCATTCGATTGGATTGACACCTCGTTTGGTGAGGATGTGTTTGAGTATGATGGTTTGTGCTTTGAAGTTTTCGTTGTAGCATTTTAAAAATAGAGAAGTATCTCTACCTTTCAGGTCGGTCGGTCGAACGGTCGTTCGATCGGTCAGCAATCCGATTGGCGAGGCTTCTCAGTTTGAGAACAAGTTCACAGCAGGACGGTCACTCGATCGGATGGCTATCCGATCGGGTGGCAATTCGTGCATATTGAACATGTTGAAAATTTTTCAAGTACCAAGGTCCTAAACGTCACATGATCGGACGGTCGCTCGATCGGATGGCAATCCGATCGGGTGGCAATCCGTTCAACGTTCAGATCCTTGAAAAGGTTGAATAAAAGTTTCAATAATGAAACCAAGTGCAACCCGATCGGATGGCCGGTCGATCGGATGGCTATCCGATCGGACGACAATCCGTTCCGACAGTCTGATCATCCTAACCCTTGTTTCTGTTTGAAGTTTTGAAATTTTGAACGAGACGTTTTGATATCTTGCTTGAACAACAGAAACCTTATATCGACCCATGTGACCCGACCGAACAGGAATCACCCAAGTCCGACCGGTTCACGGTTCGAGTCGGTAGTTCATGTTCAAACCCGAAATCAATATCTCTCGGATATAATTCAGATATGGAACTAATACATCACTAAGAATGAGTAGAAGATTAGAACAAGCTCCGATTCTATCGGTTTTGAGTGCATTGAGTGTAAAAGAGTTGAAAGAAAGTTAGAAAACCATTTTTCAATCCTTTTCACCATGAATATGTTCAGATCTATGCAAGATCTTTGTTTATTCATGTGGAAATCGTCCAGATCTAAGTTGTTCTTGGTGGATTGAAGCCAAAACATGAAGTTCATAAGAACACCATGATGATATCATCCTAGAACACCTCAAATCCACAAATTTCACGGTTAAAAGTTAAGATTCAAAAGATAGAAAGGTGTAGGAGTGCGTGTAGATCAAGAAAGTACAAGATTCAGGTTGAAAACTTACAAGAATCGGAAGAAATCGAGAGAAATGAAGGCTGGAGCGAGCTGGGTCGAGTGAGAGCTGTCACATCAAGTGATGTGAGTATGTGACATATGAGGGGTATTTATAGGGTTTCCTAAAAAGGAAAGTGGGAAGATAGGCTGGTCGATCGGGTGGCAGTCCGATCGGGTGGCAACCCGATCGGGTGACAACTCGGTTGGATGGCAACCTGATCGGATGGCAATCCGATCGGATGGCCACTCGGTCGGTTGGTGACTCGATCCTTGAGTTCGGCGTGATGAGTTTTGCCGTTTCGATTCGCGTGTTGAGCTTTGCGATGCAATTTGAGCGAGCGATGCGATAGAGTTACCCATTAAATTACTTTTAATCCCAACTACTATATCTAACATACAATCACTAAAATCAACTTGCGTTCAGAGTTTCGATTCGATTGCGATGCGATAGATTGCGATTTCGATTGCGATTAACACCTCAACATAAACATAACATGCACAAGTAACACATAAATAGCACACACACGTAAAACAATATCCAGAAAACACAATTCGAGTTGCGAGTGCGATAGCGATAAGCGGTAAATCGATTAATCATGCGATTAAACCTCGATTATTAACAAGTACTCCACATAATACAGCTAACGCGATAACATAAATAGATTATCTACAAGTCAAAGAAGTCAAAACAGGAGTTGAGCAAGGAGTGACAGATCGTAATTAGCAATCTTTTCTTCCTTTGACTTCAATCCTGACTTTGACTTTGACTTTGACCTTCGAAACACGGGGTGTTACATTAGTTATCGAGCCCAAGCTTGAGTCTTAAATACAAACCTCGTGGAACCTAAACAAAATTTAGTTTTTTTAAATATATAATATAATGATAATGTTGGTTTTGTCCTGTTTTTTTCTGATATGCAATTTTATTCATGTAAACAAGTTTTATTTAAACTAATTACATTGGTGAGCCGAGTTTGACCCGAACTTTGACTGGTTTAAGCGAGCTCAAGCTGAGCTTTTAGCTCATTTTAGATTGTTGTCAAAATAGCTCGAGCTTTGGGTTTTATTTGAGAGCCGAACTTGAGCTCAAATAAGTAGACTCGAACCAAGCTGAGCATAAGCTTCAGAAAAACATAACATGATGAGCCGAGCTATGTTACGTTCAACTTTTCCCCTTCAAAAATAAATTCCAACTAGTATGTGAGCTTTAATCTATCATTTTAATTGGGCTTTTAACTTATAATTTGTGTAGTGGGCTTTTAATAAAACTTTGATATGATAAGAGGGTTGGGCTTTTCTAAATTTTAAGGAGCAACATAATTTTATTTTAGGGGTAGCGTAACACAAAAGAAAACGTAAAAAACAAAAAAAAAATTACACTTTGTCGAAAAAGTTGAGGGATAGCGGGTGCTACCCCTAATGATATACTACATCAGCCCCTGTTATACAACCATTAATTCAGCAAACACCAAAGGGCATTTAATTTGATGGTATCTTGGTTTGTTAAATGGTGTATCCTTCTGTAAAGGTTGAGGGTTCGAGTTTTGCTATGAATTGTGAAGTAGAATTAGGAGTAGATTTGATGGATGTATTTGTTGTTGTTAAAAAAAAAAGAACAATTTAGCAAACAAGAGGAGAGGGGGGGGGGGGGGGGGTAAAGATATAGTTGTGTGTGTGTATATATTAGTCATTTAAAAAAATAACATAATAAAGAGATGATAATCGGATCCAACTATTAAAAGTGTTTCGGCTAGGTGAAGAGTAAGGATTGTCTCTATATGTGGCAATCACGACACATTCTAAAAAGAACGATTTGATTGCGCAAAAATATATTGCATTTGTGTTCACTTGATTCACTTCAAATTAGACAACAGGTTAATTTAGGTCTAATCAATTAGAGAAAGTGTCAATTTTGTTTTATTCAAATTAGAAAACAGGTCAAAATGGAATACTATTATAAACTTGTTAATCTAATATGGTGCATATGGATTAGCGCCACTCATGACCGTTGTGGCCCAAATCAAATTGGTACTTATTTTTAAAACGGCTTGTTTTGATCCAAACTCATTTAGCTCAGAACCCATATTGACCTGAACTCGTTCTAACCCAAACCCATCCTGACCAGTAAACCGGTTCCACCCGACCCGCTCAATTTGCCAGGCGTAACTGTCCTGAAAACTTTGGACTAATACCTTTTAATCATCGGTGTAAGTAAAGAGGTTTGATAAATGACGGTATCTTGCCTTTGTTTCTTTGTTTGTTGGTCACTGTATTTATTGTAAACGGACAATGGGCTTCTTCATGGCTTTATTAACAACTATCTCAATGCTCAACTACCGGCCTTATGCGTTGGCCCAACAAAGGTTTGGGCCGTGTTATAACATACTATAAAACTAGTATTTTGCCTGCCGCGAGTTGCGGCAGCGCACGGCGGGTGGAAACGTGTATTAAGACAACACACTATTTGTAAAACACAATGTGTAAAAGACAATTTAAAAAAATGTAAAACACAATGCGTAAAAGAGAATTACAAAAAAAAAAAATGTAAAACACAAAGGTAGACACGAAGTGTAAAATACAATGTCTAAGACATTTCGTAAAACACAATGCGATGACATTTGCAAAAGTAGGAGTGGTAGTCTAGGGTTAGAGACTTACAGTTGCAGTTTTTTAAAGTTGAGCGGGTATAAAAATGAAGTAACAGAGCAAAGGGTAAAAACGCAAAGTCTAAAAAAAAGGAAAAGTGTAAAAGTAGAAGGGTGGTGGCAGAAATATGTAAAAGGTGAGGGAGTGGTGGTGGTAATGTAAAAGTAGGGGGTGGTGACGTAAATGTGTAAAAACTGAGAGGTGATAGTGGAAAAGCAAAGTAAAGGGGTGGTATTGGCCAAGTTTGAAAGATGATGGTGTTGTGAAAATTCAAAGTAAAAGGGGTGGTGGTGACAAGGTTTGAAAGTTGAGGTGTCGGTGGCGTAAAAACCACCGACTTTGTTCTCTAAGATATTGTAGAATTTCTCTTACGTAAAGTAAGATAAAAATAATCTATAGAATTTTCTAATCCAAACGCTTCATTTTATTTTTCTAACATTTAAACAAGTACACATATAAAAACAAAGACACTAATGTATATACATGTCTACGCACATCATGTGTAGTGATCCAAATAAATATGTATTTGATAAGTAGTCATCAATTTGTATTCATTTTACTAGAAAAAAAAGTTAATTCATGTCATATTTGAGTTCCAAGTGCTTCCTCTTGCTCTTAGGTATATGGATATCTTCATCTTCCTTCTTCGTTTAACAACAATCGCTCCGGCTTAAGTCATTTCTTAATGTCGCACACGCATGCATTACATTTTTTTAACAGCAATTGCTATATTTTCTAGGAAAAATACACAATCATGCACCCTGTAAGATTTGAACTCAAAAAAATGTGGAGTACACCACTTACCACCAGAAATTACATGGATGTTTCCTCTCAAGTAACTTGCCTTGTTATCCGCACTCTTGATAAGTGTCGTTGCCCCGTGCTCTTGTTCAAAACTAGCATCCCTTTGCATATTGAGGCCAATACCACCATCTTGCACCATTCAACCTAGTCCCACCACTAAACCTGAGAGCCCGATTGAATATGGAATTCAACATAACTGGTTGACCCAAAACAAAGCGGTCCAGTGGTGGTACTGAATCGAACGGGGGTGATAGTGTGGGTCCCATCTGACTGGACCGGTTCAGCGTGGTTGTTAAAACTATGGTAAAAGTTTATGTCATTGCATTTTGTCCAATATTACATTTACATCAAATTTTCACTTTAAAACACCTTGATTAAACAGCTATGCAAGTATCTCTTTTAACCATGTTCACTTTCTATATATTTTTTTTAATTCAAATAATGATAGAACTGTGGGTTCATTCATATGGTAAGAAAGTATATGTGGTATTTAGCGAATGCGGACCCAAATTTACATGGAATGAGAAGTTAGATCTGAATTGTTATACTTTCACCTTTTCGAGGACATAATTGGGAATACGATTTTATGGCGAAGACTGATAAAGGTTGTGGATTTCCAGAGTACTGTATCGACCTTATCTTTTGGTGGCCCTAGGCCCGTGCCTAGACTGGAAAGCCCATTGGGCCGACCATGCATGTGTTTGTTTATATCAGGTTCATGTGTTTGTTTACTTCTAACTTGTTATATCAATAACCACCGATGTCATTGTTATAGATTCAAGACAAGCGCATGACTAATTTAAAAAAGTCCAAACTCCAGGACACACCTTGAAATGGTCATTTTAGCATAGAAATGCCATTAATTAATATTTAAGCGGGCACACCTACTATATTTGCAAGCAAATATGGTGTCAACGACAGTTGGTTTCGAGCTTCGTTGGAAGACAAAAATCAGTGACCAGTAGGTGGTGATGTGGTGTCCGGTGGTGGTAGAGGTGGAAGTGGCGGTGGCAGCGACTAATTGATGTTGGCAACAAGCGGTGATGATGGGTGGTGCTTGTCCCGTTAGATCCTTTTAAGTTAGCATGTTTTATCATGGTTACTCACTTTAACCATTGTATAATTCAAGTAAACCTAAATTGACTCGTTATATTAGTAGGCGTATAAACAAAACAATAACTTTTTTTATCCAAATCAAATAATTCCTTGAGAATTGGGTTATAATAGCCAATATCGTGGAGGCCAGTGTTTTCAAGATCGGACCTTGTGATCCTTTGATGAAGCTCTTTGACCTTGTGGGAGTTGTGGGAGCGAAATCCATGTGAGAACACGTAATAGTGATGTCGAAGACAAGGGAGAGTCGAAAGACTGATGAAGAAAGGCTAGAACCGCCCAACGATTGCATTTTGTAGGTACGTGCAACTGGGTTTTAAAAAGCGCGCCTTTTCCATAAAGCGCCAAAAAAACGCATTTTTGGGGGTATGAGGCACACGCCTTATGTACTTTGGGTCTGTTTGTGTTGCTTTTATGCATCAAAGTGTTGTATAATATGTTTTTTGGCTTGTACATGTATGCAAAACCACATATAAACATTATTTATAGCAATATTTTGGATAAAGGATGCTAAAAACCTATGAGATGTATATAAACATGTATATAATCTCCTTGCGCCTTAGGTACGATAATCCCACTGCTTTTGCGCTTTGCGCTTCACGCCTCACTTTAGATCCCATCGCTTTTGTGCGTCCTTGCTTTTTAAAACCAACACGTGCAAAGTATGTGGGGGAACCTAACAGCACAAGAACGACTAGATTCGTAACCAAAATGCACCACGAATCTAATTACTAGAATATAAGGACCAAATCCATAACTTGAGAAGGTTTTAACTTTTAATCATCACATTCATGTACAAGTGACTATTAACTAGGCTAGAAACAACCACAAAAGAATAAAAGCAATAAACTATAATTAAGGAAACATTTTTATCACGAACAAATGGACACCTACCTAACAAGTTTTTTTAATCAACACATGCATTTACAAGGAAGCAAGTGCAATAACTTCTGAATTCCAAACCTTATACCGTAACAAATGTTCTGTTAGAAACACCAACCTTGCATGACATGTTCACCATTTAGTCGACCTACATTTCGCCGCTGCTTTTCCACCATCGTTTAAATGAGGCTTAAACGTCCGTATAACCTCCTCATACGTCGGCCTTTTGTAGTCCACCGCCTGTTTGTTATCATATGTGTCATGTACCCATATCGGTGCAAGTTCATAAAAAATGAAAATAAATACATAACATAAAGAAAAGAAAAATTAAGAAAAGCTTGGTTTTAAAAAGCGTGTCTCGAGGCAATTGGAAAAGCGCCTCAGGACCTTTAGGCGGTGCTTCATGTACATGTGGGTCAAAATTTGTCAAAAAAGTGTTAGGAGGATCTAATTAGGGGTGCTAAACGGGTCATGTTCGCCGGTTCAGCCCGACCTGAACCCAAAAATTTTAGACGAACATGACCCGAATATTCGTGGGTTGACCCGAACACAAGCCGCTCAACCAAATTTTTTTATTAGTTTTTTCTACAAATTAGTATATTATATTAAAATTTACCGAAAAAAACACACATAGTATATATTACAATTACATTTAAATTATAAAATCTAAGGTCAATTTCTCTTTTTAAGTTATATTTATAGCATAAAATACACACCCAATTTAATTTATGACACCGAACATAATATATAAATGGTTAAACGGGTCAACCCGCCAATCTGACTGGGTTGACCCAAACACGACCCGTGTAGCTAAACGGGTTCACGGGTTCAACCTGAAAATGACCCGTACCTGTTTAGACTAAATCCGAACCCACAAATTTCGTGTTAGGTTCGTGTGGTGTTTTCGGGTTGTGTCAGAAATTGACACCCCTAAGTCTAATATTGTAAAAAATGACCAAAAGGATGAGGAGATTAAAAGGGTAATATGAAAATAGACGATAGAGATGGAGATTTTGGTTGTGCATAGAGCAACGCCTCGTATACGTGAAGCTCTCGCCTCGGCTTTCGGGACCTGAATGTGTCCCATGCTTTTATGAAATGAAGAAGAGAAGGTTAACCTGTTCGATGACTTCTTCGGGGCTTGCCCATTTCCACTCTGAGAATTCCGGGTCAACTTCACCACTTGCCAAGTTGATTTCACTTTCGTCTTTTGTCAGTCTCATGAGGAACCTAGTAATCATTGATTAAAAAATGTTTAAACTTGGTAACTAAGGTTATTAATTCACTTCATTAGTAAAATTTAAACTATAGGTTCATGGGTCCTGAAGATATCCATGATGTTTTATACTCCTTACCATTTTTGTGCTTGTCCGTGCCATTCGCCCCCTCCCCATAAACGATTCACTTTTGCTTTAACAGCCGGTGGGAAGTCATAAGTCAGCCATTTTGGGACCTATGTATGCAAAAACCACACGAAAAAAATTAAAACTTATAATAGTCAAATGTGTTATTTTTCGAAATCTAATGGTGCAGTGAAGTTTCAGAAGGGATAGTGCCGAGATTTAGAGAGAAAAAGAGATATCGAGTCCAATTTGGCCTTCTTAATACCATAAAGGTTTGTCCATTTGTTTTTGTGTCACATAGTGAGAATACAAGAGCCCATTAGGCAGTGGCGGACCCAGGAATTTTTCCATGGGGGTGCGGAACATTTTTAAAAATTTTAGGCCCCAAGGTATATAAGTAAAAAATCGGTTAGTATCGGGTCAGGTCGGGTCGGGTCGTGTCATGTAAAACAAAAGAACATCGAACTAAATTTATATAATCATCAAAAATATGTCAAACCTTGTTACAAACATAATTAAAACGACACACTGCGGATTTTCATTTTTTGAAATCTATCCAAAACATGGCTCCATAACATATTACATAATATATCAACTATTCAAGTCCTAGAAATAATAATGTAAATAACCCTAAAAATCATCTAAACAACATATACACCATAAAAAGAAAAAGCCAAACATTCTTCACTAACAAATATAACCCACCAGATCTACCATGTGGTGTATGCGGCTATAAAAAAAGGCAAAATATCATCACTAACAAAATATAACCCACCACATAACATAATGAAAAAAACAAAACGAAGCACATGCCTACTGTCATGGTTAGTATGCGGCTAATATCAACCAAAAAATCAACCAAAATTCATAAAAAATAACAAAGAAATTTACCCGTGTTCGATCGGCGGTGGTATGGTGGCTGATTACGGTGGTATAAAGAGAGCGGGAGAGAATATGTAAGGGTTTTGGGCTTGTTTATTTTATTTTAGTTTGAAATATTGTTGATTTGTTGGGTTTGTTTATTGGGCTAAGACTTAGTAGTGGGCTAGTTAAAGATATTGGGTATTTGGGTTTAGTTATTTAGGTATTAAAAGTTATATAATTTAGGTAGTATTTAAAATAAAAATAAGAGTTTACTAAAAAAAATTAAAATATAAATTGATAACAATTTTTACCTAAGGGGTGCATACGAAAAATTTCAAGAGGTGCGGACGGAAATTCCAAGGGGTGCGGACGAAAAATTCCAAGGGGTGCGGACGAGATTTTCGACGGAACTTAGCACTAAATTTTTTTTTTCCCGGGGGTGCGCCCGCCCACCCTGGCTTTGTCTTAGGTCCGCCCATGCCATTAGGGGACCCGGGTGGGCTCAAATATCCCCGTGATATTTGAGTTCCACGCATGATAACATCAAACAAACCACCGCCAGCCATCATTTTCCACGCGTGAATCAATATTTCCATGATAAACTTAACGCGTGATAAATGGAAGGATGTGAGAGGGTGTGAGGGTTTATTGTTGGGTGTTGTGAGTGATGGGCATTTTCACTAAAAAAGGTTGTGAGTGATGGAATAATGGTTGATGACACGGCGGAACTTGATTGGATGTTGTTAGTGATGAGTGATCACCACCCCCTCCCCCCTTATGCTAACATATGGGCCAAGAACTATACAGTTTTATGTACCATTAAATTTTTAGTTTGTCACGTGAAACCATGTATTGTTCAAGAAAAGAATCACTTGATCAAACTTTGGGCAGAGCAACACAAATTAGAAATGTGCTGATAATTTAGTAAGATCATGATGCATGTGACAAATACTAGATTTGAGTAGGGACTAGGGATAGCAATTTCTACATTAATACGATAACACGGCATGAAGTTAACAGGTTTCGTGTCTATAACAGGTCGACACGTTAAGACCTGTTAATGACACGTTTATAATTTTAAATAAAAAAATGTGGGGCTCCTAATATTAAATAAAAGAATACCGGGAAGTAAAGTTTCTATATTTAATAACATGTCGTCCGTGTCTTAACAGGTCGTATTCGTGTCTTAATAGGTTGTATGCTACGCTGGTTTTTTTTTTTTTTTGTGTCTTAACATGTCATTTCGTGTGACCTGTACATTATCAGGTTCGGGTTCGTGTTTAAAAAATCTGACACAATAAGATTTTGTTTCAGGTTCGTGTCTTAACAGGTCAGGTTGACAGTTGTCAGTTGACACAATATGCCAGCCCTAGATTTGAGAACAAAACTTACAGAATTATGCATATGTATTATGCTGAAATTGATGAGAGAAACATGAGGCATGCTAATGCAATATAATCTGAAACTAACCTCTGCGATTATTTCAGCCGAAACCACTCCAGTTTCTTCTCGAAGCTCCCTAATTGCCGCAGACAGTGGCTCTTCTTCCTCTTCAATACCGCCCTAATAGCAAAACTTGGAAATTAATATACATACATGTTATCTAAAAATGCTAGTACATATATTCACATGGATGCGACTAATGTAATATGAAAATCAAAATGGAAAAAAAAAACAATTTTAGAGTGTGTTATTTTCTTTATTTACCTGTGGCATTTGCCATGCTCCTGGTACATTTAATCTGGAAGCTACAAACACCTGCATGCAATTATTTACATAAATTCAGAAACTTTACATAAATACTAATATTATTTTACAAGTGATCTTCTTTTTTTTTTATAACTATAAAATTACACAAACAGCACTACAGCAGTAAACATAACTTTGATCATATTGAGCAATATTCCAAAGTTGTTACATCTACAGATCATGAAGTCAAAAATAATTTGTTAAGGAATCAAACAGGTTTTATCTGGCCAGTATCTAACTGAAGTTGAATTATTAAAAATCCCAGATAAAATATTTAATTAAATATTGAATCCATGGAGACATACATAATATCCATTTATATAACAGTTTTATGATTTATCCAGATCCAATACAAAACCTTAATGGCCTTCCACATGCTCATAACAATATAATTAGTTAATTACAGAGAAGTTAAATAAACAAATAGCTTAATTGATAAGACTAGTAAACTAATTTTAAATCCAACTTCAATGAGAAGACTAGTAAACCAATTATAAATCCAGCTTTAATGAGAAGACTCATCACCTGTTTTATAAAATCATCAACGCATCAAACACCTAACAAACGTATTAAATACACTATTTCCTCTCAATTTCCAGGAATCAACAACTAATAACACAAATTATACAGCAAATTATAAAACAAAATCATGCTGGATGAGCGATTTCTCTTAGCGAGAAATTGCATTCCGAATACCAGTACCGTACCAATACCGACACAACATATATGATATTGTATTCGGTTTTGAATTTAGCTCAAAATTTCAGTATCGGTACCATTACAGGTTCACGTACCGGTATTGACCGAATATATATGGTACAGTTTTCAGTTTATTTTAGATATATTTTGATCTCGGTACTACGCAATATTGTACCAATACTGACATAACATATATGATATGGTATTCAGTTTTAAATTTAGCTCAAAATTTCAGTATCTGAACCATCGGTACGGTACCGATTCACGTACCAGTATTGACCGAATATACACGGTAGCACTGCATTCGGTTTATTTTAGATATATTTTGATATCGGTACTATACCAATACCTTACCAGTACCGACCGAACATATATAATATGGTATTCAGTTTTGAATTTAGCTCAAAAATTTCAGTATCAGTATCATCGGTACGGTACCAGTTCACTTGCCGGTATTGACCGAATATATACAGTCCTGTATTCGGTTTATTTTAGTATATTTTGATATTGGTACTATGCGGTACTGTACGAGTACCGACAGAACATATACGATATGGTATTCGGTTTTGAATATAGCTCAAAATTTTTGGTACTGCATTCGGTTTATTTTAGATATATTTTGATATTGGTACTATGTGGTTCTATACGAGTACCGACAGAACATATACGATATTGTATTCAGTTTTGAATATAGCTCAAAATTTCAGTATCGGTACCATTGGTACGGTACTAGCTCCAGTATTGACCAAATATATGGTACTGTATTCAGTTTAGTTTATTTTGGACATATTTCGTTATCGGTAGGTACTATGCAATACCGTACCAACACGTGTTACCGACAGAACATATATGATATGGTATTCGGTTTTGAATTTAACTCAAAGAGTTAATTGTTGTTTTCCTATTTCAGTCCATTAGTTTAAAAATTGCGATTTCAGTCCATGAGGTTTCACTTTCGTAACCATTTCAATCCATTTATTCTATTAGTACAGGACTGAAATGGTTACGAGGTGGACTGAAATGGTTAAGAAAGTGAAACCACAGAGACTGAAAACACAATTTTTAAACCAATGGACTGAAATAGTGATTTTTGACAAACCACAAGGACGAAAACAGTAATTAACTCTAACTTAAAAACTTCAGTATCGGTACAGTACCGGTTCACGTACAGTATTGACCGAACATATACGGTAGTGTATTCGTACTTTAGATATTTTGATATCGGTACTATTCGGTATGTACCGGTTCCAAAATCAATAAAAAACTTTTCTCAAATTTCAAAACTGAAAAATCACACAAATTTTGCTATAAACCGTACAAACAGAATACAGTTACAGTAACAACAACAGATCGTAAACTTAAAACATAACAGAATCAAATTTCAATTTCAATTGAGAAAAATAAAATAACTGATCGTGAATCACAAATCAAGCATCTACAACAACAAATCAACAACAACAAGAAGAGTGCAGTAGTAACAGCATAAACAGAGTAGATTACTAATTGATTAACAAATTTATATGCGAATAAAAAGATAAAAATATTTACCAGATTATCGGAATTGATGAGACAAACGCCGACGTTAGGGCGGTAACCGGAAGGAAGATCGTCCATAGAGAGAGAGAGAGAGTTGAAGTTTTAGAGAGAGAAAGTAGAGAGAGAAAGTGTGTTAGAAAGTCAATGAAATGTCAGTGAATAAGGAGGGCGTGTGGTTGTAAATATATAAACTTGAAAAAGAGGAACAAAGAGAGATTTAGGCGTAGGTGACGCTTATCGTGCGCACCCGTTGAAATTGAATAAACTTTTGATAAAGAGGGAGAGAATCTGATACTTGCTGCCCCACTTTATCTTATCATGAACCGCCGTCTAACCCACTTCAGCTCGCAATAGTTTAAACACGATTAAGGTGCAAAGCAAAAGAGAATGAATATTTGTTTTGATTATAGAAAGAATTCCACTATTCTCACACCTTTAGGCTATGGGATGTGGGATAAAGCCCTATCAACATTCGAAAACACCCTGTATACGAGAAATCGGACCCGACTAACCCTAATTTCATTAAAAATAAAATAAACTAAGGTTTTTAGGGCGCTCGCGAGCCGCGACCAGCTTGGCTGTGTGCCTCGTGGGGCGCGAGACCCCTTTGCTTGCTGGATACCCATGACGCCATGTGTCCCTATGTGCGGCGAGTCTACGTTGCAATTCAGCAACCCTAGCCATAGCTAGGGATGATCTCGCGGGTCGCGAAAGAAAAGGGAAGGGGGAGTCGCGGGGCGCGAGCCAATGCTGATTTCACCTATAAAAGGAGCTTCAGTTCAACCTTCAATCCTCGTTCATTTCTTCTCTCTCTGTCTATATTATAGCTAAAGGTAGCTCGGTATTATACCCTTAAGACACGAAGCTCTGTCTCGTTGTACGTATTTTAACCCCGATCACTAATTCGTTACCCTACCCGATTGATTTAGGGCCCCGTAACGCATGTCAAGGCTCTGCCTGACTAAGTTCGTTGAGGTTCTGTCTCGTGTTGTATGGCTAATGTGATTTGGGTTATCTTACTAACACGTATGCATTGTATATTTTTAATAGAAAATAATC
This sequence comes from Helianthus tuberosus, assembly GCA_030545235.1. Taxonomy (NCBI): domain Eukaryota; kingdom Viridiplantae; phylum Streptophyta; class Magnoliopsida; order Asterales; family Asteraceae; genus Helianthus; species Helianthus tuberosus. Next base: position 4,699,994 of record JARYGA010060516.1, read on the forward strand.
AGGAAAAGCAACAGTAAGCTATAGAAATATCTAAGTCTACAAAGTGAGTCATTCTATTTTTCTACCAAATTGTTTTACAAAACCTCAAATATTTTCAATTATACTTAACAGTGATTGAGTCTTTGTATTCTACAATTGCTGCCGGTATGTGGGGTTTTGTATACACTACTAGTCAAGCGTTACTATTGGACAACGGGTTAGCCAATAGTAATATGACCACAGTCATAGAACTGCCAACATGACAAATACTGAATGAGTAATTTGGTAGATATAAACATGGTAATCGCTCTTAATACTGTAAAGTTATAAAAGCTTATTTTGATTAAACTAGGATGCACTCGCCAGTATTTATTGCTGATAAAATCCTTTTAAAACGCTTTTCAGGTAACTTATCGTGCGCACCCGTTGAAATTGATAAAGAGGGAGAGAATCTGATACTTGCTGCCCCACTATATCTTATCATGAACCGCCGTCTAACCCACTTCAACTCGTAATAGTTTAAACACGATTAAGGTGCAAATCAAAAGAGAATGAATATTTGTTTTTTATTAGGCCGGAGGGTGTGGGGGCGCCACCCTCGCCACATCATCGTCTATAGCGCCCCAATGCGCTATACATCCACACCATGCAATTCAAGAGGGGGCGCTATTGATGGGGCTCTATCATGGTAACGAGAAGGAAGAAGGGTTCAGGTGGGGCCCACATCTATTTCAACCAATACCATTTTTTATTTATTTTTTAATAGGAAGCTTCATCCACACAATGCAAATTAAAGGGGGCTCCAACCACACCCTCCAGCCTTATAGAAAGAATTCCACTATTCTCACACCTTTAGGCTATAGGGTGTGGGACAGGACACATCAACCCTTGAAAACACCCTAAAACACTCCGTACACGAGAAACCAGACCCGACTAACCCTAATTTCATTAAAAATAAAATAAAATAAGGTTTTGAAGGCGCTCGCGGGCCGCGACCAGCTTGGTTGTGTGCCTTGCGGGGCGCGAGACCCGTTTGCTTGTTGGATACCCATGACGCCATGTGTCCCTATGTGTAGCGAGTCTACGTTGCAATTCAGCAACCCTAGCCGTAGCTAGGGATGCTCTCGCGGGCCGCGAAAGAAAAGGGGAGGGGGAGTCGCGGGGCGCGAGCCAATGCCGATTTCACCTATAAAAGGAGCTTTAGTTCAACCTTCAATCCTCGTTCATTTCTTCTTTCTCTCTGTCTATATTATAGCCAAAATTAGCTCGGTATTATACCCTTAAAACACGAAGCTCTGTCTCGTTGTAAGTATTTTAACCCCGATCACTAATTCGTTAACCTACCCTATTGATTTAAGGCCCCGTAAGGCATGTCAAGGCTCTGCCTGACTAAGTTCGTTGAGGTTCTGTCTCGTGTTGTATGGCTAATGTGATTTTCTTACTAACATGTATGCATTGTATATTTTTAATAGAAAATAATAAGAAAAAGCAACAGAAGGCTATAGAAATACCTAAGTCTACAAAGTGAGTCATTCTCTTTTTCTACCAAATTGTTTAACAAAACCTCAAATATTTTCAATTATACTTAACAGTGATTGAGTCTTTGTATTCTACAATTGCTGCCAGTATGTGGGGTTTTGTATACACTACTAGTCAAGCGTTACTATTGGACAACGGGTTAGCCAATAGTAATATGATCACAGTCATGGAACTGCCAAGATGACAAATACTGAACGAGTAATTGGGTAGATATAAACATTGTAATCGCTCTCAATACTTTAAAGTTATAAACGCTTATTTTGATTAAGCTGGGATGCACTCGCCAGTATTTGTTGCTGATAAAAAAAAATTTAAAACGCGTTTCATGTAACTTAATGTGAAAGCTATTAGAAGCCAGCTATGGAACACTAAGACTTTAAGAAAATGGCTATAAAAGTTACCTAAATAAAAGGAGATTATGTTTTCAATAATTAGGGTTTATCCCTATAAATGTATTGTGAATGAAACATGGGTTTTATCCCATTTATTTATTATAAAAGTTTGGTGTTTTGAAAGTTTGATATTTATTTCCTAACTACGATCCTGATGTCTCATTTCCGCTCCAAAATTAATAAACACCGATACCACTTGACTTGTTCGCGGCTCCCGCTCCCGGAGTAGGGGTCGGGGGTTGCGACACCTAAAATCTTATTTTCACATTTTCTATACGGGTCGTATAAAATTATATACAAGTCGTACGTTATACGACCCGTTTACATGAAGACAAAAAAACATTTTCTGACATATTTTTTTTGCAATATTCTCCTATACGGTCCGTATAACATTATATACAAGCCGTATAACGTTATACGGCTCATATACGAGCCGTATAGCTGTAGGGTGTGAAAATATGATTTTAGGGTGAAAAGGGTGATCACCTTCTGAGAAGAGGTAAACTTTCCACCCATCCAATTATCTATTACCGTGTCAACTCCCCTCTCTAAGTTCTCTCTTGCGCAAAAACATAAGGGGGTGATGACCTCTCTTTGGTAGAGGTAAACTATTTTTTTCTTTTTATTATAAATTAGCATTGATAAATAAAACATAACTTAACAAATAAAACATATTTTTAACAAAATAAAAGTATGATAAATTAAAAAAAACATACATTAAACTAAAAATAAATGAAATTACATTTAACTAAATTAAATTAAACTAAATAAAATTACTACTATTCGTCGGATTCCACCAATAGATGGGGTAAATCTAGTATACCGATATAACAACCCTCCAAATTATTTTTCTGACACCCTAATATATTTTAAAATACCCTATATGTCTTAAAATACACCCCGTATGTGAAAACCGAGCCCTAAATATGAAATATCCTTAAAAATAAAATAAAAACAAGAAAAATGAGGCTGTTGCGGGGCGCGTAGCCATTGGCTACTACCTACGCGGGCCGCGAGCGGGCAACAAACGAGGCCTCACCTGGTGGTGACACGTGTCAGCAACGTGTTGAACCTACTCGTGACCCGGATCAGTTACAGCCTAGACCCCCTACTACGCGGGCCGCGTAGCCCGAGGTCTAAACTTACGCTGGCCGCGAGAAACCCGATTTCCAGCCCTATATAAGAAGGCATCGGGCCTTCAACAAAACTCGCTAATTTTTTCTTTCTAAACGAATTCTAAAGTAGTAGGCATAATATACGGGTATTATATCCCCCTAATTAGCGAGGTTCTGCTCCGTTGTAAGTATTATAACCCCAGTTACGTATTAGATACGCTGCCCGATTGATCCAAGATTCCGTAACGACTGTCGTGGTTCTGCCCGACGTAGTTGTTGGAATACCGCCTCGGGGAGGGTATCGTTAATATAAATAAAGGGTTATTATACTAACATATGTACATTTGTGTAAATTATAGATTAATCACAGGAAAACCTTAGAAGAAGTCTAAGACAGCAATGTGAGTAGTCCTTCTTTTTTATAAACCTTTTTGTGAGTTTATCATCTTTTTGTAAACCTTTTTATCAACTGTTTTACAAAACCTTAAATGTTTTACAATGCGATTAAGCAGTGATTGAGTCTTTGTAGTTCTTCAATTACTGCCGGTATTATGGGGTTTTGTATACATTACTTGATAATCTTCACAATTGGACAACGGGTTAGCCAATGTGTGATATGACCATAGCCATAGATACGGTCGAGTGGCAAGTACTGAATGAGTAATTGTGTAGAAATAAACATTGTGATCGCTCTCAATACTGTTTTAAACTCAATAAAATAGGGTTTAACCCTATAAAAATGTTGTAATAAGAAACTTGGGTTTTACCCATGTAATTATTAATATCAAATAAGGTGGTTTTACTCTGATAAAATATTTCCTAACTACGGTCCTGATGAAATTTTCGCTGCCAAATTAATAACTGATACCACCACAAACGAATGTTCGCGGCCGCCCGTTCCCGGGACAGATAAGGGATCGGGGGTTGCGACAGAAGGTGGTAGCAGAGCCTAGTGTAACACCCCGAAAACGGGTTTGGTAATCAAACTCCGTTAATACTAAAAGACGGGTAAAGTACCGTTAGTAGTAAAAATAACCCGGTAAATATTTGGATTTAAATAAGAAATTCTAATATTAAATACAAGCGAATCAAAGTTTTAAGGATTTGAGTTTATAAGAGCCTGAGTTAACGGGACTTAAAATAAAACGGGTTATAACTCCCGGGACCCACTAAGTAACTAGGAATATCAACCTAGTTAGTTAAGTGTTTTAAAATAATAAGAAAACTTGGTTAAAACACCCTTTATAAAACTTGAATAAGTGGAGGGACCAAAGTTGACAAAGAACTTAAATGGTTTTTAATTTATTAAAAATAAAACACCACAACACACACTATAGTGTGTGTTCTGGTCGAGATTTCCACAGGAGAAAAAGGGTTCTCTACATTGAACCCTAGCATACACAAAATCAATCAAATTGAAGGCCAAATCGGGCTTGAATCAAAGGCACAAATACATACAAATGATCACCAAGTCGAGGGGATCAAAAGGTATGTAAAATTTTGTTGTTACATGAAGTTGTAAAAATTGGATGAACATCACTATATGAGATTTTTGGTATGAATCGTAGAAATTAGGACTGAATTAGTGATGTATACATGTTTAGTAACAAAACCCTAAGTGAAAATCATGCATAACATGATATGAATTGAATGATTAAATGAATTCCCACACTAGGCTAAGTGGGTATTAGCCATAAGATGGATTTGATGATATGATTATGATTAGAATCATCATGCATGTTAGTAATCAGGAAATACTTGAACAAATTGTGTGTTTGAGTATATAAATCATACTTAATATGAAATAGGTTTAGTATGATATGATGAGATGATGAAATATTCTTGATTAGAAAGATGTTGATAGCATCATGTGTTAAAGTGATTTAATCGGTAACATAAGAATGATGATACCGGATAATTGGCCAAGTAATTAAACGAATAGTCGAGCTACTTCGTGTAAATTATTTATGTTAATAGGCCGTTTGACTTTTTAAAGTCAAAATGACCAATGATATGATCAAATGATAATTTTGACATAAAGAGCGTAGGATGGAATAGTCATAAATGATTATGACTAACCTAACCATCTTACAATTACAATGATAGTTTGACGCTTGGCAAGCTAGGTGAAAGCTTGGGGAAGGATGCGGGTCAAACGAATCAAGAATGAAGGAAAAGCGTAATTCGGATGCAATGTAAGTATATCTTACACTAACCATATATTTTAGAATATTCTTTTGTCGTATTAATTACGAAAAAGACAAATACCTAATTGAGATATGGTGTTCCGGCGTGTAGACGTACGGAACAAGATAATCAAATATGATAAGAAACCATAGTGATGGCTAAAAATGAGTTAAATCGGTAATTCGATCATATTATGACAAATGAAACATGTACTTTTAATGGTTACCATATAAGGTAAATCATAATAACCAATAAGGGCAAAATGGTAATTTGGTCACACGTTGACCATAACCGTTAGTTTTGAAAGACAATTATTACGTAGGCCATAATAGGCCAAAAAGTGTTAAGAAATGAATTTATAAGTAAAATGACCGCACGGTGTAAACCGGAGCGAGTCATATATACGAGGTGGTAATAAATGTCATCTCGCTAATATAATCGGTCATTTAGACCAAACGGGTCAAAAGGTGAAATTATCACCCTTTGACAATATCGACTAATGGGTTGTCGAGTTGTATGAATTTAGGAAATAAATAGCACATGGATGTTTACATCGCTATCACTTAGCAGCCACTAAGGCAAGGTATTGAAACGGGTCAATATATCGATCCGAGCCAGGTATGTATAATGATACAACTCATCATGTAGAATTTGGAGTTCTATAAGAGTTAGACAAGGTTAAAATAAAATATTTGGTTATCTTTTAGGTAAACCGAATAAATTGAGTTATGATTATGATGTTTTAGAAACATATTGGTTTCTAAATAAGATTATAGTTAAAAGGTCGGATTTTGGGTCAAACAAGTATTTAAAAGTCCTTCGTCGTAAAAGAAGGGTGAAAATTGACCAAAAAGCCCTTATAAGCTAAATTGAACAAACGACCTATAAAGATTGTTTGAAAACGAGCTTTATGAGTAAATAAATACTTAGAATAAGTATAGAATGTGAAAGATGTAAATACTTGGGTCAAATGACTATATAGGAGTCTTTGCCGTAAAACAATGATCCGAGGGGTAAAACTCGGAACATATGGATTTCCACATCTAATCCACCACACATATAGTTGTGGTGGAAGATTACTTGATAAGAAATGTAGGTATATGATGCTAGAAATGAAGGAAAGCGGTTTTAAGCTTTAAAGTGCTTAAATACCCTTAATGGATCAAAATAAGCACTTGATCGTAAACGGGTTTTAATTAAGTAAGAAACCCATGATTTATGATTAATATGATAGGAGATATTGAAATTATGAATCTCATGAGTTTATAGATCAAATAAACATGTTTGTTTGATAAAAACACGAACGGGTCAAAATTTGGTAAAAAGGGTAATAAGTCGAAGACTTAAAAGTCTGAAATTTTATTAATCCGGATGTTGGATTTTAACTCCATAAGATGGAGAATTAAATTACGGACGCGTAGGAAAAAGAATCGGGTAAAACGGATTAAAAACGAGAGAGTTATGCTCGTTTCCGTGAAATCGGGTTATTCTGGGAATATGCAGCAACCAGCTTCAACATTCTGTCGAAACAAGACCGTGGCGTCGCGCCACGGACAGACCCTTTTGCCGTCGCGCATGGCGACGGCCTAAATGCTGAAAATTTTGATTTTTTTAATTATTTCGATTATTTGACCCAATTTCCTTGTTGTACTTGTTATTTAACTATCAAAACTGACTTCTAAGTTGGTTTTGATCATAGGTGAATGTCGAGAGTCCCGGATGAAGATCAAGCGTCGAGCAAGAACCGAACACACGTTAAATGAAGCTTCCGTGTCAAATCTTGAATTGTGTTATTATAAGTGAATTATGTAAAGACTTTTAAATTTGTTTTTGAAACGTTGTAATTATTTAGGAATGTTAGTATAACAAGTTTTTGTAAAGTCACATTTTAGCATATAAAATGTGTATCTTATTATTAAAATCCTGATAAATGGAGACGGGCGTTACACCTAGCCACTGGTCTAAGCCAAAGAAGTGTTCTGCTGACACTTAAATTTTAAATTCTGTGTTAGGAAATAATTTATGTAATTATGTGTTTTATGTTATTTGACTATTTGTTAGTCTACAGTATGGGTAAGCAAAGAATTTCGGACATCTATCGTCAATTAGATAGTTCACCAAAAGATAAGGGAACCTCATTTCAACCAAATCCCTCAGGATACTCAGCAGATACTGAGGAAGGAATATTTATTCGTAAGGCACAGTCTGAGAAACCATTTACCACTAAGAAGAGAAGTTGGATTATTAGGAAAAGTCGAAAGAAAATAAAGAAGTCACAACCAAAGAGAGTGATAATCAATAAGGAAATAAAAGCACAAATTCAGGAAACATGCAATAACCAAGATGAACTAGATAAACAATGGGTAAACCTCAATATGTTAGCCACTACAGCAGTAAATGCTAGCTTATATTAAATAATTGAACCGACAAACCAAGACCAACCAATAGAATTATATCTCAACCAGGAAAACCTATAACCTTATAAACGACCTATCTCTGAACACCCTGACCCAGTACCAGCACCCATGCCACCTATGAGCCAGAAACTTTAAAGGAACTTCGCCCATTAGATAACAACTTAGTAGAGACAGGAGATAGAATAAACCTTACATAAAAGCATGTTGAGCATAATACTCCTATAACCTAGATAGACTAAAATAAGTTACGGATGCATAATCACTAGTATATTTTGAATTCCAGTTGTAGTTTGTAATAAATACATATATATATATATATAAGTCGCAATGTTCGCCGTTTTTAATCAATCTGTTTGTATAATTGTACTTAAATAATTGTACTAGATATTAGTCTGTGATAATTAATACTTGATAAATGTTCAGAGAAACAACGAAGTGAACCTGGAAAACCATAATAATAATAATAATAGAAACCTAAAACCTAATACCTAGTAGTACAAGAAATTCTCAATGCCTTAGTATAAGCTTTAAAATAAGCTAATTAATTGAATAGATAATTTGTGATAAATATTGGTATGACATGAGGATGATAACTAGAAAAGTGCAAATATGATAAATAAGCAATAACACTTGGCCACTGTTATTTCTTGTTTATTAGTATTACTCGATTCTAGAATATGATCTATCATGAGAATACTAATTTCCATGTTTCTTGATACAAGCTATAATGAATGATGAAAATTTGTGATTCTAAGTATAGGAAATACAATGATAATTACCTCTTCGGCAAGGCTAGGTATGATGTGGTAAACACTCCAGTTTGTCCGGGTAAGATGAGGATACCTCTCCGGTGAAACCGGGTGAGATGGGGTATAGATTAATAAAATCACTCCAACGATGTCTGTCCTATTTTTGGGAACGTAAACCTGTTATACATATTGACCTTATGAATAAGGTGTACATGAAATATATGATTATATAAATATGTATATCTATAAGGAAATTCGAAAGCCTTAATAACTGACCCTTAAGGGTAAATCATGAACAGGTATGTCAAAAGATAAATTTAGATTTATCAGCATGTGTATATCTATAAATTATGCTGACAAACATTACTTCGTTTAATCACCACTCTCGTAATTCGTACGACAAAATGAACGGCAGTAACTCTTTAAAGTTGGGATGCCACCAAAAGTATAAGAATTCCTCTTGCATTACTATAAGAAACCTGTAATTTAAACTTAGCTAAAATGACTAAAGCACCGAAGAAAATGCTAAAGCATTTGTTCTGACAACAAGATGATTCCAGACGTGATAGCCGGTACGTTTTAAGTTAATAATGTTTTTGCTAAAGTATTATTCAACTCTGTTGCAAACCAAAGTTTTATTAATACTTCATTTGGAAAACTTCTCAATCAACTATTAACTAAACTCCCACAAAGAATGTCTAGTAGAGACAGTAAATGGATAAACCGTTAGGATTTCTGAAATCTTGCAGGGAGCAAGAATAGAAATTTCAAACCATAAGTTTATTGCAAACCTTTACCTAATGAATCTGGCAGGATTTGATATTGTATTAGGAATGGACTAGTTAATAGCCAATAAAACTAGTATTTTATGTGATCAAAAGTCAATTCAAGTAAATTCACCAAGGGGTGAAAATATCACAATTAAAGGAAATAAAACCTTTAGATCCACAAAATTCATCTTTGTGATGAAAACTGCAAGTTATATAAGAAAAGGATCACTAGTGTATTTGATTTCTATAATCACTAACACTAAAGGAAAAGAACTGAAAGATATTTCAGTAGTATCTCAGTTTGCAGATGTATTTCCTGAAGAATTATCAGGATTACCGCCAGATAGGGAAGTTGAATTCAGAATTCATCTGCTACCAGGGACAGCACCGATTGCCAAAGCACCTTACCATTTGGCACCCGCAGGAATGCAAGAACTGAAGAAACAATTAGATGAATTGTTGGAAAAAGGATTCATACAGCCAAGTTCATCGCCATGGGGAGCGCCAATCTTATTCATTAAAAAGAAGGACGGATCAATGCGTATGTGCATTGATTACCGTGAATTGAACAAAGTCACGATTAAGAATCGGTATCCATTACCAAGAATCGATGATCTGTTCGATCAATTGCAAGGAGCTCGATTTTTCTCTAAAATCGATTTAAGGTCAGGATATCATCAATTAAAGGTACAGGAAGAGGACATTCCTAAAACTGCCTTCAGAACAAGGTATGGTCATTATGAATTTACTGTCATGCCATTTGGTTTAACCAATGCCCCAGCTGCATTTATGGACATGATGAACCGAATATGTAAGCCATATTTGGATAAATTCATAATTGTCTTTATAAATGATATTCTCATTTACTCTAAGAGTAAAGAAGAACATGCAAAGCATTTGCACGCACTTCTAAGTTTATTAAGAAAAGAAAAACTTTATGCTAAGTTTTCGAAGTGCGAGTTTTGGTTAAAACAAGTTCAGTTTCTTCGACATCTAGTTAATCATGAAGGAATTCATGTAGATCCCACCAAAATCGAAGCAATTACCAAGTGGAAAACCCCTGAGTCACCAACTGAGGTTAGAAGTTTCTTAGGACTAGCCGGTTATTACAGAAGATTTATTCAAGATTTCTCTAGAATAGTCATTCCCTTAACTAAGCTAACCTGTAAATTCGTTAAGTTTGAATGGGGACCAAAACAAGAAGAAGCCTTTAGAACCCTTAAGCAAAGATTAACCCATACATCTATACTAGCGTTACCAGAAGGAACTAAAGATTTTGTAATCTATTGTGCCGCTTCTAAATTAGGTTACGGATGTGTGTTGATGCAACGCCAAAAGGTTATAGCTTATGCATCCAGACAACTTAAGAATCATGAAGAAAATTATTCAACCCATGATTTAGAATTAGGAGCTATAATTTTTGCCCTGAAAATTTGGAGACATTACCTTTATGGTAGTAAGTTTACCATTTTTACAGATCATAAGAGTTTAAGATATGTCTTCGGGCAAAAGGAATTAAATATGAGACAAAGACGCTGGATGGAATTACTTAGTGATTATGATTATGATATCCAGTATCATGCAGGAAAGGCAAATGTAGTTGTTGATGCTTTAAGTCGAAAGTATCATGAAAAGCCAAAAAGGATACGTTCTTTTAAATTAAATCTACAAGTAGATTGAAAATGAGTAGATAAGAAAAGCACAAGAATCAGTAATCAAGGATGATACTGAAAAATTAAATGATTAGTGAATTAGAACAAGGAACATATGGAATTTGGAGATTCCATAAGAAGAGAATATGGATACCTGAATTAGGAAACCTACGCCACCTTATATTAGAAGAAGCCCATAAGTCTAAGTATACGATGCATCCTGGAAGTGATAAGATGTATCAAGACTTAAGAAAGAATTTCTGGTGGATAGGAATGAAAAAGGATATAGCAGCTTATGTTGCAAAGTGTTTAACCTATTCACAAGTCAAAGCTGAACATCAGAAACCTTCAGGTTTATTGCAATAGTTAGAAATGCCAGTTTGGAAATGGGAATTGATAACAATGGATTTTGTTACTAAATTACCCAAAACAAGAAAAGGTAATGATACAATCTGGGTGATTATAGACAGACTAACCAAGTCAGCTCATTTCCTACCAATGAAGGAAATTTTCAGTATGGAACAATTAGCTAAATTATATGTAAATAAAATAGTTTCATTACATGGTATTCCTTTATCAATTGTTTCTGACAGAGATAATCGTTTTACCTCTCATTTTTGGACAAGTTTCCAAAAAGCAATGGGAACCAAGTTGAATCTAAGCACAGCTTATCATCCTCAAACGGATGGACAAAGCGAAAGGACAATTCAGACAATGGAGGACATGCTTAGAGCTTGTGTAATTGATTTCAGAAGTAATTGGGACGATCACTTACCATTAATAGAATTTTCTTATAATAATAGTTATCACACGAGTATCAATGCTGCACCATTTGAAGCACTTTATGGACGAAAGTGCCGAACCCCAGTCTATTGAGCAGAAATTGGAGAAAAGCAACTATCTGGACCTGAGATAGTGCAAGAAACGACTGACAAAATTATTCAAGTCAAGGAACGACTGAAAACAGCACATGATCGACAAAAGAGTTATGCTAATAACAGGCGAAAGCCGTTGGAATTTCAAGTAGGAGATAAAATGTTATTAAAAGTTTCTCCTTGGAAAGGAGTAGTCAGATTCATCAAAAGGGGAAAGCTAAGCCCCAGGTATATTGGACCTTTTGAGATTATTAGAAGAATAGGATCTGTAGCCTATCAGCTACAACTGCCAGAGGAAATGGCAGGAATACATGATGTATTTCATCTCAAGAAATGCTTAGCTGATGAATCACTGATAGTACCTCTTAAAGATATAGAGGTAAATGAACAGTTAAAATTGTAGAAAGACCCCTACAGATTAAGGACAGGAAAGTCAAAAACCTCAAGCACAAGAGATTAGTTCTGGTCAAAGTGAAGTGGGACTCCAAAAGAGGACCAGAATACACATGAGAGCTTGAATCAGAAATGCAAAGGAAATATCCACACTTGTTCCAGTAGACCTCGAGGACGAGTTCTAAAACAAGGTGGGGAGGATATAACAACCCTCCAAATTATTTTTCTGACACACTAATATATTTTAAAATACCCCTATATGTCTTAAAATACACCCCGTATGTGAAAACCGAGCCCTAAATATGAAATATCCTTAAAAATAAAATAAAAACAAGAAAAATGAGGCTGTCGCGGGGCGCGTAGCCTTTGGCTACTACCTACGCGGGCCACGAGAGGGCAACAATCGAGGCCTCACCTGGTGGTGACACGTGTCAGCAACGTGTTGAACCTACTCGTAACCCGGATCAGCTACAGCCTAGACCCCCTACTACGCGGGCCGCGTAGCCCGAGGTCTAAACTTACGCGGGCAGCGAGAAACCTGATTTCCAGCCCTATATAAGAAGGCATCGAGCCTTCAACAAAACTCGCTCATTTCTTTCTTTCTAAACGAATTCTGAAGTAGTAGGCATAATATACGGGTATTATATCCCCCTAATTAGCGAGGTTCTGCTCTGTTGTAAGTATTATAACCCCAGTTATGTATTAGATACGCTGCCCGATTGATCCAGGATTCCGTAACGACTGTCGTGGTTCTGCCCGACGTAGTTGTTGGAATACCGTCTCGGGGAAGGTATCGTTAATATAAATAAAGGGTTATTATACTAACATATGTACATTTGTGTAAATTATAGATTAATCACAGGAAATCCTTAGAAGAAGTCTAAGACAGCAATGTGAGTAATCCTTCTTTTTTATAAACCTTTTTGTGAGTTTATCCTCTTTTTGTAAACCATTTTATCAACTGTTTTACAAAACCTTAAATGTTTTACAATGCGATTAAGCAGTGATTGAGTCTTTGTAGTTCTTCAATTACTGCCGATATTATGGGGTTTTGTATACATTACTTGATAATCTTCACAATTGGACAACGGGTTAGCCAATGTGTGATATGACCATAGCCATAGATACGGTCGAGTGGCAAGTACTGAATGAGTAATTGTGTAGAAATAAACATTGTGATCGCTCTCAATATTGTGTTAATTGATGAAACTTTTGTTGATTAAACTGGGATTCACTCACCAGTATTTCCCACTGACAAATGTTTTAAAACGAGTTTCAGGTAACACAATGTGAAAGCCAATTAGTAAAAAGCCAGCTGGAGAGCACCGAAGGCTTGGAAAAATGTGGCTATAAAAGTTACCTAAAATATGATGTTTTAAACTTAATAAAAGAGGGTTTAACCCTATAAAAATGTTGTAATAAGAAACTTGGGTTTTACCCATGTAATTATTAATATCAAATAAGGTGGTTTTACTCTGATAAAATATTTCCTAACTACGGTCCTGATGAAATTTCCGCTGCCAAATTAATAACTGATACCACCACAAACGAATGTTCGCGGCCGCCCGTTCCCGGGACAGATAAGGGATCGGGGGTTGCGACAACCGAGATGCTCAACGAGATCATGTTTTAGTCTCCAATGTGTATCATCATCTAGAAGTTCGTTTAACACACTGTCATCGAGAGCGGGTTGGACGGGAGGATCTCGAATGAGTACCGGTGCTATCGGGTTTTCGTTGTCTTTTAAAATCATGTTATGTAAAATAATACACGTATACACCACATACCTATTTTTTTTCACAGTCCTAGCATGCATTTGGCCGATTCATTATACCCATTTTGACTTCAAAACACCAAAAGTCCGTTCCACATCTTTTCATCCGCCATTTTAGAGATTAGTTTTGAAGAAATGAGAAAAAGGGTTAGTGAGAATTTGATATGAAATTTATGAGATAAATTGTGATTTGGGTTGGTTTATGTAGTGTAAACATTGTAAAATATTTTAAATTTTTTTTTAAATTATAATGGCTATCTCAAGGGAGTCGTTTCCCTCTCCAATGGTCCAAAAGCACACAATGGTCAAATACATGAAGCGGTTATTAATCACCGAATTCTTTATCACCACACGGTAAAACCAACGTCGACGACGGTATTGCTTAGCGGTAAACACAATTCCCGATCCCTTTCCCGCACCCACCCGTTTCCCCCCTTAGACCACCCGCACTGGGCGTTCTTTTTTCAAAAATAAGCCCCAATCACGCCGCATAGCCGCCCCCCATGGCGTGTTTGGGCGTGTTTGATCGGATTTTTTTGTTTTGGCGTGTTTAAATTCACGCTAGAGGGGCGGAATTTTGACCAATGAGACCGTTGCAACGGTCATAAACAACGGCTATAAATTTATTTTTTTTCTTTTTTCATTTCTCACCTATATATATACATACACACTTCTACATTTTTACAAACAAAAAACCTATACAATACTTCCATTTTACACACAAAAACCTCTACAATCTCAAATATTCAACCATTTCTATAAAAAATAATGGGTTCCCCTAGTTCCTCGTCCATCGCAAATTATTACTATAGAGAGTTTTTAGCGGATGATGGTGAATCCACCGATGAGGAGGTCGAGCAAGAGGCGGTTACGAGTGCTTGTCAACTAGCGGTGCGATATGCGAAGCATTGTAGCCGGCCCGAATGTGAAGTTTAAACAAAAGATTATATTAAATGAGACTGACGTGAGGCAAACGATCGGTTGATGAAAGATTATTTCGATGAAGCACCAACATTTCCGAACCCAGAAGTTTTTAGGCGTCGAATGAGAGTAAGCGTTTGTTTCTACGCATCGTCGACGACTTGGAAAACAACTTTGATTATTTTAAACAAAAAGCGGATGCGAAAGGGACACTTGGATTCACCACTATTCAAAAGTGTACGTCAGCGCTACGAGTCCTTGCTTACGGAAACACGGCCGACATCAACGATGAGTATTTAAAAATGGCCGAGAAAACAACGCGAGACACCTTGGAGCATTTTTGTCGCAGTATATTCCTATACTTTACTATAAACATTACAAGTAGTTTTTTTAATCTTATGATTGTATACGTTTGCTAAAAGTATTATAAATTTGTACAATGCGCGTTATCTGAGAACGCCCACATGGGACGACCTTCAAAAGATTTACGACGTACATTCTACTGAGCATGGTTTGTCGGGTATGATCGGGAGCTTGGATTGCATGCATTGGTGTTGGGATAACTGCCCGACCGCATGGCGAGGTCAACACACACGGGTGACCAAAAGGGACTTACTGTTATTCTTCAGGCGGTTGCCTCACAGGACCTTTGGGTTTGGTCGGCTTACTTTGGCATGGTCGGGTCATGCAATGATATAAATGTTTTTGAACAATTTCCGTTGTTAGAGGACTGGATTTCTGGCAGAGCTCCAAAAGCATCTTTTTACGCAAACGGAAACTACTACACTCATGGATATTATTTGTCCGACGGAATTTATCCTAGGTATTCGATTGTCGTGAAGACGTTTAGTGATCCTATCGATGAAAAAAGAGCACACTTTAAAAAGGTTCAAGAGTCTTCACGAAAAGACATTGAGAGATGATTTTGTCAAACGATATAGAAAACAAAAGAGGCTTGTATTGATTTGTGAGTTGTTCAATTAGGGTTTACACAAGAAAGGTGTTTATATAGGACACCATGTTACACATCTACCCCTATACTATAATTTATTGGCTTCTTTCTAACACTCCCCCTCAAGTTGAGTAGTGGGCTCACCAATACTTAACTTGCTCAAGCAGCTACTAAATGTGTTTCCGTTGACGGCCTTTGTAAGAATATCTGCATGTTGATCTTTTGATGGTACATATGGAAGCTCTATGATTCTTTCCTCCAGTTTCTCTTTGATGAAATGTCTATCTACCTCCACATGCTTTGTTCGATCATGTTAAACTGGGTTTTCTGAGATCTGTATTGCAGTCATATTGTCACACATAACTTTACTGGGAGCCCTTTGGGAAAAACCAAAGTCTTCTAGCAGCTTCCTGATCCAAAGAACTTCACATAATCCTCGAGCTATACCTCTAAATTCTGCTTCTGCACTCGATAGAGCAACCACCTTCTGCTTCTTACTTCTCCAGGTAACAAGGTTTCCACCGACCAAGGAGAAGTATCCTGATGTTGACCTTCGGTTTCCTTTATCTCCTGCCCAGTCTGCATCAGTATAGAGCTGAACATTTAAATGTCCATTTGTTTTAAACAACACTCCATGGCCTGCGGTTCCCTTGAGATACCTTAAAATTCTATGAGCTGCTTCCATGTGGGTAACTTGTGGTTGATGCATGAATCAATTTGCAGGGTGAGTGTGAGAGAGATAAATCAATTTGCCCACAAGTCGTTGATACCTTTCTTTGTCTGCAAGCTCTCCATTAAGTTCCATGTGCAGGTTGTGGTTTACCACCATTGGAGTATCTGCTGGTTTACAATTAATCAACCCGGCGTCTGCTAGAAGATCAAGGACATACTTCTTTTGGAAGATAAAGATTCCCCGTTTAGACCTGAGAACTTCTATCCCGAGGAAATACTTGAGATTCCCAAGGTCTTTCATTTCAAACTTTGAAAACAGATTCCTTTTCAGCCGTGCTATTTCTTCTACATCATCTCAGGTGATAATCATGTCGTCTACATATATGATCAAGCAAGTTACAAGGCCGTTTCTTCTGTTGAGGAACAGAGTATGATCAGTATTACTTTGGTGATACCCATATTCTTTCATGGCCAAATTGAACTTCCCAAACCATGCCCGAGGAGACTGTTTAAGCCCGTATAAAGACTTTTTCAACCGACAAACTTCCCCTTCTTTGAAATTCCCTGAAAACCCCGGAGGTGCTTCCATGTAGACTTCTTCCGTTAGGTCTCCATGGAGAAATGCGTTTGTAACATCAAACTGGTGGAGAGGCCACTCCTTATTGGCTGCCACGGAAAAAAGAACTCTGATGGTGTCCATCTTTGCAACTGGAGAAAAAGTTTCAGAGTTATCGATCCCATACGTCTGGGTGTAACCCTTGGCTACAAGCCGGGCTTTGTATCTTCCAATGGAACCATCTTGTTTATATTTGATTGAATACTGTAAGGACTCTCAAAATTTTCCTAAAAATACCCGTAAGTATAAACCCGGACCCCTGAAACCATACTGTACATGAAAAACTAAGAAAACAAGAAATATGGTCTTCAGGCAGGCCGCGTAAAGGGTAAGCATACCTTACGCGGGCCGCGTCAACCCTTGATTTGACCGGATAAGTATCCGGATCCACGTATCACCCATCTGGCCAACGTATGCATGACCATGCAAGCCTACTCGTAGACTAGGCGGCCACGCGGGCCGCGTAAAGTATGATGGATGGTTTACGCGGGCCGCGACAGGCCCTAATTTTAGCTATAAATAGCTTGTTGCATGCACAGTCCACTGGTGTCGAAACAAACTTTCAAAAACAAATTTCTACTGTCCTAAAGTCGAAATTACTTTCAATATTAGCGAGGCACTGCTCCGATACCGGGTATTAACTTGATCGCTGCTACGATTTAATGTCCGATTGATTAAAACTATCCAATGGATGTTTAAGTGATGCCCACATTAGGGTTATGCTTTGTCATTCGTCATGAATTCGATGGATGTTTAAGTATTGCACTTTGTCATTCGTTGTGAGGGTTTGATCTCGTGAGTTATCGTAAATGCTGTATTAGTTACTAACCTAGTTTTGTGTGCATTGTTATTTAAACTAGGTTAACAAGGCTAATTCATAAACTAGACTCTGCTTGGGTTAAATCTACAATGTGAGTCATTCTCTTTTTACCAAATTATTTTCAAAATCATGTTATTTTCAAAGTTATAATTACAGGGATTAAGTCTTTGTAATCACCAAATTATAGCCGGTATGTGGGGTATTGTGCACATTACTGCTGTTTTTATAACTTTAGGTGGGCGAGCCTAATTAGTGATATACGTCACCATTAGGTGACAGGACCCAATAGTGATATGACCATAGTCACAGAAACGAGTCGAGTGACAAATACCGTGGGTAGTTGGTTGATATCAGGAAACATTGTAATCATTCTTAATACTGTAAATTATAACCAACATGTCATTTTAGTAAATAGAATGATTCACCAGTATTTCCCGCTGACAAAACCTTTTTCAAACATGTTTCAGGTGATCTGTTGTGATCCAGGAAAAGTGCCGAGAAGCACTACAAGCTTAAGGAAGTGGCTCAATATAAAAATAAAGAAACATGTTTTGTAAAATAAAGATTTCTTCGTGAAATCATATGATTGTAAATTAACGGGGTTTTATCCCGAATTGTGAAATAAAATAATCAGTAAATTACAGCTTTAAAAAGATCCTTTGGAAAAATCTTCCGCTGTCAACTCAATTAAATAAATACCACGGGATTTCTGTCCCGCGGCTCCTGGAACGGGTAAAACCGAGCCGGGGGCCGTGACAGTAAAAGGTGGTATCAGAGCCACTGAGTTAAGCTAATTAAGTATTTAGAAATACTTAATTTTCCTGATTACCATTATGTGATTATGTGTTTTATTAACTGACTATTTATTAGTTACAGTATGGGTAAGCAAAAACTTTCAAACATCTATCTTAAATTAGATAGTTTGCCAAAAGAGAAGGGAAGTTCATCTCAATCCTCAAGATACTCAGTAGAGGAGGGAATATTTATCCGTAAAGCCCATTATGAGGAACCACTTTCTCCTAATAAAAGAAGTCTGATTATTAGAAAAAGTCAGGAGAAAATAAAGAAATCTCAATCAAAAGAAATGAGAATTAATCAGGAAATCCAGAAACTAGACAGTAACCCACCATGGGAAGACAAGTTAGATGAAAAATGGGCAGATCTTTATATGCTAGCCACTGTAGCAGTAAATGCAAATCTTTAAAAATACCATGACCCAGTCACTTACAAGCCAGAAACGATACCCAGTAAATAAATAAAGTTACAATAAAACCTAGTATGTTAAATTTTATTTGTCTTTTGTATTAAATTAAAATCACATGGTATGCAATAATATTTAAAGGTTATCTGTGAAAATTTGTTATAAAAAATTTAACTTATTATTTTTTTACATATATGCTAAACATCATGAATGAGTTATCTGGAGCCCTAGAGAATCTCAACCTCTACCCTGTAAACATAGAAGTTTCTAAAGAGTTTACTGGTTACTTTGTTGATGTGGAACAACCTATAGAATTCAACACTCCACCTCTGGAAAAACCTAAGCCTAAGAAGAGGAGAAGATTGGTAGGATGGAGGCGTGTGCGTAGGAGGAAACCCGCCACTAGGAAGATTCCTAAAATAAACAATCCCTTTGAGAAAGGAAAGGGAATTGAAATCGGGGAAAGTTCTAGACAGATGGAATTGGAGATTGAGGAAGATTCTAGGCAGACAAAGATGGAAATTGGAGAAAGCTCTAAGCAAACCCAGGAAATGACATTGCAGGAGGAGCTAGATTTTATATTGGCAAGCTGTGATACTATTAAGCCTGTCAATGAAAATGTTTTTACTCATCCTATTGAAACTCAACTACCAATGAACTTGGAACCAGCAATCCCAGAACCTATAATCCACACCCAACCTCTAGGAATGGACGAGTGGTGGACTAATGATTGGCAGTTCCAAAACCTTCTCAACAATCCTTATACGTTTTTCCCTCAGTTTGACCCAGAACCTATACCAAATCCACCCATGAGTAATGAGAATATGGCTGAACTCCGCCATTTTGGCGAAGAGCTGATGGATGCTGGGAATAGGATCCGAGAGATAGGAGGACAAATCTCATGGAAATATGATGAGAGGGAACATCGCTTTTAAAATGCAAGTTGATGAGCGAGAAGTGGGATGTGAATCTGTGTTTGTATAATAATAATAATAATAGTAATAAAAATCAGTATGTGTAAAATAAACAATAAAACGGTTGTAAGATAAAAGTGTGTACGAAAGCATGTTATAATATACAAACCAATGAAAATTTAGAAATTTACAATTTTGATTATATAATTTTTTACGTAATTATGTGCGATTAATTGTTATATTTTGTTATTTCTTATTTTATACTAATAAATTATATAAATTAATTATCAGATGGCAAACATTGGTAATGAACCAATAAACGAAGTAAATCAATCTGAGCAACATCAGGAGGATCACTTTATGACTAGGCAAGATATAGAAAATATCGTTGCTCAAGGGATAGCCAATGCTATTCCAGCAATAATTGCTGCTGCCCAGAAACCCGCTGAACCTCAACAAATCATTCCTAGCAAACGTATTTCTGAAGATAACTTCAGTAATAGCGTAAATGAAGGCGGTAATCATACTAATTACGATAATGATCTACGGCAGGCTCCGCTCCCTAAGAAAATGAAAGCTGCAACGCCTGGTTGCACTTACAAAGAATTTCTTGCTTGTAAACCATCGGAGTTTGCAGGCAATGAAGGAGCGACTGCGGCACTGCGTTGGTTAGAGAAAACCGAGGCAGTAATTACAATAAGTAAATGTGCCAAGGACGATCAGGTCATGTACGCGTTGAATCTTTTCAAAGAAGGGGCGCTAGAATGGTGGAATACAGTACTTCAAGCCAAGGGAAGAAATGTGGCCTATGCCATGAACTGGGAAGAATTTAAGAGTCTTATAGAAAGAAAATACTGTCCCGAATATGAAAAAGATCAAATGGCGAATAAATTTCTGAACCATCGGATGATGGGTGTAGACTGTCGAGGATATACTTCGACATTCTTCGAATATGCTAGAGTGGTACCAACGCTGGCTTCGCCAGAGCCGGTACTCATTTCTCGCTATATTTGGGGATTAATTAGCGAAATCCGTAATATCGTTAAAGCTGCGAGACCTCGCACTATTGACGATGCGGTAGAATTAGCTAATACCCTAACTGACGAACTGGTACGCACAAGAGATGAAGACAGAAAGAAGGAACTGGCTCAGAAAATTACCCAAGGATTTCGTGTGGGTAATAATAGTAACTCCAAGAAAAGAGGAACAGGGCAATCCTCAACTCCTCAGTTCTGCAGGAATTGCAAAAAGAAACATTATAGAAGATGCAATATAACCTACACCTTTTGCAAAGCTGTAGGACATCGTGAAGAAAACTGCAGAAAGAAAACCATAATCTGCTTTAACTGTGGAGAAGCAGGGCATTTTAAAACAGAATGTCCTAAATTGGCCAAACCAGCAGACAACAAAACCAAGACGGCCGATGGAGCTACTAAGAAGAATGCCAGAGCATTCCAGCTGACCACTCAAGAAGCAGAACTCATTCCAGATGTAATAGCTGGTACGTTCTTAGTTCACAACGTTTACGCAAAAGTATTATTTGACTCTGGTGCAAACCAAAGTTTTATAAATACTTCATTCTGCCAAACTCTTAATTTACCCTTAACCAACATTAGGCAGATTTTTACAGTCGAAACGGCAGATGGGAATTCTGTTAAAATAGATAAGGTTTTGCGGGAAGGAAATATAGAACTTTTAGGTCATAAATTCTCTGCAAACCTGTTACCTATGAAATTAGCCGAATTCGATGTTGTGTTAGGAATGGATTGGTTAGTAGCCAACCATGCTAGAATCCTTTGTGATAAGAACTCTATAGAGATTCAGGCACCCACCGGAGAAGTCATCATGATTACAGGAAATCAACCACGTAAACCCATGAAATTCATATCAGTAATGAAAGTTACTAGTTATGAACGAAAGCAAGGAATAGTATATATGATTTCAGTAATCATTAGTACTAAGGGTAAAGAACTTAAGGAGATTCCTGTAGTCTCAGAATACCCAGATGTATTCCCAGAAGAGTTACCAGGATTACCACCAGATAGGGAAGTAGAATTTAGGATTCATCTAATTCCCGGAACTACACCGATAGCCAAGGCACCTTATCGGTTAGCTCCTACAGAAATGTTAGAACTGAAAAATCAATTAGATGAATTACTAAGTAAAGGTTTCATACAACCTAGTTCATCCCCGTGGGGAGCACCAGTGTTGTTTGTAAAGAAAAAGGACGGTTCGATGAGAATGTGTATTGATTATAGAGAATTGAATAAGGTTACAATTAAGAATCGATACCCATTACCTAGGATTGATGATCTTTTCGATCAACTTCAAGGAGCTAGATACTTCTCTAAGATCGACTTACGCTCCGGATATCATCAATTAAAGGTACAAGAAGAAGACATACCTAAAACTGCTTTCAGAACTAGGTATGGTCATTACGAGTTTACAGTAATGCCATTCGGATTAACAAATGCACCTGCTGCATTCATGGACATGATGAACAGAATCTGTAAACCGTATTTGGATAAATTCGTAATTGTCTTTATAGACGATATACTTATTTATTTCAAAAGTCAAGACGAACATTGTAAGCACTTGCATACACTCTTAACTTTGTTAAGAAAAAAAAGCTTTACGCCAAATTCTCGAAGTGTGAATTTTGGCTACAAGAAGTGCAATTTTTAGGACACATGGTGAATCACGAATGTATTCACGTAGATCCTGCTAAAATAGAAGCGATTACCAAATGGAAGGTTCCGCGATCCGCAATGGAAATTAGAAGTTTTATAGGTTTAGCCGGATATTATAGACGGTTTATTAAGGATTTTTCCAAAATAGTCGTACCATTAACTAAGCTAACCTGTAAAGCAGTTAAGTTTGAATGGGGACCTAAACAAGAAGAAGCCTTTAGGATCTTGAAGCAGAAATTAACAAATGCTCTAATCCTAGCCTTACCAGAAGGGACTGAAGATTTTGAAGTTTACTGTGATGCTTCAAAACTAGGATTAGGATGTGTGTTAATGCAACGCAAGAAGGTAATTGCGTATGCTTCAAGGCAATTGAAAAAGCATGAGGAGAATTATACGACTCATGATTTAGAATTAGGAGCCATAATTTTTGCCCTTAAAATTTGGAGACATTATCTGTATGGAAGTAAGTTTACTGTCTATACAGATCATAAAAGTTTAAGGTACATATTTGGGCAAAAAGAGTTGAACATGAGACAAAGGAGATGGATGGAAATCCTAAGTGACAACGACTGTGATATTCAGTATCACGAAGGAAAGGCTAATGTAGTTGCAGATGCCTTAAGTCGTAAGTATCATGAGAAACAAAGACGGGTTCATGCTCTCAGATTAAATCTACAATTAGATTTAATGGAGCAACTGAAGAATGTTCAAGAGACAGCAATAGAGGATGCTGCTGAAGGAATGAAAGGACGAATAAAAGAATTAGAACAATGAGCTGATGGAATTTGGAGATTCCATAAAAGAAGAATTTGGGTACCTAAGCAAGGAGAATTAAGAGATAAAATTTTAAAAGAAGCCCATAAATCTAGGTATACCATACACCCTGGAAACAATAAGATGTACCAAGATTTAAGAAATAATTTCTGGTGGATAGGCATGAAAAAGAATATAGCTAGATATGTTTCTAAGTGTCTTACTTGTTCACAAGTTAAGGCAGAACACCAGAAACCTTCAGGTCTACTACAACAACTTGAAATGCCAGTATGGAAATGGGAACTCATAACAATGGATTTTGTTACTAAGTTACCCAAAACCAGAAAGAGTAATGACACGATTTGGGTAATTGTGGATCGATTAACCAAATCAGCTCATTTCCTACCAATGAAAGAAACCTTTAGCATGGAAAGGTTGGCAAAGTTGTATGTAGATGAAGTTGTATCCCTACATGGAGTTCCACTCTCCATTGTATCAGATAGGGATAGTCGTTTCACTTCTCACTTCTGGACAAGTTTCCAAGAAGCTATGGGAACTAAACTGAACTTGAGCACTGCATATCATCCACAAACAGACGGGCAAAGTGAAAGGACAATACAAACCCTAGAAGACATGCTCCGAGCATGTGTGATAGATTTTGGTGGAAACTGGGATGATCACTTACCATTAATTGAAGTCTCCTATAACAATAGTTATCATGCAAGAATTGAAACTGCCCCATTCGAGGCACTATATGGAAGAAAGTGCAGAACTCCAGTTTGTTGGGCAGAAATAGGAGAAAGTCAATTGTCAGGACCGGATATAGTACAAGAGACTACCGACAAAATTTTTCAAATCAAGGAAAGACTAGAGACGTCTCGAGATCGTCAGAAGAGTTATGCAGACAATAGACGGAAGCCGTTGGAATTCCAAATAGGAGACAGGGTACTCTTAAAAGTTTCTCCTTGGAAAGGAGTAGTTCGGTTCGGTAAGAAAGGAAAGCTAAGTCCAAGATACGTAGGACCATTTTCAGTGATCCAACATATAGGACCAGTTGCTTATCATTTACAACTACCAGAAGAACTGGCAGGAGTACATGACGTATTTCATGTATCCAATCTCAAGAAATGTTTATCCGACAAATCTTTGGTAGTACCTCTTCAAGATATAGAGGTAAACGAAAAGTTAAAATTTGTTGAGAAACCTCTTCAAATAGAAGATAGAAAGGTGAAGTTTCTCAAACACAAACGGTTAGTACTTGTCAAGGTCGAGTGGAATTCAAAGAGAGCACCTGAATACACTTGAGAACTGGAATCAGAGATGAAGCGAAAGTATCCTCACTTATTCCAATAAATCTCGAGGACGAGATTTTAATTAAGGTGGGGAGAATGTAAGTGTTTTGGTCAAAAATTACCTAAGCAATTAAGTGATCAAATTAGTTAAGTGAGGTAGTGTGCTAAAATTATGTGTGAAAAATGTATTGACCAAATTAGATATGAAAACAGTTTCAGGATACAGCCCGGGATATAGAGCTGTATCGATGATCAAACAATGAGCAAAAAAGTAAAGGTTGACACGTGATGTACGAGGAAAGCCCTTGATCAATCTAGATCGCCGGCATAAAACCTCGGGAGCTGACAATCACAGCTGCCTTGTTCTTCTATTGCTTCAAATATCAGGATACAGTGCAGGATGTGGTGCGGATCGACTATGTGTTACAATGAAATTCGAATACAAGTGTTGTGTGTAGTGTTTGCGATGAACTAGAGAGAAAGTGTTTGAAAGTGTGTAAAATTGCGTGCCTTAAACTGATCCGCCCCCATCTATTTATAGTAAAGACAATGTAACAAACTATCCTAAACTTCCGGGATCCAGCGAATATTCCCACTCGAACGTTGAGGACCAAGTCTTTCGGGTTCAACGGCTTCCTCATAACAAATACGCCCGAGTCTTGAGGAGAAGAAGTCCTGATGACCGTTAGTAACTTACAGCCATTAACCTGCACGTGTTTAATTCACTCAACCTTAGGATATCGCCCAAGATGTTAGCAATATCCCCGTCCAGTATCCTGGTCACAAATAAACAATTAAAAGCGGGATATTAGTCAGGATATGTATACTCAGAAAATGACCCATAACAATTGTCCCCAAATATATCGGTTGGTATACCAATCCAACGGATATATTTTAAAAGTCTTATCCCATAACTCAAGGCATTTAAAACGAAGCGACGATCGAGATCACATCGTAACCTCCAACGCGCTTTTGGCTCAATGGAGATCCATAATGCCCCTATATCTTCTCTCTTCTTGTTTGAAAAGCAGATATCTTCAACAAAGCTTTCAGGTAATTCTCCATTTCTCATTTACTTTCTATCAATTTTCCTTGCCTTCTTCGTAATGGATGCCGAAACCTTCACCCAGCAGAATCTCCTCAAAAATCCCGAAAAGGAGGTCTGTGCTTTTGACAACGCAGACATTGCGGCTTTGAGAGCTTCCGGCGCTTTCCCTGACAACACGGTCTTTAGACCGTTCGATCGGTCAATTCGATCGAATGTTTCTTCCGCTGAGTGGGTTTGCTTTCCAGCATATCCTTTTTCGCTAGGTCTTCGATACCCTTTTCCTGAATTCATGATGCAATTCTTCCGAACCACCGGCATCTCTTTTGCTTAAACCATGCCCATGGTTTGGAGAGTATTAATTGTACTTAGCCAAATCAAAAACCTCCATTGCCCCGACCTCTGCATCGAGGATTTGCCTATTGCTTATCACCTCCGATCTCACGGCTCCAGCCGGTTCTTACTTTTCTCGACCTCTAGCAAGCCCCTTATTCTTAAAGCCACCAAAAACGAAGACGGATGGCAACGCAAGTTTTTCTTTGTCAAACGAGACTCCATTGCTGAGGGTGCCAACCTTCCGGTGGAGTGGTTAACCACCGGTAGGGTTATAAATATTTTCATGGACCGTTTGGTTTTTATCTCCCACTAATATCCCTCTTTCTGATCCTTATGCAGTGAACTTCAAGGAAGTAGCTCCCCCTACCGCTGAATCAGAAGAAAGAATCAACACTGTTTACCGATTACCTGCAATAGACAGGACTTTCACCACACACGTCCCAAGTTCCAGTCAATACTCGTCATCTGAAATGTCTGGTAAGAATTACTTTCAAAATTAAAACAGTATAATAAAATAAAGAGTAATAATGATGTGAAACTTTTCCCTTTATGCAGCACCGGCCAAGATCCCTGAAGTCTTTGACCTCGACGAATTGGACAGTTATTCTGATCAGATTCAGGTCAAGAAGGAACCTAGTCCCAAGGCCACAGCCTCATCCAGACCCAGCAGTTCCAAAGCCATCATTATTCCCAAACCTTCACCGGCTACCAAGCCCCGGAGTTCAAGTTCCCGCAAAAGGAAGGAGCCTGATTCTCCTGTCATCTCTGACACATTTCCTTATGCGAAGCACGGGTTCATTGAAGCTAGCGGGTTTATGACTTCCTTTCTTAACCAGGTTAGTATTCTCATATCATATCCTGCGGTTTACATCATTTACAAAGATTTATCAATATTAATACCTGTCCTCTTACCTTCGTAGGGTCTTGAGCGTCTGGTTCACCTATATCAAGAATCCTGCAAGCTTAACAAGACGCTTGAATCTAAGCTAAAGGAAGCAGAAATCACAATCTCCGACCAAGGCATGATTGCAGCCGCCAAATCTCGTCATTACGAGGAGAAATTCAAAGCTATGATCCAAGAACACCAAACTGCTCTCAACAAAGATACTCTTCAAGCCCAAGCCGATCTTGAAGCTGCCCATGTGCAACATGAACGGGATATGGTTAGCTACCGAGAAAGCCTCAAAAGTTCCGTCGTCATTTCTCTCCTCCAAGCCAGGTTGAAGATGGCCCATGAAGCCAAAACATTAGGTTTTGAATGCCCTTCTTGGGACGTTGGTGCCTGGGAGACCAAGCTAAAGAACCTCGGCGGCACTTCTTCTAAACCACCTGTCGATGAATCTTCCAAAGCAGTTGAAAAAGCAACCCATACTGAGAAGGATGCCGAGGAGGATCCCAAGACGGATGCTGCTGAAATCATTATGGACGAAGAAGATACTGCCCCCTAAAGTTTATTTCCTTTAAATTGTTTGAACAATTTTATGTTTTTATGAACAATTTTCATTTCTGCATCAAAACAATTTGATAGCCGAAGGTGGATGGGTCCTGGGTTTCAGGACGAAACCTTCGGTTATCAACCAGTACTGATTGTTTCAAATAATTTCATCTTTTATCTTTCTTGTTATTATCTTCCGTCTTTCTTAGCATAGATCTTAGCTTTGCAAAATTTAGTACAACTATCTTTTGAAAATATCCTGATAAATATACTCAGTGATATATTATGAAAACTTTTAATAAATATAATTTCTAAAAATTCAATCAACTTTAGAGAAACTTCTAAAGGAATAAAAGATAGTCCACCTTCTAAAAACTGTTTTGACAATACTTGTTTGATCAAGGTTTTAATTTCAAACTAGTATTAGTTTCAAATATCTTAACCAAATATCATGAAAAGTATTTAAAAACATATTTTGAGAATATATCAGGATATTTATTCCTTTACCAAACATAGTATTAAAAATTTAAACATTGTTTATAAAGGAAAGATCATACCAGGAATAGGGTATAAACCTATTACCAAACTTCAATCCCTTTGCAACTCTTCCAATGGAAATGTCCCATGTCTGAGACACTTAGTGCATTAGTTCCGAGCCTTATCCTTTTAGCTTTATACCATTGCCTCGATAGGAATGTCCCCTGTGTACAATGTCTTCTTAGAAATCTTCTGAATATCAGTTTCCATTGTATAAGCAATTTTTCATGTCACAGGGGTAAAACCCAAAAATGTCTTGGAGATAAATTCCTTGTACCCTGGGGAAAATCCCAAATTTTCGTGCGCTACAG
Source organism: Helianthus tuberosus (assembly GCA_030545235.1). Classification (NCBI taxonomy): domain Eukaryota; kingdom Viridiplantae; phylum Streptophyta; class Magnoliopsida; order Asterales; family Asteraceae; genus Helianthus; species Helianthus tuberosus. Next base: position 4,728,331 of record JARYGA010060516.1, read on the forward strand.
GCGGGAGTGTATAAACTCCAAGACTTAGAAAGGTGAAAACCTTTAAACCTTAGAGAGTATGAAAATACCCTTTCGTGAGAGAGGGTGATCAATCCTCATATACCTTTAGGATTCAGGATATAGCCAACAGTAACGAAATTGTCAGCCACTTTTACATGAACTGGTCCCGCCACCTTGAACTATCCCTGAATAACTTGCGCTCCAGGCGGAGTGTTTAAACCCAATTCGGAAGAAAGGTGAATACCTTTAAACCTGTGAAGGGATCAGGATCCCTTATACGTGAGAGAGGGGGCCAATCCTCTAATCTTCTGAAGTATCTTGAATGAGCATCTTGGAGCTACATCCTGGAGCATATACTGCAAAACATCCTTAAACTAAGGTGGGTGTTAGCTTGGCTAACACCCCTCCGATGCTTAAGTTAGTATTGGGTTTCAAAGAATAAATTAAACCAAACATATTTAAAAAAGATAGGATTCATACCATCCTGAGTTAGAAATTAAATTCTAAACTCACTTGAAATAAAGCTTGAGGTGTATAGCATTCCAAGATCTCGGTAGCATATCCCCTTTCATATTCTTGAGTCTATATGCTCCTTTCCCTGCTTCTGATTCAACTTCATATGGTCCTTCCCATTTTGGAGCTAACTTGCCATCGGCAGGATTAGTAGTATTCTGAAAAGCCTTTCTCAACACCCAATCTCCAACCTTAAATCTTCTGGTCCTAATATTCTTGTTATATGCTCTGGATATTCTTTGTTGATATGCTGCCATCCTTAGCCTTGCTGCATCCCTTTTTTCATCTATAGTATCCAAATCCTGACATAAGGCTTCAGGATTCTGTTCAGGATCCCGTAGGGTAGATCTTGCAGTAGGTATTGCCATTTCCGTTGGAATCATTGCCTCTGCTCCAAATACCAAGGAAAATGGGGTTTGGCATGTTGCGTTCTTTACCGTTGTCCTATCAGCCCACAAAACGAAGGGTAATTCTTCTGCCCATCTTCCTTTTTTGGTTCCAAGCCTCTTCTTTAAGTTATTGACAATTATCTTGTTTGAGGATTCTGCTTGTCCATTCGCTTGAGGATGTACTGGAGTAGATGTTATCATTTTGATTCCCCAACTCTTGCAAAAGTCAGTAGTTCTCTTGCTTATAAACTGAGAACCATTGTCACAGATTATCTCGGCTGGTACTCTGAATCTGGTCAGGATATTTCTCTTTATGAAGGATACTACTTCTTGATCTCTAACTTGAACAAATGCTTCTGCTTCAACCCACTTGGAGAAATAATCCGTCATTGCCAACATGAAAACCTTTCCTCCTGGAACTTTTGGAAGCTTTCCCACTATATCCATACCCCACTTCATAAACGACCAAGGGGAAACAATAGGATACAGCGGTTCAGCAGGCTGATGTAATATGTTACTATGTCTTTGACATGCGTCACATCTTCGAGCATATTCTGCGGCATCTTTTCTCATTGTTGGCCAATAATATCCTGTCCTTAATGCTTTTGAGAATAATGACCTGCCCCCAGTATGGTTACCACAATCCCCTTCATGTATATCCTGAAGTACTTCTTTGGCTTCAGGATCCTCCAAGCACCTCAAATACGGTCCTGCAAGAGATTTCTTGTATAAAACATTATTTATAATAGTGAATCGTGATACCTTCATCTTAAATGCCTTAGGATTTTCATTTTCGGGGATGTGTCCTTCGTTGAGATATCTCACAATTGGAGCCGTCCAGGATTTAGGATCCTGTTCAGGATATTCTGCTCCAGGATCCCGAATACCCGCTACTTCTTTATCCTGAGGATTCGTTGCAGGATATAAGACATGTAATATTGGTATTTGGGTCCTTTCAAGTATCCTGATCGATGATCCCAAATTTGCTAAGGCATCCGCTTCAGCATTATCCTCCCTTGGTACCTGTTCAAGTGTAAAAACATCGAAATATCCTGCTAATTTTTTGAGAATATCGAGGTATTCGATTAATTTCTCACCCTTAACTGCATAGGATCCGTTAAAATGGTTAGTAATTAACAAGGAGTCAACATATACTCGCAAATTCTTGATACTCATACTCTTAGCCAATTCTAATCCTGCAATTAAAGCTTCATATTCTGCCTCATTATTAGTAGCAGGAAATTCACACCTAATGGCCTGGGGTAATATGTCCCCCTGTGGCGATTTTAGTAGTATACCTAAACCTACACCTCTTACATTGGATGCACCATCAGTATACAACGTCCAGGATCCTGAAGATTCTACTAACTGCTGAACTTCTAGGTCTGCCTCATCCTGAATGTCACTACTGAAATCAGCCACAAAGTCAGCTAAAGCCTGAGACTTTATGGCATTTCTAGGTTCATACACTAAATCATAAGCACTTAACTTTACTGACCACTTGGCCATCCTGCCTGACATCTCTGGTTTCCTAAGCACATTTTTGACAGGATAATTCGTTTTAACATGGATCCTATGTGTCTCAAAATAATGTCTAAGCTTTGTCGATGCCATGACTAGAGCTAATATCAATTTTTCTAAATGAGAATACCTAGTTTCAGCATCTAACAAACTTTTACTAACATAATATACAGGATATTGCTGACCTTCATGGTCTTTTATAAGAACAGCACTTACAGCATTCCCTGATACAGCGAGGTATAGGGATAATGGTTCACCATTTTCAGGCTTCATCAATAGAGGTGCAGTTGAGAGATACCGCTTCAAATCCTGCAAGGCTGCTTCATGCTTTGCTCCCCATTCAAATTTCTTATTCTTCTTGAGGATATCATAGAATTCCTTGCATTTTTCCGAGGATCTTGAAATAAATCTATTCAAAGCTGCTACTCGGCCTGTTAACCTTTGTACGTCCTTCATATTTGAGGGTGATTTTATATCCAGGATAGCTTTGATCTGCTCTGGGCTTGCTTCTATCCCCCTTTTTGTCACCATATATCCAAGAAACTTTCCTGCCCCCACTCCGAAATGGCACTTAGCAGGATTCAGCTTCATGTTGTATTGATCCAGGATATCAAATGCTCCCTTGATATCCTGGAGGTGATCCTCAGCTCTTTTAGATTTTACCACCATATCGTCAATATATACCTCCATGGTGTCCCCCAGCTTATCTTTAAACATCATGTTTACCAATCTCTGGTATGTTGCACCTGCATTTTTCAAACCGAAAGGCATAGCAGTATAGCAATATATACCTGTTGGTGTCATGAAAGCAGTATCCTCCTGATCCGAAGGCTCCATTTGAATCTGCTGAAATCCTGAGGATGCGTCCATGAATGTTAACATTTCATGTCCAGCAGTAGCATCTACCATTGCATCGATATGAGGGAGAGGAAATGGATCTTTAGGACAAGCCTTGTTCAAATCCGTGTAATCTACACAGACTCTCCATTTCCCGTTTTTCTTCTGTACCACAACTACGTTTGCTAGCCATCTTGGAAACTTGACTTCCCTGATCATCCTGGACTTCAACAATCTTTCAACTTCCTCTTGGATAATCGCATTCCGCTCAGGAGCGAATTTTCTTCTTTTTTGCTGAACAGGCTTGAATGATTTGTCAATTCCAAGCTTGTGAGTGATAATGTCTTTGGATATGCCTGTCATATCCTCATGCTTCCATGCAAACGTTGACATCCTGCATTTCAAAAAGTTAGTTAACTGTTCTTCAATATCCTGAGGGATATTGGTTCCTACGAGCACCGAGATATCAGGATTATCCTGATCCAGGATAATTTTCTTCACATCCTGCTCCGAATCCTCCTCGATATCCTGGGCCCGTATCTTTAATTGCTATGTTGTACTAGGCTTAGTTGAGGATTTCATCGAGGATGAGTAGCATTCTTTTGCTTCCTGTTGATCACTTTCCACCTTGACAACCCCCCAAGGGGTAGGGATCTTGATGCATTGGTGATATGTTGATGGCACAGCCTTCATATCGTGAATCCATGGTCTTCCCAGTATGATGTTATAGCAGGATAAGGAGTCCATCACACAGAAGCGTTGTATTGAGTTGACCCCTTCAACATATACTGGTAACTTACCTCCTTCCTTAAAGCAATGCAATCCTCGGTCATATGTCCGAAGTCTTCGTGGAAGGCGCACCATTTGGATTTATCCTTCCAATCAGCTTTCTGCTGGTTCTTTCGAGGCCACCTAGCTTTGTCTCCTAAGCCCTGCATAGCATACATTAATTCAGGTATATTAACAGAAAAGCAGTATTAAGATAAATCAGGATATTCTTCAGGATCCTCGTCTTCAACATCGTTCACTTTCTTGTTATCATTTCTGCCATATGGCCTGGAGCGATATGGCTTATATGAGGATTCTGGTTTCCTGTTAGTTGATTCATAGGTTGAGGTAGAATTCATCCTCTCCTGCATCTTCTTGTCATCTTCCAGACGGATATATCTCAAAGCCCTGTTACGAGCTTCGTCGAGATTCCTGCAGGGATTCATTACAAGATCCTGATAAAACTGAGAATCCTTTTGTAATCCCATCTTAAAAGCTTGCACAACTGTTGCAACATCAAGATGTGGGATATCCAAGGATTCTCGACTGAATTTGTTCACATAATCCCTCAAGGATTCCTGAGGCCCTTGAGTTATCCTGTAAAGGTCACTGGTTAGTTTCTCAAAACTCCGACTACAAGAAAATTGACTGTTAAATAAATTAACCAAATGAGCAAACGAAGTAATTGAGTGAGGAGGAACGTTTAACAGCCATTTTAAGGCTGATCCTGTCAGAGTAGAACCAAATCCCTTGCATAAGCATGCTTCCTTAAGCTCCGGAGGGATAGGGTTAATCTCCATTCTTTCCCTATACTGGGCAATATGCTCTTCAGGATCCGTAGTCCCATCATACAGCTTCATGTTGGGAGTCTAAAATCTTTTTGGGATTTCAGCATCACAGATGGGATATGCAAAGCGGGATATCCTGTGGCTGTCCTGGGATACTTCCGGAATTGGCTGGACCACTCCAGGTACACTGGATATCATGTCCTTCAATTTTTGGAGCTCCCTGGTAAATGTTGACGTCATACCTGCATCCTGCAAAGAGCCATTATTGTTAGTAGCAAGAATATTATTATTTGACACATTACCGTTCTGAGGATTTTGGCCATATCCTGAAGCATATCCTGAACTTCTCACAGTCGATATCCTGACCGAAGAGGGTATCTCAGGGGTATGATTCTGAGAATGGCTTGGGACGATATTCCCCCTATTATCCTCAGTGTAAACTGAGGAACTGAAGTTCAAAGCCCTGGGCTGTATAGGAGTGACAGTTTCTTCAGCGGGTCTACTCGAGCTAGCTTTTAAGAGTTGTATTTCTCTTAACAACATTTGGTTAGTCTCCTGTTGCTGCCTCATTTGTTCCTGCACACTTCCAAATAAAGTCAAAATTTCATCGTTAGAGGCTAAAACGGGAGCAGATCCCTGGACACTCCGAGTAGGGATAACATTTTGAGATTGTGAAGAAAACGGCATCCTTGGAGGAGGTGGTGGAAGCACCGAACCAGTAGTAGCAGACATAGTGGAAGAGCTCATGTTTGATCTTGAGGCCATTGTAAACAATGTGGCAAAAAGTTTTGAAAATAGAAAACCGATTAATGATTTTACAAAGATTTTTAGTAAAGGTAGCACCACTTGCCCCACGGTGGGCGCCAAATTGTTTTGGTCAAAAATTACCTAAGCAATTAAGTGATCAAATTATTTAAGTGAGGTAGTGTGCTAAAATTATGTGTGAAAAATGTATTGACCAAATTAGATATGAAAACAGTTTCAGGATACAGCCAGGGATATAGAGCTGTATCGATGATCAAACAATGAGCAAAAAAGTAAAGGTTGACACGTGATGTACGAGGAAAGCCCTTGATCAATCTAGATCGTCGGCATAAAACCTCGGGAGCTGACAATCGCAGCTGCCTTGTTCTTCTATTGCTTCAAATATCAGGATACAGTGCAGGATGTGGTACGGATCGACTATGTGTTACAATGAAATTCGAATACAAGTGTTGTGTGTAGTGTTTGCGATGAACTAGAGAGAAAGTGTTTGAAAGTGTGTAAAATTGGGTGCCTTAAACTGATCCGCCCCCATCTATTTATAGTAAAGACAATGTAACAAACTATCCTAAACTTCCGGGATCCAGCGAATATTCCCACTCGAACGTTGAAGACCAAGTCTTTCGGGTTCAACGGCTTCCTCATAACAAATACGCCCGAGTCTTGAGGAGAAGAAGTCCTGATGACCGTTAGTAACTTACAGCCATTAACCTGCACGTGTTTAATTCACTCAACCTTAGGATATCGCCCAGGATGTTAGCAATATCCCCGTCCAGTATCCTGGTCACAAATAAACAATTAAAAGTGGGATATTAGTCAGGATATGTATACTCAGAAAATGACCCATAACAGTAAGGACTCTCAAAATTTTCCTAAAAATACCCGTAAGTATAAACCCGGACCCCTGAAACCATACTGTACATGAAAAACTAAGAAAACAAGAAATATGGTCTTCAGGCGGGCCGCGTAAAGGGTAAGCATACCTTACGCGGGCCGCGTCAACCTTTGGTTTGACCGGATAAGTATCCGGATCCACGTATCACCCATCTGGCCAACCTATGCATGACCATGCAAGCCTACTCGTAGACTAGGCGGCCACGCGGGCCGCGTAAAGTATGATGGATGTTTTACGCAGGCCGCGACAGGCCCTAATTTTAGCTATAAATAGCTTGTTGCATGCACAGTCCACTGGTGTCGAAACAAACTTTCAAAAACGAATTTCTACTGTCCTAAAGTCGAAATTACTTTCAATATTAGCGAGGCACTGCTCCGATACCGGGTATTAACTTGATCGCTGCTACGATTTAATGTCCGATTGATTAAAACTATCCAATGGATGTTTAAGTGCTGCCCACATTAGGGTTATGCTTTGTCATTCGTCGTGAATTCGATGGATGTTTAAGTATTGCACTTTGTCATTCGTTGTGAGGGTTTGATCTCGTGAGTTATCGTAAATGCTGTATTAGTTACTAACCTAGTTTTGTGTGCATTGTTATTTAAACTAGGTTAACAAGGCTTATTCATAAACTAGACTCTGCTTGGGTTAAATCTACAATGTGAGTCATTCTCTTTTTACCAAATTACTTTCAAAATCATGTTATTTTCAAAGTTATAATTACAGGGATTAAGTCTTTGTAATCACCAAATTACAGCCGGTATGTGGGGTATTGTGCACATTACTGCTGTTTTTATCACTTTAGGTGGGCGAGCCTAATTAGTGATATACGTCACCATTGGGTGACAGGACCCAATAGTGATATGACCATAGTCACAGAAACGAGTCGAGTGACAAATACCGTGGGTAGTTGGTTGATATCAGGAAACATTGTAATCGCTCTTAATACTGTAAATTATAACCAACGTGTCATTTTAGTAAATAGAATGATTCACCAGTATTTCCCGCTGACAAAACCTTTTTCAAACATGTTTCAGGTGATCTGTTGTGATCCAGGAAAAGTGCCGAGAAGCACTACAAGCTTAAGGAAGTGGCTCAATATAAAAATAAAGAAACATGTTTTGTAAAATAAAGATTTCTTCGTGAAATCATATGATTGTAAATTAACGGGGTTTTATCCTGAATTGTGAAATAAAATAATAAGTAAATTACATCTTTAAAAAGATCATTTGGAAAAATCTTCCGCTGTCAACTCAATTAAATAAATACCACGGGATTTCTGTCACGCGGCTCCTGGAACGGGTAAAACCGAGCCGGGGGCCATGACAAATACACCCACCGGCATCCAACTGTTTTCTTTCCTTTAGGAAGAGTGCACTTCTCCCACGTGTTGTTTTTCATAAGAGCAAGCATCTCTGTTTCCATTGCTTCTTTCCAGTTCTTCTTACCTTGGGCTTCATTTACGGAACTAGGTATTTGTTCAGAGTATAGTGCGGTCACGAATGCTTTTGCACTGTTAGATAAGTTCCAGGCAACCATATTAGCTACAGGGTACCTTGAACTTCTGGTTTCATTTTCTTGGGAGTATCGTTTTGGAGGAACCCCTCTATTGGCTCTAGGAGGTAAAACGTAAGTTCCCGTTGTTGTTCCAGAGCCTCCATCATGTTGTTCGTTAGATTCGACCTATCCTTGGGTTGCGTTGTTCTGCTCAGCAGTCTCCACCTGTTCCATTGTCTCAGAACTTTCATGATTGTTAGTAATAACTGGCTCAGATTCGGGCACAGTGGGCACAATTTCAAGGTTTGGAGAGTCACTTACCTCGAGCACCAGTCTGGAAGATTCTTGGGTGAGACTCTCGACAGACTTAGTATGTGTGGATGTATGAGATGACTCGTCTTTGCTTGCGGATGGACTCCACTTCAACCAACTCAGTGAGTCCTCATGTTCTATCTCCCCCTGACCACTGAGATGGGACTGATAGTAATATTCTGTTTCAAGAAAGTAGCAGTGGACAGTAGTAATCACACGATGTCGTAATGGGTTATAACATCGATATCCTTTTTGATTCACCCCATAACCAACAAAGACACATTTCTCAGCACATGGGTCAAGTTTGGATCGCTCGGTTTTGGGTATATGGGGAAAGGCTGTACACCCAAAGACTCGAGGTGGTAAGGTAAGAGGTGGAGGTAGTTTGGTGAATGTGGATAAGGTATCCATGGGAGTTTTTCGGTCAAGGGCTTTGGTTGGTAAACGGTTAAGGAGATACACAGCTATGTTTATAGCTTCGGGCCAAAAGGATTTAGGGACTTTGGATTCAAGCATAAGGGCTCTGGCCATTTCTACCAGAATGTCGTTTTTTCGCTCAACTACACCATTCTGTTCTGGGTGTTTTGGGCAAGTGGTTTGGTGAATCATTCCCCTCTCTTGAGTAAATTGTTTCATGGAGTGATTAACGTACTCCCCTCCATTATCAGATCGTAAGATCTGAATGTTGGTTTTGAATTGAGTTTGGACCATGGTGTAGAACAATCTGAATTTGTCAAAGACTTCAGATTTGTGTTTTAAAAAATACACCCATGTCATCCGAGTACAATCATCAACAAATAATAGAAAAAACGGAAATTTTGACTTCCATTAGTTTCAGCTGGACCCCAAACATCTGAATGTACTAGGGAAAAAGGTTCACTGACCCTAGTGTTACTTGGTTTAAATGGTTTTTTATGGCTTTTGGCTAAGGCACATGCTTCACAGTCTAATGTACTGTTTGACGGGAAGAGTTTAGGGAGTAAAAGGTGTAGATATCCAGCGGAAGGATGCCCTAACCTCCTATGCCACAGCCATGCTTCTCTACTCTTTGTTCCGTGAGCAAGCATTGCAGTCCCTGACTGAGTCACCTCATCCACATAGTATAAGCCCTGTCGTTCAGTACCACGCCCAATTATCTTTCCAGTTCTGATGTCCTGTAAGATACAAAAATGAGGATGCATTAGAACTGTGCAATTGAGTTCCTTTGTAACATGACTTATTGATAACAATTTGTGTGTTAATGAGGGAACATATAAACAATTTGACAGTCTCAGATTTGGGGATATTTCAACAGTTCCTCCTCCCTTTACTAAGGCATTTTCGCCATTTGCAGTTCTGATGTGGGTTCTGTTTGGTTTCTTTGTAGAGACAAAGTCCGAAGGTTCGTATGTCATCGTATCAGTGGCTCCACAATCAAAGATCCAAGAGTTGATTTGATCACCGTTTTTCTGCGTTGTTAAACATGCTTCCCCACTTGTTGAGGGATAGTCTTTCAACAACTCATAGACCTGGTGATTAGCCATTTTGATTTTTTTTTTATTTTTTTTTTTGTAAATACGCTGTCTATTCCGTTACGGACAACACAGCTGACCCGCGTATTTAATAAATACACTGGACACTCGAACTCGCGTTCGAGATTTAAGTTGCCGGAAATATATCAAATACGCCGAGAACGTAGATTATCTTAAGGTCGCCCAAATACGCCGAAAATCAATAACGGGAAAACTTGAATAACAACGCTAGGTAGCGAAGCTATCTTACCGGTGTATTTAATAAATACACCGGGCAACTTGAACTCGCGTTCAAGATTTGGGTTCACTCGGAAACAAATCCGCTACAAAGCCTAACACATGCGCTTAGACGTGACAGCTAGGGTTGACTACGTTGCTTGACTTGAGAAGCAGCGGATTTGTTGGGGGGGTTTTTAGCGGATTTGCTTGGCTGGAGTAGGAGACCAGCGTATTTGTTTTAGGGTTTCTTGTGCGGCGGCTAAGTAGGGTTTCTTGTGCGGCGGCGGCTGACTATTGTTAAAGTCGATTGGATGGAGATCTGAGTTGAGGAGTTTGGTTGATTGCAGCGAAGATGATGAGACTCAATTGGATGATTGCGGCTAAGATGAGGAGATTCACCGGAACCGTGGTTGAGATTGAGTTTGATTCGCCGGAACCGATTGGATGATGTTGGCTAAGATGGTTTGATTTTTTTTGCTAGGTTTGAGATTGGATTGGCTGGGATAGGTTGTAGGTGATTAGCAAAGTGTTCAAGAATCAGAAACACTGTTATGATACCATGTCAAACGATATAGAAAACAAAAGAGGCTTGTATTGAATTGTGAGTTGTTCAATTAGGGTTTACACAAGAAAGGTGTTTATATAGGACACCATGTTACACATCTACCCCTATACTATAATTTATTGGCTTCTTTCTAACAGCTTTGGGGTTCTTAAACAATGATGACACTATTTGAGAAATCCTTGTCGTGCATGGACCAAGCAAAAAATGAGAGATGCTATGTACGCTTGTATAATCATGCACAACATGATTTTGGAAGACGAAGGAAAGGCGATATGCCAGAATTATGTACCGGAAGCCGTTCAGGAGGAGCATCCGCAAGCGTCAATGGAAGAAAGAGTGAATAATGCACGAGAATTGCGTTACGAACTGTACCATTCCGCGTTAACGGTTGATTTGGTACAACACGCATGGTCGGTTCGGTATATCCCACCTGAGGGTGAAGAAGAAACGAAGGACGAGGAAGACGAAGTTGGCGAGAATGAAGAAAGCGAAGACGAAAATTGATGTATTTTATTTTTTTAGTAATTTTTTTAACTTTACCCCTTTTTTATTTTTTTTTATTTTTAATATTGTAATTTTTTTTAATTTAATGAAGTATTATTAGTTTTTAATTTAAAAAAAATAAATAATTGTGTAATGATTGGTTGGGGCATTATCGGGCATTATTTCACTACGCCTATTTTGTATAAACGCCCAATAATGCCCTCTTGCTGACTGGACTGTCACATGATAGAAAACACCAAAGAATGGAAGTATTATTGCTCAAACCATACTAAGACCGTGGGGTATGGTGGGGCGGGGGTTTGGGGCATGGGTTGACACGTGGCTTGGGGGGGGGGGGCTTCGCTTGGCAGACCCACATTGAAGACGGTATGGTGGGGCGGGGGTTTGGGGCGTGGGTTTGGTGGGCTTCGAGGGCTATTTGAATATTTTTTTTATTAAAACAACAAATTTAATTTTTTTTAAATATTTTTAAATAAAGAAAATTACATAAAAAAATTCCTAACATTTATATTTGTTTTTTATCTCTTCTCTCATCTCCAAAACTAGTTGCAACTCGTCACACTCTAGGTGATCAATAGGCTGGGATAAAAATTTCAAATCATCTCGTTTTTGTTTCAGGGCATCTCTAGCCTCTTTGCTCTTTCGAATTTCGGCCCTTTGTTGTTGGAATACGTTGAATGTATCTAACTTGCATGCAATGTCATCCAACTGATCGCTGTATATTCCTCTACGCGAGCCCGAACTCCCAGCTGAAGGCGATGCCGTACCAGATCTTGATTTTTGAGCACGCCTTTTTGCGGCATCTCTTCCATACTCAGGCCGGTTTGGCGAATCATCCAAAAGGTCCTCAAACTCTTGATCGCGTGCATCAGATTGGGCTTGGGACGAGGCCCTTGACCTTTTGGAAGACGTGTTACTTTCGCTACCACTGGGGATATTCGCCCACTTTGGATGAAACTTACAAATCTCCCAACAATGCATGAAACAGAAGTCGCTCCCCACATTTGATTTGAATGCAACCAATGCATTTGTCACAATGTAGGCTTCGGTTTCACCACTTTTTGGGTTTTGCTTTGCTTTATTTAAAAAACCACTATATTTTGTAAGTTGGCCGCTAATCTCGCTCCACTTCGAGGATAAGTTATCGTTTTCACGATAAGCCTCCATTCCCAGTTTTTCATGGAATGCTTTACTATCCGCTTCCCACAAATGGCTTCGATGTTGAGAATTTCCTATTTTAATAAAAACAACATTTAAAATATTACAAAGTTATATAAAAAATAACCATTAATAAAAACAAAATTTAATATATTACCTAAAGTTGGATGTTGAGATTGTTGACACCAAGCCCTCGCCAATGCAAGTTCTTCATTAACGACCCATTTTTGTTGTTTTCGTTTATCGGTTTCAAGTGCTTTCTCCGCCTCGGTTTTTTTCTTATGACTTCTCTTTTGGGAACTATTGAGGCGGAAGGACCATCGTTGGGTGGTTGAGTTTCGGGGACGGTTTCGGTTTGTGAAAGGTTGATGGAGGTTGGTGAAAGGTTGATGGGCGTTTGTGTAAACGGGGTAGGTAGCGAATCGTCGGTGTGTGGGAAGTTAGTAAACACGCGATTCCCGATATACGATGCATAACTTGCTTCAAGGGGCATAGGGGAGTGTATGAAAAATGGACGAGGCATTGGACGATTGGGTGGTGGGCTAGGATTATTTTATTGGAATGCAAACGGGTTGTTCGGGTCATAAACACGGTTATGAGGATGCATTTTTTCGTTTTGTAGAAGGAGAATTGAAGATGGTTATAGAAGATGTGGAGTGTATTGTGGTTGAATGTGGTAAAAAATGGAAGAAAAATGTGAGTTTTATAGTGATTTTTTTTAACATAGCCGTTGGCCAACGGCTAGTCCAACGGCTAGTTTGGTTTGGCCATTGAGAGCCCGCCATGTCAGCTTGCTAGACCCGCCCCACGCCCGGCTTCAAACTCCCGCCCAAGGGGCCACGCCCAAACCCAAGCCTACCCAGGGTGATGACTGGGACGTTTTCCCCCAACCCACGCCCCATACCCCATAGTTAGGGCTGTAAACGAACCGAACGAACATGAACAAGGCTATGTTCGTGTTCGTTCGTTAAGGAAATTTGGATGTTCGTGAACTGTTCGCGAACACATGACGAACAGAAGTTTGTGTTCGTGTTCGTTCGTTAAGGAATTTTGGTTGTTCGTGAACAGTTCGTGAACACTAACCACGAACGCAAACGAACACAAATGAACTTTAATTTTGAAAATTAAAAAAGGCACCGTTAATCTTCAACATTGTACACAATGAAAGTAGTTAAATATAACCTTAAAAATTGAAGGGATGGATAATATTGGGTTCAATCGATTGGAGATAAACTGAATGAATGAGCGTGATATCAAAAGTGGGAGAGGGCCAGAGATAGGGAAATAATACATATGGGGAAAGTAAAAAATTAATAAAACATTAAAAACTTTTAGAAAAATAAACATAAAAAACCGAACACGAACGGACGTAAACGAACGAACACGAATGAACATAAACGAACATGTTACCGAACGTTCACGAACGCGGTCGAACGAACGAGACATTTGTTCGTGTTCGTTCGTTAAGCTTATCGAACGAACATAAACGAACTTCCCGCCGAACGGTTCACGAACTGTTCGCTGAACGTTCGGTTCGTTTACAGCCCTACCCATAGTCTAAGCATGGTCTTACGGGCTAAAAATATTGGATTTATGATAAGTTCAATGAAACAGACAAGAGGGTATGAAAGTTGAGAGTTGGTAGCGTACGTTAGCATGATGCATAATGAGGTAAAATGGGTTTGGGGGAAAGTAGGAAGAAGACAAAAGGTAGTGGGGCTAAGAAATAGGGTTGACTTTCAGTCATTAAAGTGGCAGTACCTGTTGATATTATTTTCTTTTTATCATTTCCAATAGTAGTTGTATATCTGTGGTTGCAAATATGCAATTGTGGTACCTCTTTAAATATTATCCATTCCTAAGGTAAAATATTGAAAAATATACATGACGTTTTCTTGTTATTATGGTGTATGGGGTGGTCACGGCAAGGGGATGCGACAACCCTTTGCCGATTGGCAAACACCGCCGCGACCATGATTTGCCGCTCGGGGAGGTCTGGATTCGGGGGATGGTTGCCCCATGCGGGAAGGGAAAAGGCGATGAATGTTGGTGGAGCCCACTAGTATTCAACTAATTATGTTCTGTTTTGTTTTTTTTTTTTTTAATTAGTTTGCCCTATCTCATTTTAGGCGTACACCGTTTATGTTTTTTTGGGCAAAAGACAAGAATGAGAGGGGAATCACATGTAATAATATGGTTGGGTGGGGGGAATGTTTGCCTAATATCATTAGCCATGCACCCCTTACACCCTTACGTGTAGATATGTTAAATTAAAGTTGGGAGTTTATATTTTACATGTTACTAAAGCTTTTAAATAAAAACCACGCAAAAGTTTATTTTAGTGTGTATGATCCAGCTAAAATAACAATACGTATAATCATAGTTTATGTATTTTTGTAGTGGCGTTTATGCATTTCCTCGATACATGAAAGCAATTTGCGTAGCATCTATTATGATCTTATAGGTGATGTTTTAATCTGCATAAACTACGAATTAAATGAAGAGCGTGATACACAGGTTTTTTTTAAGCTAGTATATGGTCTTATGGATGATATTTTAATCTACACAAATATAATGAATATCCTATGGTACATATATATGGTCTTATGGATGATATTTTAATCTACACAAAACAACGAGTTAGTTAAAGAGTGTAATACAGAGGTTTTTAACTTTGTATGAGAATATAAATGTTTCATAGAATACTAGCTAGTAAATTTCTCTAGCGCGCGCGGCGTCGAAACGTAAGTTAACTCGAATTTATACCGTCTAATGAAAACGTATATATTTGACCCAACTCGTTTTCAAAGAGCATTTACGTCAAAATGTAGACCAACTAAAAAGTACATAAAAATATGCGTGAAAACGTATTATATTTGACTTGACAAAATTTATGTGGAAACGCAAATCAACTTGAATTTATACTGACACATACATATATAAAGCAATATCAATATGGCGGCAATATGATCGGTTTCCCTCGTGTTACGCGGCGTGACTTTGGCCATTATCAGTTCGACTCATTGGAAAACCAAAAAACGAAGCTCGATAAAAGCAAATACCGATATCGGTTCCGTACCAATTAGAAAAAATAAAAACAGGTTTTTCCCACCGCGTTACATGACGAGAGTTTGATTGTTTTATCTCGTACTACACGGCGTGACTTTGGTCGTTATTGGCTCTACTCATCCAAAACGAACATCAATACTACAGGTTCCGATAATATCAATAAAAAACAAAAAATATCATTAAAAGTTCAAACCCTAAAAGATAAAAAACAGAAAGAAACAAAAATACTATTTATAGTGGTTGTCCAATGTCCAATTATATTAAATAAATAAATAAATAAATAAACGTGTGTATATATAATGAGGGGAAAGATCCACTAAAAAGTGGATTTTGCCTAAGTAGCCTAAGAAGGATTATGATGATGACATGTGGCACTCCTAATAAGTAGGAATGAAGGGCATTTTGGTCCGTATAAATAGGAGTGAAAATGACATGTGGCACACCTATTGTTTTTTAAAAATACAACAAAAAAATCTAGTACAAAAAAATATAGCACAAAAAAACTAGTACAAAAAAATCTAGCACAAAAAATGTAGCACGATAGCACAAAAAAACTAGTACAAAAAAATCTAGCACAAAAAATATAGCACAAAAAATGTAGTACAAAAAAATATAGCACAAAAAAATCTAGTACAAAAAAATATAGCACGAAAAAATTCAACAAAAAAATGTAGTACAAAAAAATCCAGCACAAAAAATTGAGGAAAAAAAAATTTAAGGCAAAAAAAATTCAGCAAAAAAAATTTAGCACAAAAATATAGTACAAAAATTCAGCACAAAAAAATATTATACAACATAGAAATACAACATATTTAAGTGGGTTTTTTTAGTGTTCATATTTTATATAACAATATGGTACTCAAATTAAAGATAAAAATACGCTCGATTTTACGGTGAAATTTTTATAAAAAAATAATGTCGAATAAAAAAGTTATGAGCATTTAAAAAATGGGGTGAAATATGCATGTGCCTTGCATGTGGAGAGAGAAAGTCCATAAATAGGATTTTCCTAATATACCCTTGCACTCCTCCTTTCTCCTACATTTTCATCTTAACCATTGATTTGAAAAATGAATGGTTAAGATTACTTCTCATCCTACTTAGGGAAAATTAACTTTTTATTTGATCTTACCCCTGTATGATACTGTTCTTATAGGAAAAACTGTTGCAAATGCATAGATTAATTCCAAATGCTCGATATTGCGTATCTAATAGTAATAAATATTGTTTTTTCCCCAAATATGATAATGCACCTTGGAGAATATTTATTTTTCAAATGAACAAGTGGCATAGTTGTTTTCGAAAGGTAGACGAATTTAAGTTTTCTATATTGTTTTTTAATTGTATTTGACCAATCTAATCGTATAAAACTATAAATATATTTTAAGCTTTCTATCTAATATTAAAAACATTAAAAATCATAGGATGATGAAGCTCACATAAGAGTCGTCTTAACTCTGAACTTAGCACATAACTGTTCAAAGTTAAAGGTACATGGGGAGTTTCGGGTATCCATCATTGAGTAGTGTTACCTCATCGGTAACACTGACACCCATTGGCGGACCTACGCACTCCTCCCCCCTAAAAATATAGTGGAGTTTTTAGAAAAAAATCTCAATCACCCCTTTTGAAAGTTCTGTTAAATCTCCTGATCACCTCCCCATAAAAAAATCACGGAGCAGCCACTTATCCCGGAAGCAAAATCAAGTGTGTGTTTCGGGGATTGTTTACCGATGAAAGATGTATGGTTTAACCATTTAACAACGGCTATAACGCCGTAACAAATAAAAAAACAAAATTATTTTCTTTTCACTTTAACCCATTATTATATATATCAATTGTCATCGGTATTTTGCGCCAGTCATCTTTCTAAATTTAGGATTTCACCACTACAATTTGTTTTCTTTGATTTCCCCCTCATCACATATTTGTTAGAAACTAGTGAAATTCCCCGCGCTGCGCGACGGGGAATTCGAACGTTATCGATTCGTTTTGTTTTGTAACGGGATAAGCACGATACCCATTCAGTTCGTTACTTACCAGTGTTTTACCCGTAAATACCGGTATGGTTGGTTATAAAAATTATAAATTTAGAAGCAGAAAAAACAACGTAAAAGTGAAAAAGAAGGAATAAACCACGAAAAATATTATTAAGAATAATAGATACTTATTTAGCTCACTATATTTGAATGTTCATACAACCAACTGAATTGCGAAAGTTTTTCTTAATAGTTTCGCACAATAATAACTATAATATATACATAAAACGGAAAAAGGGAAAAAAAAGAAAAGAAACAGCAAAACAAAGAAAAACGATGGCAAAAATATAAATTTAAATTGAGGGTAAAATCGTAATTTGACTGGAAGGAGAAAAACAAAATTAATTGCAAAACTGTAAATTAAAACGGGGCAAAATTGTAATTTTGAACTGAGGTCAAAAGCAAAATTTTATTTTGAACTATGGGTAAAAACGTAACTTTGAACTGATGGCAAAATCGTAATTTTAAAGCGGGAATAAAATTGCAAATTGGTTGGGCAAATAGGGGAGTTCTAGGCAGTTGCCTCGCACTATGCCCCCATCTTGTATCTGTACTTATACACTGGGGGCAAAATCGTAATTTGACTGGGAAAGCAAACAAAACCGATGACAAAAATGTAAATTTAAATTGAGAGCAAAACCGTAATTTACCAGTGAGGAAGAAAACAAAACTAATGACAAAACTGTAAATTTAAATGGGGAAAAATCGTAAATTTGAACCGAGGGTAAAATTGTAATTTTCCACTGGGGGCAAGAGCATAATTTTATTTTGCACGGGAGGTAAAAACGTAATTTAAAACTGATTGCAAAATCATTATTTTAAAGCGGGGAAAAATCGTAATTTAACTGGGAAAGCAAACAAAACCGATGAAAAAATTGTAAATTTAAATTTAGGGCAAAATCGTAATTTACCTGAGTGGAAGAAAACAAAACTAATGGCGAAACTGTAAATTTAAACGGGGCAGAATCGTCATTACGAACTAAGGACAAAATTGTAATTTTTCACCGGGGGCAAAAGCATAATTTTATTTGGAAGTGAAGATAAAAGCGTAATTTTAAACTGATGACAAAATCGTTATTTCAAAGCGGGACAAAACCGTAAATTGGGTTGACCCCAAAAGAAAAAAAAGTCAAAAAATTAAAAATTAAACCACTGTTCATACGTTTTCCAAAATGTTATAGAGTTAATTAATTAATATGCCTTCTGGAGTGTACCTATTCACACACTCATCTCACTATCTACACACTCAAAAAGGTAATTTTTGTCTTTACATGCACACCTGCAGTGTCGAACTGTGGCCAAAACGAGGCGTTTTGGTCCGATTAACCAGACAAAGACTGACGGGTGTCTGTTGATCGGACCAAAACGCTGAGCTTTGGCCGCGATTTGGTCCTGTCAACCAGACAAAAGACTGATACCCGGTCTGGTTGACAGGACCAAAACGCGGCCAAAGCTCGGCGTTTTGGTCCGGACAACAGACCCGTCAGTCTTTGTCTGGTTAATCGGACCAAAACATCCCGTTTTGGCCACAGTTCGACACTGCAGGGTGTGCATGTAAAGACAAAAATCACCTTTTAGGTGTGTAGATAGGCAAAATTGGTGTGTGGATAGTTTGGCCCTTCTGATATTATATTATTTACTTACTTTTTGTTATTATACTATTTACTTATTTTTTTAACTGACGTAATAAACTTTATGAAAGAAAAGCAAATATTTTTTAGTTATTTAATATTTCATTTACTTTAATTTTTCTATATTAACTTAAAAAAAAAGATGAATACGCAACTGTGGTATCATAATCTATACGAGGGTCGGTATCATACCGGTACCGTAAAGAACCGTCCTGATTACAACCTAACAACATTGGTACCAATATTAGTATTACGAACCGGTACCGCTATTCGTTTATATAGTTTAAGATTCATGTAGATGACATGTTCATATTCTTTTGGGCATATCGGCTTTATTTTTTTGAGGTATTATCTTCCCGTTGCTATAACGACCGACCAAATTTCCGCGCGTAGCGCGGGGTGTTTCACTAGTTATATATCATGCAATACCTTTTACCATTTTACTTCACGTAAATACAAACAATTTTCTGCACACAAAAACAATATTTCCCTACGGATTCACAAAAATCAAAGGTTGGCCTTGTGTTTTTGAGATTTTTTTTTTCACTTTTCGTACCTTTTTAATTTAACGTTTCGTATTGTGATGTTTTTCTAACAAAAGTTTAGTTTTTTGGTGTTTTTAAATGTGTAATTTATTTTTAAATTAAAAAAATGGTTTTAGAGTACTTGTAAAGCGTGTTGCCAATGATTAAGGTGTTTGAGGTGTTGGGAATTAGTGTATAACAAGGGGTTGTGTCTGCGCTCTACGCCGGGTTTCGATTTTTAACAAATTTATATGGGTATCGATTCGGTTTATTTCGAAATTGGCACTCGCTATAACAACAGAAAGAGACAAAAAATCGATCGACAACAAAAAATGAATATACGTTGAAAACCGTAAAAATGAATACCAAACCGGTACCGACATTGATCGGTCGGTATCTGTCCGGTTCGTTTCATTACATGTACAATGTCGACAATTGATATAGTTAACGAACACAAATGATCTAAAGTAATGGTGTGATCAAGGTCATATTAAAATAATTAAAAGTTATATTAAAATTATAAAATGATAAAGAGAAAAAAACTGAAATTTAAAAATAAGTTGCACAAAGTTCTTATAAAAATTATAAACATATTATACTGTAGCCAAAGTTCTTATTTAGTTACTATCATTATATTAATTATATATATTAATAGAAACTGCTGATGAACAGTAGTTTTCTTTTAAAATATTAAAATAAGTTTTTTTTAAATTAGTTGATTCACATTTCTTTACAATTCAATTCACTCATGACTAAAAAAAAAACATCTCAACTTTCCTTTGATTAACATATTACTTTCTTTTGCAAAATAAATCTCTATCTTTTATGTATAAGTTGTATAAAGTTAAAACTTATTTGCATATTTGTAAAATTTAAAATTGTGGGTATATAATATGTGATGCATACATTTTATAAAACTGATACCTTAACATACAAATATGTGATATTTAAAAAAACACAGGTGTATTGTTAACAAAAATAAAATGAAAAAAATAATCATTTTACTCTTTTTGTTATTTATGAGATTATTAAAAAAACGGCAATGACATGATTCAAAACGTGTGTATATCTATATTTTAGGATGTTTAGCCTACGGTATCGTCACAAACTGGTCTTGCTTTGACTAAACAACATCGATAGTGGAATTGGTACCATCGGAATAGTTACCAATTTTTGTTTTTATGGCCTTCGATCGATGTACAACGGTTGATACAAAGAGTGTCGATGTCCAAGTACCGTAATAAACCGAATCGATACCGATTGAAATCCCGCCGCATCGCGCGGGGGAATTCTGCTAGTTATAATTACAAAAGCGTGAAATGGGCCACCATATGCTAATTTGTGTGAAAGGTCATATTTCAATGGGCTTATAAAATTTAGTACTGTAACATGGTATGAAAGTTAAAGGCAGATTTAATTTAGTTAAGTTCATGGAGTTTAAAATATCTGAATTTACAAATATATCCTTAAACTGTAGGTAATAACTTCTTCTATTATATATAACTAGTTTTATCACCCTACCCGCGTTGCGTCAAACTTTTTTTGTTATTTAGTCTGTGTTTTAAAATCACTACGAGCGCGTTGCACACGAAACCACTAACAAGAATAAAAAGAAAATGTAAAAAACTGTAAAAAATAATCTAAAGAAAATCAACAAAAAAAGTTGTATGTTAATGATGTTGTTCGTATGAAACCCGTGGTCAGAGATGAGCAAATAATATTGAGTACCGGTATCGAATTTCCCGAACAGAAGGATCCTAAGTAACAATTTGGTACCGACTTTTAGCGTTTCTAGTACCGGTTCGCTACCGATTTTTACCTTCATATACCGGTACCGTAACCGGTATTTTCGGTATCGGTTGCCACGGAGCTCTGATCAGGGATGAGCAAATGGTACCGTGTAGCAGTACCGAATTTCCCGAACTAAAAGATTTTCAAACTCAATCCGGTACCGACTTTTGGCATTTTCTGTATTAGGCTGGCACCGATTTTTACCTTAATGTACTTGAACCGGATCGTACCGATATTTTTGATACCGGTATTGACTGACACCAAGCTTATCCAAGTTAAAAAGTAAAGAAAATAATAATTCTATCCAATTTATTAATATATTAATATATGATTACTATATATTATAACAACTGTTCATTCCAGTTGGTTTTTTAATATATAGTAATAACTAGGTTAGAACCCCGTGTATTACACGGGTTGAATAAATGTTAATTTTATATACTAAATAATAAAATAATATATCTTTAAAAATCTCGTTTATTACACGGGCGGAATATATATAATTTTATATACTAAGTAATAATAAAAATTATATATGAAAAACCTCGGGTATTGTACGCGTTGAGCAAATGTAACTTTATATATTAAATAATAAAACAATATATTTTAAAAACCTTGTGTATTATACATTGGTTGAGTAAATGTAATTTTATATATTAAATAATAAAAAAATATATCTTTAAAACCCCGTGTATTGTACAGGTTGAATAAATCTAATTTTATATACAAAATATTAAAAAATTATAATTTTAAAAACTCCATATATTATACGGGTTGAATAAATGTAATTTTGTATAGTAAATAATAAATAAGTTATATCTTTAAAAACTCATGTGTATTACACCGGTTTCAGTAAATACTAAAAAGAAAAATAATTATTCAAAAGAAATAAAAAGTAATTCGTGAATAAAAAGTAATTCATGTTCATGCATATCCTTCCAAAAATTTATTAACATAATTAATTTAGCAATCACATCTTATATTTGCAATTTACAACTACATGAATTTGAAACTTATCTAATCTTATTTTCTTAAAGATATATATCTTTTCCGATGACATTAAATTTTCTTAAAGATATATCTTTTCTGATGACATTAAAATCAAAATTTTGAATTTATTCATTTTCAATGTCTATCAGAATTTTAAACAGATATCATGCAAAAATATAAAATTAGAATAAAAGCTACAATTGTCGAGATGATCACATTATTATGGATTATGTATTAAGTCTTATCATTTATTAATATTTATTTATATATAAAAAATCTTTAATTATAAAAATATATAAAAAATAGATAGCTCCAATGAACGACAAGTGTCCCTGGTTTCTTTTATTATATAGTATAGATAATTCCTTTTTTTTATATAATCCAATTTTATCATTTATTAAAATCTCATATTAATCGAGTAGCGGAAACGTGTACACGTTATTTAAATCCGATTTAAATTTTCCTTAGTGATTCAATTACAATTCGTTTAAACAATTATACACAACTATAGGGTGTTAAGGATCATGTACCTTTTTGACGAAAAACCGCAGAAACACACGATGGTTCAAGAAACATCACACTAGTTCACGCCTTCATGATCACCCGAAGTTCCTGAATCAACTCTTGAAACGAATTCCTAAAACCCGAAGCAAAACGGTTGCACGTGACACGAGACGACGACTTGGATCGTCGGAAAAAAAACAGGTTCGGTTGAACCGGTTGGTCGTGGGGTTTCGCATCGGAAACCGGGTTGTCGGGTCGGCCGGCGGCGTAAGGGTAAAAATGAAACGACACTGAATAATTTATAAAATCCAACTTCATCTTTTTTTCTTCCTATATACAGATTAATATTAATAATCTCCCGGACAATTGCTCCCACATATATAATCTTTTCAAATTTAAATTAGTAAATATAAAACTATTATGCTAAACTAACTCTAAAATGCACGTTTGCTATTTGTTGTCTAGTTTTTTTCTCAAAGATTTAACTACATACTTTCTTTGAGAAAAAAACTAGACAGCGAACCGGCATGCAAAAAGCACGTGACATGTGTCCTCATCACTATCCCCACAGAATTTGCACAAAACCGAGCCAACATTTACGTTCCTATGGGGCAGCGCAACCAGCGTAGGAATTCTGTTTAGAGCTGCTCTCCAAAAAAGAAAGTTTACTTTGGAAGGAACCCAAGTATTCCATTTGAAGTTAATTCCCAGGTTGTAATGCACATCTTTTTGTATGTGAGCGTGAAGACTACGCACCGAAAAAACCCCCGATTCCTCAAGGCCCCACGTCCATTGATCTGACCCCATCACCTATGAACCCGGTTACCGCTAGAAGGAGCTTCGATAGGCGGTTCAGCTCAGCAACTTCAGCTGACCCTGCTTGGTTGGCTTGACCAGTTTTTGTGTGTCTTAAGGCTGAAAAGATTAGGAAACCCGTCACACAGAAGCCGATCAGTGGAAACCCGGTCTGCACTCGTCACATTTTTGTGTGTCTTAAGGCTGAAAAGATTAGGAAACCCGTCACACAGAAGCCGATCACCTATCCACCATTCCTTCCAGAAACAAAGGCTTCTATTGCAGCCTGGAAATCCCCTAAATAGAGACTCCAGATTCACTCCCAACCCACTGGATCTTCGGATACTTTTGACACTTGTTTCCATGGCCCGGCCACCTAGGATAATCTTACTGGAAAATTCCAGTCCCTAGAGTGTTGATGCAGCCGAATGCCAACTTTTCGCCGTAAAGTTTTATCCTCAATTTTGAAGCGCCACCACCATTTAGCCATCATATGAGAGATCCGAATCCCAAGCCTCCATAGTCCTTTTGCTCCATCACATTATCCCACGCCACACACTTCATTTTAGCATGTTTCGGATATCAATAAGGGATATACAATGGTTGAGCACATGCAACCAAGGGCGAGAAGGCCCAATGACCATAAGGGTGTGTTTGGTTCGCAGGAATTCAATGGAATTTAATGCAATTGGAATCTAAATTCCATCTCTTAAATTGTTTGGTTCACAGAATTTGATAGAATTGGAATCTCAATTCCAATCTTTATGTGTTTGGTTGACAATGGAATTGGAATTGGGCATGAATTCCTTCGAATTCCTTTAACTAAAGGAATTCAAAATCCTTCCTACATGTGAAGGAATTCATTGGAATCTTCGACCGTTTCGACCCGCACGTTTCGACTCGTGCTGTTTGACCCGAACGTTTTGACCCGTACTGATTCGATCCGAACCGTTTTGACCCGTACCGTTTCATTCGACCCGAACCATTTCGCCCGAAGACACATACAATTTCAACTCGAAAGGTTTCGACTTTCGACCCGTACTGTTTCGATCCGAACCGTTTCGACCCGTACCGTTTCATTCAACCCGAACCGTTCGAACCGAAGACCCGTACAGTTTCGACTTGAACCGTTCCGACGCGAATCGTTTCGAGCTGAAGTGTTTAGACGTGAACCATTCGACCTGTATCTTTTCGATGCAACTCATTTCGACTCGAATCGTTCCGCCCCGTGCCGTTTCAACCCGTACCGTTTCGACCCGAAGTGTTTAGACGTGAGCCGTTCGACCCGTACCGTTTCTACCCGAACCGTTTCGACGCAACTCATTTCGACTCGAACCGTTTCGATGCAAACCGTTTCGACCCGTACCGTTTCTACGCGAACCGTTTCGCCGCGAACCGTTGCGCCCCATACCGTTTCGACCCGTGCTGTTTCGACGCGAACCGTTTCGACCCGAACATTTTAGACGCGAATCGTTTTGACCCGTACCGTTCCACCCGTATCGTTTCCACCCGTACCGTTTCGACCCGAACCGAGGGTTGTGGGTGCCGGATTCCAATTCATTTGACAACTAAACACTTAAAAATGGAATTGAGATTCCAATTCCAACAATTTTCAATTCCTATTGGAATGTTTAAATTCCAAATCCAATTCCTTCAAATTCTAATTCCTATACAAATTCCAATTCCAAAACATTCCGCGAACCAAAAGCCCCCTAAAATTACCTGTGCTGATTTAATAGCTAATTCAGAACCAGGAATCATCTCGAAATGCCTCTTCACAAGCCTCTTTAAATCATATTCTCTCATGTTTTTGCGAGCCATTATCATTTCTAGAAAACAGTCGTGTTCCAACTAAATAATACAAAGTATCTCAACTCAAAAGAAGAATGTAAAAAATATAAGCCAACTCAAAAGAAGAACCATATCTAAAACCTAGGGTTCCAATCGCACAACTATAAATAATGAAAACCTACCTTAAGTAACTGTTGATCGAGTTGTTCATCAAGTTGAACTGAAAACATATCAGGAACATCCTCAGCTCCTCTCGTCGCCTTCATCACCGTTACCCGCGGCTTCGCCGGTACAGTGTATGAAAGCTTTAAATCGCTCGGGAACACGTACGGCTTACGCAAGTTCGATCGCTTGATCCTGAGCTTCCGCTTTCTTGGGTAAGGTTGTAGCATGAATGGAGGAGGGATCATTGGAGGAATCGGAGCAGGGATGGCGTACATTTTTGAGTTTGTTTTGTGAAATGAGTGAGGATAACAGGAAAAGAGTTTATATGCGCAAAAGTATAAACATGCTCATGCCTTTTTGTAACGAGCATGTTTATTACAAAAAGGCATGAGCATGTTTATACTTTTGCGCATATAAACTCTTTTCCTGCTATCCTCACTCATTTCACAAAACAAACTAAAAAATGTACGCCATCCCTGCTCCAATTCCTCCAATGATCCCTCCTCCATTCATGCTACAACCTTACCCAAGAAAGCGGAATCTCAGGATCAAGCGATCGAACTTGCGTATGCCGTACGTGTTCCCGAGCGATTTAAAGCTTTCATACACTGTACCGGCGAAGCCGCGGGTAACGGTGATGACGGCGACGAGAGGAGCTGAGGATGTTCCTGATATGTTTTCAGTTCAACTTGATGAACAACTCGATCAGTAGTTACTTAAGGTAGGTTCTCATTATTTATAGTTGTGCGATTGGAACCCTAGGTTTTAGATATGGTTCTTCTTTTGAGTTGGTTGTAACAAGCTTATATTTTTTAGATTCTTCTTTTGAGGAGATACTTTGTATTATTTAGTTGGAACAAGACTGTTTTCCATGCTCCTGGTACATTTAATCTGGAAGCTACTAACACCTGCATGCAATTATTTACATAAATTCAGAAACTTTACACAAATACTAATATTATTTTACAAGTGATCTTTTTCTTATAACTATAAAATTACACAAACAGCACTACAGCAGTAAACATAACTTTGATCATATTGAGCAATATTCCAAAGTAATTACATCTACAGATCATGAAGTCAAATAATTTGTTAAGGAATCAAACAGGTTTTATCTGGCCAGTATCTAACTAAAGTTGAATTATTAAAAATCTCAGATAAAATATTTAATTAAATATTGAATCCATGGAGACATACATAATATCCATTTATATAACAGTTTTATGATTTATCCAGATCCAATACAAAACCTTAATGGCCTTCCACATGCTCATAACAATATAATTACATAAAAGTTAAATAAACAAATAGCTTAAATGATAAGACTAGTAAACCAATTTTAAAACTAACTTCAATGAGAAGACTAGTAAACCAATTATAAATCCAGCTTTAATGAGAAGACTCATCACCTGTTTTTATAACATTTTTCATCAAACATTAAATTAAATAAAATTATCGACGCATCAAACACCTAACAAAGGTATAAAATACACTATTTCCTCTCAATTTCCAGGAATCAACAAATAATAACACAAATTATAAAACAAAATCACGCTGGAGGAGTGATTTCTCTTAGGGATGTGAAATTGCATACCGAATACTAGTACAGTACCAATCTAACAAATTTCCCAAAAATAATAACATCAAAGAAAGGGTACCCAAACTTTCCACACTTTGACATCACAATCCAAACTCCCAGTTAATGTACAGAGTTCATATTTGACAGCCTAATCAAATATATCCGCTTAAGTTCATATTTTTTTTTTATTATGGTGATAATAATCTAATTGTTTTCTGTTCAGAAAGATAAATTCACTTGTCTACTCACTCGATGATATTAAACCCCACAACTTTTTCATACAAATAATTTTAAACCAAACCACCACCATCTCTCACTCAACAGTTGGTTATTATTATAATGGAATCGGTATCAACATTCAAACCCTAACTGTTTTATCAGCTGACCCACTCAACAGTTGGTTATTATTATAAAATACAATTACAATCATCTCTTTTATTATCATTCAAATCCATCATCAGTTAATGTACAGAGTCGATGGTGTATAGATGTCAAATAAACAACACACAAAAAGATACTTAGTGTATAGAGGTCAAATAAACAACTTACTTGTGTGACGATGGCCGATGACGATGGCGATGGCGTTGGTCGATGGTGTTCTACTGCTCTTGATCAGATGAGAATTTTGATTTCCCCTAAAATGAAGAGTCGTCTGTGTTGTTGTTGTAATAAATTAGGGTAAAAAGGGTTTTACTCAAGTATTATTAAATGGGCCTATGGGCTTTGGAGAAGAGAAGTAATTTTCATATGTATACTATATAATAAAAGAAATCTGTTTTGGGACACTTGTCATTCCCTCATTTAATTGATTAAAATTATTAATAATACTAATAATAATAATATTTAATCTAAATTAATACAAATTTTTATTATTAATATATATACATATATAAATGTGTGTGTGAATAAAGTAATTACAACGTAATTTATGGTCATTTTTTAAAACAAAGATATTAAATAACAAACAACTAGAAAATTAATTGTAATTAACTTATATTAAACATAATTTAGTAACGGTACTGCTAAAATCATTCTATTTCATTAATATTCATAATTTTGAATTAGAATTAGTATTTAATAATAATTTAAAAGTTATAAGTATATAAAGAATATTAAATTTTTCATGCTAATCATTAACAGAATAATTTTAAAAATCTTCGATATTTAATGCTTTTCAAAAGAATAATCTATCTACTATACTTATCTTATATTAAATATATAAATAATAAATTAATATTAAATGTTATCCTAATTTATTAAAAATATAACTTTTTTTATTATTTGATATACAAAATTATATTTATTCAACAAGTCTAAAATGCGGGGTTTTGAAAAATATAACTTTTTTATTATTTACTATACAAAGTTACATTTATATAACACGTGTAATACACGAAGTTTTTAAAGATATAATTTTTTTTATCATTTGCTATGTAAAATTAGATTTATTCAACACGTATAATACAAGAGGTTTTTAAGGATATAATGTTTTTATTATTTGGTAGATTTTTCGACCCAACTATACACGGAGTTTTTAAAGATACGACCTTTTTAGTATTTAATATACAAAATTACATTTATTTAGTATGTGTAATACACATGATTTTTAAATATATAACTCTTTTTAGATCTATTCAACACGTGTAACGTACGAGGTTTTTAAGGATGTAATTTTTTTATTATTTGGTAGATTTATTCAACCCGATTATACACAGCTTTTTTTAAAGATACGACGTTTTTAGCATTTAGTATACAAAATTACATTTATTTAATCTGTGTAATACACATGGTTTTCAAATATATAACTTTTTATTATTATTTGATATATAAAATTACATTTATTTAACCCGTACAATATACGGGGTTCATAAAAATATAACTTTTTATTATTTAATATATAAAATTATATTTATTCAACCCGTGTAATACACGGGGTTCTAACCTAGTACATTATATAATATAATATATATATAATTAATATAAAATTATGTTTAGGCTCGCGAGCCTAAACGATCTTTATATGCAAAGCTCGAGCTCGGGCTCGATAGCTAAACGAGTCATATTTCAGGCTCGAGCTCGGGCTCGTTAAAGCTCGACTCGTTCGAGCTTTTTACCGATCCGATCCCGGGTAGCTCTCGAGCCGTTGCGCATCGTTTACATCCCTAGATGTCATATAAGATCAGGTAGAATTCAAATAAAATTTTAAATGTCCCAGTAATGCATTCACACAATTCTCCAACTTATTAAAAAAATAGCATTAGATTTAAGTTTTGAACTAAAAATTTGGGCACTCAATGATATTCTAAACTGGAGAAAGATCTTCTGGAATATAGAGCAGACATGAAATAATTAATCTTATGTTGGCATGTGCTTTAATAAGATCACTAGAATGATGAAATCAGGCGGCTCAATTTGAGAGGGTGGGAATGTTTTTTTTTGGGTGGACGGTATGCTTGTCTCCCATGCCACCTTACCAAAATATCTCTCTCCTCCACGTCAGCGTCACATTAACTTTCACCACAACTTGTCAAATCACTGGAAATGCTACACGCTTCGTATGTATGCTTCCTGTGCCACAACCGAATTGTAAATTAAATTAAAAAAGCAATGAACAAATATGTGATTGATTAATGTTGGAAAGGGGCCCACTCTCTTTTTCACTCACCTTCCGCATGTTTGGCATCTACTTGCCCACCATTGCCGAACACCACTTGCCAAAAGCCACATGCTGCACCTCATGGTATGGTGCATGCCGACATACCACTCATGCCACATGTTGCCGATCAGCACTTTCCGAGTGCATACCCTCCACCCTTAGACCATGTGTAGTGGAAGGGGAAAATAATGCCCCCAAGTGTGGGCATTTTACGCCATGTGGCGGTCCAGTCAGCAAAGGAGCATTATTGGGCGTTTTCTAAAATGGGTGTAGTGGGGATGGGACATTATTGGGGCATTAAATAAAATAAAGAAAAAAAAAAGAAAAAATCTTATTGGATAGGATAAGGGGAGATGAAATCTGATTGGACAAAGAGAAGGGTGTTGGGCGTGGTTTAAAAAACGCCAAAGGGGCTTTTTTTGATTTTTTGCTTAAAAAAACGCCCCATGTAATGGTGCATGGGCGTTTTCGGGCGTTTTTTTTGAATTTTTTTTTTAAAAAAACGCCCCACTACACATGGTCTTAGAGTATCTCAAGTGCCTTTGTTATGAAAAAATTAAAAAAAAGAACAAAGCAATTGGGTGATCCTATAGGTGGCAGTTAAAAATATTCTTAAATTAACCAATTTTGATTGAGAGTTTTTAATTGTATAAATAGTTTGTTTTCTTGTACATAGAGCTTGTTTGGTTGTAAGTGGGTATAAGAAATCTAGAACTAATCTTTAAGTATTTTATTATCTTATTCTTGTTTTCTTGGGTGTATAAGGATTAACAAGATATAAAATGCTGTCAAGGATTGATTTACAAGTATTTTTTGAATGCCAAAGGACACGAGGCGATCCCCTTTGCCTTGCGTCTAGGCTTTCAGGACCCTACGCGTCTCGGAGCGCCTCATACTTTTTCAAAACCAAGCTGATTGAATAGTTAATAGTTGTTAATCCATCTCTTACATGATGTGCATTGTTATAATTTTGGTGGTGACGTAGAACGTGGTGTTGATGCTTTCATAAGCATCAAATGAACATAGGTGGTGTTGTATATTATATTTTGAAAGTGATTAGTTCAATATTGGATTATAGTGAAACTGATTATGATTCTGATTACTTTAAACATCTGTTTTAGCTATGATATTCTATTGCGATGACCCGCGAGAGTACTTGCTAAGTGCTATTGTGCTAACTTTCCAATACACTTTAATGTATTTGACTACATATATACATTTACACACACATATAGTATTTACTGATCTTCTTTCAGCCTCCACACATTGCGATTTTCGGACCTGTGAACTCTTTCTTGTTCAGTTTATAACCTTTGAATTATAATGATGCATACAGCTTCACAAATAAAAATCAGTAGTATGTTATAAGGTCTTGTTTATTCTTCTTCTATGATAACCACTATTATACTTTTGATGAGTTAAGAAATTAAAAAGAGTTAATTACTGTTTTCGTCCCTGAGGTTTGTCAAAAATAACGGTTTCAGTCCATTAGTTTAAAAATTGCGATTTCAGTCCATTAGTTTCATTTTCGTAACCATTTCAGTCCACCAACTTAACTCCCATCCATTTATTCTGTTAACTTTGGGTGAAATTACAAAATTGCCCCTATGGTTAATTAAAAAAAACGCTGGTCACAGGTTTCAAACCTGTGACCTTTGCTTTGAAATGCGATTGTTAAACCAATAGGCCATGTATCATTATTGTGAATGAATTCAAATTGTTTACCTTATAACATTGCATATTCATCGTCATCTTCCCCAAACCTTTCATCTTTATCAATGGAGGAGCCACCATTAACCCTAAACCACTTCTGCCACACCACAACTACCTCCGCCACACCACAACCACCTCCGCCACACACAGCCACCACACCACAACCACCGAGAAATCTTTTCACCTTATTAAAATTGATACATTAGAACTTATGTTTTTGCTGTTTCAGGTGTGCCAGTTTAGAAGATTTAGGGTTTGGTGTGTTAAAACCGACGTCAACGGCTCTTCTCAGGTCAATGCATATTTTCTGTATCTATTTTCCTCCAAACATTCATGAAACAGCTGTATATTATCTTTTGTTTAATAGATGACCAGAATTGATGGAGATTGTTGTTCAATTGAAGTACTGTCATACATATTATGCAAATTGTAATGTTTGGCAAACTTAGAAGCAAATGGAGGGCTGTTGTATGCATTTCTGTAGGAATTTAGACTTAACTAAACAATGTGTGTACTCAAAAGTTACAAGAATTTTTTCTGTGCTAGGGATGGAGGATATTTTTGTTTCAATTACTCTTAGGTCGACTGTTAGGGTTTCAATTTCTGTGTGGTGGCCGTGTGTGGCGGAGGTGGTTGTGGTGTGGCGGAGGTAGTTGTGGTGTGGCAGAAGTGGTTTAGGGTTAATGGTGGCTCCTCCATTGATAAAGATGAAAGGTTTGAGGAAGATGATGATGAATATGCAATGTTATAAGGTAAACAATTTGAATTCATTTACAATCTTGATACATGGCCTATTGGTTTAACAATCGCATTTCGAAACCTGTGACTAGTGTTTTTTTTAATTAAACCATAGGGGCAATTTTGTAATTTCACCCAAAGTTAACAGAATAAATGGATGGGAGTTAAGTTGGTGGACTGAAATGGTTACGAAAATGAAACTAATGGACTGAAATCGTAATTTTTAAACTAATGGACTGAAACCGTTATTTTTGACAAACCTCAGGGACGAAAACAGTAATTAACTCAATTAAAAAACAGTATTGCAGTTTTTGTTGTATTCAACAAAAGGTACCCAATGTTTATAAAGAAAAAGAATAGAAATACAGAGGAACTGAAGTCAATTGATGTCATGGAACACTTCCCCTAATGAATGATGCAACAACTTTTTCCGCCGCACATTGACTTCATTGACCAAAACCGATGAAACATTGGTTGACTCATTGACAAAAGTTACAGCTCTTGAAAATGCTCTTGCTGCTGTTGATGAGAAGTTCGTTTTTATGCAAAAGCTTCGCGGCTATGTTTCTGTGATATGTGACTTTATGCAGGGATGGATACCGGATACGTATTATCAAGTTATTTTTCCCTGAATTTCACGACAAAGCTCAGTTTATCAAGGAGCTAGAGTATCGAATGCAAAAGCTTCACAAGGAACGCGCATAAGCGATCGTTGAAAGAAGAACAACTGACAGTAATGATGAGCTATCGGAACTTAAAGCATCTGTAAATGCAGCAATGTCGGTTTTCAACAAAGATATGTTGATTTCGGTCTTCTTGTATTTGGATTTCATTGTGCACACCTACTCTTTGATATCTATCCTTTAATATTTGGATCCTCACCAACACTATGTTATATTTACTACTAAACTGAATATAGGGAAAGTGTTCTTTAATCATATTTTGTTATTTCTTATAACATATAATGATCAAAACATTACAAGGATTTTCCAAAACTATATTTGAATGTTTGTCCCATTCCCTTCCAGGCACCTTACAATATTAGGTCCCTAACAAAACACTACAACCTAATAGTTGAAACACATTACATTCATTCCTTCAACATGATACAACTTTCATTGATGAAAATAGTGACGAAACCGCTTCTCCTACCGTCAAGTAAAGATTATTCGGTTGCAAAAGTTCATGTGTCCCGTCCGCTTTTTGCAATTTCTCCATCACTTCTCCAACTGGATTCACCAATACAAGCTGTAAACATATTAAAAGAGTTAGATCATGATTGTTAAAATTAATATTAATATATAATAGAT
This sequence comes from Helianthus tuberosus, assembly GCA_030545235.1. Classification (NCBI taxonomy): domain Eukaryota; kingdom Viridiplantae; phylum Streptophyta; class Magnoliopsida; order Asterales; family Asteraceae; genus Helianthus; species Helianthus tuberosus. The sequence continues at coordinate 4,761,865 of JARYGA010060516.1, forward strand.
GGAGAACTGTTTGAATATGTAAAAGTTAGTGGTATGTATAACAACAATTTGAGTACAATTTTATTTCATTACAATTAGATGTTTAAATCTTGGAAGAACTGTTTTTGTATGACTATCATAATTATAATATTTATAGTTGTATTAGTGTATAAAGGGTAAAAGTTTTTTTTTTTTTTTTTTTACTTATTTATACAATACTAAGCATATATTGAGAAACAGTAAGTAACTAAAATGTTGTATAGTACTTACCTCAACACCCTTTTTTTCCAACACCCTTCTGAGTTCTTGGAAAAACATCACTCCATTTGCATCAATGGCACTTACAGCTGAAATTTACACAAAAACAAGACAATATTTTTTTATATTAGATTATTTTTACCTTTTTATAGTAACACAATTTAGGAGTGAACTATATACAATTCGGGCAATTTTAATCCGGCTTGACGTGTTACAATAAAATAAATTTAGGAATTACCAGCAAGATCTAGGATTACATATCTAAGATCAGAATGACTTTTGGTTTCTTCTTCCTCATAATCTTGTATCCACCTCAAAATCCTTCAAGAAACAATCAGAAAAACAAATATGAACTCCACTTGACTTCAAACCATCGATCCCGTGTGAATCAAAAATTAAATTAAGGGCCGAACCAGGGGGGGGGGGGGTGGAAGTGTATGTTGACCTCCCGGTCACAAAGATTTTGTCGGATATTTTTATATAAATTATGTGGTCTTATTTTAATAAAACATGAGTTTGACGTCTAGTTGTAGTCGTTAGAGAAAAGAACTTTATTACGGCCCCCAAACCAAAACGTTCTGATTCTGTCACTAAATTCTAGATTTGATAAACTAAATTATATGATAAAATCTAGTTACCTTTCATTAAGATAATTGGAGTTGGCAAAACTTATTGGAGCCTGAATGCTTAAAATCAAGAAACCTGGGACTGTGACAGCATCCTTGTACTGATGTTTGTTCCTAAATATGTCGGTACCAGGTATGTTCCCCAACACCACTGTTTTCGGTCGTGTCATCTGCAACACCATCTTGAATATCGAAATCCCCACCTAAACGTTTATTTTCAAACCGTAAATTATTTCACTTCTTTCCACAAGTTTTTTTTTTTTTAATTTATGTTACACTATGAGGTCAAACCATTAAACACTTACAGCCAGTGCAAGTCCTTCTTCAACTGATATAAAGATGACACCAAAAAAGGCGCTTAACATCACCACGAAGTCGAATTTATCGACTTTCCATATTTGGTAAGCTGCTGGGAGGTCTATTAGACCAACAACTGCTGTGATAATGATTGCACCTAGTACGAGGTTGGGTGTGTACTGAAACAATGGCATTAGGAAAAGAAGCGTGACCATAACCGTCACAGCCATGATTATGTTGGAGACCGCTGTTTTAGCTCCAGCGTTGTGGTTCACTGCTGATCGCGAAAATGAACCTGCGATGATCAAGTGGTCGTTAGAGTATAAATTTTAAGTTAAGGTTATTGGTTTTTCACTTTTTTGGGTTAAGTATAAATTAATGGGTCTAAGAGGGTAAAAAGAAAGAGTAAAGTATACGGATGGTCTCTGTTGTTAACCAAAATTTTGGATTTAGTCCTTCATTTTTCAAAAGTACACGGATGGTCCCTGTGGTTTTCACTTTGTAACGTATTTAGTCCCCAAATTTTGCCAAAAGTACACGGATGGTCCTGTTGTTTGCACTTTGTAACGCATTTAGTCCCCAACGTTTAGTGACTAAATGCGTTACAAAGTGCATACCACAGGGACCCTCCATGTGCTTTTGGCGAAAGTTGGGGTCTAAATGCGTACAAAGTGCAAATTGCAGGGACTATACGTGTACTTTAAAAAAGCTAGGGACTAAATCAAAATTTTGGTTAACCACCGTGTACCCTCAAAAACAAAAGAGTTAATTACTGTTTTCGTCCCTATGGTTTGTCAAAAATCACAATTTCAGTCCATTAGTTTAAAAATTGCGATTTCAGTCCTTGTGGTTTCACTTTCGTAACCATTTCAGTCCCTGTGGTTTTACTTTCGTAACCATTTCAATCCATTTATTCTGTTAGTACAGGGACTGAAATGGTTACTGGGTGGACTGAAATGATTATGAAAGTGAAACCACAGGGACTGAAATCGCAATTTTTAAACTAATGGACTGAAATAGTAATTTTTGACAAACTATAGGGACGAAAACAGTAATTAACTCAAAACAAAAATAGAAATAGTTGAGACTTGAGAAGTATTTTAAAATTGACTGACCCGAACCTGATATGACCCGTTAACCAACCCAACTGTTTTGCCGGGCTTACCTGTAGTGATGTAGCATGAAGTAGTGGAACCAACAATATTCATGGCTCCAATGGCAATCATTTCTTTGTTACCATCAACTTGGTAATTCTTGAGGGCTGCAAATGTTCTTCCTACCGCAATCCCTTCCTATGTAAAAAGACCAAAATACCCTTTTCAGAATAATGAGCTATGATGAGTTGTAAACTATATATGCAGTTAAAGTTGTATACTTACAGTTAGGGAAATGATGCCAGTGATGACACCAGTTTTCAAGACTAAACCAATATGACTTCCATGAAAATGTAACATGTTCCATGAAGGTGGATTTAGTCCTTGTTCTAGTTTTCCAATCTATATAGCACAAAATATACTATTAAAAAACTAGAATTTAATTATGATTAATTAAGTTTTAAGTAAATAATTAATAGTTAATAATACATACCACAGAAATGCCATGGTGTTGTGCTTTGAAAACAAAAACAAAGAGGGTTGAGACCACCACTGAAAGCAAAGGTGCTCCTGCTGACACCCAAAACAACTTTGGCTTCTTAATGCTCTGCTCATAATAAAAAAAAAGTTATTAGTTACATGCCATAAAATTACACCGCTACAAAATGACCGTTTGTAACCGGTTTTAACGGTCGCTTTTACCCTCGTCTGCAAATAATTTTGTGATCAAGTTTAGAGAAAAAAATATCAGTCTCAAACTGGTTCAGATTGAAAAGGGGTCGGGTTTGGTACTATATAAGTCTTAGCAAAGTAACCTTATAATACACTCATATATACTTACAATGTGTCTTGTCACAAGCAGAAATACAAGAAAACAAAACCCCATCAAGATTGTTTGCCATGACCACTGCAACCACAAATCAATATATAGTATTTAAAAAAAAAAATAATAATAATAATAAAAAAAAAATAATAATAATAATAGAGCAAAAATATTATATAATGGTCTTGTCATCATTAGGCGTAATTTTCGCCCAATAAGTCACCAAGATACGTAATTATCGCCCTATGAGTACTCATGTCTTGATATGGTTTATAAGCAACATTGTTTATAAGAATATTTGAAAAATATAATGTGTTATTTTTTTCTCTTTTGTTAAAAGTCAATCTTTGTAATATATTTCATTTAGTCAATCTTCATTTTGGTAATTTTGTTGATCAAATTGGTATTTTCTTGATTTTTCTATATTTTTAAAAGGTATTATTATAATAACTTTGGTTTTAATGTTAAAATAATGTAATTTACCTCTTTAGTGTTGTGAAAAACAGATGACATAACAGGAACCAAACCCATTTCTTTAGTGAAATGAGTGATCCCAAGAAGAGCTTTCAGTTGCTGAAGTGATACTATGATTGCTGCTCCAGCCATGAATCCAATAAGTGTAGCCTTTGACAAGAAGTCAATTATGAACCCAAGCCTATAAACAATTAAACATCATCACATGCATGTTAGAATGTTGTGTACATCATGCATTAAAATATGTACATGAGTTATAATTATAATAAAGGATTGGTCCCCTTTTTGTCATGGCCCATAGAATGTTTGTGGCAAGAGGTCAACATCACCCATTTGACCACCAAGAGACCTATGTTACTACCAGATTAGATTAAATATGAGAAAGTGCCATTTTTTACTTTAAACTTTACCATTTGACTATATTTTTATAAAAAAAAAAAATTATAAGCAGATTTATTCAAAATAGTTAAACATAAACCCATAAAGTACATCCACTTAAAACAGCTCATCATCCAAAAAAAAATCATGGTTTAAGCTTAAAAATGTAACAATCTATCTTGGCATATAATTTTCGTCTCGAAGTCAGAAAAAAATATATTTTTTGACACATAATCTATCCCTAGGCAGATATCATCGGAAATGTTATTAAAGTGTAATAAGTGTCATAAAAGCATGAATTTCGTGGACAAGTAACATCATTTGGTTGGTTTTATCCTTAGCCGCATATATTTTTTCCGTGAAGTGACAAAAACATGATTTTCGCCGGTGTAGTGATTTCCGTTTTGAACATGTGTCAACATAATTATTGAATAAACTTCTTTCCTTCAGTGGTGTTATATCATTCAAACTTTAGTCAAATGACCATTATGATAAATTGGTTGATTAAATTGGTCATTTAAGTGATTGTTAATGTTAGACATACTAGACATACTTTAAGTATTCAGATTTATGGTATATGATGACAGTTGACTTCATTTTATCACCAAGAGACCTTTCTAACCACTAAAATCACATTAACATATTTGATCTAGTTGTGATGGTCAATGATCATCGTTGACCGTGAGTAGACCGTTAAATGAAAGAGACAGAGAGTGTGTGTGGACCTTAGAAATCCAAGAGAGGCTTGAAAGAGTCCAGCAAAGAAGGTTGAAGTGAAAGCCAATTGAAGATACAAAATAGGGTCAAGTGTTGGTGACACTTCTTGTCTTAGCATTGACCCCATCAATAGTGATGCTATTGACACTGGTCCAACTGCTAGATCTCTTGAGCTCCCTAGCACAGCATACACTAACGGCGGCACGAAGCTTGAATCTACATCATATAACCAAACAATATTAATTAACAATAAAAAAATGTATGTAATAATTTGTTATGCACTTTTTATGGTTATTGCATACTGCTTGTGGCTTCAAGGCTCAAGCATGCATGTTGCCATGTTGGACTTTGCTTGTGTATTTACTATTTGTTAATCATTGGTTCTTGTCGATTTATTCGTCACAAACAAACGATCATCCTTATGAAAATGCGAATTGAAAAGAACATTATACTATACATGATAAAGTGCAATTAAAGATTCTTGTTGCACTCATTTCACTAGTGAAATTTATTTGTTTATGTAAAGTATAGCCTCTTTTTTGGTATTTTCCAAATTTTTAGGGTGGCTCGCGTAAAGCAAAACCTTTCGACGATCAGATACGAATCATAATATTAATCATGAGATTAAAGAAAAAAAGAAACTTACATAGACCAACAATAGGAGGGAGATTGGCAAGCTTTGCATAGCTTATACCCTGAAAACAAAAACATAATAACCAAAAGGGATTCATATCATAAGTCATAACCCAAACACATATACATCATACTCAGTAAATCCCACCAATAGCAAAGCTAAGGTAGGGTCTGCAGGGGAGTAAGATGTAGACAACCTTATCTCTACCCCGTAGGAATAGAGAGACTGCTTCTAGTAACCCAAACACATACAAAGTATATAAACCGAAACAACTAAAACACAAAGATTTACCTGGGGAATGGCTAAACTAGCAATTGTAAGACCAGAAACAACATCGGATTTGAGTAGATTAAGGTTATAATGAGGACCCCATTGAAGTATAGGGAAAATGTACTGAAAAGCAAGAATCCATTTTTGCTTAGTGGACTGGCCTTTGAACTGCCTAAGAGGGTCATCAGGAAAGAAAGTTTCTTTGAGCCTATTACTTAGCTTTTGTAAACTGCTTCTCTTTGGTGGTGTCTCAACCTTATGAATTTCCATGGCTATCTCTACACAAGGATTATGATTATGAGAACCCATGTCCCCTTCAAACTTTCCCTCCATTCTTTTGTTTTATAAAACTAGTGAACCTTTTCGATCACACGAGTTCGATATAATTAAGAAGTGTACAAGAGGAATTGAGGACAAGAATATGGAAGCAATATGAGGGGGTGTTTGCCTTTTATAAAGGATCATGAGCTAGCTAGTTGGTGTTGTTTATGTCATCTTATGAGACATGCATCCCCACACACATCCATCAACTTTTTATATTGAAAAGAGATGAGAGAGAGGGTAAGAGTCTAAGAGATTTTCTTGATTTTTCTTCCTTTTTTTCAAGAAAGGGGAGGGTGGGTATGAAATATTGTGTGGATATGAGGGGTAGGGAATTAACTTTTTAGGATTCTGGGCAAGTTCAAAAGGACATAAACCAAAAGGTTTTTGGATGGTTTGATGAGTGGATCAATAATTGAAAATGGTTTTGATTCATGTTAAAAGTGGGCATATATATAAAAATAATATTGGTTTGCTCTTAGGTGTTTTTTTTTTTCGAACGATGAAACTTCTATATATGAAAATATAGAAACCGGGTCAGCAAGAAACTGAAACCCGACAGTTACAGGATTACATTGTGAATATTAAAATCAACCCATCTTAGGTGTTTCTTGATTGCTACTTATCCATGGATGGTGCACATATATGAGAATTAAGCTTGTCTCTCACTGCCATACATGGTCGGTAAGATGGTTCTTGATAACGTATCTATATAATTTGATATAACTTTACTAGTTAATTCATATGTACTTGTTCATGTGATGTTACTTTACTACTTAACTCAACAAGATCACTTTATCTATATCTAAATCATTTGATATAACTTTACTAGTTAATTCATACTTTACTATATAATTTGTATTTCTATAACTTTACTCAAATGTAACTTGTTCATATGAATTAATAAATGATTTGTTTCTTATGTGACAATTGAATACCAAGGCGTAAGTGTTATTGGGCTCAAAATTTAGACTCATGTCTTGCATGTGTTGGAATCGTTGTGCCTAAGCAAACCCATTTAGTTGGCCAGTATTTGACAAGCTCATTAGGGCCAGGTACACTCGCTAGATAGAATTTGAAGTTGAGAAAGGCTCGAGTGCTAGACACAGCTCGACCTGACTACAAGACCCGTCCTAGAATTCTTTGTAGCGACTGTAAAGATTCTTTTGTAGTCTTTGTTAATCTGGGTCCAACTCGTGGACGGTAAACCTAATATTTATTTGGCAAAAAGAAAAAGGGGATTTTATAGGCAAGTTATGCCTTTTTGAACATATAGGTTGGATATGGCAAGTATCACTAAGGGAAGTAGGCAATGATTTGTCTTTTTTTCTAAACAAATATTATTGTTTTTTTAAAGGTGATACATATTACTTTTGTTAGGATACATTCACTATTTGAGTTGATGTGTAATTCAACCTGATGAAATCATTGTTACTCATAAAGTAACTAGAAAGTTAACAAAAACGTTTGCATATTTAAGATGAGAATTCCTATTCATTTAGAAATAAATTGGTGATTTTTTTTTCTTGTTTGGAAGCCAAAGCAATAGTTAACCATGCTAAATATCAATGGTTTTATTCTCGGATTCTATACTTTAGTTTTTGATGATTAGCGGATTCTATAAATGATTTTTTTAACGATAAATTTGGATCACTAACGGACCACGGTCAGCGGAATCATTCTATAAATCATTCTAACAACTATTTTTTCCTATTCTGTTTTGCAGTTCCTCTTGATTATGGTTAGCTCTGTCTAACCATTTTCTCTATATATAAAATGTATATTTTCCGTCCAAAAAACACAACAGTATTTTAAATGTTGATTTATTATTACAGAACCATTTCCTATACTCTTAAGAAATAAATGATTGTTTCATGCTCTTCTAGAAAATTAGAGGTTTATTTGAACACAAGCATATATTGACCTCCTAAACATCATATGAATAAACTTCTTCCCTATAAATGTGAATATTCTTACCTCCAGTCTACTTAACAACTTTATGAGAAATATGTTTAGGTATGGCTGCAAATAAACCGAATGAATAAGACCATGTTCGTGTTAGTTTGTTAATAAATATATGTGTTCACGAACTATTTATAAACACTTACCGAACATGATTTTATGTTCGTGTTTGTTTGTTGAAGAAATGAACTTGTTTGTTAATTTTAGGCAGCGAACGAAAACAAACGTTGATGAACACAAATGTAGACAAACTAATGTTTATGAACACAAACAATCGTTCATGAACAAAATACATATCAAATATTTATTTGTCAGAATATTAAAGTATTTTGATATGTACCAATCGGTTGATAGATAATCAGTTGAGTGGATCAAGCTCAAAAGAAATTAGCAAGATGCAAGACTTGAGATAATTCTCTATAATTTCATTCCTAATCGATTGCTAAAATGAGATATCCTTAAATAAGGATTACAAACACTAATTAAGAACATGGGATCATGGGTGCATATGCCCCACTACTACCTATTTTCTCTCACAATCCTCCGACTAAGTAAAACCATGTGATTAAAAACAATAAACATAAAATTAATTAAAAGTAAAAACCTATTCTATTGGTAATTCGTGAGTACACATCATTCCCCACCCCTTATAAAATCCTTGTCCTCAAGGATGCAACCAGAACAAGACTTAAGGGTGCTCCACGGAGGTCGCCATTCGAGACGCCCAACGACATTCGGATCCGTCGGAACAAAACGCAATGGTGGCCGCCACTCGCGTTTCACGGCTACCCATTTGATGTGGTTCAAAAACAAAGGCTTGGTGAGATGATAAAACAGCGAACACAACCTGGGTTCCTCTATTGCAACTTTGACATTTGTCCTTTTCTTTTTTATGACCGTCAACTTGGGTTCAAATGCTTGTGTGGGTTTTGGGGCTGGCGGTTGGTTGGTTTCTTGCACAAACGGTACCGGTAGTGTGGCTTGTTTTGGTTTTGATGCAGAAAATACAGTGTAAGGGTTGGTTTTCGGTAACGTGGTTGCGGAAATTAGCGGCGGCATGAGAGAAAAAACTGATGGTGGCGGTACTTTTGGTGGTGGTGTAGGTGTTAGAGCGGGTGGTACGGGTGGTGTGGTGGCAGAAACGGGTGGTGGAAGTGTAGGTACGGGAGCGGAAGTTGGTGGTGGTGTTGCGGCAGCGGGTGACGGTAGCGGTGTAGAAAAAATGGGTGAAGTTGCCCATCTCCGGGACTCGTTTTTGAGAAACACTAATTAAGGATGGCAATTGATCCAAAGAAATTAGCAAGATGCAAGACCTACCAATTGTTACGAACCTAATCGTTAACCAATTGATCCAAAGAAAATAGATCGAAGCTTGAAAGAAAATTAGAGAGAAACTAAGACTAATTCATATTTCATTTATAATTCCTCAAAATAAACAAAAGCCTCCTTTTAAGGATGGCAAGAATACGTAACCACTCAACCAACAAACTCCTAAAACTATGACTAACTTGGGATCATGGGCATCCCCATTATTTCCCATTATTTGACCACATGCTAAAATAAAAACATTAAAATATTAATAGGAAAATAAAACAAAGTAAAGTGAATGCATGATAAATCTCTTTTTATAAATAAGCAACTTGACATTTGCTTGTACGAACCAGCCACGTAACAATCCCGCCCGGTCAAAACATCCTTGTCCTCAAGGATGAAACCGAAACAGGCCTCTAGGACACACCATGGTGGGCGCCACTCGGTTCTCTCTTCTGCAATCGAAGAATTTTTTGTGAAGCCCCATGGTGGACGCCAATCTCGTTTTGGGGTTGCTCCGTTAATTTTTGTCACTTGCTTCTCCGTCGTTTTTGTATTCACGGCCTTCCTCAACCCGGAAATAACCCTTGATGTCGGAATCGAAGATGGTGTTAAGTTTGGTTTGGATTTTTGCAGTGATGTCAGTGCATGTTTTGGTGCCAAAGGGGTTGTTATGGGTTTTAGGGTTGGTTTGGGAGTGGCGGTTGTAGGAGGTGGTGTTATTATTGCGGAAGCGGGTGATGGTGGTTCGGTAGCGGAAGTTGGTGGTGGTGATGCGGCAGCGGGTGATGGTAGCGGTGTAGAAAAAATGGGTGAAGTTTCCCATCTCCGGGACTCCTTTTTGAGAAGATCGATCATCTCAGCAATCGTTGATATGATTCGATCCAACGACTCGTTCCATTCGTGAGCGTCCATGAGGGGATCAAGACCGCTCTGATACCAATTGATATGTACCAATCGGTTGATAGATAATCCGTTGAGTGGATCAAGCTCAAAAGAAATTAGCAAGATGCAAGACTTGAGATAATTCTCTATAATTTCATTCCTAATCGATTGCTAAAATGAGATATCCTTAAATAAGGATTACAAACACTAATTAAGAACATGGGATCATGGGTGCATATGCCCCACTACTACCTATTTTCTCTCACAATCCTCAACCTACTGACTAAGTAAAACCATGTGATTAAAAACAATAAACATAAAATTAATTAAAAGTAAAAACCTATTCTATTGGTAATTCGTGAGTACACATCATATTTAAATAAAATATAAAAACTAAAACACTAATGAACTATCGAACACATTACCGAACGTTCACAAACATAAATGAACAAACACGACCTATGTTCATGTTCGTTTGTTTAGTAAACGAACGAACACAAACGAAGTTCCCGCCGAACGGTTCACGAACTATTCGTCGAACATTTGTTTCGTTTGCAGCCCAATATTTAGGAGCATCCATAACTTGACTTAAACATAACTAATTAAAGAGATTAAGAGATATTGTGTCTAGTTAAAAGAAAGATAAATTAATTTTCCACTCATTAATAAATAATTATATTATAATTTCTTCCAAATTTTTTTTTAAGAAACAAAAATTCGTGGACGGCAGGATTCGAACCTGCGCGGGCAAAGCCCACATGATTTCTAGTCATGCCCGATAACCACTCCGGCACGTCCACCGATGATCGTTCTTGAATTCAAACATCTTTTAACTAGTTCTATACCCGTCCGGTGGACGGGTGGTGGACAAGCATATATTAATAATATAATAACATAAGTTTTTTTTTTTTTTGCATTCTAAACAAAAAACATTATTTGTTTCGAAAAGTGTCAAATTGTATGGAATGTCGCATCAAAATGGTTCATATTTAGTGTGTAACTGACTCAAGGAGTTTCGTTATAAATCTAACTAACAACTAAGTACGTTTGAAGAGTTTCGTTATAAAGGTAACTAACAACTAAGTAGGTTTTTAAAGTATGGAATGAATTCATTTTAACTTTGATTCATACTATTTTATTATTAATTAATAGATTAATAGATAAAAATAGTTGATGACCCGGCTAAACAAAGGACCATGGTTTGACTTTGGGTCGAATACGAAAAGAGTGTACGTGATCCGGTTATAAGAATATGGATCTTGGTGGGTCGGGTCATCCATATACAGATGAATGAATGGCAAACCCTCTTTTGTTTTCTCTATCGCTGCTTTAACCCTAGCTTTTCATACCCTTTTCTGTCGAACCATATACGGATGAATAGATGGCAAACCCTCTTCCCCAAATGATTAGGGTTTCATCTCTGGCATGCTCCTAACATTCTTTTACCGGTGTATACCGGCCTTTATCCGGTGGAATGCCCGTTAGACAACCGGTGGTCGATGTACTCGGTTGAATCGGCCATTGCATGATGTGTTTTCTGCCTTTGTTAAATGTTCCGCCTAAGGATGTTTTGTTTGTTCGCAACCGATGTACGTTCAGTCGAAGAATCTGGTTGATTTCCAGCCACTCCAGTTGGTGGATGCTCGATATCTTTTTAAGATGTAAGGCTTGATGATCTTAAGCGAGGATTGTTGCCTTATCCTACTCCAGTTGAATGTTTGATGGTAGCTGCTGGCGCCGTGAGTCCCTTATGAACGGTGCATCTTTATTTAATTGATCATCAATGTGCATATTCATTTTTTTAGTAAGCGCCTCCTTTTGCATTATTCGTCGTTCTTTCGTAGCTGAAATTGATGATTAAATCAACAAATTAAAGATACAATTAAGCATAGAAAATGATCTCAACACTTGGACTGTAAGTCTGGAAATTTTGGTTAATATTGAGTTCAGGTGTTGAGGTCATCTTTGTTTCCATGTTATTACTGATTGACACAAGAAGGTTTGGTTACTTGAACGGTTTGTCTTCTTATTTAGGTGTTTTTATTTGGTATAATTGTTTGCTACTTCAACACTTAGGTTAGTCTAAATGCTTTGAATTTGTTTGTCCAATGCTATTGATATTGTTATTTGTTGACTGACACTTTGTTGTCTCATGTTCTACTTATCATGTTATGACAAAGCCAAGTCGCCCAAATGGATTAACTGGGAATGTGTGGAAGAATAGAAGCATGGATCAAACATTGGTGAGTTGTTAATGCCTCATATGACACTTGCTAATTTATTATTTTGACCTCTTTTGCATCAAAAATGGAATATTTTTTTTTAATTACAACTGTAAACCTATTGAATAAAAGTAATAAACATAGATTTCCCATTGGTTAATCATGCTTTGTCATCACCTATTATCCTTTTTACACCAAATAGATAAAGTTTAATTCTTTTATTACCGTTTCAGGAAGAAACTATAAACTGAATAAAGAAGGTACATGAATTTAGCTTTACCTTCGGTTCATAATTCACCATAATCTCTTTACTCTGTGAACATCAAAAACACAAATTGTATTTTTAGTTAAAACTTTGAATATGAATTTGTGAACTGAATGAAAGAAAGTACATGAACGTAGGTTTACCTTTGGTTCATCATGCTTCGTCATCAGCTTCTTCTAATTTTTACACTAAAAACATAAAGTTTTTTTTTATTAAATATTATTTATGATGACACTGCAAACTCAAAGAAAGTTACGAAATTTGATTTTACCTTTGTTAATCATGATTCGCCATCATCTTCTAATCCTGTTTACATCACAAACAAAAAAAAAAGATTTTTTTAAACTACATCCTTAAAGATAAATTAAAAATAAATTAAATGTATCTGGATTCACCTTTGGTTCACCATTGTGTTTGCTGGTTTTGAAAGGAGAGCAATTGCGTGTCTTCAGAGCAAAATAAGGTACTCCTTCTTTCAAGCCCCATATCAACTTATATACATGTTTATACAAAACTGCTCCCGACAGTTTCCATGATTTTTGGAGCCTTTTAAACTGCCTTTTTAGGGAGTTTTAAATTCCTTAGTTTTTTAAATTAGAACGTGGCCTTTTTGGAGTTTTTTAACAGCCTGTAATCATCCTAAGATTTCGGATGACGTGGGAATCTGGGAACGTAAACCTCCAAACCGGTTTTAAGGAGAAAACTAAAATTAATCATCTAAATTTACGGTATTTATCCATGAGTTTGAAAATCATTAGAATTATTTTTAAAAATTTTGTAGCTAAGATACTTGTTTTACATGTTTTATTAACAGTTTTATTTTATTTATTTTTTGCAGGTTTTAAATATACATTTTTTGTTTACTGGTTTTAAAGTTCATTGTTTAAAGGTTTAAATTGTTGCTAAAGGCTTTTTAATGTGAATTCGTACATGTTTGTTTAAGAGGTTGAAATAGAATTTTAATTTGTAATTTAACGGTTTATGTTTTTAATTAAATTCTCAACTTTGTAGGTAACTTATTTTATGTTACAGATAGATCGTGGGTTTATATTTGTAATTAAATTTCCACTTTTTTAGGTAACTTATGTAGATAGATGTGGGCTCTATTAACTACCCAAAAATTTATATACAGATAGAACGTGGAATAAGGTCAAAGTGAACCGAAAAAAACCTCTCCTGCTTTTTCTGAATTATAAGGGCCAGGATTTAATCTTATTTTGATCAAATGGCTGAGATTGCATTTTGTTCCCTTTGACTTTAAGGGGAACATAAGAATATAGAATTATATCACCTAAAAAAGGTGCATTACAATGTGAATATATGTTATATTAACTAGTTATTTTCGGCCCGCACGTTGCGGCGGGACCCAATGACTACAAAAGGTGTGTCAGCAACGACAAACAAATACCGAATATCAAAACATAAATAAAATGACGTGGTAAGGATAGTCACTCCGTCATAAAAAAAACGATTTTAAATAACCTAATATATAGTAATAGGACCCACACGTCCTACACGTTGGAAATTCGTTTGTTTTCAGTTCAGTTATTACGGTGCTAGCACGTTAAAATATGGATGAGCTTGGTACCGGTAACGGCAGCGAAAGTACCGATCCGAAAAATCATAGAAATTAGGTACCGGCACCGAAAATGTTCGGTACAATACGGTATGGTATTTGAAGGTAAAAATCAATAAATACAGGTATGGTGCTAGACCGGTGTCGAACCGAAAGTAACGATTCTGAAAACGCCAAAAGGTGGGTACCAAATTGGTACCGAAAATGATTTGGTATAGTAAATTTGGTACCGATACGATACCGGTTCGTTTACAGGATTTGATACGATTTGCTCATCAATATTCTAAATATCCAAGTTAATTTTACATGCTACAATTCATTTATTACAGAAAAAGATAAAAAAGAAAGCAAAATAAGTTGTTGTGTATATAAAACCCCATTAAAACGAAATACAGTTTACTTACTGTGTGTATGAAAAGTAATCTAAACAGTGCAATTACTTACATTGCTGCGTTGTTACCGAAATCCCCAAAAGTGGGTACCGGTACCGAATATACCTAGTATGGTACGGTTCGGTACCGGTCGGTACTGGTACGGCACCGGTATTTGAGGGTAAAAACTGGTGAATACCTGTGCAGAACCGGTACCGAAAATACACCGGTTTAGTAAATTTGAGACCGGTACCTATACCCGATACCATTTGCTCATCTCTTAATGATGTTTCTATTAATTCCATTACAATTTTAAATAATAAATAAATATTATCACTGTTCATTGAGTTTCTTTTTTATCATATAGTAATAATAATTATTGTCCACCCCTCTAGCTCAGTTGGTTGTTGGACCGGGTGTTTCCTTGAGAGACTCCGGTTCGATTACCGACAAAGGCAAATGGATGTGACATGTGCGCTATGATGGTGAAAAACCCACCGAGGAGGGTTTGATCCTGAGCGTCACTCTGGTTTTCATCCGCCTGTTACTCCAGTGAGTAAAATCGTGTGGAGGCAGTACGATTTTTTGGGGAAAGCCTTCGACCAAAGACTGGTTAACCCAACGCTGGCCTTGCTATCTGGGCCCACGTTCTTGGAGAGGGTCCGCAATGTGCGGATGTGACAATGGTCACCATTAGAAGTTCACCTTTAAAAAAAAATGTTATATTAATTATTAATTATATGTTAAAATATAAAACCTTATGACCAACTCACCAGCCTACCAATTAATTTGTTTGAATGTTTTAACCTTTCCCACCATAAATTTGATTGCGATCTTCCACTAATGTCGTTTTCAAAAACTCTAATTAACATGTGGGTTTCCCATGAAATGGTAAGCAGGTCTAGTTATCAGTGTTGTTTGTATATGTAGGACGCGGATAACCTTTTGTCAATAAATTTGCTCGAATGATCGGGCTTGTACATAATGTAGGCGCGTCTAAAAAAATAGTATTGGAGAATGAAATATTAGTATAATAGGTCATACATGTTCCAATAGGTTATTTGGGGTCTTAATATATATGATAACTCTTATGAGCATGTTGAGCTCTATTATGGGATACTAGGTAAAAAAAAAATCATTTAGTGACATGTATAAAGTGTCACAGAAAAACCAAAAAAGTGCTACTAAAAACCCTTGTGGGAATCATAAAAATTGTCATTAGAAACACTAACGCTAAAGCCTTTTAGTGACACTTTTTTAATGTGCCGCACAAAGTTTTAAGCCTTTTAATGACACTTTCCTATCCACAATACAAACTTTTGCACTTTTAGTGACATATTTTTTTGCAAAAAATATCACATCAAATTAAATGTCATTGACGTTTATCATATTAATTTTAATTAATTACTATTATTATTTATTTACATTGAAAAATAAAATTATAAAATGTAGAAATCATAATTTAATCACTTTAATTAAAAGTCTAATCAATCTTCCAAATGTGTAATAAATGTCAATCTAAGTTTAAAGATGAAACATATAAACCCAAATAAACTAATAAAAGTTTGAGTAAAAACTCAAAACTTCATTGTCTTCATGAATCTCAGGGCCGGCCCTAAGAATTCGTGTACCCTGTTTCGAGCTCCAAAAAACGTGTCCTTCGGCCATAACGAAATTGGGTATTGAGCTCAATAAAGGTCTAAACCTAGTGTCAATTGGCTAATAACTAATCTAAAGCATAAGAATAGTTATGTAAGTGGGCGTATGTTAGTGTTTGTATAGGTATTGTAACGCCCCAAAATCTGAATGTTAATGTTTGTTGTATGTTATTATGTGACACGTCAGGAAATAAATAACTAGGCTATTTAACCTAGTTATGAGTGTGGTCAAAAGAATTAAAAGAGGAAGGTAATGTCAGTATGTTTTAAAGACAAAACCCGAGGGGCTAAAGTGGAACTAACGAAAGTTGGGTTATTAAAAAGAAAAAGAACACACACACAAACACACACTTCGTGTGTGTTCTGGATGGATCGATCAGGGGCTCTCAAGAGCCCCAAAACCCTAGTTCTTCAAAAGCTTCAATTTGAAGGATGAATCAAGGCCCAAATCCATAACCGAGCATGGATTAATGATCACCAACACGAGAGGATCATAAGGTATGTTTTAAATCTAAGATTGGTGATCATGGGTGAAGTGGGTTATGTTCTAATCCGTGAGTTAAGACGAAATTAATCATGTACAAGGGTTAGAATCCTCGTGTAGAACATGAGTTATGAAAGGTTTGCGTTAATTTGATGTTTAGAGGTGACACCCGTTAGTTAGGGTGAAGATGATGCCTAGAATCATCTCTTATGTTCAAGTCTTGTTGAATGATTGATGTATTATGTGGGTATGATGAATTATTGTTAGATGAAAGTATAGGAATATGATGATGTTATGTTTAATGTTCATTTGGAATGATACATGATGATTAGTAGTTGGTTTTGATGGGTTATGTATGAGTTTAGAAGAATTGTGCATGAAATAGTTGTACGTTATGCTTAAAAGGTAGTACTCACATCAAGTGTATGATAAAATGAATATAGTGTCGTCCGTATGGTCGATTACAATGTTACGGGTATATGTAGATGAGTTGATGGTTACATATGGTTAATAGTTGACTTTTGAAAGTCAACAAGATTAAGAAACATGATTGGACTCGTTGTCGTAAAGGTAGGATGATAGGAAGACGTCTGGTACATGTTATGTTAATATGTATTATTTGTAATTACATGATGAATTACGTGTGATGAAAAGAGTATGAAGTCGATTATATGTTTTAATGCTTGTAAGAAATGACTAAGGAAAGTTAAGTGTGAATTATGCGAATGATATGATGGTTACATGTACAAATGAGTATGCTAATAAGGGCGTGGTTTCGATGAAATGAAAGTATAGGAAACACGTCGAGACGGACTCAAGCTTGAGGTGTTAACGGGTCAAGAAGAGGCGAGGAATCGGATACGAGCATGGACGCATAAGGTAAGTGATTTCCGTAATCACTTCTTAGTACCAGTAAGTAATAATGTGTTGTAATGAATTAAACATGATGTTTGAGGTCAATTATGTGTTAAAGTCTTTCGTCGTAAAAGATGGGTTAAGGTTGACCAAAATGCCCTTGATGGGTATTTTGGGGTAAACGAGCTTAAAAGTAGTTTTGAAGCAAGTTATTCGGTTAGTGTAATGTCTTAGACAAGTATGGAAGTGGGGATTTCGGTTTGGTTAGTCGTAGACCAATTAATGCACGAATACCCTTAACGGGTCAAAAATAAGCATATGAACGATAAAGTGTTAAGAGGATGCAAGACATCCAAGAATTTGGTAATTTATGATAGACGTCACTTATATTATTATGTTTATAAGAGGTTTTGGTAAAAGGAACAAGTTATGTTGATGTATGCATGAACGGGTAGAAAAGTGGTAAAAGGGTAATAAGCCGAAGAGTTAGAAGTCGGAAATTATATTAAGTCGGATGTTGGATTTTAGTTCCATTAGATGGAGAATTAAATTACGAACGCGTAGGAAAAAGAATCGGGTAAAACGGATCAAAAACGAGGGAGTTATGCTCGTTTCCGTGAAACGGGATCGCGCGGGAAATCTGCAGCACAGCAGCAACGACCTACTGTCTTTTTGGTGGCGTCGCGTAGCGCGACGGCCCGTCGCATCGCGCGACGGGTCATGTGTCTCCGGAAGTTGTTTTCGTGCCTCGTTTTGCCCTGGGAACTCGTTTAAACGCGTTTTAAGTCGCGTATGACTAGTTTAACTCATGTTTTATGACCATTAGGGTAAGCGTATGTGTGGATAGGTATGTAAGCGTGTATGCACGAATGTATGTAAGATTATAGTGTGTAATCAAGTACATAAGGATATACGAAGATGTATATGAATAGGTAAGTATGAGTGGGATATGTTAAAGCAGGTGGTTATAAATATATATGTAAGTGAGTATGTAGGCATGTACGTATGTATGTTTTATAAACTTAAGTGTAGGTATGTATGGGTGTATGTAGGAAGCATGTATATGTACGAAAGTGAGTATGTACGAATGTATGCACGTAGGTAGGTTTGTGTGAAGGCATGTAATAAGGTGTATGTATGTATGTACGTATGTATGTATGTGTGAATGTATATAGGTGGGATGACATGATCGTACGTGACGGTGTAGGTATGTATTTATGTAGATACATATAGAATGATTGATATGTAATTGTATGTAAGTTTGTAGGTAGGTTGACATGTATGTGGGTACGTATGTATGTATGGAGATAGTGCGTATGAAGTTTAGGTATGTATGTAAGTATTATGGTACGATCAAGTGTTTACGTTGTTTATTAGTGTACATGGAGTTATAAGCGAAATGCAGGAATGGCAAAGAAGTCTCACCACGGATGGTATGACAGGATGGAAAAGCTGGAATGTAAAGAGTAAATGAAACGAGAAGTAAATGTGAACAAACCTTGTATGTTTATAATGCGTACTAATGTATGAATTTTATGTGGTGAGCGCAGGTAGTACCAGTCATGAGGATAACCAAGGATTGGAGATCGAGGATCGAGTCACAAGACAGATTGTACGGGAATGTTTAAATATGTAATTTAGTGTTGATAAGTCATGATCTTATATTAATATGAAGTTTTAGAATGTCAAGATATATGTCATGAAAGAAATTTTCAGACTCGAAATTCCGCTGCGTTGTGTTAAGGTTAAAACCTGTTAGGGTGTTACAGGTATACCCTATTAAAAAGAAATTTTTACGTATACATATCGGGTTTTTTTTTTCTAAAAATAGTGTACCCTCCGAAATATCGGGCCCTGGCCGGTGGTCCTCCCCGCCCACCTCCAGAGCCGGCCCTGATGAATCTCTTTCACAATCTTCATACGAGTTAAATAATCATCGTGTTAACTTTTTCTTAAAAAATCCACCGAGTTAAATAATACATTAACACTTATTAAATATTTATTTATCGAAATTTTAAAGTATTTAAATAAAATATAAAAACTAAAAACACTAATGAACTATCAAACACAAACGAATACGTTACCGCACGTTCACGAACATAAATGAACGAACGCGATCTATGTTCATGTTCGTTCATTTAACTAAACGAACGAAATTTCTTGTTCGTGTTCGTTTGTTTAATAAACGAATAAACACAAACAAACTTCCCACCGAATGGTTCACGAACTGTTCGTCGAACGTTTGGTTTGTTTGCATCCCAATATTTAGGAGCATCCATAACTTGAATTAAACATAACTAAAGATAATAATAAGAGATTAAGAGATACTACGTCTAGTTAAAAGAAAAATAAAGT
Organism: Helianthus tuberosus; assembly: GCA_030545235.1. Lineage (NCBI taxonomy): Eukaryota > Viridiplantae > Streptophyta > Magnoliopsida > Asterales > Asteraceae > Helianthus > Helianthus tuberosus. Next base: position 4,781,680 of record JARYGA010060516.1, read on the forward strand.
AGTTTTCCACTCATTAATAAAAATAATTATTATAATGTTCTTCCAAAAACGTTTCTTTCTAGTTTTCCACTCATTAATAAAAATAATTATTACAATGTTCTTCCAAAAACGTTTCTTTAAGAAAACAAAAATTCGTGGACGGCAGGATTCGAACCTGCGCGGGCAGAGCCCACATGATTTCTAGTCATGCCCGATAACCACTCCGGCACGTCCACTGGTGATCCCTTTTCAATTCAAAGTTCTTTTAATTATATTATCTAAAAAAAGGCGCATTACAATGCATAAATATTATATTATTTTATTAATTATATATGTTATATTACCAACTCACCAGCCTACCAATTAATATTGTTTTGGATCTTTTAACCTTTTCGACCATAAATTTGATTGTGATCTTCCACTAATGTCATTTTCAAAAGGATGTATGATTTTGGTAATCTCGATTATTTGTTATTGGTCGTCAACAGTTTTAACTTAAAAGATACCACTGGTAGTCCCAACTATTAACATATTGGCCTCCAATGGATCCTGACTAACCGAATCCTAACGTCGTTAGTCTCTGGTCACTGGAAAACGTTTTTGGCCAGAAAACTCAACCATTTCGTTCCATACCTCTTTCTAACCTTATTATGGACATTTAGAAATATTTTTTAAGTAAAATCCTTATTAAGGTCGCTGGAACACTTTTTTTTGCTGGAAACTTTTTTTTTGTCAGAAAACTCTACATTTTCGTCCTAAACATTTTTGTAACATTAAATCGGACATTTAGGGACTTTTTTCTAGCTTAAAACGTTTTAAGGGGACAAAAGACTAGTGACGTTAGGGTTCTGTTAGTCAGGGTCCATTGGAGGTCAATATGTTAATACTGTGATCATTATAGTCAGTGGATATTTTTCTTTTCTATGATCATCCTAAATAGAAATAAAAATAATTTATTGTTTTAAATATAGCAAATTCTTCTTCTAATGTTGGTAAAAAGCATAGGGATACCCATTATTTTGCCCATTATGGAGTTGTAGTTTTTAAATAATTGCTGGACAAACAACATGGTACGTTCGCTATCCAACCCAAATTGATCACTTTACTGGTAATATACACAAATAAAGATCCACTTAGATATATCGTTGTGTTGACCTTCCCATCATATATCTCTATAGGTTTCTAGATATTGATTCTTGAACTTTAAGAGATATGATATTGTTCGGTTTTAGCTTATATATAAAGTTGATACGATACTACAAAATTTGAAGGCTTTTTTCAAAGCATTTGATATGGGTAACAATTAAAATATAATGACAGTAAAGACCCGGACACCCGAGATCACTTTAGCAAATTGGATCACCCTTCCGTCCAAAGAAGAGAAAGTGATTAAATCCCCCCCCCCCCCTTCCCCCAAGGAGACCCACAATTGTGAAAACCCTCTGGCTCAACTCGAAATAAATTTGTCTCAAGCAAAACTCCAACTCTTGACCTTCCATTTGGAAAGTCATTGAGTTACTATTGAATATTAGGATTATTGTTATGAGCTTACGGGCCCATTCGATGTCTTGGGTTTACGTTCCATGTTCTATATATTGTATTTTACCATTTAACGTGGTATCATAGCATGGAACGTAAACCCTAGATATCTAAGAGCATTCACATTGGACATCTATCTTCATCTATATAATTTAATCAAAAAACACATTTTTCTCTAAATTAAGTTTACTTTTCAAAAACCTCTCACATCCAACTATCATCCATTTCTCTATTATACTCACAATCACTTATTTTATTATTTCATTCTCTTTCCTACACACAATAAAAATATAAAGGCATGGATACATGAGCCTCTAAGGTTTACTTTAATATCTATAAAACTTTCTCTATTATTATGGAGATTCCAATATAGTGGTTTTTTTTGTTGTTTCCCTTGTATTTTCCTCTATATTATATAGAATGTACTAATATAAAGGTTTCAATGTGAATGCTCTAATAGACCCATAGCTCATAACAATAATCCTAAAATCCAATAGTTACCACTCAATCAGAAGGCTCGATAGTAATATATTGACGCTTTTAAAAACTATCACAACAAAATAATAAATAAGTAGCAAGTCTACACTTGATATGGAAACTCTTGTATATTTAATCATTTGTAAAAAGCATTTAAATGAACTTTAACTACACTAAAAGATAGTAACCGGTAAACATGTCATGCATCAAAAAATTAGGTAAGCGTAACCAAGTGTCGGTCTCTCAAGGAACGTAACGTGTAGCGTTTAAACTAATTAATTAATGACCTGATAAAAGATTAGAGGGTTGCCACTTAGGTTATAGCCTAGTGGTCAAGAGAAATTATCTCTTGTGTGGAGACGAAGGTTCAATCATTGGGAGGTGTAGGTATTTAAGGGGAAAACTTAGCCCGTTAAAAAACAGATTAGAGGGTTGATTTGATTATGAAAGTAAGTAAAAGTAATCAAGCAAGTGGCAAGAGTAAAGAGACAATAATAGAGCAAACATTCATTCGAGAATGACCTAGCACTAAGCCAGATGGTTAAAGTAAGATAAGATGTAAGAATAGTTATGAATCATACAAATTAGCTACTGTTTCTAGTATTTATCCAGAAAATAAAAACTAAGATAAAGATAGAGAAAATAGGAGAATATTTTCATTCATTGAGTAGGGTGTAATCAACTTAAAACATACATTACATAAATATAATCTGGCTCGGTTTATGGACCAAAGTGTCTGTATTTATAACACTTTGTTTATAAATGAGTCATACACCAACATTATATTACTGTAAAAAAAATCCGATATGTATATGTAAAAAAATAAATTAATAGATTATGTCCATACAAACATCAACATAGGCCCACTTACCAAACTATTTTTATGGTTTAGATTAGTTATTAGCCCATTAACATTAGGTTTAAACCTTTAGTGAGCCCAATACTCAATTGCGTTAAGGCCTAAGGGCACGTTTTTTCGAGCTCGAACAGGGTACATGAATTCTCTAGGGCCGGCCCTGCTAATCTACTCCTAATTAGCGTGACTCGAACCCTTGACCTTTAGGAAGTGAACCGAACGAACACAAACATAGGCATGTTCATTTAATTTTAACCGAACACGAATATTTAATCGAACACAATTTTTTGTTCGTGGTCTTTTATGTTTGTTCGTTTAAAACCTAAACGAACAGTTCACGAACGTAAACGAGAACATAAACAAAAAAATCAAACGAACATAACTTGGCAAATAATAATCAACACAAATGAACATAATTCACTAAACATAAACGAACATAAAGTAGTTTTTTATATAAATTAGTGATTAATTTCGATAAATTCCTTTGAAAACCTCATTTTAAGTACTAGAAAGCCCAATTACCAATATTTATATAAGTAGTTAGAAAGTTCATTTATGTTTAATATTTATATAAATGTAACTACTTATGCATTTAACTTAAAACGAACATAAACAAACATAAATGAACGAACATAAGCAAATGTAAATAAACGAACATAAGCGAACAGTCGAACACGGTTGAACAAACATAAATGAACGAACAAAATGTGTGTTCATGTTCTGTTCGTTCATTTAACTAAATGAATAAAAAATTGTGTTCGTGTTCGTTCGTTTATTAAATAAACGAACATAAACGAACTTTTCGCCGAACAAGTTCACAAACAGTTAATAAACCTTTGTCGTTCGGTTCGTTTACATACCTAAAGACCTAAATATAATGTTGGGATAAATGCCCTTTGGTCACCTACTTATTAAAGATAAATTTTGTTTAGTTACTTCTTTCAAGCTAAATGTCAAACTTACTACTACAATATCGATATCTCATTCCATTTAGATTTTGAACGGATTTTGTCTTGTTAGGAAAAAAAAAATTATCAAACAGAAAGCAAACTCTTAAATTATTAGTGTAGTTTACTGAAAAATTACGATTTTAACCTCATAAAGGGTATATTAAAGCTTCAAGGAAAACGACTGAAGTTGACGAGTCACTAAATATTGATGGAGAAGAGAAGACCACGTTCTGTCGTAGCATCCTTTGGAAGTTTATTGTCTTTTGACATTTGTAGCTTTGTGTGGTTGTTTTTGTCTTTTGATTTAAGGTAAAAATGCAACGATTTTTTAAGTTTTTTTGAACAGCGAAACTTCTATAGTGAGGAACTAATTTTCTGTTCATCTACACGGCGATAGCATCAAAGACGAGGTTTGTGCATATTTAGTTAGGGGTAAAACCTATTAACCGAGCCCGAGAAAAGTGAAGAAAAGAAAAAAAAAGATCTGCGACATGAAAAACCGATGATTTTGTTTTAATATTTCTACTAACGGAATGTTTTGGTTCGATTTTTGTTATTATTATTCACAAAACCAATCAAAAAATTTGATCAAATCATGGAAGAGTCTTACCTTAGGCCAATCGCTCTAGTCTTGCGCCCTTGTCACATGGGCTTGTTAAGGCCATGTACACCGCCCTAGGGAGCCATCATTGGACGCCAAATCTAGATATGCCAAGCCCTTCACGGACGTTAAAGGTTGGAAAATGTGGGGGGCACTCAAACACACACACATAAATTTATATTTGTTTTCTTTTATTTAAATACTAGGTAAACCACAACGTGATGGAAGACGGTTCCTAAAATGCTTGAAGATATCAAAGTGGAGTCTTTTGTATCGATTAAAAATAGGTCTAAATTTGGGGAGTTAAAGTGGGACCGTTGGTGTGATTTTAACATTACAGAAATGTTGTTTCTTTCTTTGTATTTTAGGACTTCCAGTGTCTTGATGACCCTCTTATTGGCAATAAAATGTTGTCGTTGGTTGTTTAAAAAAACCGCAACGGGTAATAGTTAAAGACTTAAAGGATAAGTTAGTTAAAGCCCGTCAACTATTGCCTAAATGGAAGTCGCTTTAACACCCGCTTCCATGTTAAACCAACATACCTAGCCTTACAACTTTAAGGGTCCCCTTACAGGTTCAAAACAATTTTGTTGGAAAGTTTTCAATATTTTGTTTTCTATTTGACTGGATAACTTACTACGGATATTGAACAATTTGTGTTAAATCTTTTTAGGAAAATAAAAGTTGGCAATATTGTTGGATTTACAATTCTATTGACATAACGAATCAATTTTATGCTTTGACTATAGATCCACCTAATCCATAACCTTTATCCGAATGAAAATACAAATACCTAATAAAAAGTTGGAGTTCAATAAAGATGTTATCATTTTTATGTTGAATAAGACCTCAAGTGCTGTCTCATTTTATTGGATGTTAGTAGCTAGAGTTGAAAAGTTAATAACAACTTCATGGGGCTTGTTGAATAACTATATTTCATCATATCCAGCTATCACATTGGTAAAAATCTTCAAAAGTATGATCATGACAACATTAATGTACTTCATACCACAAACAACATGGCAAATTTATCAATGTTTCCTTGAGCTGAAGTCTAAGATGTCAATGTTTTTGTTTTTGTTAATATATCTCTTAATTGAGCATGAAAGCATAATAATCGGCACATGGAAATAGTACAACTTAAAGCATTGATAAATGTCTAGAGTACTCTAAATATTTGGATTCGAAAAATTCTAAATTCGATTCGATTATTAAGATTCGAATTCGGTTAAATTCGAGTTCAGTGAATCGAATGTGAATTTATAATTTTATATTCGATTCAATTCGAAATTTGAATTCAAATTATACATATTTGTTTATTATATATATAATAGACACATATAACTTTAATTTGTCTATAGTATAAACTAATCTATAAATTTAATCTAAGTCCTAAAATAGCTTATTATCGAGCTCAAATAGCCCATAACGAATTTATATTTTAAATGTATTTGAATAAAAAAAAAATTATTTGAATTCGATTCAATTTGAATTGGCATGTTAATTCAAATATGAATCGAATTACCAGTTTTTAATCGAATTCGAATTCCAGCAAATAAAAAGTTATTCAAAAATTTTGATCCGAATAATTTAAAAGTTCGTTATTCAATTCGATGAACACCCTAGAGTAATATATGCGATGAGTGAAAAAAAAATCCGCCATTACATTTATATATATGTGTGTGTTTTATTATCTAAAATGCTTTTAGCGTGTGAGTTAGTGTCAAAAAATTTGTGTGTATATGTGTGTTGTTGTCTAAAGTGTTTTTAACGTACGAATTGCAAGGATTACGTTAAGTTGTGCCACATGTAATTTTGGTAGGGGTATTTATTTTAGGTGTCCATATAATTACATATCATAATTATACACCACATGCTTACAATTACACAAGATACGTATAACGCACATCTATATGTAAGATTAAATATATTATGTATTAATATTTAATCTATAGCCATTATAATCATTTACATAATATAGATCAAAATATATAATAACCTATTAAATAATTAGTTGGTAATTGTTGATGGACCATATTACCGTTATTAACTAATTAGGTTTCCTTCTGGGTGCTTATATAAGGAGAATTATGTGGAGGTTAAGGGGTTAGACAATTACACATTAGAAACACCCCATAAGCATAACATCAATTTTCGACCTCCTCTCCTAACAGCCGATACCCTTTCGGTTTCCTTAGCCACCATCATCAGTTAGCACCCTAAGGAGGAATCAGACCAAGATGACAATCATGTCAAACCTTATTGCTGCGTCTCCATCTGGATTCTCTGCTGGCCTGTCTGATGCAATCAAAGGTATGTTTTATTGTTTTCCCTCATGTATAAACAGAACTGAACCAACACTATATCTATATATTATCTAATATATGAAACCATTGGGGGACACATGTCACCCAATGGCTTCACCACAAATGGTTTATCTCTCCTACATATTGGTGACACGTGTACACAATAGGAATTTAGAGATTGAGGACCGGGTTATTTGGAACTTTCCTAAATCAAAATCTTCTAACTCTCTCTCAATCTTCACTTGCAATCTAAACCAAACCCTAGAACAAAAATCGTCTGCCTCTTTATCTCTCTCAATCGTCTGCGACAACCTTCAATCGATCTTCAAATCGCAATACTCTACCATTGACGGTAATGTTTGATCCGATCATTGCAACATCATCTACTTAAAGATCCGATCATCTAATCGACGATAACTACTTTCGTTACATAATACATTCTTTAATTTATTTGTTTTTTTTTTGTAATTTTGTATGTCTTCTGTTTTTGATTGCTTGGAAAATCAGTTAGTTTCTATGATATGTTGATTGAAGGTTATCACATCATTCTTGAGATTGTGCAGGAGAAGGCCATGGTAGTGATGTGTCTGATGATAATTCGATCATGTGCTTCATTAACAATTTAGGGGATTTCCATCGATGTTCAGATACTACAATGATCGACAAGCTACTGCGCAATCAGCTTGGGTTTCGCTGGTCTTCCAGCAAGCCGATTATGGCAGTAATCAGTTATGGCGGACAAGGGAGTGGTGAGACGATTCACAACGCCGACAGGTATGGGTTATTGATTTTGAGATGAATCAGTTGTTAGGCCTTTTTTGCAAGAAATTTGGGGTTTTGTCAGAAGGCGATTATTAGGGCTTCGCCAAGTAGGGGCTTTGCTATTATTATTGTTGTTTAGAAAGTAAATTCTTTAATGTAGGAGATTTGTCACACCCGACCGCGTAAAAACAACAAACCGCGGCGGAAACGTCGGGGAGTGGAGGGACAAAATTATTGTTTCACAACCATGGTATTTAATGTTTGATTTTATTCATTAAACTTGATTACATTGTCTTAAAACAAAGGAAACATAACATAAGTTAAACTATTCTTGCATCTTTTATGTCACTAAGGCCCGAGTCCGCCTAAGTGTGTCACGATCCATATCATGCATTAGCTCCTGAAAACACATGTGAAAATAGGTACGTCAGCATAAAAATGCCTGTGAGATACATAGGTTTTGTTGATGCAGGATTCATGACTGGTAAGTTAAAAGAAAGGTTTAACAAAAAGTAGTCATGAACCTTTTAAAGATGTTTTCTTTTATAAATCATACGAAAATCGATAAGAAATCAGATGTTATAAAAGAATAATGCATGGTTAATTAAATAACCAAGTAAAAATGTTTTTGTATAAAATATGTCGTTTGTAAAACAATGTTTTGTGAAAATATGTCATTTGTATAAAATGTATTATGTATTTGTCGAAATGATTTAGATAACGCTACGATATGTAATATCATAAAAGCACTTATATATAGGAAGTACCAGCGGCGTATCCACCATGCTTTTATCATATTACACACGCCTCGTTATATAAGCCACTTACCAATAACCAACCAAAATGTCTTGTTTAACTAATGTCAAATGTTCATGTAAAACAATGTTTAATGTCTCAATATGTAATATTCAAAATAATAATAATAATAATTAAAAGTCTTTGTGTTAATGTAAATTAGTTTAAAAATAATTGAAATGATATGCATGTTTTTTTTTATGTTACGTAAATGGAAGCAATAGGATATATAAATTTCAAACAATAATAAGTTAGTCACAATTCAAAATTCTCAGTTTAGTTTGCCGCACACTTCTCTGCTTATCTCTTGCCTACTCTTATTTTTTCATAACTTTCAACTCTATCAAATTCAAACTAACAACCGAAGATTTGGGATGTGATACGGATATAATCGTCCTTTTGAAACCTTTCATAATCACTTCTAAATTTGATGCTTTGTTCCGCACGACTTCCGCCGCACCACCATTGCCACGCACCTTAGTTCTGTTCCGCACAACCGTCCGAAGCGCTTATTGTGTGTCTCTGGTTACCTCCGTTCGGCGCCATCGGTTCCATCGTTGTAATTCTCCGATCTCGATCAGCCACCACACCTCCCACGTTCGATCGATCGTGACCGCTATCGGAGTTTCTTTCTCGTCTCTCTGTGACGAAGCCATCATCGTCGCCACTCGAAACCGATCCGACACACCGAGTTCTGCATATTCTTTGATCCTGTTCCATCGACTCCTCTCCTTGACCCAAGGTTTGCGTTTCCTTTGAGGCCGACTTGTACGGTTTTACTTTGCTTTGTTTGCTAATAAGGTACGGATTCTGTTTCTTTTACATCATAGTATCATTTTATTTTCGTCACTCATTGATATGGATTCCTATCCTTATCATCATAGTATTTTATTCAATCCGTTATTTTGCAGTACGGATATTTTCGTTGGACGTTTCAGTTCGTATTGTTATATGATTAGTATTTGTTGTAGCATGCAATAAACCTTAGATTTTGTGCTCGTTATTGCATGTTCCCTTTAGACTCATGTCAAGATACTCTTGTTTCTGATACGCTTTGTACTCTGTCACCCGAGCAATTATACGTTTAGACTTGTCGTTGGGGCGTCAACGACATGGCACTCATCGTGACGGTGCGTAACTAAAGTTCACGGCGTTTCTAGTTTGTGCTTGTGTAGCACATGGCCCCTAGAGGCGAATAGATCGATCTTAGCTCTGACTCCTGACTCCTGACTCCTGTTGAGATGGAATAATGTTTGTACGCCTACACGCACCATCTCGGCGCATAGACTTTAGCTATGTATGCCTCTGTTTAGGCTCGTGGGTGCTTCTATATTACGTGACTTGTTTTATTGTTATATGTTGTCACGTATGTCTTGTCTCTGTTATGATATGTTTGATATGTTATATGCATCAGATTATGTTCAGTATCTGTTCAGTATAAGTTGTGGGATTCAAGTTATATAAGTATCTGTTTCAGTGCCAAAATCTAGACTGGTTTAACGTCAGTACCGTTCATGTTTCTGTCCGCATGTCTGTCTTACTTTTACTGTTGATTTTCTCCGTTACTGGGCAACTTTTTGGCTCAGCCGTAGTTTCTTTCTTGTGTTGTTTTGTGTGTGTTTTACAGGTAATCAAGGGAAACAGGGATGAGTGAGAGGAAAACGAAGTTTATGAAGTTTTTGAAGTTTCCGTGTTTATTTATTTCAGTAATTAAACGATTTAAAACTTAGGTTTTCTGGTGGATTCGAGACTTTTGTTTCTTGGCTTCTATCGTTTATTGAAACTCTTTGATTTTTGATATCTGTAATAGTGACATGCCAGCCTGTTCTGGGTTGGGGTGTTACAGTTATGGTATCAGAGCCCAGGCTCTTTCTTGTAGAAAACTTAAACAATAAAAATTAAACATGTGAGTTAATTAATGGGTAGACGTCGGGTTTGGATTCCATCTGTGTCATCTTCCGCACGCTTTGAAACTTTCCTCTTTTCACATGTATATCTCTTTTCAGATGCCTCCTCGAAGAAATGTGAACAACAACGACGTCCCTTTGGAAACTCTGATTGCTAATGCTGTCAATACAGCTATTGCGGGTTTAGTTCCTAACCTTCTACAACAGCTGCAGCAGAATAACAACAATGTACAGCAACCACCAGGGGGAAACAACAATGGTAACAATAACGCTCCTGTTACTATCCTTGATTGGCTTGAGCGCTTCAGAAAGGAAAAGCCAAAATCGTTTAGTACCGCTGCTACACCAGTTGAGGCGGAAAACTGGATTGCTCATATCGAGAAGTTATTCGAAGTGATGGGCGTGGGTGATGTGTTTAAGGTTAGGCTTGCTAGTTATAAACTAGAGGACGATGCCCATAGGTGGTGGAAGACTTTGAAAGAAGCTCGTGGAGGTGATCAGTATGCGGCGACACTCCCTTGGGCTGAATTTCGCACTTTGTTTTATCAGCAGTACTTCACTGACGCTGACAGGAGTGAGTATCTGAGAGAGTATGCTTCTATCAGGCAGGGGGATGACGAGCCTATTATGGAGTTCAAAGCTCGTTTTAGTCGTTTGGTTAATTTCCTGGGCCCAGCAGCAGGTACACCACAGCAGCAGACCGAGAATTTCAAATGGGCTATATGCGATCATGATAGGAAGTTCATCTTGAATCTTCGTTTCACTGACATTACTGAGGTAGTCGATGCTGTCAAGAATTTGAATAATGAGAAGAAGCAGCGTGAGAAGAAATCGGATGGTGATCGCAAACGCTCTAGGGAGAACGACTAGGATAATTCCGATAATCAGGGTGGCAATGAGCAATCTCAAGACCGTGAGGACCGTTCTGATAGGTATTACAACAATAAGTCGCGAAGTGGAAGAAACCGTTATCAGAATCGTAGGCCTGCACAGAATCAGATGCAACAGAGCGATGCCCTTGGAGCACAGCCACATAATCAGCAAAACCCGAATCAGAATCGTGCTGATATCCCTCCTTGTACTCATTGTGGGAAACGTCATGGTGGAGCATGTCGCCTTGCTGAAGGTCGTTGTTTCAGATGTGGAGACTCAGACCACTTGATTAAGGATTGCCCTCGGCCTGAGCAGCGAGCTAATACTGGTGGGAACACCAAAACTACTAGGGGAGGTTGACTTTTCGCACTCGCAGCTAATGCCCTAGGTACGCTTTCCGGTTATGTGCGAATTGGTGAACGTGATACGTATGCTCTTTGATATTGATGCGACAAATTTTGTAGTATCACTTTTATTTGCTAAATGTTTGAAGTCCTTGTCCACTGCTTTAGAGTAGCCTCTAGTTATATCTGCTCCTTTTAGAGATACTTGTTTTGATTTGATTTAGTATCCGTTTATTTGTCATCTCAGAAACTTCGTACCTTAGTATGTATGATGTCTCAAGGTCTACTATATATAAAGTCTATTCCGTGTCCGTTATGTGTGAAATCGTTCCTTAGCAATTTTGAGGACAAAATTTTTTTTAGGAGGGTAGAATTGTAATATTCAAAATAATAATAATAATAATTAAAAGTCTTTGTGTTAATGTAAATTAGTTTAAAAATAATTGAAATGATATGCATGTTTTTTTTTATGTTACGTAAATGGAAGCAATAGGATATATAAATTTCAAACAATAATAAGTTAGTCATAATTCAAAATTCTCAGTTTAGTTTGCCGCACACTTCTCTGCTTATCTCTTGCCTACTCTTATTTTTTCATAACTTTCAACTCTATCAAATTCAAACTAACAACCGAAGATTTGGGATGTGATACGGATATAATCGTCCTTTTGAAACCTTTCATAATCACTTCTAAATTTGATGCTTTGTTCCGCACGACTTCCGCCGCACCACCATTGCCACGCACCTTAGTTCTGTTCCGCACAACCGTCCGAAGCGCTTATTGTGTGTCTCTGGTTACCTCCGTTCGGCGCCATCGGTTCCATCGTTGTAATTCTCCGATCTCGATCAGCCACCACACCTCCCACGTTCGATCGATCGTGACCGCTATCGGAGTTTCTTTCTCGTCTCTCTGTGACGAAGCCATCATCGTCGCCACTCGAAACCGATCCGACACACCGAGTTCTGCATATTCTTTGATCCTGTTCCATCGACTCCTCTCCTTGACCCAAGGTTTGCGTTTCCTTTGAGGCCGACTTGTACGGTTTTACTTTGCTTTGTTTGCTAATAAGGTACGGATTCTGTTTCTTTTACATCATAGTATCATTTTATTTTCGTCACTCATTGATATGGATTCCTATCCTTATCATCATAGTATTTTATTCAATCCGTTATTTTGCAGTACGGATATTTTCGTTGGACGTTTCAGTTCGTATTGTTATATGATTAGTATTTGTTGTAGCATGCAATAAACCTTAGATTTTGTGCTCGTTATTGCATGTTCCCTTTAGACTCATGTCAAGATACTCTTGTTTCTGATACGCTTTGTACTCTGTCACCCGAGCAATTATACGTTTAGACTTGTCGTTGGGGCGTCAACGACATGGCACTCATCGTGACGGTGCGTAACTAAAGTTCACGGCGTTTCTAGTTTGTGCTTGTGTAGCACATGGCCCCTAGAGGCGAATAGATCGATCTTAGCTCTGACTCCTGACTCCTGACTCCTGACTCCTGTTGAGATGGAATAATGTTTGTACGCCTACACGCACCATCTCGGCGCATAGACTTTAGCTATGTATGCCTCTGTTTAGGCTCGTGGGTGCTTCTATATTACGTGACTTGTTTTATTGTTATATGTTGTCACGTATGTCTTGTCTCTGTTATGATATGTTTGATATGTTATATGCATCAGATTATGTTCAGTATCTGTTCAGTATAAGTTGTGGGATTCAAGTTATATAAGTATCTGTTTCAGTGCCAAAATCTAGACTGGTTTAACGTCAGTACCGTTCATGTTTCTGTCCGCATGTCTGTCTTACTTTTACTGTTGATTTTCTCCGTTACTGGGCAACTTTTTGGCTCAGCCGTAGTTTCTTTCTTGTGTTGTTTTGTGTGTGTTTTACAGGTAATCAAGGGAAACAGGGATGAGTGAGAGGAAAACGAAGTTTATGAAGTTTTTGAAGTTTCCGTGTTTATTTATTTCAGTAATTAAACGATTTAAAACTTAGGTTTTCTGGTGGATTCGAGACTTTTGTTTCTTGGCTTCTATCGTTTATTGAAACTCTTTGATTTTTGATATCTGTAATAGTGACATGCCAGCCTGTTCTGGGTTGGGGTGTTACAGTTATGGTATCAGAGCCCAGGCTCTTTCTTGTAGAAAACTTAAACAATAAAAATTAAACATGTGAGTTAATTAATGGGTAGACGTCGGGTTTGGATTCCATCTGTGTCATCTTCCGCACGCTTTGAAACTTTCCTCTTTTCACATGTATATCTCTTTTCAGATGCCTCCTCGAAGAAATGTGAACAACAACGACGTCCCTTTGGAAACTCTGATTGCTAATGCTGTCAATACAGCTATTGCGGGTTTAGTTCCTAACCTTCTACAACAGCTGCAGCAGAATAACAACAATGTACAGCAACCACCAGGGGGAAACAACAATGGTAACAATAACGCTCCTGTTACTATCCTTGATTGGCTTGAGCGCTTCAGAAAGGAAAAGCCAAAATCGTTTAGTACCGCTGCTACACCAGTTGAGGCGGAAAACTGGATTGCTCATATCGAGAAGTTATTCGAAGTGATGGGCGTGGGTGATGTGTTTAAGGTTAGGCTTGCTAGTTATAAACTAGAGGACGATGCCCATAGGTGGTGGAAGACTTTGAAAGAAGCTCGTGGAGGTGATCAGTATGCGGCGACACTCCCTTGGGCTGAATTTCGCACTTTGTTTTATCAGCAGTACTTCACTGACGCTGACAGGAGTGAGTATCTGAGAGAGTATGCTTCTATCAGGCAGGGGGATGACGAGCCTATTATGGAGTTCAAAGCTCGTTTTAGTCGTTTGGTTAATTTCCTGGGCCCAGCAGCAGGTACACCACAGCAGCAGACCGAGAATTTCAAATGGGCTATATGCGATCATGATAGGAAGTTCATCTTGAATCTTCGTTTCACTGACATTACTGAGGTAGTCGATGCTGTCAAGAATTTGAATAATGAGAAGAAGCAGCGTGAGAAGAAATCGGATGGTGATCGCAAACGCTCTAGGGAGAACGACCAGGATAATTCCGATAATCAGGGTGGCAATGAGCAATCTCAAGACCGTGAGGACCGTTCTGATAGGTATTACAACAATAAGTCGCGAAGTGGAAGAAACCGTTATCAGAATCGTAGGCCTGCACAGAATCAGATGCAACAGAGCGATGCCCTTGGAGCACAGCCACATAATCAGCAAAACCCGAATCAGAATCGTGCTGATATCCCTCCTTGTACTCATTGTGGGAAACGTCATGGTGGAGCATGTCGCCTTGCTGAAGGTCGTTGTTTCAGATGTGGAGACTCAGACCACTTGATTAAGGATTGCCCTCGGCCTGAGCAGCGAGCTAATACTGGTGGGAACACCAAAACTACTAGGGGAGGTTGACTTTTCGCACTCGCAGCTAATGCCCTAGGTACGCTTTCCGGTTATGTGCGAATTGGTGAACGTGATACGTATGCTCTTTGATATTGATGCGACAAATTTTGTAGTATCACTTTTATTTGCTAAATGTTTGAAGTCCTTGTCCACTGCTTTAGAGTAGCCTCTAGTTATATCTGCTCCTTTTAGAGATACTTGTTTTGATTTGATTTAGTATCCGTTTATTTGTCATCTCAGAAACTTCGTACCTTAGTATGTATGATGTCTCAAGGTCTACTATATATAAAGTCTATTCCGTGTCCGTTATGTGTGAAATCGTTCCTTAGCAATTTTGAGGACAAAATTTTTTTTAGGAGGGTAGAATTGTAATATTCAAAATAATAATAATAATAATTAAAAGTCTTTGTGTTAATGTAAATTAGTTTAAAAATAATTGAAATGATATGCATGTTTTTTTTTATGTTACGTAAATGGAAGCAATAGGATATATAAATTTCAAACAATAATAAGTTAGTCATAATTCAAAATTCTCAGTTTAGTTTGCCGCACACTTCTCTGCTTATCTCTTGCCTACTCTTATTTTTTCATAACTTTCAACTCTATCAAATTCAAACTAACAACCGAAGATTTGGGATGTGATACGGATATAATCGTCCTTTTGAAACCTTTCATAATCACTTCTAAATTTGATGCTTTGTTCCGCACGACTTCCGCCGCACCACCATTGCCACGCACCTTAGTTCTGTTCCGCACAACCGTCCGAAGCGCTTATTGTGTGTCTCTGGTTACCTCCGTTCGGCGCCATCGGTTCCATCGTTGTAATTCTCCGATCTCGATCAGCCACCACACCTCCCACGTTCGATCGATCGTGACCGCTATCGGAGTTTCTTTCTCGTCTCTCTGTGACGAAGCCATCATCGTCGCCACTCGAAACCGATCCGACACACCGAGTTCTGCATATTCTTTGATCCTGTTCCATCGACTCCTCTCCTTGACCCAAGGTTTGCGTTTCCTTTGAGGCCGACTTGTACGGTTTTACTTTTCTTTGTTTGCTAATAAGGTACGGATTCTGTTTCTTTTACATCATAGTATCATTTTATTTTCGTCACTCATTGATATGGATTCCTATCCTTATCATCATAGTATTTTATTCAATCCGTTATTTTGCAGTACGGATATTTTCGTTGGACGTTTCAGTTCGTATTGTTATATGATTAGTATTTGTTGTAGCATGCAATAAACCTTAGATTTTGTGCTCGTTATTGCATGTTCCCTTTAGACTCATGTCAAGATACTCTTGTTTCTGATACGCTTTGTACTCTGTCACCCGAGCAATTATACGTTTAGACTTGTCGTTGGGGCGTCAACGACATGGCACTCATCGTGACGGTGCGTAACTAAAGTTCACGGCGTTTCTAGTTTGTGCTTGTGTAGCACATGGCCCCTAGAGGCGAATAGATCGATCTTAGCTCTGACTCCTGACTCCTGACTCCTGTTGAGATGGAATAATGTTTGTACGCCTACACGCACCATCTCGGCGCATAGACTTTAGCTATGTATGCCTCTGTTTAGGCTCGTGGGTGCTTCTATATTACGTGACTTGTTTTATTGTTATATGTTGTCACGTATGTCTTGTCTCTGTTATGATATGTTTGATATGTTATATGCATCAGATTATGTTCAGTATCTGTTCAGTATAAGTTGTGGGATTCAAGTTATATAAGTATCTGTTTCAGTGCCAAAATCTAGACTGGTTTAACGTCAGTACCGTTCATGTTTCTGTCCGCATGTCTGTCTTACTTTTACTGTTGATTTTCTCCGTTACTGGGCAACTTTTTGGCTCAGCCGTAGTTTCTTTCTTGTGTTGTTTTGTGTGTGTTTTACAGGTAATCAAGGGAAACAGGGATGAGTGAGAGGAAAACGAAGTTTATGAAGTTTTTGAAGTTTCCGTGTTTATTTATTTCAGTAATTAAACGATTTAAAACTTAGGTTTTCTGGTGGATTCGAGACTTTTGTTTCTTGGCTTCTATCGTTTATTGAAACTCTTTGATTTTTGATATCTGTAATAGTGACATGCCAGCCTGTTCTGGGTTGGGGTGTTACACAATATCATGTGTAAATCATGTCTTGTATAGCAAATGTCAAGTAACAACAATGTCTTGTACGGTAAATAAAAAAGTATTTACTCAAACCATATGTATAATGTAAATGTATAATCAAATGTCATGTATGGTGAATAAAAGTATTTACTCAACCCCATATGTAAAATGTACAAAACAATGTTTTTGAATAAATCGTAGTTTAACTCAAAAGTTTTGTTTTGCAAAATCAATGATTTATTGTTACGAACATTTATGCAGTAATGTTTATCGCATACATTCAAGCCTTGAGGCTGAAGAACAAACCCTTAACAAGTTAAAGGTTTATCAAAATGTTTTCAGATTCTGTCATTCCTTACGTCCAAACAAACCTAGGATTCCAGGAATGGGAGTTGTCAAGTCCTATGGTACCATTACTTACTACCGAGCGGCGTGATCAATGTTAATGAACGTATTTTTGTCCTGTTAAACATACCAAATGTAAGCATGTTATGTGAAAACTATGTACTAAGTATGCTAAGTAAACATACAAAGTAGAAATGTCATGTAAATCAACGTGCTAGCATGCTAAGTAAACATACATAGCAAAAAGTGTAATGTAAATCAATGTGCTAGCATGCTAAGTAAACATACATAGCAAAGCATAATGGAAATCATGTACTATACGTGTACTAAGTGAACATAGCATGTTTATGTCATAAAAAGCATGAAAAGCATGAAAGTAACAAGTAGGCACATGTGTTTCACCCCAAAATATTTGAAAACGGTAAAAAAGGGGACTATGTACTCACTTGATATTGCTTAATAGTCTTTGAATAACAACCAAGTAACGCTTGAAGGATCACGGAATCAAACGGCACCTAATATAGGTAACTATGTTAATAAACCGGACCTAAATCGGAAGATCGGATAGAATGAGGTTTCGTAAACCAAATGAGTATTGGAACCCATATGATATGGTTAAACAAAGCCTACATTCTAAGTCGGAACCTATCCTAAGTGCTTATGACCAGTTACGACTTGTTAAGGTAGTTTATGCTACTTTAACGTGTCGTTCGCGCAAAAGCGCGTTTGGACCGCCTAACTAGTCCTATGACAAGTATTATATGCCTTAACATGTCTAATAACATTACATAATCAGTTTAGATGTCAAAATTTAGGTTACATATGCTTAAAATGAAATTATGCACAAAAAGGACATTTTGGTCATTTTCCTAAGGCATATAAACTACCTATCATACAACTAATTAAACTAAGGTATAACCTCGGAATATTCCCTATACAACTATGGTCACAAAATATGTTTGGTCGGATCCTAATGATCGACCAAACGGGTTGGGTTCGAAAGTCTAAGCGGTTGTTTAGACCGCTTAACTTACGACCCTAAATAAGCACTAAACTAAAATTGACGAGTTAAACATGTTTAACTAAGTTAGAAAACAGGTTTGATATCAAAACAAAGTGTTTTGATACCCGAAAATAGTTTCGTTGCAAAATACGCAAAAATACGTATTTTGACCGAAACTTTGACTCATCACTACGCCTAATCAACGTGGTAATCAGTAGGTATAGTCACAAGGGACTATAACCATCGTGATTACGCTCACGTTGCAAAGTTCAAACGAACTTTGTGTTGACCATATCATGGTCAAAGCAGAAAGTCAAACACTGTTTGACTTTTATGCTTGAAAAGCATAACCAAGCATGAAGGAGACTTTCAAAAGGGTCCAAGCTTGGAATAAGAACAAAGAATACTAAAGATTGAAGCCTTCAACCAGAGGGATAGCTTCCATGAGCAGATGAGAACATAAAATAGAAATGAGCAAGGAACAAGATGGAAAAACCCAAGCTATTTATAGGAATCATGAAGCCATAGGATCATTCCATGTGTTATGAGGCTTGATCATGACCTTACATTTGTTAAACATTGATTGGTCAGCTTGATAAACACACAAACTAGCCCATAGATTGCAAAAACCAAGGATTAAAACCATGATTCAGCAGCTGATTGCTGAAAACTGGTATTTCTAGAAAGTGGAGCTGTCAAGTGGCACGCTAGTTAGTCCTGGTTCTGGCGCGTGGCGCGAGGGAGGTCAGATATAAGTTTCAAAATATGGCAGAACAGGTCCCTGCATGCTTAAAACTTGATTTTCGATGCGTTTAAGCCCTGTTAACCCAATTTCAAGGCTCTAAAACGAAGTTAAAGTATAGGGAACATGAAATATGCCTGAGAATGTCTCGGATGTCGGTTCGTTTGGTCGTACGACCTCGTTGTTCGGTTAATTACGACGAAACACGAACGGACGCGAAAAACGATCCAAATTACGCGACGAATGATATTTTAGCATTCCAATCACTAAAATAAAATATTTTAATGATTACAAAAATTTTTGGATGTCCGGATATGTTCAGAACGTAAGATATGCGCGTAAATGCAAACTTATGCACTTTTTGACGCTTTTAGTCCCTGTTTGATAAAATAAGTTTATTTTCGCACACCGAACCCCTCAAAGCCTATTTCTAAGCTTTGTAAAGGATATTTATGGTAAGTTTAACTTATGATCATGTTCCAGAGTGTTTGTTACTGTGATAACTGCCACTTTCTGGTAATTTACGTACATTTAAAGCAATGATTTACATTATACAAATATGTGTTTTGAATATCCGAACTGCATGATTACATGATATACATCTTAGAATACTCATGGAATATTCATTTATGATGCACTTGATTCATTTTTATTGGTTACATTTGAAACAGTGTAAACAATGCATCGAAACAACTAGAGTAGTACCTAGTAAACTAGCGTGCTGACGAAAACCCAGGATCCGCAGAAATCATCTAAATGACATCTTTAGGACTCAGACGAAAGT
Organism: Helianthus tuberosus; assembly: GCA_030545235.1. Taxonomy (NCBI): domain Eukaryota; kingdom Viridiplantae; phylum Streptophyta; class Magnoliopsida; order Asterales; family Asteraceae; genus Helianthus; species Helianthus tuberosus. The sequence goes on from JARYGA010060516.1 coordinate 4,801,452, forward strand.
CCAACATCAAATATACATTAAAACCTAATTGGGAATGCAAGGGTTGGGTTTAATACCTTCCCGATGTCCGGTAGCACTAAAAACTGACCGAAAAGCGCTAAAGTTACCATTTCAATAATTTTCCGCAAAATTCAGCATTAGTGGTCTTATTACAAAGTGCAAAAGTGTTGTTTAAACACAAATTTCATATGAAAATACATAGGGAATATCATTTATATACATAACCAAAATTTTTCCCTACAACTTTCATAAGCGAACCTTGCGACTATCTACTTGCGGAACGAGCGACAAACAACTAGCCGAACTATATTTTGACATAGTTTACAAACTAGTTAATATTATTTTTGGGTCTTTTAATGCCTATTTATGGTCATTCAATGTCATGAAACATCTTGAAACATTAAATCCCTAAAACACCTAAACATTTAAATATTTCATTACATTTATGAAGCCTTAAATTTTACTAACACATTTAACATCATAACCCCCCCCCCATGTATATGACCGTAAATTAAGGGGTCCCGCATGCTCTAAAATTGTTGATTAAATATCTAGATATTTAGTAGTTTGCAAATGGATGAGATTGGTGAATTAATACAACACTTAATCACATTAAGTTATTAGCACATTACCCACATATTTACACCTTATTTACACACACAAACTCTCTCATCATCTTCATCATTTTAACCAAGAACACCATCAAAAACCCATTTTATTTTATCACTTCCTTGATGATCAAGATGGATTTCCATGGAACATAAGATGATCTAAAGCACCTACAAGTTAAAGCAAGCTTTTTTTCATCCATTCAAGAGTTTTATACTAACAAGATCTTCATCTTCTTTGCTTCTAATCATCATATAGAACATCCCTAGCCATTAGTGCTAGAAGTGAGCTTCTAAATCTATTTTTTATAGTTATTTATGCTTATGATTGTTAAAAATAACTAGTTATAACTAAAGAAGCATACAAAATATTATGAAGATACAAAGAAAGAAAAATAATAATCATGATATATATGTTTGTTTTTGTTGTGATTTATGACTTATTACTTGCATATTTGATCTTGTCATGATGAATATCATAAGAATAAATTGTTAAATGATGTTTAAATACATGATTTAACAAGTATACATATTTATGTTAAAAGAGTTTTTGTTAAACATAAAGGTTTAATGAATGATCATATTCTTTGATGTTGTTAAGGTATTTAGTGTTTTTCATTAAAAACAACACTTCTACAAACCTATGGAAACAAACATACAAGATGGGATTTTTATAAAAGTGATTAAAACTAGAAGTAAAGCATGAATTTGAACTAGTTAACATGTGTTAAGATCATACCCAAAACCCTACATGATTTTGATTTCATCTTGATAAGTTTATGTTATAAAATATCATATGTTTTTGTTAAGAAAGTTATGAGTAAATTGATGATGAATTTGAAAAGAAAATGACATGTTTATTAAACATGGCAAATTGCTTAATACAAAGGTTATATGGCCAATTTTCCTTAAAAACTTTATGTTATAAGAACCATCATTTTTGGCTAAATCTTTACAAGATTAAAAAGATTTAAAGAAAGGTTTTTATAAAAACAAAGCTAGTTATAAATATATATTTTTGAGAAAATATATATTTAGTGATTTTAGTAACTTATATGTTATGTGTAAATTGATGGCATTAGTTATATGTATCAATTAGGAACTTGAAAATAATGACACAAATAAACACACAGCATATCGCAAATAAAGACGTACAAGGTTACATATAAATGCGCCTCAAGAACGAGTTACGGACGATCCGAATGATCGGACACAATTTATGGTCAAATCAGACGATGGACGAACCTATGAACATATCGCCAATCTGAGGAGTTACTACGACGTTTAGGCGATCTTTCGACACGGACACACAATTATGTTACCGATAACGAAATCCGAAGGTTTATAAACTTATAAAAACTATTATGTATTATTTTAACTAAAAAGCCTATATTTAGTAATTTTTATAAAAAAATGAAAGAATATATTTTAGCAAATGGGCTTATTTTAACAAATGGGCTTATTTTAACACATGGGCTTAATTTTAACAAATGGGCTTATTTTAACACATGGGCTTAATTTTACAAATGGGCTTAATTTACAAATGGACTTATTTTACTAATTGGCTTAACATAAATACATGGGCTAAGCCCAATACCAAAACTCATGGGCTAAGCCCAATACCAAACATATGGGCCAAGGCCCAAAAACATTAAGCCCAATACTATTTAGGCCCAATACTATTTAAGCCCAATAACATGAAAACATGGGCTCGGCCCAATGACAAAATTAGTGAAAATACAAGTATACAATTGATTCATACAAGACACGAAATCATGAGGACGTAGTCCGATGATACAACATACAAGATACAAGATTACTTACCTATATATATATATATATATATATTTGGTGAAATATATATAACAAGTTTAACAATTCGTACATCTAATACAAAGTTCAACAAATAACAAAGACTTGTACACGAGTCATTACAAAGACCGATGTGTCTAACAAATATAGAACGTTTGTAGGTCGCGACACAGTACAAGACAACCGCAAGTGAGGATTCAGATACTTATAGTTCACAGACGCAATTCTGTGAGTTCATGTCCCCCTTTTCATCTTAAATACTTTTCAAGCTTTACAACTATCGGGGAAAATACATGTACAATAGTATGATAAGTCATGGAATGAAACACCTTAGATCATGTGAGAAATTAGGGCCATAACTAAAGCACCATTAATCCAAGTTTGGACCAAGGAACAAAAGGGTTAGATCTAATAGGTTTTGGCGAGCCCCACTCATGGCCATTCGTTTGCTTAGGAGTGCTTTTGTTGCCCTACGACATGGTGTCGATACAATTAAAATCGTCTAGGGTTGGATTGCTTCCTATTTCGTCACACATATTAATGTCCTTGCAAAACATTAATGATTACGATTTCATTAACGCTTTTCATACTACTTTTGATACAAATACAAATACATTCACATTTTACGGAATGTATCATTTACAACTAAACTGCATGAACTCGCTCAACTTTTATTGACGTTTTCCACTTAAACATGTATTTCAGGGAATTAGTGGACCATGTTGGGGATTTCAATTCAAGGAACAAATGTCAAGACTCCTTGCCATCTTTTGAAGGGTTTGCCTATTATATACCGTCTCTTGCGGTGGTATAGTGGACAAAGCCTTAGTGTTTAAAACTTTCGTTTTGGATGTATGAGACAAAAATAACTTATTTTCTTTGGATGGTTTGTAAATTATAAACTTAATGTATGTTGCGCATCTTTTGAACAAGTATGGTAATGGCAATGGAGTATGTTTTATTCATTTAGTATGTTTACTTATATCGTTATGCAATGAGAACCGAACAGATCACACCCCGCGCTTCCGCTACGAGCAGGGTGTGACAGTTTGGTATTAGAGCTTCGATTGTAGTGAACCAGTATTCTTTCTCGAGTCTAGTCTACAATCACTAAGGAACCTCTCACGAAAACAATTTATACAAGAAAAAGAGTTTTCATTGCATAAACATTTTTTTTCAAGGTCCACTGCAACAAAAACAAAATTCATCTCATACAAATCAAGCAAGGACATTAAGTGCCTTAGTCTCTAAATGGTAGACATGAATCATTAAGTTATTCCGCACAACATTAATAGGATAACGTAAAATGAACTTATGTGATTCCAACATTTCGTGTATATATATATATATTAATTGACAATTAATTATTAATACATATGTCGAACAAATTATTTTCCAGGATATCATGTCTTCCTCCGAAGGAAGCAACATTTATGACGATGTGGATCCTATGATACCCTCTTCGGATGATGATTATGTACCTGAGGTTCAGGTTATTACTTCGGATAGTGAGACGGGATTAGATGGCGATATGGACGATTTCCAGCCATTTGCATTGCTAGGTGATATTGTTGATGATGACATATTAGATATGCCTCTGCAGCTCAACAACGTAGTTATCATGGGTCACCCTGAGGGTGAACATGTAGTCGAGGTTATACCCTTGGATATCCTTCCTCTTGCTATTATGCCTTTTATCGTCGACCTCGACGAGGATGACGGCGACGTTGTTCCAGTGATTCCCGTGGAACACTTAGATGATGATTTAGGAGACGGGGATGTTTATGATCTGGTTATTCTAGAGGTTGCAGCACCGGTAGTTCCGATTATTGTTATTTCGTCTGATTCTGACACAGACTCAGATGCTCATTCTGATGCATCTGTTACTACATCTGCACTTCAGGCTGTAGGCCTAGAGGCGCATCCAGTTATTGAGGATGATCTCATGCCAGTTGTCCCTGTACCTGTAACACCTCGAAAATTCACGTCCTATAATGTATTGACACGTGTCATAAGCTTGAACGCGTGAAAGAATACCCTAGAGGGACTAAAGTTGACAAACTTGAAAAGTATATGAAAATACGAGTTCTAAATGTCAACAGTAAATAAATATATTGTATATTAACCCTACATGATGCTCATACCTTCAAACGAATGAATCATGGATCATACGAAGCTAAAAGTGAGAGATTACAAACTACAGGGGCTAAATGTGTCAACATGTTTAAGTTATACATCTGAGTGACCTTTTAGCGAACCCAAAGCTTTGTAAAGATTAATTATGCTCACTAGAATGCACGATATAAATTTCATAAAGTTTCGTTATCGTATGAGAAAGTTATGATCAAATTCGTGTGCGAGGGGTTAAAGTGTTAACGTTGAAAGTTAGGACTTTTCGGGTAATAACCGAGTGATCAAGGACTAAATAAAGTGGGTACAAGTCCTAAAGCCCTTGTAGATAAATAAGAAGGGGTCAAATTGCAATACATAAAGGTTACTTGACCTTTCGGAAGGGCCAAGAGTCATTTATGCAAAGAATGGAAATTTTGGAGGCTGATCAGGAGCCTTGCGCACCGCAAGGGTCAATCCTTACGGTGCGCAAGCAGTTGCCCAGCGACAAAAATATGCCTGTTTGCTGTTTAAACGCATGGAACGACCTTTAAACGTTTTTCCTCATCTCCCTTGGCCCCTAAACAACCCCTAAACACTTAGGGACACTTGTTAATCAGTTGTGGGCACTTGTAGACTTGTGTGTCAACTTCTTATGGTGATTAAATTCACTATATAAGGCCATGAGTTGCAACCATTTGATCATTCATCTCTTGTGAAATTGTGGAGCCTTTGGGAGCTTAAGAGCAGACACAAGACCTTCCTAATCAAGCATAGGACTTCAGTAAGTTTGCTAAACCTTCCTTGATTAAGTTTTAGCTTAGTTATAGCTTAAAAGTCAAACCGTCGTAATTAACGGTTGACTTAAGGATTAATCACTAATGGTCCAGTGATTAGTCGAATCAAAAGTAGTTATAAGTAGGTAATTATGTGGGTAATAAACCCTTAAAAGGGTTCCCCCTGATTATCATTCTAACTAGGTCAAATGTCGGGTCAAACTTGCTAAGAAAAAGTCAACAGGATACTTAAATTCTAATTTATGCATAATTAGCAATGTAGAACATATACAACCTATTGTATCATTGTTATAACTTAGTAATTAGTGTAAGAACATGTCTAAACATGTTCAACCAATTCTCTGTAAAGACCCGGTTCGGAACCGAAAGTCGCATAGTTTGACTTTCAGTTTTGACCCGTTTAAGCATGTTTTAGAAATACCTTAGAGCTTTATTCGGACCAGGTAATATGCTAGTATAACCCTCTGTGATTATACATCATGGTTCATTAGTTAACCAATTAATATGCATGATTCCGTTAATTGCTCATATGTTGACCATTATGCCCTTTACACCTTAAAACGTGATTTTTGAAAATATAAAAGAGTAGAAACTTTTGTTACTGATATATATACTTGTACCCAAAATTTGAGATCAATTGGTGGTGTAGATTTAGAGTTATGCTCATTAGCGTAAAATGAAAGCTTTATGTTAATTAAATGGCGTAATTAGCGTATAGCCTAGTTAAGCCTACTTTTGATATCAAATATTTTACCCACTGATGTAATATATTATTTTGGGATTTTTAAAGATTTTTAATAAATTTTAGGCTGAGCATAACTAGTATTCGTAGGCTTAATCCGGTAATTGTCGGTTTTGCCCTTACGGGCCATAAAATGAGTTTTACATATCTAAACGACTCCAAACCTTTTGCTACTGATCCCATATGATAAATAAATTATTTTAAGCCTTCTGGAAATATAAAAATATCAGATTTAAGTATCGAACCCGGAAACGGCTTCTAATCGCCTTTTTAAGCGTTCTTAACGCATAGTATGTACTAAAACTATTTTAAACATACCAAGGGTGATACCTACTGATATATGAGGCAAAGTATAATATTTTAACAGTAAGTAAAGATTGATAAACTTAGACTTCAGTTTTGAGCTTTTCGGCTTATGTGAAATTACCAAAATGCCCCTACGGTGCATAGTTTGGTTATAATTGATAAATTTCACATATATACCTTAACCTACTGATATAACATAGCAAATTGAGTATATTTGCTGATTACATCAGACCTGTAACTCAGGTTAATACTAAACTCTTTTACAACCTTTAAAAATGACCAAACTACCCCTACGGGGCATAGTTTGTGTTTAAATTCGTTTCGGGCATAATGAAAGACATCTTACTGATGTCACAACATAATTGAGGCATAATTAACTTAGGAAACCTGTATATGACTCTCAGGAATACCCTTCATGCTTATTACGCGTACGGTTAGGTTTATGTAACAAGTTTACATAAATTAGCCGAAACGGGTCAAACCCTATTGGTTTTATCTCAAAATCTAGAATGTGTATGAAATACCCATATAAGACAAGTCTCTGAACATGTCGGGTTTAAATCACATTCTATTACGGTCTTCGCTTAATTGTGCGTACGAACCGTATCTTCCCGTAAGACTAACCGGTCTAAGCTTAGGCTTAACTAAAGACCCGTTAGCATTCTAATTAATTATTTATACCATCATTCCAGACTAGAGCCTTCCGGTAAATGGTACCTACGCTTACTTAAGTGAATAACGGCTGAGTTATTAAATTCTTGCTACTTAAGACATGAGCTAGCTCAGGTAAATACTCTTAACTTATTTTCCCTATTACGGGCTTGGGATACGGTAATATAAATACCGCATGGTCAGGTATGGGATTCAAAGACCAATAAGTCGGGAAATCCAAATAACCTGTTTTTAATTCGTATTGCTTGACTGAAACATTGGGGATTAATGCGATCGTGTCCTGGATATCCTACTCATTAAATGCAATGGCCACGACTTAAGCACGGGGTGTAGGCATACACCTGACAGATGCTATATGCTAATTAATTAATTATACCCAATAAGGGATTCCCAATAAGGGAATAGTGGTGTGTTGATTAATCATGAACCGGCATAGATCCGGGCCCCGTATGTAGAGCAAGTTATGTAAAACTGATAACATGAAATATAGTTTGTCCCAAGTATACAAGTGAAAAAGATTAATTTTGCCTCTGTGCATTTTAATCAAATTATAAAAGATATTTGTGCCACGTGCATTCAAATCAATTTTCTTATACTCTTTTCAAATGAGTCGGTTGAGTGTATTTACCAGTGAAAACTGACGTATTTTCCAAAAAGGTTAAGTGGCAGGTACTGAACGTAATTGGCTGGAAGCTCAGGGCGCTAATAAGGAATCTTGCAAGTTCTAGGCGTCTAAAGTTTGTTGAACAAATGATATGTTTTAAGATCCGCCTGTGGATCCTTTACTTTCCGTTGTAATACTTGATATTACTTTATATTCGGAATGTAATATAATTTATCTTTTGCTTCCGCTGTGCATTCATATATATTGTGTTGTTTGACTATTATGTTGCCAACCACGTCACGATACTCCCCACCGGGCCCACCGGTGACACGTGGAAAGTCGGGGTGTGACAGGTTGGTATCAGAGCCAATATTGAGTGAATTAAACACTAGCCTTTTGTGTTTAATCTCAATGACACAGTAGCAAATTCTTTAATCTTCTGAGTCTAGACTTAACATAGGATTATTCTCAATCCTAATCTGGAAAAAAAAAATTTACTTCCAATTTTTATTGGATACGTCGCCAAGCGAAAAAGCTGTAATAAAAATTCTCCACGTCTGGAGCCTTGAAATGCTGAGCTTCGTACCGCGACCAGGATGAGACGTGCAACCAAGGAGAACCCATTCAGGAATTGAATGAAGAAGAAACTCCTTTGCTGAAAATCGTTTCCTCAATAGTCCTTATAAGGACATATTTATCTTTTCAGTCCCTACGAGGACAACATTATTCCTTTCAAGTCCCGCTTAGGGTAACTTTATACTTTTATTTTTATATAGTGGAATGATTAAGTTTAAACTTTCATTCTAAACAAGAAATATTAAATAAATGGAAAATAACATTTCCTTTTTGCAAGATCTACCATTATAATAAAATGGCAAAATCTAAAAGGACAAGACCTAGCTTCGGGTCATATTAAGACCGGCCAAGATGGCAGTTCCTCAATTTAGATTCAGATCCTTATTAACATTTCAATTTAGAAATTGCTCTGCGTTAATTATTATATTAAAGAATCTTAAGAGTGAAACCTAGCCTGAGTGTCATTATAAAGACCTGGCCAAGATGGTAAGACCTGTTTAAAAGATTCGAATCCATGTTAACATCTGAAAACGTGTTAACACTCCTGGCAGACGTGATTCATTAAAAATCACACACGTCATTTTTATATAGGATTCTCCAAAAGATTCCTAACCCAGTTTAATGATCTCTGAATCCTGGGTTTACATCATTAATTTAGATGATCATATTTTAACCATACGTGGTAACATAATGCCTACGGGCCCTGCTCATTTCCATATGAGCCAAAAGACAGTGGTAGCGATGACTCCCTGTCAGATAAAGGTAATGAACTAGGTTCAAACCTCAAATGCTTTGATTCTCTGAAATCCTAGCATATAATTTATAATTGTCCTTGTGACTAGGCCTATTGTGCCAGAATCCCTTCATGCTTTGATTCTCTGAAATCATAGCTTATAATTTATATATGTCCTTGTGACTAAGCCTGTTGTGCTAATATACTTAAAAGCCTTGATTCTCTGAAATCATGGCTTATAATTTAAAATTGTCCTTGTGACTAGGCCTTTTGTGCTATTAAATAAAACTGTTATTGTTGCTTTGATTCTCTGAAATCATAAGCTTATAATTTATAAATGTCCACGTGACCAGGCCATTGGGTGCCACTAATAAAACTGTTAATGTTTTATAATTAGGATAAATCATAATAGAAATCCTAAATAAATATGATTAATAAATTAACCAAATATGGTCTCTGTTTACCATGGTTAATGAATTACCCTAAGGGGCAATTCCATAATAAACTCCCAAATAAACTATTGTCCTTGTTTTCTGTAACAGTTCAATTAAAATGGCTAACTCAGACGAAATTAATAGCCATCCAGTGGAGAATATAGATAACGCCTGAGTTCATTTAACGGGTGCTGAACTAAAAGCGTTGGTTGACGACGCCGTTACAAAAGCCTTGGAGCGGCAATACGAAGAGTATAGTGGGACTCGTAGTAGGACCCTATCAACACCGCGTCCAAAGCCACCCTCCAAGAAGGATGAAGGATGATCCCAAGAAGGAAGATGACGAGCGTCACTCTTCTAATCATCACAGTGATCCGTCTCAACAGATCATACTGAATCAAGGACCCCGTGATAAGGGTTGCTCCTACAAGTACTTCGTTTCGTGTAAACCCCGGGATTTCACTGGGGAGGAAGGAGCTGTAGATTGTATGACATGGTTAGATGAGATGAGATGGATACAGTGGTGGATATCAGCGGATGCGCTGAGAAGGATGTGGTCAAGTTTGTGTCACAATCATTTAAGGGTGAGGCCTTAGCCTGGTGGAGATCGTTGATTCAAGCCACCGGGAAGATCACTTTGTACGACATGACTTGGGATCAGTCCGTTGCTCTTATCAAAGAAAATTATTGTCCTCAACATGAAGTTGAGAAGATTGAGACTGAATTCTTGACATTAGTCATGGAGAACTTAGATTGTCAAGCATACCTCACAAGTTTCAATACCAAGTCTCGATTGGTTCCTTATTTCATCACACCGGAACCGAAGCGAATAGCTCGCTTTATTGGGGGTCTAGCCCCAGAAATAAAGGCAAGTGTGAAAGCATCGAGACCTACTACATTCAGGTCAGCGGCAGATCTGTCGTTATCTCTCACACTCGATGTGGTTAGAAACAAGGCTGCCAAGGCCTCGGAAGATGGGAAGCGTAAAAGGGAGGAGGATAACTCCCAGAATCCTAAGAAGAGCAAATCCGAGCTCAACAATAACCAACAGGATTCCAACAAGAAGCCTACATGCAAAACTTGCAACAGAAGGCACTGGGGACAGTGTCGATCAAACCAAAAGATAAAGCAATGTGGCATCTGCAAAAGAACTGGTCACCAGTCCCACGAATGTAGGGACATAAAGAATGCAAACTGTTTCAGCTGTGGCGAAAAGGGGCACATCAGTACTAATTGCCCTGAGGCCGCCAAGGAAGGAAACGCCTGAATTACCGATTGAATACCAAAGACAGTGCATCTCAATAATAGCATTAGGTACGTCTTTACCTTTTAGCATCGATTGTATCTGCTCAGTATTTTACGTTAATGCAAAGGTTACTAAACCTTTAGTAAACCATAAGCTTAGCAAGCTTCTGATTACTTTCATAAGAAATTCAGATATTAAAAATAAGGTGTAATTTACCAATAATGACCCTCTCTCCCATCCTCGGAGATAAATCCTTTCATAAGAATCTGGAGTACTCTTCCCCAGAAAGAGTACGCCAATATATATATTACTTTATTTTATTATTTTCTCATTATTTTATATCGCCTACGAATGCCAAACTATGTTGATAAGAGTACCATATGAGGATTGGCGTATCCTAGTGTGTCCCATAGATTGCTTCCATGCCTGATCAGTATGGAGGTTTAATGCATGGAATCCCTGAGATATCCCAATGGTCATATTGTGCTAAAGTCGACTAGTAGTATTCAAAGAAGATACCCAATATAAAAATGTCCTTATAAGTATCTCTACTTAGGGAATCCTTACATTTGTAAAGAGAATGTGTCATATACCTGACACCGACATCGATAGATGAACCAAAGTCTGAGAATACAGACATCTATAACATCTCTGTGTGTCATAATTATCTCCTTTATAAGAATTACCATGTTTACCTTCTGAGAGGCAAGTGGATGTTAGGACAAACATCCCGCTTAGGGCTACAATTATTTCAAAAGCCTTATATATGTTAGTATCAACGGAATAGGAAGAACTATGATCCAAATCGATAAGTGTTAGAGAAGATTTCATAAAGCCAAAATTCGAAGTTCTAAGAACTCCGATTTATATAAATAAGAAAGACGGATCATCTTGTTTATGCATTGATTACCGCAACCCTATTTAGGCAACAATTAAGAATCGCTATTACCTGCCCAGGATCGTCGATTGGTTCGACTAGCTGTAAGGATTAGCTATTCTTTGAGATTAGTTAAGCAGTGGTTGGAATAACCATCTCACCATAAAATAAGTTTTTCTATGGCAATTATTATGTAAGTATCAAGGCTTCTCCTTTGGAGACCTTGTATGGGTGGAATGTTAAACATCTATTGTTAAATAGAGAATTGGTAAGTCCAATTATCAAGATCTGAAAGTTGTAGTAGAAACAACGAATAAGATCATACAAACCCCTAATTATCTATAAGTTGCCATTATTTCGGCAGAAAAGCAAGGATTAATGAGGTTAGCAAACCTCCTAAATTCTTGTTAAGGAATAAGGTTCAACAATAGATATCACCCAGGAAGGGTGTGCTAAATTTGTTAAAATTATCAGGCTAGTTAAGCTCTGAATACATAGAACCATTAGAAGGAAATCGAATGTATTAAGATCAAATAACTTACGAGCTAAGACCTACTTAAGGGGCTTGGTGGAACGCGCAATGTGACCCACACTAATGATTTAGCGACGTGTCACCAATAAGTCGAAAAGCGCTATCACATAATGATATGCAGGACTATGATAGTATGAGCAACCTGTTTCGATTGAGGATCGACAGGATTAGAAGCTCCAAAAAGATACATGTGCCTACTATAAAGGTCAATTGTAGTGCCTTAGAGGCTCAAAGGTACTGGGGGAAGATTAAGCCCAATTTAAGGCAGAAAATACTTCCTTTACTTTAACAAATCTCGAGGTCGAGATTTCTTTTAAGGGGGTGAGGATGTAACACCTCGAAAATTCACGTCCTATAATGTATTGACACGTGTCATAAGCTTGAACGCGTGAAAGAATACCCTAGAGGGACTAAAGTTGACAAACTTGAAAAGTATATGAAAATATTAGTTCTAAATGTCAACAGTGAATAAATATATTGTATATTAACCCTACATGATGCTCATACCTTCAAACGAATGAATCATGGATCATACGAAGCTAAAAGTGAGAGATTACAAACTACAGGGGCTAAATGTGTCAACATGTTTAAGTTATACCTCTGAGTGACCTTTTAGAGAACCTAAAGCTTTGTAAAGATTAATTATGCTCACTAGAATGCACGATATAAATTTCATAAAGTTTCGTTATCGTATGAGAAATTTATGATCAAATTCGTGTGCGAGGGGTTAAAGCGTTAACGTTGAAAGTTAGGACTTTTCGGGTAATAACCGAGTGATCAAGGACTAAATAAAGTGGGTACAAGTCCTAAAGCCCTTGTAGATAAATAAGAAGGGGTCAAATTGCAATACATAAAGGTTACTTGACCTTTCGGAAGGGCCAAGAGTCATTTATGCAAAGAATGGAAATTTTTGAGGCTGATCAGGAGCCTTGCGCACCGCAAGGGTCAATCCTTACGGTGCGCAAGCAGTTGCCCAGCAACAGAAATATGCCTGTTTGCTGTTTAAACGCATGGAACGACCTTTAAACGTTTTTCCTCATCTCCCTTGGCCCCTAAACAACCCCTAAACACTTAGGGACACTTGTTAATCAGTTGTGGGCACTTGTAGACTTGTGTGTCAACTTCTTATGGTGATTAAATTCACTATATAAGGCCATGAGTTGCAACCATTTGATCATTCATCTCTTGTGAAATTGTGGAGCCTTTGGGAGCTTAAGAGCAGACACAAGACCTTCCTAATCAAGCATAGGACTTCAGTAAGTTTGCTAAACCTTCCTTGATTAAGTTTTAGCTTAGTTATAGCTTAAAAGTCAAACCGTCGTAATTAACGGTTGACTTAAGGATTAATCACTAATGGTCCAGTGATTAGTCGAATCAAAAGTAGTTATAAGTAGGTAATTATGTGGGTAATAAACCCTTAAAAGGGTTCCCCCTGATTATCATTCTAACTAGGTCAAATGTCGGGTCAAACATGCTAAGAAAAAGTCAACAGGATACTTAAATTCTAATTTATGCATAATTAGCAATGTAGAACATATACAACATGTTGGATCATTGTTATAACTTAGTAATTAGTGTAAGAACATGTCTAAACATGTTCAACCCGACAATTCTCTGTAAAGACCCGGTTCGGAACCGAAAGTCGCATAGTTTGACTTTCACTTTGACTTTCAGTTCTGACCCGTTTAAGCATGTTTTAGAAATGCCTTAGAGCTTTATTTGGACCAGGTAACATGCTAGTATAACCCTCTGTGATTATACATCATGGTTCATTAGTTAACCAATTAATATGCATGATTCCGTTAATTGCTCATATGTTGACCATTATGCCCTTTACACCTTAAAACGTGATTTTTGAAAATATAAAAGAGTAGAAACCTTTGTTACTGATATATATACTTGTACCCAAAATTTGAGATCAATTGGTGGTGTAGATTTAGAGTTATGCTCATTAGCGCAAAATGAAAGCTTTATGTTAATTAAATGGCGTAATTAGCGTATAGCCTAGTTAAGCCTACTTTTGATATCAAATATTTTACCCACTGATGTAATATATTATTTTGGGATTTTTAAAGATTTTTAATAAATTTTAGGCTGAGCATAACTAGTATTCGTAGGCTTAATCCGGTAATTGTCGGTTTTGCCCTTACGGGCCATAAAATGAGTTTTACATATCTAAACGACTCCAAACCTTTTGCTACTGATCCCATATGATAAATAAATTATTTTAAGCCTTCTGGAAATATAAAAATATCAGATTTAAGTATCGAACCCGGAAACGGCTTCTAATCGCCTTTTTAAGCGTTCTTAACGCATAGTATGTACTAAAACTATTTTAAACATACCAAGGGTGATACCTACTGATATATGAGGAAAATTATAATATTTTAACAGTAAGTAAAGGTTGATAAACTTAGACTTCAGTTTTGAGCTTTTTGGCTTATGTGAAATTACCAAAATGCCCCTACGGTGCATAGTTTGGTTATAACTGATAAATTTCACATATATACCTTAACCTACTGATATAACTTAGAAAATTGAGTATATTTGCTGATTACATCAGACCTGTAACTCAGGTTAACACTAAACTCTTTTACAACCTTTAAAAATGACCAAACTACCCCTACGGGGCATAGTTTGTGTTTAAATTCGTTTCGGGCATAATGAAAGACATCTTACTGATGTCACAACATAATTGAGGCATAATTAACTTAGGAAACCTGTATATGACTCTCAGGAATACCCGTCACGCTTATTACGCGTACGGTTAGGTTTATGTAACAAGTTTACATAAATTAGCCGAAACGGGTCAAACCCTATTGGTTTTATCTCAAAATCTAGAATGTGTATGAAATAACCATATAAGCTTAGGCTTAACTAAAGACCCTACGGGGCATAGTTTAGTCTCTGAACATGTCCGGTTTAAATCACATTCTATTACGGTCTTCGCTTAATTGTGCGTACGAACCGTATCTTCCCGTAAGACTAACCGGTCTAAGCTTAGGCTTAACTAAAGACCCGTTAGCATTCTAATTAATTATTTATACCATCATTCCAGACTAGAGCCTTCCGGTAAATGGTACATACGATTACTTAAGTGAATAACGGCTGAGTTATTAAATTCTTGCTAATTAAGACAGGAGCTAGCTCAGGTAAATACTCTTAACTTATTTTCCCTATTACGGGCTTGGGATACGGTAATATAAATACCGCATGGTCAGGTATGGGACTCAAAGACCAATAAGTCGGGAAATCCAAATAACCTGTTTTTAATTCGTATTGCTTGACTGAAACATTGGGGATTAATGCGACCGTGTCCTGGATATCCTTGACTCATTAAATGCAATGGCCACGACTTAAGCACGGGGTGTAGGCATACACCTGACAGATGCTATATGCTAATTAATTAATTATACCCAATAAGGGATTCCCAATAAGGGAATAGTGGTGTGTTGATTAATCATGAACCGGCATAGATCCGGGCCCCGTATGTAGAGCAAGTTATGTAAAACTGATAACATGAAATATAGTTTGTCCCAAGTATACAAGTGAAAAAGATTAATTTTGCCTCTGTGCATTTTAATCAAATTATAAAAGATATTTTGTGCCACGTGCATTCAAATCAATTTTCTTAAACTCTTTTCAAATGAGTCGGTTGAGTGTATTTACCAGTGAAAACTGACGTATTTTCCAAAAAGGTTAAGTGGCAGGTACTGAACGTAATTGGCTGGAAGCTCAGGGCGCTAATAAGGAATCTTGCAAGTTCTAGGCATCTAAAGTCTGTTGAACAAATGATATGTTTTAAGATCCGCCTGTGGATCCTTTACTTTCCGTTGTAATACTTGATATTACTTTATATTCGGAATGTAATATAATTTATCTTTTGCTTCCGCTGTGCATTCATATATATTGTGTTGTTTGACTATTATGTTGCCAACCACGTCACGATACTCCCCACCGGGCCCACCGGTGACACGTGGAAAGTCGGGGTGTGACAGTACCTGATCATATTCCTACTCCACCACATTCTCCAGTTCACTTACCTGCTGAGGAGCCTATTCAGGCCCCTGTTTCAGAGGGATCTACTGACCGTATCCGACTCATGCATTTTGCCCCTATCATACCACCTACAGATCATACCAATGAGGCAGGACCATCCGGACACGCCCACATACCGCCCAGCGTTATTGACCTATATTACCAGCAGTTTCGTCCAGTTCCACCAGTTCCTACTGAGCATATGACAGCAAAGCACTCTCCACCACATGTTATGCCTACTACAGACCCGTACCATCCAGTTCACTACCCGAGCATTTCTACTGATGCCCTTATCCTCTCTCTGCAGTCTCAGGTTGACATACTTTTTCACAGCGTACATGAGTTGCAGCAGATTGCTGATGCTAGAGCTCCACCACCACCAGCTCATTCACCACCCCATGCTCCACCACCACCCGGGTCACCACCATTACCCCCACTACCACCTCAGATGCCACCAGTTGATATACCCCCAGTTGGTTTACCTGCTCGTGTTTTGACACTCGAGCAGCAGATTGATTTCCTTATCCGCTTAGTCCATGATCTGGAGGGGAGAGTTACTCATTTTGACAGTTTATTGTTCCCGACTCCACCCCAGTCCTCCCTCCACCATAGATCGTGTATTTGCAGGTATTTATTTTGTGACGGATATAGGTATCCGTTTTGTATACATAGACCCACACCAAGTTTCAAGATAACCGAAAGGCCAAAGATCGCATGGATTGAAGGAAGATTTTACCACTTTGTATATATTCTAGACTAGTATGACCGGATGATGTATCCCGTGTCCATTTTGTTTCTCTCTAAACTATCTTGTAATCAGTTGTGTGCTATATATGAAAACTTGGTGTTATCCTTTATATGCATCTGAAATGTTATATTATACATGTTTTGTTGCTTGCATTGTTTGGTTTATTCGCATGATATATTGCTTGGTTATATTTTTATTAATGTTATAAATGTATTTTATATGCTTAGTAAAAATATTTATTAACAAACCAACGTCTAATCTTTATCCTATTTCTCCTTTGGAAGAATCATGCCACCAAGGAGAGCCTTACGTTCACGGACAGTTAATCCACCCCCACCTCCACCGATGCCTACAAACGAGGCTGAATTAAATGCACTAATAGAACAGAGAATCGCCCAAGCTATCGCACTGTATGAGGTATCCCGTGCCGAACACAGTGGTGGCACCGACGGATCAGGAGGCCAGGGCCAAGGCGGTACTTCAGGCGGAACAAATACCACGGGTAACATTTAGTTGTTTTGTTACAACTTATCTAATTCCTTTCTTAATCTACTCGTGCGTTTCATTGTTTGCTCATTCTTAATCCGTTTATTGTCTATTTCAGGATGCACATTCAAGCAGTTTCTAGACTGCAAGCCACTCAATTTTGATGGCACAGGCGGTGCCGTGGCTTATGTGCGTTGGACAGAGAAAACAGATTCGACCATAAGAATGAGCAGATGCTCTGCTGATCAACATGTCACCTATGTGACTGGCCTGTTCGTTAACGAGGCTCTCACATGGTGGAACTTGCAAGTGCAGACTTTGGGTGATAGCATTGCATATGGGTTGACATGGGAAGAGTTAAAAGAAAGGATGAGGGAAAAATATTGTTCCCGTGCTGAACTCCAGAAATTGGAGAATGAGTTTTGGAACCTTACCATGGTTGGATCGGATATTACTGGATATACTCAAAGGTTTCATGACTTGTCTCGCGTGATTCCTTATTTGGCTACCCCAGATTTTAAGCGTATTGAACGCTACATTTGGGGACTTGCTCCTGAGATCAGAAGCCTTGTTACTTCAGCAGATCCCAAAACTATCACGCAGGTGGTGACTATAGCTATGAGTCTTAATGAAGATGCAATTAGGATGAAGAAGTATGATGTGAAGGGAGTAGAGAAGAAGGAATCACATGTTGAGTTTTCCAGTGGCGGGAAAAGGAAGTACTCAAATTTTAAAAAGGGAACTCGTGGGAATAACAACAACAACAACTACAACAACAACCCCAACCCCAACAACAACAACTACAACCCCAACAATCACAACAACAATAACAACAACCGCAATCACAACAACCCCAACAATCATAACATAAAGCAAGAGATTATTCAGGCAAGAGATGCAAGGGCGTTTGTAGCCACCAATGATACTGGCCCGAAGAAGTACGCGGGTACTATGCCCAAGTGTGAGCGATGCACATATCATCATGTAGGGAATTGTCGGAAATGTGATAAATGTGGCAGGCTTGGCCACCGTACTGAGTCTTGTTGGGGAACAGGGAATAGAACAGGAACGGGGAATGGAAATAATAACAGGAATGGAAACGGAAACGGGCGTGGGCAAGGATGTTTTGGATGCGGAAGCAAATACCACTTCAAAAGGGATTGCCCTAAAGAAAACCAAGCTCGTGGTTGATCATTTGTGATTAGAGCCAAGGATGCGTGCCAAGACCTTAATGTGGTCACTGGTACGTTTCTCCTCAACAATCATTTTGCGTCCATATTATTCGATACTGGTGCCGATTTTAGCTTTATTTCTATGGAATTTAAAAATATTCTCGGCTTAGAATCTAGTAAGCTAGATGTTCCATATTCTATGGAATTGGCTAACGGTAAACTAGTAGAGACGGGTGAAGTTGTTAAGGAATGTTCCTTAGAACTTGGCTAACAAAAATTCAATATCGATCTCTTACCCGTTGAATTGGGTAGTTTCGACGTAATGGTTGGCATGGATTGGCTATCCAATAATCGAGCCGAAGTCATTTGTCACGAGAAAATCATTCGCCTACCACTACCGAACGAAGAGACACTTGTGATACATGGAGAGAAGCGCGACACCCCATTGCGGATCATCAATTGCATGAAAGCACATGAGTGCTTACGGAAAGGTTGTATTGCCTTTCTAGCACATGTTGTGGACAAGAAAGCCGATGGGCCGAAGATGACAGATATTCTAGTAGTAAAAGAATTTCCTAAAGTCTTTCCTGAAGACTTGCCAGGACTACCACCATATCGACAAGTTGAATTTCACATCGACTTGGTACCAGGAGCCGCACCCGTAGCTAAATCTCCATATTGATTAGCACCTTCTGAAATGCAAGAGTTATCCACACAACTTCAAGAGTTGTTGGATAAAGGATTCATTAGACCGAGCTACTCGCCTTGGGGAGCTCCAGTCTTGTTTGTAAAGAAGAAGGACGGAACTTTCAGGATGTGCATCGATTATCGCGAGTTGAATAAACTTACCATCAAGAATCGATATCCATTACCGAGGATTGATGACCTATTCGATCAACTGCAAGGGTCGAGCTTCTACTCAAAGATAGACTTACGATCGGGGTATCATCAATTACGAATTCAAGAAGAAAGCATACCGAAAACGGCTTTTCAGACTCGTTACGGTCATTACGAGTTTCTCGTTATGCCTTTTGGTTTAACGAATGCACCAGCGGTCTTCATGGATCTACTGAATCACGTGTGTAAGCCGTATCTCGACAAATTCGTCATAGTGTTTATTGACGACATTTTGATATACTCTCGATCGGCTGATGAACATGAACAACATTTGAGAACCGTTTTGGAGTTGTTAAAGACGGAGAAACTATACGCGAAATTTTCCAAGTGCGAATTTTGGATTCGCGAGGTACAATTTCTCGGGCATGTAGTGAACGAGAAGGGCATTCAAGTAGACCCGTCGAAGATTGAAGCGATTAAGAATTGGGAAGCACCCAAGACTCCTACTGAAGTACGACAATTTTTGGGCTTAGCGGGATATTATCGGAGATTTATTGAGAATTTTTCAAAGATTGCTCAACCGCTAACTTCTCTTAAACAGAAAGACAAGAAATTCGATTGGGGAGAGAAACAAGAAGCAGCATTTCAACTTCTTAAAGACAAGTTGTGCATTGCACCAATCTTATCATTACCCGACGGTACCGATGACTTTGTTGTATACTGTGATGCTTCGCATCAAGGTCTGGGTTGTGTACTCATGCAACGTGAAAAAGTTATCGCGTATGCGTCTCGCCAACTGAAAGTTCACGAGAAGAACTATACCACTCACGACCTAGAGTTAGGCGCGGTGGTATTTACTTTGAAAATTTGGCGACATTACTTATATGGTACACAGTGCACTATTTTCACAGATCATAAAAGTCTACAACACATATTCAACCAAAAAGAATTAAATATGCGTCAGCAACGTTGGGTTGAATTATTGAACGATTATGATTGTGAAATCAAGTACCATCCGGGCAAGGCGAACATTGTAGCAGATGCCTTGAGCCGCAAGGAATGAGTTAAAACACTAAGAGTGCGAGCACTAGAAATGACGATTCACAAAGATCTTACCGCACGAATTCATAATGCACAACAAGAAGCGCTCAAGGAAGAGCATATTCTAGTAGAAACACTTCGAGGCATGGAAAAATAATTAGTGCTAAAAGAAGATGGAACTTTATACCTTATGGGTTAAATTTGGGTTCCACTCTTTGGAGGCCTTCGAGATGTTATTTTTGAGGAAGCTCATAGGTCCAAGTACTCGATCCATCCTGGACCGGATAAAATGTACCAAGACTTGAAAGAGTATTATTGGTGGCCTAACCTCAAAGGTGATATCGCGACTTATGTCGGAAAATGCTTGACCTGCACGAAGGTCAAGGCTGAATATCAGAAACCCTCGGGCTTGTTACAACAACCCGAGATTCCCATTTGGAAGTGGGAACAAATATCGATGGACTTCATTACGAAGTTACCCAGGACCTCAAGAGGCCATGACATGATATGGGTAATCGTCGATAGATTGACAAAGTCCACACACTTCTTACCGATTCGGGAGAAGGATAGTACCGAGAAACTAGCGGAACTCTATCTCAGAGAAATAGTGGCTCGTCATGGAGTGCCTATTTCAATCATTTCAGACCGAGACGGTCGTTTTGTTTCAAGAATTTGGAAATCATTTCAACAGGCCTTTGGATCTTATTTGAATCTAAGTACAGCCTTTCATCCACAAACTGACGGCCAGAGCGAACATACAATCCAAACACTCGAAGATATGCTTCGTGCATGTGTTATGGATTTAGGCGGCAATTGGGATACTCATCTACCTTTAGTTGAGTTTTCCTACAATAACAGCTACCATACTAGTATACAAGCTGCACCGTTTGAAGCTCTTTATGGTCGAAAGTGTCGCTCTCCGCTATGTTGGGCGGAAACAGGCGATAGATAATTAATTGGTCCGGAACTAGTCCAAGAGACTACGGATAAAATTTTTCAGATCCGAGACCGTATCAAGGCGGCTCGCGATTGACAAAAGAGCTACGCAGATAAAAGACGAAAACCATTATCTTTCAAGGTCGGAGACAAAGTCTTGTTGAAAGTCTCGCCTTGGAAAGGCGTAGCGAGGTTCGGTAAACGTGGAAAGCTTAACCCACGTTACATTGGACCATTTGAAATCTTAGAAAAGATTGGCACTGTTGCCTACAAGTTGAAGTTACCAGATGAACTTAGCAGTGTGCACGACACGTTTCATGTGTCGAATCTTAAAAAGAGTCCAACACAAGAAACCGTTATCATTCCTGCGGATAAAATCCACATTGACGACAAACTCCAATTCATTGAAGAACCTGTTGAGGTCATGGACTGGAAGGTCCAGAAAACACGGAGAAGTCGTATCAAGCTAGTAAAAGTTCGTTGGAACTCTCGTCATGGACCCGAGTATACTTGGGAACGTAAAGACCAAATTAAAGCCAAATATCCTCATCTGTTTAAGAAGACTCCTACAATGAATAACCCACGTTACATTGGACCATTTGAAATCTGTTTAAGAAAACTCCTACAATGAATAACTAAGCGGTTGTTTAGACCGCTTAACTTACGACCCTAAATAAGCACTAAACTAAAAGTGACGATTTAAACATGTTAAAACATGTTTAACTAAGTTAGAAAACAGGTTTGATATCAAAACAAAGTGTTTTGATACCCGAAAATAGTTTCATTGCAAAATACGCATAAATACGTATTTTGACTGAAACTTTGACTCATCACTACGCCTAATCAACGTGGTAATCAGTAGGTATAGTCACAAGGGACTATAACCATCATGATTACGCTCACGTTGCAAAGTTCAAACGAACTTTGTGTTAACCATATCATGGTCAAAGCAGAAAGTCAAACACTGTTTGACTTTTATGCTTGAAAAGCATAACCAAGCATGAAGGAGACTTTCAAAAGGGTCCAAGCTTGGAATAAGAACAAAGAATACTAAAGATTGAAGCCTTCAACCAGAGGGATAGCTTCCATGAGCAGATGAGAGCATAAAATGCAAATGAGCAAGGAACAAGATGGAAAACCCCAAGCTATTTATAGGAATCATGAAGCCATAGGATCATTCCATGTGTTATGAGGCTTGATCATGACCTTACATTTGTTAAACATTGATTGGTCAGCTTGATAGACACACAAACCAGCCCATAGATTGCAAAAACCAAGGATTAAAACCATGATTCAGCAGCTGATTGCTGAAAAATGGTATTTATGGAAAGTGGAGCTGTCACGTGGCACGCCAGGTAGTCCTGGTTCTGGTGCGTGGCGCGAGGTGGGTCAGATATAAGTTTCAAAATATGGCAGAACAGGTCCCTGCATGCTTAAAACTTGATTTTCGATGCGTTTAAGCCCTGTTAACCCAATTTCAAGGCTCTAAAATGAAGTTATAGTATAGGGAACATGAAATATGCCTGAGAATGTCTCGGATGTCAGTTCGTTTGGTCGTACGACCTCGTTGTTCGGTTAATTACGACGAAACACGAACGGACGCGAAAAACGATCCAAATTACGCGACGAATGATATTTTAGCATTCCAATCACTAAAATAAAATATTTTAATGATTACAAAATTTTTTGGATGTCCGGATATGTTCAGAACGTAAGATATACGCGTAAATGAAAACTTATGCACTTTTTGACGCATTTAGTCCCTGTTTGATAAAATAAGTTTATTTTCGCACACCGAACCCCTCAAAGCCTATTTCTAAGCTTTGTAAAGGATATTTATGGTAAGTTTAACTTATGATCATGTTTCGGAGTGTTTGTTACTGTGACAACTGCCACTTTCTGGTAATTTACGTACATTTAAAGCAATGATTTACATTATACAAATATGTGTTTTGAATATCCGAACTGCATGATTACATGATATACATCTTAGAATACTCATGGAATATTCATTTATGATGCACATGATTCATTTTTATTGGTTACATTTGAAACAGTGTAAACAATGCATCGAAACAACTAGAGTAGTACCTAGTAAACTAGCGTGCTGACAAAAACTCAGGATCCGCATAAATCATCTAAATGACATCTTTAGGACTCAGACGAAAGTCCAACATCAAATATACATTAAACCCTAATTGGGAATGCAAGGGTTGGGTTTAATACCTTCCCTATGTCCGGTAGCACTAAAAACTGACCGAAAAGCGCTAAAAGTTACCATTTCAATAATTTTCCGCAAAATTCAGCATTAGTGGTCTTATTACAAAGTGCAAAAGTGTTGTATAAACACAAATTTCATATGAAAATACATAGGGAATATCATTTATATACATAACCAAATTTTTTCCCTACAACTTTCATAAGCGAACCTTGCGACTATCTACTTGCGGAACGAGCGACAAACAACTAGCCGAACTATATTTTTACATATTTTACAAACTAGTGAATATTATTTTTGGGTCTTTTAATGACTATTTATGGTCATTCAATGTCATGAAACATCTTAAAACATTAAATCCCTAAAATACCTAAACATTTAAACATTTCATTACATTTATGAGGCCTTAAATTTTACTAACACATTTAACATCATAACCCCCCCCCCCCCCATGTATATGACCGTAAATTAAGGGGTCCCACATGCTCTCAAATTGTTGATTAAATATCTAGATATTTAGTAGTTTGCAAGTGGATGAGATTGGTGAATTAATACAACACTTAATCACATTAAGTTATTAGCACATTACCCATATATTTACACCTTATTTACACACACAAACTCTCTCATCATCTTCATCATTTTAACCAAGAGCACCATCAAAAACCCATTTTATTTTATCACTTCCTTGATGATCAAGATGGATTTCCATGGAACATAAGATGATCTAAAGCACCTACAAGTTAAAGCAAGCTTTTTTTCATCCATTCAAGAGTTTTCTACTAACAAGATCTTCATCTTCTTTGCTTCTAATCATCATATAGAACATCCCTAGCCATTAATGCTAGAAGTGAGCTTCTAAATCTATTTTTTTATAGTTATTTATGCTTATGATTGTTAAAAATAACTAGTTATAACTAAAGAAGCATACAAAATATTATGAATATACAAAGAAAGAAAAATAATAATCATGATATATATGTTTGTTTATGTTGTGATTTATGACTTATTACTTGCATATTTGATCTTGTCATGATGAATATCATAAGAATAAATTGTTAAATTATGTTTAAATACATGATTTAACAAGTATAAATGTTTATGTTAAAAGGGTTTTTGTAAAAATAAAGGTTTAATGGATGGTCATATTCTTTGATGTTGTTAAGGTATTTAGTGTTTGTAATTAAAAACAACACTTCTACAAAATTATGGAAACAAACATACAAGATGGGATTTTTATAAAAGTGATTAAAACTAGAAGTAAAGCATGGATTTGAACTAGTTAACATGTGTTATGATCATACCCAAAACCCTACATGATTTTGATTTCATCTTGATAAGTTTATGTTATAAAATCTCATATGTTTTTGTTAAGAAAGTTATGAGTAAATTGATGATGAATTTGAAAAGAAAATGATATGTTTATTAAACATGGCAAATTGCTTAATACAAAGGTTATATGGCCAATTTTTCTTAAAAACTTTATGTTATAAGAACCATCATTTTTGGCTAAATCTTTACAAGATTAAAAAGATTTAAAGAATGGTTTTTATAAAAACAAAGCTAGTTATAAATATATATTTTTGAGAAAATATATATTTAGTGATTTTAGTAACTTATATGCTATGTGTAAATTGATGGTATTAGTTATATGTATCAATTGGGAACTTGAAAATAATGACACAAATAAACACATAACATATCGCAAATAAAGACGTACAAGGTTACATATAAATGCGCCTCAAGAACGAGTTACGGACGATCCGAATGATCGGACACAATTTATGGTCAAATCAGACGACGGACGAACCTATGAACATATCGCCAATCCGAGGAGTTACTACGACGTTTAGGCGATCTTTCGACGCGAACATATAATTATGTTACCGATAACGAAATCCGAAGGTTTATAAACTTATAAAAACTATTAAGTATTCTTTTAACTAAAAAGCCTATATTTAGTAATTTTTATAAAAAAAATGAAAGAATATATTTTAGCAAATGGGCTTATTTTAACACATGGGCTTAATTTTAACAAATGGGCTTATTTTAACACATGGGCTTAATTTACAAATTGACTTATTTTACTAATGGGCTTATCTTCTTAAATGGGCTTAACATAAATACATGGGCAAAGCCCAATACCAAAACTCATGGGCTAAGCCCAATACCAAACATATGGGCCAAGGCCCAAAAACATTAAGCCCAATACTATTTAGGCCCAATACTATTTAGGCCCAATACTATTTAAGCCCAATAACATGAAAACATGGGCTCGGCCCAATGACACAATTAGTGAAAAATACAAGTATACAATTGATTCATACAAGACACGAAATCATGAGGACGTAATCCGATGATACAACATACAAGATACAAGATTACTTACCTATATATATATATATTTGGTGAAATATATATAACAAGTTTAACAATTCGTACATCTAATACAAAGTTCAACAAATAACAAAGACTTGTACACGAGTCATTACAAAGACCGATGTGTCTAACAAATATAGAACATTTGTAGGTCCCGACACAATACAAGACAACCGCAAGTGAGGATTCAGATACTTATAGTTCACAGACGCAATTCTGTGAGTTCATGTCCCCCTTTTCATCTTAAATACTTTTCAAGCTTTACAACTATCGGGGAAAATACATGTACAATAGTATGATAAGTCATGGAATGAAACACCTTAGATCATGTGAGAAATTAGGGCCATAACTAAAGCACCATTAATCCAAGTTTGGACCAAGGAACAAAAGGGTTAGATCTAATAGGTTTTGGCGAGCCCCACTCATGGCCATTCGTTTGCTTAGGAGTGCTTTTGTTGCCCTACGACATGGTGTCGATACAATTAAAATCGTCTAGGGTTGGATTGCTTCCTATTTCGTCACACATATTAATGTCCTTGCAAAACATTAATGATTACGATTTCATTGACGTTTTTCATACTACTTTTGATACAAATACAAATACAAATACATTCACATTTTACGGAATGTATCATTTACAACTAAACTGCATGAACTCGCTCAACTTTTGTTGACGTTTTCCACTTAAACATGTATTTCAGGGAATTAGTGGACCGTGTTGGGGATTTCAATTCAAGGAACAAATGTCAAGACTCCTTGCCATCTTTTGAAGGGTTTGCCTATTATATACCGTCTCTTGCGGTGGTATAGTGGACAAAGCCTTAGTGTTTAAAACTTTCGTTTTGGATGTATGAGACAAAAATAACTTATTTTCTTTGGATGGTTTGTAAATTATAAACTTAATGTATGTTGCGCATCTTTTGAACAAGTATGGTAATGGCAATGGAGTATGTTTTATTCATTTAGTATGTTTACTTATATCGTTATGCAATGAGAACCGAACAGATCACACCCCGCGCTTCCGCTACGAGCAGGGTGTGACAGTTACTATGTGAATCGGTAGACTTTCATAGTTTGTCGCAATTAGTCCCTGTGGGCGAATAAACTTGTTTTTGCCATACCAAACCCTTCAAAACTTATTTCTAAGTTATTTAAATGTTATTTAAGGTATGTTAAGCTTATGTTGATGTTCCAGAGTGTTTGTCGCATTAAACTGATCACGATTACGCATCAGTTTGCGTATAACTTTCCAGAAAGCGATATAGAGTTTAAAATCGAACAAAAATCAAAACGTGCAAAGTGTCAAACATAAATAAACAAATATTAGGATCAAAATCACATTGTTTTATTGATAACTGAATTGCTCTAAGTTGTACAATGATTATAAAAGCACAGATGTCACAGTCTCCCCTACTTTAGGAAATTTCATCCCGAAATTTATTTAGGGTAAACTTGTGAGAATAGATGTGGATATTTCGCTTTCATTTGATCTTCACGTTCCAGAGTAAATTCTGGTCCACGTTTAGATTCCCAGCGAACTTTGACGATAAGTATGCGCTTGCGTTTGAGTTTCTTGACTTCACGGTCCATAATTTCCACATGCTTCTCAACAAATTGCATCGTGTCATCAACAACAATTTCATCAAGTGGTATGTGGAGGTTCTCATCAGCTAAACACTTCTTGAGATCAGACACGTGGAAGGTTGGATGAACATTTCCAAGTTCAGGAGGTAACTCAAGTCTGTAGGCCACCTTTCCGATTCTTTCAACGATCTTGAATGGTCCAACATATCTAGGTGCAAGTTTTCCTTTCTTTCCAAATCTGATTACACCTTTCCAAGGTGATACCTTGAGTAAGACGCGATCACCGACTTGAAATTCTAAGGGCTTGCGTCGTCTGATGTGTGCAAAATGCAACATATAAATTACATCAATTGTGGCATAAAACTAACCCTTTTTTAGTACTAATGTTGGAAAAAGTGTGCTTTTGTCTTCCTTTTGTATTTTCAGGATTAAATGAGCTCAAATTAATAAAAGAAGCAAAAAAGTAGCTAAATCTGACATAAATACAAGAAAAGGAACAAACGTGGCATGCCCGACCTCCCCGACAGCATCTTCCCAAGCAAAACAAGAGAACGGAAGACAAAAGCACGGGGCCGTGGTCAACTATAAGATTCGCAGAATCCAGGCAAATCTTGATAGTACAGATATGCTTCTGCACACGGGGTCGTGCTCAGCGGACACGGGGGCGTGGTCAACCAATGCAGACAAACTGCAATTAATGAAGACAGAGAAGAGGATGGACACGGGGCCGTGGCCACTGGACACGGGGCCGTGCCCGAGCTTCTGTTCAGCCTATAAATAGGAGTGCTTGGCTCAAGCTCAAACCATCCCTTGGCAGACCACCTCTCTCACACTTCACCCACCACCCACCACCACCATAACACCATCCACCACCATCATCCATTGTCCATCATAGAGTGTGTGAGTCGTCTCGGGATCCAAGATTGATCGTAAGAGTTCTTGACAATCAAGGCCATGTTTGCCTAAGTCTCTTACATCACTTGGTGAAGACAAAGTGTCTAGTGTAATACTTTTTATTTTTAATCTTTTCGCACTTTTTACTTGGTTATGTATTAATGACTTTAATAACTAGTTTCTTATGTTGAAGGTGATTTTTCCTTATCGTTTGTCCTTGGTGTCTTGGCATTATTTTACTGTCTATATAAAATAAAAGATTTTCACCATTCATATCTTCACGGTCTATATGGAGGTATGTTGGCTACCTGGTCGGGGGTTAAGGGAACTGTTTGGTAAGAGTCTTGCCTTGTTCAGTGTATAGATCCTGCAAGGACCTGGGTCAAATTTAGTAGGACCTTACCCGTGATGTCCTCAACTACCCCCTCAACCAATTCGGGTGACAAATTGGCTTTAAACTCTTTTCCACTTCTCAAAACACTAACCTGATGAACATTAACATTACCTCTTGACGAACCGTGTGATGGATTTACCTTGGTGTCACTAGGAAGTTGACCCTTGTTCTTCTTCAATTCAGCCACATCGGTTGCCAATTGACCCATTTGGGTTGTTAATGATTGTATGCTTTTGTCACGAACTTAATCTTTTTGCATTCGGACTTCATCAAGTTGGTTCCGTTTTTGCATCTCCGTTTGCATGCTCTTTAGCATCTCCATCATCTCGTTTCCACCCGAAGAACCCCCTTGTTCTTGACCCGTTTGATATTTCTTTTGATAGCCTTGGTTGTTCCCACCTCGATAACCACTTTGGTTGTTGTAAGGTTGACGTGAACCAAAGTTACCTTGGCTACCTTGGAAGTTCGGGTTAGCTTGATTTGAGGGGTTCCCATAGCGAAAATTTGGGTGGTTCCTCAACCCGGGGTGGTATGTATTTGAATTCATGTTGTTGTAGTTTCTACCACCCCCTCCTTGACCTTGACCTTGAACAGCATGCACCTCTTCATATTGCCCTTCCACTCCTTGGCAATTTTCAGCCGCGTGACCTATTTCATTACACAAAGCACAAACATCATAAATTTGGTTAGAAGTTTGAACATTACCATCATCTTTGGCGTGCACTTGTGATCGAGCAATGGCCGGTCGCGCTCTCCTCGATGCTTGAGCTTTTCTTTTTGATGTACTTGCCATATTCTCCAAGAACTCCCAATCATCATTTTCATAATTTGTGCCAAAAGTCCCACCGGTAATGGACATTAAATCTCGAGCATCCTCGGCACTTAACCCCTCATGGAAGGCATTCATCAACTCCCACAATTCAATCCCATGGTGAGGGCAATTCTTTATCATCATATTGAATCGTTCAAACGCCTCATGGAACATCTCACCATGTTGTTGTTGGAAGCTCCTTAACCCCTTTCTAGCATCATTAGTCTTTTGGGCGGTGTAAAATTCATCTAAGAAAATTTGTTGCATCTCCGCCCAAGTATAAATTGATGCTGAAGGCAAAGTGTAGAACCACTTCTTTGCCTTGTCTTCCAACGAAAATTGAAATAAAACCAACTTGATATCATCAGCTGAAAAACCTTGACTCCCAAGAGTATTGCAAATGGAGTCATAAGCCTCTAAGTGGAAATACGGCTCCTCCGTTGCTAGCCCTTTGTATTTCGGCAAACTTTGCAAGGAATTCGTTCTTACTTCAAATGTTCTCCCTTGGTTGTTGTGAGGGATAACCACCGGTGAAGGGTTTTGAGTAATGATTGGCCTGAAATGTGCTTCTATCCCCCGTGCTTGTTCTCTAAGATGCCTTCTTGGAACACCCAATCGACCCCTTGGACGAATAGGACCCATAGGTCTTAGTATATGCCATTGTGGTACGAACGGTGGTTGAAATTGTTGTTGTGGCATCGGTGGATGTTGAATCGGCCTTTGAAATTGCGGTTGTACATTTTGTGGCCGAATTTGTTGCAAAGGAATAGGACGTTGCAGTGGTGGCCCTTGTGGTCTTGGTCGAATATGTTGCGGTATGAGTTGTTGCGGTAGCACTCCACCTACACTTGACATCCCTTGAGATTGACCCGGCACATACCCAAACTCTCCTTGATCTCCATCACCCCCATAAGCATATCCCTCTTCCTCGTATCCCTTAAACTCTTCTTCATAACCTTCAAAATACCCATCTCCTCCTATACCCGAAGATTGCATATAAGGATAAGACGAATATTGCATACCGGGTTGGTTCGATGGTCGATATGTAGAGGTAGTATGGATAATGGTTGAGCTTTGTGGTAATGAGTGAGTAGAAGATGATTGACCCGTAGTCGGAGGAAAGAAGTGTGATAATGGTGGAATGGTGGCAGATGGGCTAAAGGTAAGACTGGGTTCAACTTGAGTAGTAATCGGTTGTGTAGTGTTGGATGGTGTAGTATCATGGATTGGAGTAGGAATTGTAGTGATGTTTGGTATAGTGGTGTTTGGTGATGGTTGTGTGGAAGTAGGTATAAATGTTGAAGTCATTTGACCCGTTGTGGGTGGTACTAGTGTTTCGTCCATGATGTTTCTTGGTGTAATGGGTGAAGTGGGTGAACCAACGATTCTGTTTTCGCGTAGTAAAACTCGGTTTTGCCTTAGCGTTCTTTCGATCTCCGGATCAAATGACAATGGTGACGCTTTGTGAGAGCATCTAGTATGCATGCACCTGTAGAACCTGCACACTAAACACACCAGTGTATACCCGAAAATAACAAAGCAAAACTAACAAACTGACACACGTTGCGCACTACTCCCCGGCAACGGCGCCAAAACTTGACGTGATTGTCGTGGTTCACGCAAATTTAATCCCAAATACAACTATAGATAGCGGTAATAGGGTATCGAACTCAGGGAGTATGTGGAAAATATGTCAATTATATAGCCTTGCAATTATACTACAATTATCCTAATTTGCAGAAATTAAAGATCAATACTTTGGATTGTTGTTTTAGAAAACTAGATTAAACTAATGGCAAATCAAATGTAGGTTTTAAAACAGATTAGGAGAGAACAATGACCATCCTAGGTTCCAGTTTCTTTAAAGGATTGTGTGCAATTCCAACTAGAAAGAGTTACATAGACATAACTCGTGCATGAATAATTGAAGTGATAAAAGGGAACAAAGTACTCGGATTTATAAACGCGAGGTTGTTTCCCGATGATCAATTAATCAATAACCAACCCTAACCCTTCCCGTGATATCTCGATTGCCAACGGCACCAAGAACGTACGATTAAGACTAGAAATTGCAATATCGATTAATAAGTTACAAGAAATTAAACATACACCATGATATTCAAGCAACGCAAGTTATCATTCTAGAAATTCCAAAATAAACACACAAAAATTCAAGAGAAACCTTCACCTAAGATGATCACCGAAAGGTTTAGCCGGACATAGCTTGGTGAATCATCATCACAATCGATTCAATGTTCATACGAATCAAATACATAAACCGAATCATAGAAATTGTCTCCAACCAAGCAAGATAGCCAAAATTCGCCCCTAGTGTCTCCAATAACCGTCCAATGATGAGAACACCCGAAAAGACACAATAAAAACTGATTTAAGAGGGCAGTTACGGTTCTGATCGCAGCCACCACCGTAATTTACGGCTCCACCGTAAATTACGGTGGACTTGATTTGTTTACGGTGCAAAGTAACTGATTCACGGTAGAGCTCTAGGTGAATTCCAGGTCCACCGTAAATTACGGTAGGACCGTAATTTACGGTGGTGAGCTGATATGTCTTCTTTGTTTCGTCTCTTGTTCCACGCTCGACCCATTCATCCTCGAATCCTCCAAAGCTGCGTTTAATCCACTTTTTAGCTCCCGAACCGCACCTGAAACATAAGCAACAGTAGTTATCTAATTCAAGATACTTGCGCGATTAAGTGAAGGATTAATTTGTCTTTTAACATGATTAAGGGTTGTCCAATGGACCACCCGTCAGGACCTCCTTCAATACTTAACGGTATTGGATGGCGGGGGTCCAAACTCTTTGACCCCCTCATATGTAAGCTACTATTAATACTATAACCCGGCTATTTAGGACTCTATCCCTGCTGACTCAGACTACTTAGCCGAGGGTAACGTCACCTTCAAAATAGGGGCCTACCATAATATGCATTAATAACTTAATTAATTATCTTTCAATAATCCGACCCTTTAGGATTGTATCCTTGCTGACTCAAACTACTGGGTTGAGGGTAACGTCACCTTCAAAAGAGGGACCTACTACAATAACTAAGATAATCTCTTAAAAAGTGCAAAAGTGCGGAAATAATCAAAGGTTACACTAAATACGAGTCGGAGCCAAGTGATTCATCTTGTCTATCTGTTTTTATTTTTATTTTATTTTCAGCATTTTAGTTAGTTTTGTTTTTCTAGTTTAAAACCTTTTTCTAACTTTTTGATTTGATTAGACGTTGAGGATAAACCGGTACTAAAAGCTCTTGTGTCCTTGGACGACCTCGGTATCTTACCAACACTATACTACGCTCACGATGGGTGCACTTGCCCATATGTGTGTTTAGTGTTAGTAAATATCGTGTTTTATAAATTTAAAACTTGGCTAAAAAAGTGTAAAAGGGCTTAAAATATACTTAAACTTATATACACACTTCACACGCATCAAGTTTTTGGCCCCGTTTCCAGGGACACAAGGATTTTAAGAAAGATTAAAATCGACGGCCTAATCAGTTTTTCAAAACCTTTTTAAAACGCGCGCACATTTTTCTGCATTTTAGTTTAGTTTTGCATTTACAGTAGGTTGAACACGGGCCGTGCTCACTGAACACGGGCCGTGCTGTATATTTTCATAAAAACACCCAGATACAGTAGCTTGAACACGGGCCGTGCTCACTGAACACGCCTCGTGCTCAACGAAATCAGTAACTTTAATTAAAACGCCCAGATACAGATTTTGTACACGGGGCCGTGTCCACTGAACACGGGGGCATGTCCAGCCTCTGTTTCCGTTTTTATTTTTGTTTTCTGATCTCGAGACTTGGTTGTGGTCTGCTGAGTGATTCTTATGGATCAATACTCAGGAGGTTACAACTACACCTATGAGGAGGATGATTATAGGAGTAACTATTGCACTAATTGTGGTGACCCGCACTCGGTTCAATATTGTAACTTATATCGACCATCCAATTCATACACCTACTATGAGGAGCCCAGGTACGAGCCATCAACTTCATACACATCCTATGAAGACCAAAGGTATGAACCTCCTCCCTCATACTCATATTTTGATGAACTAAGGTATGAGCCTCCTTACTCATACTTTGAGGAACCAAGATATGAGCCACCACCTTCATATGCTTATTATGAGGAACCATGGCGTGAACAACCCACCTCGTATGAGTATTATGAAGAACAAAATTACGACCCTTATCCATCATATGCTTACAATGAAGAACAATGGTGTGAACCATCTACTTCACATGGGTATTATGAGGAACAAAGGATCGAACAACTGGATTCAAGCTTTGAAAATCCCGATCCTTTTTCTATAACCGAAGTGACCGATAGGATATTAGAACACCTTAGAGTTATCGATCACTATATAAAAGAATCTCGCGCAAGGGAAGAGGAATCCCGCGCAAGAGAAGAATTAAATAAAGAAGAGATAACTGAAAGTGTAAAAATGGAAGAACAAATAAGTGAAAAGCCGACACATGAGTTAAACAACGAAAGAGGTGAGTCCGACAACGTTAAAATTCAAGAAAAGTCTAATTTTGAAGAAATTAATCTCTTGTCACCTTCTTTTGAAAATCATTGTTTAGTTCCCACTCATGCTAAGTTTTTAAAAGAGTTAAACACTAACACTAAAATTGACGAAACGGTAAGTGTTAAGTTAACTAATGATTAAACCTCGCTAATAAAAGAAGACCCATTTGAAATTAACATTACACCGGTTCCATGTTTCTTTCAAAATTCATTTATTAGTAATGTCACGATTGATAAAGATCTTTGTGTTAACATAATGCCTAACTACATTTTCGAAAAATTAAGTATTAGTGATTTTTCTCCGCTTCAAATACCCATTTTCTATCCAATCGGAAAGTAATAAAATCAATCGGTGTAGTTGAGGATGTCTTGGTTCAAACAAATCAAATGGTAATCCCAACCGACTTTGTCATCCTCGATGACGCTCCTCTAATGTTGGGACGACCATTTGTAAAAACTCACGAAGCTTTGAAAAACCGGAAGTTCAACAATCTACCTCTTCAACTAGGGGCATTTAAAAAGAGTGTCGATCTTGAGCGGTCAATGAAATATCCATTCGGCAATAATGACCCCCTAATTAAAGATGAAGATGAACCACCCGATACAAGTGAAAAGTTTGACCACTTTGTTGAAAAAGAGGTCGCCATAGAACAAACTTTTAAAGTTCTTGATCAAAATGAGCAACCAAATAAGGAGTCTCCTAAAGACCCACCTCTTGAGCTCAAAGAACTTCCAAAAAGTTTGGAATATGCTTTTCTAGACAAAAATGATAAATTACCTGTAATTATTTCGTCTAAATTAGATAGTTTAGAAAAAGAAAAATTAATTAGTCTTTTGAAAAAACATAAAAATGCAATCGCTTGGAAGCTTGTAGACATTAAAGGAATAAGTCCGTCCATGTGCACACACAAAATTTTAATGAATGATGACTACAAATCGGTAATACAACCACAACGTCGAGTAAATCCAAATGTTCAAGAAGTGGTTAAAAACGAAGTCATCAAATTACTTGACGCCGGACTTATCTATCCTATCTCCGATAGTCCTTGGGTAAGTCCCGTCCAAGTAGTTCCAAAGAAACGAGGTATGACGGTAATAACTAACGAAAAGAATGAATTAATACCAACGAGAACCGTCACAGGATGGAGGGTATGTATAGATTATACACGATTAAATGAAGCAACAAGGAAAGATCAATTTCCTTTGTCCTTCATTGATCAAATGTTAGAAAGATTATCCGGTGATGTGTTCAAAATGCAACATATAAATTTCATCAATTGTGGCATAAAACTAACCCTTTTTTAGTACTAATGTTGGAAAAAGTGTGCTTTTGTCTTCCTTTTGTATTTTCAGGATTAAATGAGCTCAAATTAACAAAAGAAGCAAAAAGACATCAAAATCTAACATAAATACAAGAAAAGGAACAAGACGTGACATGCCCGACCCCACGACAGCATCTTCCCAAGCAAAACAAGACAACAGAAGACTGAACACGCCCCGTGCTCAGCCAGCACGGGGGCGTGCCCAAGTGTCAGCAGAAAAGACAAAGTGGTAGAAGCTTCTATTGCCCACCACGGGGTCGTGCTCAGCGGACAAGGGCCGTGGTCAACTATAAGATTCGCACAATCCAGGAAAATCTTCATAGTACAAAGATTCTTCTGCACACCGGGTCGTGCCCAGCGGACACGGGGGCGTGGTCAACTAATAAGACAAAGCTGCATTAAATGAAGAAAGAGAAGGATGTGGACACGGGGCCGTGCCCGAGCTTCTGTTCAGCCTATAAATAGGAGTGCTTGGCTCAAGCTCA
The DNA here is from genome assembly GCA_030545235.1 of Helianthus tuberosus. NCBI lineage: Eukaryota > Viridiplantae > Streptophyta > Magnoliopsida > Asterales > Asteraceae > Helianthus > Helianthus tuberosus. The sequence continues at coordinate 4,837,404 of JARYGA010060516.1, forward strand.
AACCATCCCTTGGCACACCACCTCTCTCACACTTCACCCACCACCCACCACCACCATAACACCATCATCCACCACCATCATCCATTGTCTATCGTAGAGTGTGTGAGTCGTCTCGGGATCCAAGATTGATCGTAAGAGTTCTTGACAATCAAGGCCATGTTTGCCTAAGTCTCTTACATCACTTGGTGAAGACAAAGTGTCTAGTGTAATACTTTTTATTTCTAATATTTTCGCACTTTTTACTTGGTTTTGTATTAATGACTTTAATAACTAGTTGCTTATGTTGAAGGTGATCTTTCCTTATCGTTTGTCCGTGGTGTCTTGGCATTATTTTACTGTCTATATAAAATAAAAGATTTTCACCATTCATATCTCCACGGTCTATATGGAGGTATGTTGGCTACCTGGTCGGGGGTTAAGGGAACGGTTTGGTAAAGGTCTTGCCATTGTTCAGCGTTTAGAGGTCCTGCAATGTACCTGGGTCAAATTTAGTAGGACCTCCTTCAATACTTAACGGTATTGGATGGCGGGGGTCCAAACTCTTTGATCCCCTCATAAGTTAACTACTATTAATACTATAACCCGGCTATTTAGGACTGTATCCCTGCTGACTCAGACTACTTAGTCGAGGGTAACGTCACCTCCAAAAGAGGGGCCTACCATAATTTGCATTAATAACTTAATTAATTATCTTTCAATAATCCACCCTTTTAGGGTTGTATCCTTGCTGACTCAAACTACTGGGGTGAGGGTAACGTCACCTTCAAAAGAGGGGCCTACTACAATAACTAAGATAATCTCTTAAATAAGTGCAAAAGTGCGGAAATAATCAAAGGTTACACTAGATACGAGTCGGAACCAAGTGATTCATCTTGTCTATCTGTTTTTCTTTTTATTTTTATTTTCAGCATTTTAGTTAGTTTTTATTTTTCTTAGTTTAAAACAATTTTCTAACCTTTTTTGATTTGATTAGACGTTGAGGATAAACCGGTACTAAAAGCTCTTGTGTCCTTGGACGACCTCAGTATCTTGCCAACACTATACTACGCTCACGATGGGTGCACTTGCCCATATGTGTGTTTAGTGTTAGTAAAATATCGTGTTTTATAAATTTAAAACTTGGCTAAAAATAAGTGTTAAAGGGGCTTAAAATATACACCTAATATATATAACACTTCACACGCATCAAGTTTTTGGCGCCGTTGCCGGGGACACAAGGATTTTAAGAAAGTTAGGAATCAACGGCCTAATCGTTTTTCTTATTTTTCATTTTTTTTAGGATTTTTCTTAATTTTTCAGCTTCTGCAGAACTCAGGACGGGCCGTGCCCGCTGAACACGCCCCGTGCCCAATTATTGGAACTGGCAATCCTGTTTTAAGTCAGACAGTAAGCTGAACACGGGGCCGTGCCCACTCAACACGCCCCCGTGCCCAAGTTTCAGTTACTGAAAACAGAACCGTAAGATCCCGACGGTTGGTAATTTCTGACACAAACATGAGTGATACTGATACTTTTTACTTTCGGCACTCTTATGGTACAATGTGGTGTCAATTATGTGGTGGTAACCATAAGGAATTAGAATGTTATTTTCTAAATTATAAACCCCACTATATAGACCCATCATTTCCTAGTATCCTTAAGAGAGACGAAAGTAAAAATAATCCTTATCTCTCCATCGAATGCTCCCAAACGGATATTCTAGGAGAAATGCTTCTCGATGAATTATTTCAACTAGAAGATCTAATTATTGATTGGTTAAAAGAACTTAGGAAAGATTTCAATAATTTTTTCCAAGACGATAACCAAGAAGAAGGGTTGGAAACGCATTCAAACAACTTTGTTGTTTCCGAAGATACTCCTAACTCTAGTGAGGACTTGAGCGATAGTCGTCCCTGTGTCGATTGTGCCGTGAAGGACTCCCCATCAACTTCATTTGATGCATACATAGACCTGAGCGATTCGACATACACCTTCTTTAACGAGAGCCCGGAAAAGGGGTGGACTTGTCCACCTACATATAGCATAGGAATCACCCTCACCGACAACCTCTTGCGTTCTCGTCTTAATCTAGAACAATTAAGGTATCTCAGGCACTTTGGGGTTGTTCCATCCAGTAAGGAACCGCCCGATCCGGAAAAGTTCCTTAGAAATAGACATACTTCATAAAACAACCTTCCGACACGGGGCCGTGCCCAGGTCAACACGCCCCCGTGTCCACCAAAAGATTCCCTTCTGACTTTTGTCAGAATACGGACAAAACGTGTCAGGATCTTGCCTGCACACGGGGCCGTGTCCAGCCGACACGAGGCCGTGTCCAGCACGCTGTCGTTTTCTATAAATGCAGCCAAGAACCCTGCACATTTGGACCATCCAGGGACAGAGATTTGAAACGATTTTCTGACTTACCATCCTAGGTATGTTCTAAAAGAAGGTTCTAACAAGCATCTTGTCCTTTCCTCTTTTATCTATTGCCTTCTTCTTCACCTTTCTTGTAACAACACCTCCATTGAAGCCTGATTTCAAGCTTCATTGTGATGTTTATTGAATTTTTATTCAAGGAATCTTGTTAAAAATAAATTACACAACATTGTTTTAAGTTATTTCTACTCAGAAAAGCTTCATAAGTTAAGAAAATAATTTGAAACCCCAAGATTCCTTGTTCTAAAAATCTGCAGAAAGTTGAACACGGGGCCGTGCTCATTGAGCACGGGGCCGTGTCCGTGGTACTATTTCATTAAAACACACTATTTTTGGTATGTTTTCATAGAATGTCTAGCCAAAACAGTGGAACCTCTTCTGGGCACTCAAGGAACAGTCGACGGGAAAGGAGGCCATCGATTGAAGCAACTCTCGTAAGATACGTAATGGCGCTACGCGAAGCTCTTGACGAGATGACTTCGGTGGAGGAGGTCCTCATAGACCGTATTAATTATCTCTCGGTGGGGTTGGAAAACAGTTTTCAAGAAATCAACCTCTTGCACCAAAGGTTGAACATTCTTGTAACGCCTCCCATGGAACCAATCCTCCCTCAAGAGGATTGGAACCTAGCACTTGGAATCCAAAACCCTACCGGTTGGGACGACATTCCGGCGGAACCTCCTCTTGAAGAACTCCAAGAAATCCCGGTGGAAGTTGCACCCCCTCAAACCAATGCTCATGAGCCCGCTTTTCTTCTCCCTAGGGAGATCGAAGAGTGGCTCACCGACATATGAGGAACCCATACCCGGAAAAAGAAGTTGTCAAAGCCACATTTAACCGGAAAATTTACCTTTCCGGAAATTTTGCTATTAGAATAAGGCTAGGACTTCTTGGTTTGAATTCCTTGTATTTCTTTGACCTGACTATCTAATATTCTAATTTTTAGGACTAATATGTAATTCTCTATGATTAATGAATGATGGTTTTAGTTAATTTGGTGTTTGGATGGTGTTGAATCGAATAAAACACACTTGAGATGGCAAAGGATACAAGGGAAACTTGAACCAGCACCCCATGCAGGAAAACAGAACCGTCCGATGAAATTCTTCGTTTACAGTAAGTTCGGAACGGGCCGTGTCCGCCCAACACGGCCCCGTGCTGCACAGTCTGCAGAAAAAGACCCAGTTCAGGTAATTGGACACGGGCCGTGTTCACCCAACACGCCCCCGTGTCCAGGCTTCTGTTTCTCTTAATTTAATTTTGTTACTGGCACTTGAACACGGGGCCGTGCCCGGACAACACGGGGCCGTGTTCAGCGCCCAGTAACACAATTTTTTTGCTTTTTACACCTTTTTACACATTCAATCAACCTAAAAACTTATTTTTGGGACACATTGAGGACAATGTGTAATTTAAGTGTGGGGGGGATGCTAAAAACCTTGAATCTTGCAAGTCCTAAATACAAGCCTTACACAAAACTCGATTGGAACCGCTAATCACCCCAATTTTTTTCAAAAATCTTCTTTTTTTTTTTACTTGTCTAGGTTTAACTCGGGAAATTCAAGTTCTCAAAAAGGTTATATTTTTATGAATTTACAACCGATAGCGTCGTGATAAAAAGAACCAACATAAGAAAATTATGAAAAGGCATGACAAACTTAGTTAAAATTTGATTATATATACTTAATCACATAAAAACCGATTCCCACAAAAGTGAGTTTTAAGCATTTATTGAGCATACAATTACATATCATTAGACTAAATGCTCATTTTTCGTTTCTTGTGTGAATAGCCGCTTGGTTCTTACGACTCTAGAACTTGCCATGACGATACATTCCCGGTCCTTACCAACTTAAACCCGAGTAAGTAAATGATGGAGGCATTAGGACTAACCCCTTTTTATTTCTACATCATTATTTTTCCTTTTTTTTTACCACCTAACCAAAATCCCCCTAATTAGCCCCTTTGAGCCTAAACCTTTTCATTTCATAACCCAAACCAAACACCCTTTTATCCACCAAAACCTTTTTTATTTTTTTAACCCTTTGTTTTAGTAACGAGTTCGGTTTTTCGTATGACTTTTCAAAAAAAAAAAAATAATAATAATAATTTTGTGATGATGATGAAGCAAAAGAAAATAAACAAACCAGTTCATCAAAAATAACTTTGTTTGAATAATAGCTTCATTAAAATAAAAGTTACAAAAATAAAAAGTCTTACGAAAACCGACGCTTGTTACGCTTTTCGCCCTTTTTCTACTAACCACTAACCACTAACCCAACCACCTACCTTTAACCCAAGCCTAACCCTTCACCCACAAAAGTCCTCTTGATATTTACAAAGGTATATAAGTTAAAAATGAGGAGGATTGATTGCTTGGCAAGCCTATGGTAGGAGTAAGTTCCATGCCGCTCTCGAGTGATCCACAAAAAAATACATCTTCGGCCGAGTGTTGAGTGATCCCCGTGAGGTATGTGAACTTGTATATAGATAGAATTTTAAAGAGGCATGTTATGCCCTAATAAGTAATTTATCTTATGAAAAGTTCTAAATAAATCATGACGAATAGGATTGTAAATAAATAAAAATAAAACTAAATAAAGAATCTTGGAAATCCCGACACTCTATGACAAGCCCAAAAACCTTCTTTTCTACCCATTCCATTTGGGTGTGTAATAGCCACATATTAAAGAGTTTTGCTTGAGGACAATCAAAGATTCAAGTGTAGGGGTATTTGATGTGTTCAAAATGCAACATATAAATTTCATCAATTGTGGCATAAAACTAACCCTTTATTAGTACTAATGTTGGAAAAAAGTGTGCTTTTGTCTTCCTTTTGTATTTTTAGGATTAAATGAGTTCAAATTAACAAAAGAAGCAAAAAGACATCAAAATCTAACATAAATACAAGAAAAGGAACAAGACGTGACATGCCCGACCCCACGACAGCATCTTCCCAAGCAAAACAAGACAACAGAAGACTGAACACGCCCCGTGCTCAGCCAGCACGGGGGCGTGCCCAAATGTCAGCAGAAAAGACAAAGTGGTAGAAGCTTCTATTGCCCACCACGGGACCGTGCTCAGCGGACACGGGGCCGTGGTCAACTATAAGATTCGCACAATCCAGGCAAATCTTCATAGTACAAAGATTCTTCTGCACACGGGGTCGTGCTCAGCGGACACGGGGGCGTGGTCAACTAATAAGACAATGCTGCATTAAATGAAGAAAGAGAAGGATGTGGACACGGGGCCGTGCCCACTGGACACGGGGCCGTGCCCACTGGACACGGGGTCGTGCCCGAGCTTCTGTTCAGCCTATAAATAGGAGTGCTTGGCTCAAGCTCAAACCATCCCTTGGCACACCACCTCTCTCACACTTCACCCATCACCCACCACCACCATAACACCATCATCCATTGTCCATCGTAGAGTGTGTGAGTCGTCTCGGGATCCAAGATTGATCGTAAGAGTTCTTGACAATCAAGGCCATGTTTGCCTAAGTCTCTTACATCACTTGGTGAAGACAAAGTGTCTAGTGTAATACTTTTTATTTCTAATCTTTTCGCACTTTTTACTTGGTTTTGTATTAATGACTTTAATAACTAGTTGCTTATGTTGAAGGTGATCTTTTCTTATCGTTTGTCCTTGGTGTCTTGGCATTATTTTACTGTCTATATAAAATAAAAGATTTTCACCATTCATATCTCCACGGTCTATATGGAGGTATGTTGGCTACCTGGTCGGGGGTTAAGGGAACGGTTTGGTAAAGGTCTTGCCATTGTTCAGCGTTTAGAAGTCCTGCAATGGACCTGGGTCAAATTTAGTAGGACCTCCTTCAATACTTAACGGTATTGGATGGCGGGGGTCTAAACTCTTTGATCCCCTCATAAGTTAACTACTATTAATACTATAACCCGGCTATTTAGGACTGTATCCCTGCTGACTCAGATTACTTAGTCGAGGGTAACGTCACCTCCAAAAGAGGGGCCTACCATAATTTGCATTAATAACTTAATTAATTATCTTTCAATAATCCACCCTTTTAGGATTGTATCCTTGCTGATTCAAACTACTGGGGTGAGGGTAACGTCACCTTCAAAAGAGGGGCCTACTACAATAACTAAGATAATCTCTTAAATAAGTGCAAAAGTGCGGAAATAATCAAAGGTTACACTAGATACGAGTCGGAACCAAGTGATTCATCTTGTCTATCTGTTTTTCTTTTTATTTTTATTTTCAGCATTTTAGTTAGTTTTTATTTTTCTTAGTTTAAAACATTTTTCTAACCTTTTTTTATTTGATTAGACGTTGAGGATAAACCGGTACTAAAAGCTCTTGTGTCCTTGGACGACCTCGGTATCTTGCCAACACTATACTACGCTCACGATGGGTGCACTTGCCCATATGTGTGTTTAGTGTTAGTAAAATATCGTGTTTTATAAATTTAAAACTTGGCTAAAAATAAGTGTTAACTGGGCTTAAAATATACACCTAATATATATAACACTTCACACGCATCACCGGTCATAAATTTTACTGTTTCTTGGATGGTTTTTCAGGTTACTTTCAAATCCCGATAGCACCCGAAGACCAAGAAAAGACAACTTTCACATGTCCCTATGGAACTATTGCTTATCGACGCATGCCATTTGGTCTATGTAATGCCCCCGCAACATTCCAACGTTGCATGGTAGCCATCTTCCATGACATGATAGAAAAGACAATGGAGGTCTTCATGGATGACTTTTCTATCTTTGGGGATTCATACGACCAATGCCTCGATAACCTTGAACGAATGCTATCCCGATGTGAGGAAACTAACCTCGCCCTTAACTGGGAAAAATGCCATTTCATGGTAACGGAGGGAATAGTACTCGGTCACAAAATCTCAAGCGAAGGAATGGAGGTGGATCGAGCCAAAATAGACACCATTTCTGGACTACCACCCCCATCCTCCGTTAGAGCTATCAGAAGTTTCCTAGGGCATGCCGGATTTTATAGGCGGTTTATCAAAGACTTTTCTAAAATTTCAAGGCCTCTAACAAAATTACTTGAAAAAGATGCCCCTTTCATCTTTGACAAGGATTGCAATCAAGCATTTCTAACCCTAAAGGAAATGTTAGTCAATGCACTTATCATGATAGCGCCTGATTGGAAATTTCCTTTCGAAATCATGTGTGATGCAGGTGACTTCGCAGTTGGAGCTGTCTTGGTACAAAGAAAAGAAAAACATTTCCACCCAATTTATTATGCTAGTAAAACACTTAATGATGCACAAGAAAATTACACAACAACTGAAAAAGAATTACTAGCTGTGGTATTTGCTTTTGATAAATTTCATTCTTATCTTGTTCTTTCTAAAACTATAATCTATACAGATCATGCAGCCATTCGATATCTCTTCAAAAAGCAGGACGCAAAACCACGTTTGATTCGGTGGATTCTACTCCTCCAAGAATTTGATATTGAAATCAAAGACAAAAGAGGAGCTGAAAATACCGCGGCAGATCATCTTTCACGCTTAGAAGACCCAGCTTTGGAGGCAACCAGGGACGAGCAAACCAACGAAAAATTCCCAACGGAGTCCCTAGAAATGGTGGAATACAAAGAAGAACCATGGTACGCCGACTATGCTAACTACCAAGCTAGCGGTATAGTCGCCAAAGGTTGGCCACATCATCAAATAAATTTTTTTTTGCTAATGTAAAACATTATTTTTGGGAAGATCCATATCTTTTCAAAATGTGTGCCGACTAACTCATCCGACGATGCGTACATGGTAGCGAAGCACGAAGAATTCTCCGCCATTGTCATGAAGGTCCATACGGAGGACATCATGGTGCCACCAATACCGCACGAAAGGTATTTGATTCAGGATTTTATTGGCCAACCATTTACAAAGACGCCCAAAGTCTTGTCAAGACATGTGATTCTTGCCAAAGAACATGTAATATTTCTTCCAAAAACGAAATGCCACAAAATGGCATTCTTGTTTGTGAAATTTTTTATGTGTGGGGACTCGACTTTATGGGACCTTTCCCACCGTCAAAAGGAAACAAATATATACTTGTGGCAGTAGACTACTTGTCTAAATGGGCCGAGGCCGAGGCACTTCCAACAAATGATGGAAGAGTAGTGGTAAGATTTCTGAAAAAATTAATTCTCTCGTTTTGGAACACCTAAAGCATTAATAAGTGATAGAGGTACCCATTTTTGCAACCATCAACTTGAATTTTTTTTAACAAGATATGGGGTCTATCACCGGGTCTCAACAGCATATCACCTTCAAACAAACGGACAAGCCGAAGTGACTAATAGAGGTTTAAAACGAATACTTGAAAAAACCGTAGGATTAAATAAAAAGGAATGGGCAGATAAATTAGATGATGCTTTATGGGCTTTTCGAACTGCTTATAAAACAACAATAGGTACAACCCCATATATGCTTGTCTATGGAAAAAGTTGTTACTTGCCAGTAGAAATTGCACACAAAGCCTACTGGGCAATTAAAAATGTAAACTTGGATTTAGAATTTGCTGGTAAAAATCGATTTTGTCAATTAAATGAATTAGACGAACTTAGGAATTATGCATACTCAAACTCAGAAATTTACAAGGAAAGAATGAAAAACTTGCATGACAAACATATTAAACCTAATGAATTTCGAGTAGGAGATCAAGTTCTTTTGTTTAATTCACGACTTCGACTATTTCCTGGTAAATTAAAGTCTAGGTGGTCAGGACCTTTTTCCATCACCCATATTTTCCCACACGATGCAGTAGAAATTAAATCTCGGAATGGACCTCCATTCAAAGTCAATGGCCAACGGCTGAAACTCTATCAAGGATTTATTGAGGATGAAGAGGAAGAAATCTCGCTTCAAACGATCGATGAGTAAAGGCAACAACATCATACCTGGTAAGTTACGAACCAACAGGATGACATCATAATCAGTAAGTCTTCTAACCAAGTTTTTGGGAAACGAGGGCACTCACACGAGCACTAAAAAAAAACTTTGCTCGGCACGAGGTCGTGTCCGCGCAACTGTCGGGATAAAACCCCTTTTTCATAACAGTTACTTCATTCCACACGCCCCGTTTCCCCGAAAACGCTCTGGTTTAAGGCGATTTTCCGCAGATTTTGGACGTCTCCTATCATTCTAACAACATCAAGGTATGATTCTATCACTATTATTAGTTAGATTAAGCATTTGCATGTAGTTAAAACTTCAAAAATTTGGGGGAAAATCTAGGGTTCTTGAACTACATCCGGATCGAACCTCAATTTTTTTCTTAAATCTGTTAGCATTTAGTTAGATTAATGTTATAGGAAGTAAACCCACTTGTATTGTTCATATATTTGCCCGATTTCTCACAAAAGCCCCAAACCCTTGTTTTTGAACCGAAAAAGATAAAATTGAATGGGTAAACGGGTTGTTTTGGGAAAAACGACACTTGGGGTTTCATTTTCGGGGGAAACCGCACTTAGTGGACCAAAAATTTTCAAGTTTTCAAACCGGGTTGAAAAATGATGTTTTTGAGTAACAGACACCTGGACACGGGGCCGTGTCTGCTGAACACGGGGTCGTGTCCAGCACGCTGTTTGCAGTTTTGTCCGAAAATTCTACTGTTTCGTGCTAACTTTTGGTGTATTCTTTCAGATGTCGAGGAAATTTACAAGTTTTAACGCAAATGAGCTCGATGCTACGGCACGTTATGAAGTACTTCAAACAAGACCGGAAGAATACCCGAGACAAGTATGCACGGATCTGTTAGCCATGGTGAACCAACTTGACCAGTTTAACAACCTTGTTACCGGCCCGCTAAGAGTAGCCTTGACCACTCGACTTCGATCAGTCCACGAGTGCACTATGGAATTCTATAGCACCTTCACGTTCAATTCAAGGTGCGACCCATTTGACAATGATGGGGTAGCATTCCGATGTGGTGGAACGAGATACTCGATTTCAATGGCACAATTTGGGTCGATAGTCGGGCTGTATGCGGAGGAAGATGCGGGTAACGAGGAGAATACTGGAGGGATGCGAGAGATAGGTGAGAACGATCGCCAAGCCGCGTGGGCTCAGATTGGTGAAGGGCACTACAATCCGAGCAGCACTAAGAGCACTAAGTTGAGGGACCCACTCTACCAATACATCCATAGGCTCCTCGGCTACTCTCTTAGCCAAAGGCATGATAGCGGTGGCGTTGTTGGGTTGAGAGATTTGGTTGTCCTCCACTGCATCCATAACCGCAGACACCTCGATGTTCCGTTCCTCCTGCTCCGAAACATGCATTTGAACAAGCTTGCTACTTCACCAACCCCTATCTTCTTTGGAGGATGGGTATACCATCTCTTCAATCACTTCACCAACATACCTAGGTCATTCGAGAGGAGTCCATGGTCGGGAAGAGTGGACATACACATTTGCCGCTCAATGAACCTAATTTATGAGGCTGAAGATGGGACGGTTAGCTTCCACAGGATGCAGGGGCATGCATGGAGCCCGCAAGAGGCACTTGTCCTTCACGCTCCACAACATCATCAGTACCAGTACCAGCCCCACGGTGATCCGGGGCAATCCTCCTCAGGAGGTGGTTTTCCTAACTTCCAAAGTTTGCATGATTTGTTGCAGGAAAACCTCATGTGCACCAGGAACACCTATAACATGGCGAGCAACACGTACAACCGGGTTGGAGCAATCGAGAGAAACATATCCGATATCCAAGATGATATTGGAAATATCCGGGAGTACATTGCGGGGCACAGTGGAGGAGATGATGATGATGAGGACGAGGACATGGACTAGGCGGGAGGAGTGGAGGCAGAAGCGGTTGGTTGGTGATCCCACAGGTTAATCCCCTTTTATCTTGAAGAATTTCCGGCCTGCGTGCCGTGTGTTAAACAATTTACTTTCCTTTAACTCTTTTTATTTTCTGCATTTCTTTTTCTTTTTTTTTAACTTTGTGACATGGATGTTGAACTTGGTAATTTAGGATGTTTGCTATGGTTTGGTGTAGTGTTTATTGCTAAAACATGTACATACGAGGCTTAGAGCAGTAAACATTAGTGCTACTAAAGCCGTGACAGGAAACCAGAGCCAGAAACCTGTTTTTCAACCTTGCAGATTGTTTACACGGGGTCGTGTCCAGCCGACACGCCCCCGTGCCCACTCCCCCAGACCTGCTGTTTGTTTTAATTCTGCAGACTTTTGAAAGACACGGGGTCGTGCCCAGTAGACACGCCCCCGTGTCCACCTTCTGTAAGTTTTCGTTACTGGCACCTGAACACGGGGTTGTGTCCATCGGACACGGGGCCGTGTCCAGCGCCCAGTAACACAATTTTTTTTTTTTTTGCTTTTTCACACCTTTTTACACATTCAATCAACCTAAAAACTTATTTTTGGGACACATTGAGGACAATGTGTAATTTAAGTGTGGGGGGATGCTAAAACCTTGAATCTTGCAAGTCCTGACTAAAGCCTTACACAAAACTCTATTGGAACCGCTAATCACCCCAAATTTTTTCAAAAATTTTCATTTTTTTTACTTGTCTAGGTTTAACTTGGGAATTTCAAATTCTAAAAAGGTTATATTTTTACAAATTTACAACCGATAGCGTCGTGATAAAAAGAACCAACATAAGAAAATTATGAAACGGCATGACAAGCTTAGTTAAAATTTAATTATATATACTTGATCACATAAAAACCCATTCCCACAAAAGTGAGTTTTGAGCCTTTATTGAGCATACAAATACATATTATTAAACTAAATGCTCATTTTTCGTTTCTTGTGTGAATAGCCGCTTGGTTCTTACAACTCTAGAACTTGCCATGACGATACATTCCCGGTCCTTACCAACTTAAACCCGAGTAAGTAAATGATGGAGGCATTAGGACTAACCCTTTTTATTTCTACACCATTATTTTTTTTACCACCTACCCAAAATCCCCCTAGTTAACCCCTTTGAGCCTAAACCTTTTCATTTCTTAACAAACACCCTTTCACCCACCAAAACCTTTTTTATTTTTAACCCTTTTGTTTTAGTAATAAGCTCGGTTCTTCGTATGACTTTTAAAATATATATATATGTTGTTGATGAAGCAAAAGAGAAATAAACAAACAAGTTTATCAAAAATAACTTTGTTTGAATAAAAGCTTCATCAAAATAAAAGTTGCAAAAATAAAAAGTCTTACGAAAACCAACGCTTGTTACGCTTTTCGCCCTTTTACTAACCACTAACCCAACCACCTACCTTTTACCCAAGCCTAACCCTTCACTCAACAGTTCTCTTGATATTTACAAAGGTAAATAGTTAAAAAGGAGGAGGATTGATTGCTTGGCAAGCCTATGGTAGGAGTAAGTTCCATGCCGCTCTCGAGTGATTCACTAAAATACATCTTCGGCCGAGTGTTGAGTGATCCCCCGTGAGGTATGTGAACTTGTATATAAATAAAATTTTAGAAAGGCATGTTATGCCCTAATAAGTAATTTATCTTATGAAAAGTTTTAAATAAATCATGAGGAATAGGATTGTAAATAAATAAAAATAAAACTTAATAAAGAATCTTGGAAATCCCGACACTCTATGACAAGCCCAAAAAACCTTCTCTTCTACCCATTCCATTTGGGAGTGTAAAGCCACATTATAAAGAGTTTTGCTTGAGGACAAGCAAAGATTCAAGTGTGGGGGTATTTGATGTGTGCAAAATGCAACATATAAATTACATCAATTGTGGCATAAAACTAACCATTTTTTAGTACTAATGTTGGAAAAAGTGTGCTTTTGTCTTCCTTTTGTATTTTCAGGATTAAATGAGCTTAAATTAACAAAAAAAAGCAAAAAGGCAGCTAAATCTGACATAAATACAAGAAAAGGAACAAACGTGGCATGCCCGACCTCCCCGACAGCATCTTCCCAAGCAAAACAAGAGAACAGAAGGCTGAACATGCCCCGTGCTCAGTGAGCACGGGGGCGTGCCCAAGTGTCAGCAGAAAAGACAAAGTGGTAGAAGCTTCCATCGCCCACCACGGGGTCGTGTTCAGCGGACACGGGGCCGTGGTCAACTATAAGATTCGCAGAATCCAGGCAAATCTTGATAGTACAGATATGCTTCTGCACACGGGGTCGTGCTCAGCGGACACGGGGGCGTGGTCAACTAATGCAGACAAACTGCAATTAATGAAGACAGAGAAGAGGATGGACACGAGGCCGTGCCCACTGGACATGGGGCCGTGCCCGAGCTTCTGTTCAGCCTATAAATAGGAGTGCTTGGCTCAAGCTCAAACCATCCCTTGGCAGACCACCTCTCTCACACTTCACCCACCACCCACCACCACCATAACACCATCCACCACCATCATCCATTGTCCATCATAGAGTGTGTGAGTCGTCTCGGGATCCAAGATTGATCGTAAGAGTTCTTGACAATCAAGACCATGTTTGCATAAGTCTCTTACATCACTTGGTGAAGACAAAGTGTCTAGTGTAATACTTTTTATTTTTAATCTTTTCGCACTTTTTACTTGGCTATGTATTAATGACTTTAATAACTAGTTTCTTATGTTGAAGGTGATTTTTCCTTATCGTTTGTCCGTGGTGTCTTGGCATTATTTTACTGTCTATATAAAATAAAAGATTTTCACCATTCATATCTCCACGGTCTATATGGAGGTATGTTGGCTACCTGGTCGAGGGTTAAGGGAACGGTTTGGTAAGAGTCTTGCCTTGTTCAGTGTATAGATCCTGCAAGGACCTGGGTCAAATTTAGTAGGACCTCCTTCAATACTTAACGGTATTGGATGGCGGGGGTCCAAACTCTTTGACCCCCTCATATGTAAGCTACTATTAATACTATAACCCGGCTATTTAGGACTGTATCCCTGCTGACTCAGACTACTTAGCCGAGGGTAACGTCACCTTCAAAAGAGGGGCCTACCATAATATGCATTAATAACTTATTAATTATCTTTCAATAATCCGACCCTTTAGGATTGTATCCTTGCTGACTCAAACTACTGGGTTGAGGGTAACGTCACCTTCAAAAGAGGGACCTACTACAATAACTAAGATAATCTCTTAAAAAGTGCAAAAGTGCGGAAATAATCAAAGGTTACACTAAACACGAGTCAGAGCCAAGTGATTCATCTTGTCTATCTGTTTTTATTTTTATTTTATTTTCAGCATTTTAGTTAGTTTTGTTTTTCTAGTTTAAAACCTTTTTCTAACTTTTTGATTTGATTAGACGTTGAGGATAAACCGGTACTAAGAGCTCTTGTGTCCTTGGACGACCTCGGTATCTTACCAACACTATACTACGCTCACGATGGGTGCACTTGCCCATATGTGTGTTTAGTGTTAGTAAATAACGTGTTTTATAAATTTAAAACTTGGCTAAAAAAGTGTAAAAGGGCTTAAAATATACTTAAACTTATATACACACTTCACACGCATCATCGTCTGTCCGCGTAACTCTTTTGACGGCTTCGAGCTGTCTGAAGGTTATCGCGAACTTTCTTGACCTTATCCGTAGTCTTTAGAATGAGCTCAGGTCCAGTAAGCTGAGCTTCACCGATCTCATTCCAGCAGACTGGTGAACGACATTTTCGACCATATAAAGCCTCGAAATGAGCCATGTTGATACTGGAGTGATAACTATTGTTGTAGGAGAATTCAATCAACGGTAGATACGAATCCCAACTACCACCAAAATCGATCACACAAGCTCTAAGCATATCCTCCAATGTCTGGATTGTTCTTTCAGATTGACCATCCGTTTGCGGATGATAAGCTTTGCTCAAATTAAGTTGGGTTCCCATGGCAGATTGCATGGTTCTCCAAAAGTGAGACAAGAATCGAGCATCTCTGTCAGAAATACTGTTCAAAGGAACGCCATGATGGGATACAATCTCATCAACGTATAACTTGGCAAGTTTGTCGGTAGATAGATCCTCACGGATCGGCAAGAAGTGTGCTGACTTTGTAAGACGATCAACAACTACCCAAATGGCGTCATGACCTCTATTAGTGCGTGGTAGTTTGGTAATAAGATCCATAACAATGTTTTCCCATTTCCAAACTGGCATCTCTGGTTGCTCCAATAATCCAGAGGGATGTTGATGTTCAGCCTTAACCTTGAGACAAGTCAGGCATTTGGATATGTACAACACAATGTCTTTCTTCATACCCGACCACCAATACTGGGTTCGAAGATCCTTATACATTTTATCTGCACCAGGATGAATAGAATAATGAGACTTATGAGCTTCATCCATTATCAAGGTGTGAAGATTGTCTTGACTTGGGACCCACAAACGGTCAATGAAATAATAAATCCCATTGTCTTTCAGTTCAAGATCTGGCTTAATGTGATACAGTAATTCCTTACCCATCAAATCTTGTGTAACACAAGTATGTTGAGCCTTAGAAATGCGGGTTTGAATACCAGATCGAACTTGAACACAGTGAAGCTTGACACGTTCCTTACGACTTAATGCATCAGCCACAACATTCGCCTTACCAGGATGGTAGCGAATTTCGCAATCGTAGTCGTTTAGAAGTTCAACCCAACGTCGTTGCCTCATGTTAAGTTCTTTCTGATTGAAAATATGCTGGAGACTTTTGTGGTCAGTGAACACTACACATTTTGTACCATACAGATAGTGTCTCCAGATTTTGAGAGCAAAAACTACTGCACCTAACTCAAGATCATGAGTGGTGTAGTTCTTCTCGTGTACCTTTAGCTGTCTAGATGCGTAGGCTATGACTTTGTTTCTTTGCATGAGAACACAGCCAAGACCCAAGTTGGATGCATCACAATAAATGAAAAAATCGTTGTTGCCCTCAGGTAAAGATAGAATAGGTACATCACCGAGTTTCTGTTTCAGGCTCTGAAAAGCTTCTTCCTGTTTGAGTCCCCACTCAAAAGGTTTATTCTTCTGAGTTAATGCAGTGAGAGGAACCGCAATCTTGGAGAAATTTTCAATAAAGCGACGATAATAACCCGCGAGACCAAGAAATGGACGAACTTCAGTAGGAGTAGTAGGTGTATCCCAATCCTTAACGCACTGATTTTGGCGGGATCTACATGTATACCTTGTTTGTTAACGATGTGTCCCAAAAATTGAACTTCCTTAAGCCAAAATTCACACTTGGAGAATTTAGCAAAAAGTTGTTCTTTCTTCAGGAGTTCCATAGTAAGACGGAGATGTTGTTCGTGTTCGGCTCGTGTCTTGGAATAGATTAAAATATCAACGTTGAAAACAATGATGAACTTGTCCAAATAAGGCTTAAAAACCCTATTCACCAAGTCCATGAAAACAGCAGGAGCATTAGTCAAACCAAAGGGCATAACAGTGAACTCATAGTGACCATATCTTGTGCGAAAAGCTGTCTTGGGAATATCTTCCTCGGGTACACGAAGCATATGATACCCAGAACGTAGATCAATCTTTGAAAAACAAGTAGCACCCTGTAACTGATCAAAGAGATCATCAATGCGAGGTAGGGGATATCGATTTTTGATGGTAAGTTTGTTGAGCTCACGATAATCGATACATATCCTGAAAGATCTATCTTTCTTTTTAACGAATAGAACGGGAGGACCCCATGGTGAAAATCTCGGACGAATAAATCCTTTGTCAGAAAGCTCCTGAAGATGTTTGGATAATTCCTGCATCTCAGACGATGCAAGACGATAAGGTGATTTTGCAATAGGATTAGCACCAGGTACAAGATCAATACGAAACTCAACTTGACGTGCTGGCGGTAAACTTGGTAATTCTTCAGGAAATACTTCAGGATAATCCCGAACAACAGGGATGTCTTGAATTGCCTTACCTTTGCCTTTCTCCTCTACGACATGTGCCAAGAAGGCCACATAGTTCTTTCGTAAGTACTTTTGAGCTTGAATGCACGTCATGAGTTTGAGACTACTAGCAGTTTTCTCACCATGAACTTCTAAGATCTCACCAGTCGAAAGCGGTATACGGACAAACTTCTCAAAAAAAACTACCTCTGCGTGATACTTGGCTAACCAATCCATTCCTACTATCGGCCCCTTTAAATGTGGCCTTAAATCCAGCTTGGGCTTTACCGACGTCATCGACAACTATGGATCGAAGACGATTCTCTTCGTCATTACGGTTTTGGTGCTCTAAATCGTCACCACCGTTTTTCTTACTTGCTTTGCCAATACTTAGGCTCGCCATAAGTTTATCTGAAAAAAATATAGCCATCAGTAATACTTCGAGAATTAAATAGCAATTCAACTTATTTGCATTAGATTTTACAGATCTATATGTTTATATATCAACTTCACTAGTCCTGCTTACCACAATTGGTAATGGACTTAGCCATTTAACTCAATATTTAAATGTAGCACATTATCTTGTCACGAAGGACATTTAAATATAGCACATTGGCTTGTTACGAAGGACATGAAAGACACGGCATAAAGGCCTGTCACAGGATTGTGAAGGATATGGCATAAAGGCCTCGTCATGAAGGACATGATAGATATGGCACAAGGGCTTGTCACAAAAAAAAATTGTGAAAGACATCGCACAAGGCTTCGTCACGAAGGACATTTAGAAGATATGGAACTAAGCCTTGTCACAAAGGACAACTAAGATATACATAAGTCGTGATCTCATTTGATCAAAGGGCCTTAAGGTTTGAACATGGTTTATTACCTTCGCATAAGGGTCATAGACCACTACTTTCGCCACAAATGACGATATAATATGGCTCGTAGGCAATTCGATTGACATCACAAAGGATGTTAAACTAATGGTCATCGTGCTGATGATCTCAATCATGATCGCACTTGATCATATAGACTGTGAGGTTCAGTCATAGCCCTCTATCTTGGACAAGGGACCATGATGGTCACAACTATCATTGTCTCAATTGGACAATATAATATAGTCCGTGGGTGATACATCACCAGGGATGTTATGTATGATTACCGTGTTGATGATATTAGTCATGATCGCATTGATCATAACTGTTAGGCTTGGGTATAACCTATTACCTTGAATAGGGAACCATAGAGGTCACCATCATCATTGTCTTATCGATAATAGAGTAAAGTATAGCCCGTAGGCACTTTATCACTAGGGATGTTAATATTATGATCATCAAACTGATGATATAATCATGATTGCATTTATCATAAAGATTACGAGGCTTGAGCATAGCTCATCACCTTGGATAGGGAATCATAAAAGAATTACAAATGTCTTGATCACAAATGGACAATATAATGTAGCCCGTAGGCAAAACATCTTCAAGGATGTTAAATATGATCAGCATATTGATGATATTTAGCCATGATTGCATTAATCATATAGACTATTAGGCTTGAGCATAGCTCACCACCTTGGACATGGAATCGAAAAAATCACAATGTCAATGTCTCAAGTGGACAATATGTTATAGCCCGTAGGCAAAACATCACCAAGGATGTTAAATAATACGACCATCATATTAGATGATTTTAGTCATGATCGCATTGATCATACAGACTATTAGGTTTGAGCATAGCTCATTACCTTAGACAGGGGATCATAAAGATCACAAATGTCTTTGTTTTAACTGACAATGCAGTATTATGGTTCCTCACTGTTGATGCAACAAATAATAGACCAAGGATAGTAGCTGGGCTGGTTAGGCAAAAGGGTTGAAGGGTTCAACTTTGCCTAACGCAGGTCGTGGGGTCCCCCCACGTTTGCAAGACGTGGAGAGAGGTTCACTAGATTAATTTTGTTGTTTGCTAAAGATCCTCCTTTGAACTGTGTTTAGATTCGGATGTGTAAGCAAAAGGAATGTGTGTGTTGAATGTGAAAGAAAGTGTCTTGCATGAAGCAAGTACTTGAGATGAATTACCAGAGATTTCAGGAATCAGGGCTGGCCAGGAATGTCCTTTTCAGTAAATGAAGTGTCTAATTTATAGGAAAAGACATTGCTCAAAGAGGAATGTGTTGACTAGTGAATATGCTTGCAGTGGGGGGTTTTTGCCCTTTTTGGGGGTTGAAGGCTTTGACCTGCAGGTAAAAGAGTGTGTTCTGTGGATCTGTGTTGCTTTTGCGGCTGGTGAGTTGGTGAAGCATTCCGGAGATGTGACCATTTACTGTTCCCGTATTGCTTTACTTCATCTCCCCAGCTTTTCAACCTTTGAACCGTTTAACCTTTTGAGCATTCATGTATTTAAGTCATTTTAGTTGGTCTTGGGCTACCCCCGTCATAAGCCCCCCAAGTCAGAGGTTTTTGGGAAATGAGCTCAAAGACTTCTGACTTTTATACATGTGTTTTATTGTCTAAAGGCTTCAAGGGTTCAAAGCTTGAAGGCTTAAAGGGTTGGAGTCAGTTATTTTTTGAATATTAAAAAACGGACAACTGATTTGATTGATGTGTGGCAGTTCATAGGGCGGCGGTTTTGCAGAGAGTAACTGTTTGCCATTATAACCTCTATTTTGGTTTTTATTTTATTTTATTATTGAAGATAATCATTCAATCTTTTCATTATTTCTTCAAGTTTCCTCTGCAATTCCTTTCCTCTCTTCAAGGTTAGTTCCGACTTCTTTCTTATTTCCTTACTTACTTCATATTTTCTTGTAAAAATGGGTGCTCGTAAGGATTTGGCAAAGTCCTTTTCTCGATTAACCCAAGAAGAGGTAGAATTATTTTGTAAGGAATATGGTATTGGGAAACTGTTTAAACCGACTGCTCCTGCTTGTGACGTTCCTATTGATAAATGTCTGGCTTGTTCGATTGCTCTATATTGTCGTCATTTTGAGTTTTCAAACCTCCGTTATCCCTTTTCCCTCTTTGTTTTGAATCTGTTGGAGTATTATCGAGTCTCCTTTGGTCAAATTCATCCGAAGGGCATGGCTAGGGTTTTGCACTTTGAGGTTTTGTGCCGTGCCCTTGGTTATGATCCTTCATTGTTGCTTTTTCACCGGTTTTTTCGTTTGGCCAAAAACGGTGATTGGTTCACCTTTGAAACATCCAAGGTTGATGCTTGTCTTATTTCGTCTATGGTTACGACACTCGGAACTTGGAAGGATCGCTTTTTCTGGGTTTCTGATTCTATTGTCCCATTCAAAATGGTGTGGAGGCACCCGGATGCCGTTCTCAATGAACCGGAGCCCTCTGAATCTGAGTTGAATGACACTTTTCTCAAAGCCATCCGGGAGTGCCCTTCGAGGGTTCGTCCCTTCCCTGAACATTTGCCAGTTTTGTTAGGGGTTAGTAATTTGTGGGAAAAGGCCGATCGGGATCCGGTTCTGATGAGGAGTGGCATGGGTATGCATTTTTCTTTTTTGCCCCCTTTGTGTTTTCCTTAATTTATATCTTATGTGTTTTGTTTTATGGTTATTTGCAGTCGTGTCTGCTCTTGACTTTATCAAAAGCGACGATACTTCTGACGTTGCATTTAAGGATGTCCCATCCGTCCCTGATGAAAATGTTGTGGTTAGGAGTGCTGAACAAAGGTTATAGCCCGTAGGCAAAACATCACTAAGGATGTTAAATAATACGATCATCATATTAGATTATTTTAGTCATGATCGCATTGATCATACAGACTATTAGGTTTGAGCATAGCTCATTACCTTAGACAGAGGATAATAAAGATCACAACTGTCTTTGTTTTAACTGACAATGCAGTATTATAGTTCCTCACCTTCCTCATAGTTGGGAATTATTGGAGATTTGGTACAGATATCGTCACAAAACTGAAGAAGATTTTCTCCTTTCCACAAAATGGGGAATTAGTTGGAGTTGTGAATTAAGTGTTTGTCACAAAGTTGACAAAGATTTTCTCCTTTCACACAACTGGAAATTAGTTGAAGATTTAGGGATACGTTTTAGTCAACGTATTGAATATAAATTATTCTCCTCATTTGGAGATGCGTCTCTATTGACGTTTTAAAATATAAGTCCCTTTCCGTATTGGGAAATTTGGGAATACGTCGCAGTTGACGTTTTAAGTATAAGTCCCTCTCCACATTGGGAGATTTGGGGATACGCCTCAATACAGTCAGCGTATATGATACGGCTCGATACAGTCACCGTTTTAAGTATATGCCTTTCTCCTTATTGGGAGATTGGAATACGCCTCAATATAGTACAGCGTACATGATACATCTCAATAAAGTACACTGTACGTGATACGGTTCAATAAAGTACATCGTTTATAAACATCCCCTTTCTCCTTATGGGGAGATTCGAGAATAATTAGCATTATAGATGGATGAACGTTCTTTCTCCTTTCCACACATTCGGGAATTAATTGGAGATCTTAGATAAGTGTCGTCCTATAGTTGGACGAGAATTATTTAAAGATTTTTAAGATTATGGGGGTGTGAGGGAATTAGTTTTTCACTTCTATCACCTTTTCAACCACTACCATTGGTGGGAAAAATTTAAGACAAGGTCTTTTATCATGGTCTTATTTATTAGTCTTAATCACATAAGAACTAGCAGACCGAGTAAATTCAAAGATATTTATTTGCTTGATTGCTAGCGGTTCTTCGACTAATTTGTATACACCCAATAGAGTTGGCACTTTTAGTCCTTCTCCTTAATTGGAGTTTCCAGGACACGTCTTATTAGACGTTTTAATTATATGCACTTCTCCTTAGTTGGAGATTTGGTATACACCTCAATATAGTACAGTGTATACGATACGGCTCAATATAGTACACCGTTTAATTATATACCTTTTCTCCTTATGGGGAGATTCAGGAATACGCCTCAATAAAGTACAACGTATTTGATACAGCTCAATTAAAGTACATTGTATATGGTACGGCTCAACAAAGTACACCGTTTATAAATATACCCTTTCTCCACATGGGATATTTTGGAATACGCCTCAATATAGTACAGCGTATATAATACAGCTCAATAAAGTACACTGTATATGATACGGCTCATTAAAGTACACCGTATAAATATATACCCCTCTCCATATCGGGAGAACTGGGGATGCACCTCAATATAGTACAGCGTATATGATACAGCTCAATAAAGTACACTGTATATGGTACGGTTCAATAACGTACACGGTTTAAATATATACCCCTCTCCTTATTGGGAGAATTGGGGATACGTCGTCACACATTTGGACGAAAATTTTGCACTTTTCAACCACTCGTTGGTGGGAACATGTGCTTTTGGCCTTGTCTATTGCGCAATCAAGAGATCTGTTTGATAAGATAGGAGCAATAAATGTGACCTTCATATCAATAGAAGGAAAAATCATAAAATGGGCTCCATAAAATCAATGATTCTTCTTATGGCAGTAATATAGCCAAAGTATATTAGATGCTTACTATTTGCCGATAAGAGTACAATATGACCCTTGGGAGATCTCAGTGGTTCCATGCATTAAACCGTCATACTGGCCAGGGATGAAAGCAATCTATGGGACACACTAAGATACTGCCAATTATCATATGGCACTTTTATCAAACTAAGTTTGGCATTCGTAGTCGCTAAAAAAATTAATGAAATAAAAATCATTGTCGTACTCCAGTTGGAGAATTACTAGCGAGAGTTGTCGAATTTATATAATATAATATATATACCCAGATGGGTTTGAATTTAATCGAGCTCGAAGACTCAAAATTATATGCTTTAAGCATGAATCAGAAAAAGTGATTCTTTTTTTTCTGCTTATTCTTTAGAATGAAAGAACATTTGAATCAAAGAATAGAAATTTTGTGCAAAGTGAATATATGTGCACTTTCCATAGTTGCTGCTTTAATCAGCTGATGAGATATCACCGGAACGTCTATCGAATATGATAGACTTTGGATAAATGATATTAGGATATCACAAGATTATCAAGATATATAATATCAGATGGCGAGGTTTAGCATCCTCGTATCAGAGTCATCGTCTCCAAAACATATGTAGTTCACCATACGGAACTTCAAGCTACTCAATGGTAGAGATCCTCGAGTCCGTGACCCATTATAGTTTCTTCATCTAGTCCGCGATATCTTGGCGGTATAAAATCAATAACTACTATATAGATTAAGAGTAGTCTTAGGTTCAGGACTAGACTCGGAGTTTTTAAAGGAATCTGCATTTTGTGATATTTGAGATTAGACACAAAATGCTAGTGTCTAATTCACTCAAATTGTAGCTCTGATACCAACCTGTCAAACCCTGATTTTCGGTGGGCCCGGATGGGTACAGTCGTGACGGCTGGATAACAGTTATCACAATAATATAATTTGCAGTGGAAGTATTGGATTAAAATTATTAAAATAAAGCTTGAGTATATAAAAGTATTACAAGCGTTCAATACAAGCCCACAGGCAGGATCCAAATAAACAGAGCTTTAGACATCATAGGCCTTAAGCTTCAGGAGTGCAAATTCCTTAGCCTTCATTCTAGCCGACCCGTAATCCCAGCCTCTAATAAGGTTCGGTACCTGCTGTTCAATCTTTTGAAAATACGTCACATAAAGCTAGTAAATACAATTAACTGACTCTTTTAAAAATAGTTTTTCGAAAAGAGTTTTATACATATAGAAAACCCTTAGGTGATCTTTTAAATATAACTTGGGATTATTCTTGTTACGAGATTATATACTTGATTAACCCATTGGGCTGTCTGGACATGGTATCATTAACCCCCAATTAATTCAATTATTCAAGTAAACGGATTAAACCATATTTATACACTTTTGCACAATCATAGGCGACTTACTTGTGTAATAACCGTCCCAAAAGGCATATTTTCCATCCCAAGTTTACACTAAAATAAGTCAAGAGTATTTACCTTTTTGCTAGCTTCCAATCAACAAGACTATATTTGGCAAAAAGCAGCAAGTCTAAGTATATTGACCCAAGTCCGATTATCTGGGGGGTACTATAGTCTGGAATGAACATATTTAATATCTATTAGAATGTATACGGGCCAAAGGTAGTTTCTTTAGACATGACCCGATACTTAAGAATAGGTTCGCTAGATTAAGCTTATACCGAATAGAATGTGGTTTAAACCCAACAAGTACTAGGACTTGTATAATATGGGTGAACAAGGTACATTCTGGATTTTGAGATCAAAACGGTAAGTTAAACCCCTTTCGGTAAACTTATGTAAACTAGTTACGTAAGTCTAACCGTACGCGTATAAGCGATAACGGGTAACTGGATGAGTCATGAACAAGTTTCATATGCCAATATACTTTAATCATGTTATAATATCAGTATGATATCAACTTGTATGCCCGTTAAGGTTTTAAAATCAAACTATGCCTCATAAGGGCATTTTGGTAATTTTACAACTTATAAAAGGAGCTTGCAAGTAAACTGATGTCATGGTCATAAACATTCTGTAAAAATGGTTAAATTATGATATTATATCAGTAGGATATCAAATATATGTGTGGTTTATACTTTATGACCAAACTATGCACCGTAGGGGCATTGTGGTCATTTCATACATAGTTTTGAGAATTTATTTGGGATTCTGAGTTCATGACTTATACCAACTGTACAAATATTTAAAATGATTTATAAAATCAGTAGGTAACAAGTCTTGGTTCATAGATATGGTTTGAAACCATACTATGCGCCTAAACGACGTTAAAGTCGTTAAATGATGATTTACGTGAAGATTTATGAAATCTGATGTTATGACCAGCTTTGAATAGTTAAAATATTTTATTTGTCATAACATATTAGTAAGCAAAAGGTTTGGTTTGCATATTATGCTTAAAAACCCATTTTATGTGCCATAAGGGCATTATCGTCATTTATCGTCATTGTATATGAAACTGAAATTATACTCAGTTTACAATCTGACTTAGCATCCCAAATAATCCTATTTTTAATATCATACCATTAGGTAATGAGTTGTATACTAAAATTTTGTCTAAAACTCCTTTTAGACTTAAAAGGGTATTTTAGTCCTTTTAAAAGCATAGTTTACGCTTATACGCGTAAACTCAGTTTATGACCAGATTATAAACATCAATAGATCCTAAACATGTTTACTTATCAGAATATAACTCATTTTCATGCTCATTTATATTTGAAACCTTATTTTTAAACAAAAGGGCATTAAAGTCAAAGTACGGCATAATAATGGAACATGTGCATAAACTCAGATTCCTAGTTCGATCGTGTAATATAACCTTATGGGGTTATATTACATTATATTATGATCATAAAGGAACCTAAAAATAAATAGCATACTAGTCTAATTCGGTTTATAACCAAAAGTCAACGTAGTACTCAAACTACGCGACTTTCGGTTGCGAACCAACCCTAAAACTGGAATTTACGAGTCGAACATGTTTACACATGTTCTAATAATTATTACCAAGTTGTTTAAGTGACAAAACTTATTTTAGAATACTCATAAACTCATATCGCAATTATTTTAAAAACTGACCCATTGACTTTTTAAATTAATATTACGTTGACTCGTCAATTGACCAAACAAACGTGATTCTTAGGAGGTGCCCTTTCGAGGGATTAACACCTACCTAATTACGATCACGTAGCCATGTTCGTTGCGAACCATGGCTTGAACTTTTAAGGTCTAACTAAAAGTCAAAGCGTTTATCATAGACGCTTGACTTTTCGGCTTTAAGAGCCAAATAAAATAACTAGCCATGAAAGGAACACTAACAGTGGTCCTAGGGACTGAAGATGACTCAGTGGTATGCTTCCCAATTGCCCAGGAGCTCCCCAGAGAGTAGAGAAGGATTTATAAGAAAGGTGCAAGTTTTTAACAATGAACTCACCTCTATTTATAGTTGTTGGATGGATTGTGGATGATTTCCAGGTGTTTAGAGGGGCTATGAGATCATTCAAGGTGTTTTACTAGGTTTCAAAAACCATTAAAGAGCCCCTAGAGTCGAATTATGTGAGACAAGGGAGGATACAAGGGCTGCCCATAACATTTCTGTTACTGAAAATGTATACGGACCGTATGGGTCCTTGTATACGGTCCGTAAGGACCTAGCCATCTCACACTAAGTTTCATTTGTTGGCAAGTTTGGCCCCTGCACTTCCAAACTCTCACGTAACGATGTTTTTAGTACACAAGTACTTGTATTTCCAATATTAGGCACATCCAAGAGTATAACCAAGCATCATAAACTTCCCGGTTCATCGAAAGGTCTCCCGAAAGTTATAAATTTGTGCGTTGACGCTTTTAACCCCTTAATTTGCGGACTTGCGCGTATCTCGTGAAATGGCGTAAAAGCCCTATGAGGTTAATAACAAGCATTCCCAAGAGTATAAGGGAGTGTTACGACACCCTGGTTCACTCCAGTTTGCTTGAATGGTCGCTCAAAGGTGTAGTTTTAGATATTGACGCTTTTGACCCCTTTAATGCACAAACTTGCGCGCATTATCATTTTATTGCGTCAAAGCCCTATGTTATTCATATTGGGCATTCCAAGAGTATTATTAAACATTACAATGCTTCGGGTTTGTTAAAAGGTCACTCAGGGGTAAGAATTTACATGTTGACACTTTTAACCCTTCGTCGCGCAAACTTTTAAGAAATCACGCAACTTTCGGACAATCATGTAAATGGCTCCTCTTGACCAACAAGGGGCTCATATGAGAATATGGACATCGTATACGGTCACTCAGAGGCCTAGTTTCATCATGTTGACACTTTTAGTCCTTCCGTAAACATAGTTTTCGTTTTTGACGAAAATCGTCCCTCTTAATCAACTTTGGACATGATTAGGATTAGGGACACATGTCGATACGTTATTGAACATGATTTTACGAGGTGTTACATCCTCACCCCCTTAAAAGAAATCTCGACCTCGAGATTTATTCGGAGTAATACGGTCAAATTCCGTATCATAGTAGGTTCAACCTCTCAAGAGTATCCTGGGCCACAAAGGGAATCCCATTCACATTTATGAGGTAAACTTGGAACTCTTAGATTCTCATGGTCCATAATGGACAAGGTTTTTCAATAAACCTTATACTCACGTTTAAATGTCATGGCGAAGCATGACGAGTGCTTATCAGCTGAGCATCATGCTAGAAATTTTCCAAAGATAAAAATATATTTAGTATCATAATTCGATACTTTAGACAACGGTGCTCCATAAGGAGATTCGATGTTGTCTTTATATAGCTTAACTTGTCAGAATTCAAGAATTTTCCTTAATTGACAAGAAGCGTCGAATTAGTAGATTTGTCGACCAAAATTTACATCATGTCATTACCGCGATTTATTTTAGGTAACAGGGAGATTAGATCCGTTGTCACCATTTCCCAATTCTATTTGGGATTTTCTAGTTTAAAGACACAGATCAAAGAGGATCTATGATGTTCAACCTACTTGCGAACATTCTAAGCATCCAGCTTCCTAGGTGGCTATGGACTTTTCATGTCCATCCACACAAAGGTTTTCAATATTCAACTTCAATCCGTCAGAATTTAATTGTGTCATGTGGATGACACATCCTCCAATCAATCACTTGGATACCTTAAGCCTAAAAGCTTCCTCGGCAATCTATGATGTTTGTTCTTCCACGAATGGTGAGTATATCATTAGGTAGGGATTTTAATTCCGATAAGTTTCTTACTGTAGACAAAGCGGATCTGGCTTTTGGACTAACCAATCCATGTCTACGAACATATTGAATCCCGTAGGATTTATAGATAAGAGATTATCAAGGACAAATTGATTTGAGAAGAATATATCATATGTGAAACTATCTAGATTGGCACCTGATTTTTTTTTAAATAATATTTAAGTCTTGAAAAAGGCAGAATTAAAACTTTATTAAATTTACAATCGATGAAGCTTTAACTGGCTCCAGAGTCTAAAACAAGTTTCTAATAAATAAAACATTTACGAGAAACAAATACGTAAGGATATGTCTTGAACTGCTTCTGCTGTAGCAGATTGGAAGGCTCAAACATTGCCTTTCTTGCCATCAATAGTCTTACTCTTCCCGTCAGTCGCCCTCTTTGGGCAGCGGGTCTTTATATGCCCTTTCTCGCCACACCCATAGCAGGTGGCGTTTTTCAAGTCTTTGCATTCATGAGACTTGTGGTCCATCTCCTTACAGATGCCACAACCCTTGTTCTGCTCTCGGAGACATTTTCCGAAATGTTGCTCCCCGCAGGTTCTGCATTTGGGTTTTGCCTTACTTGGCTTGGACTGATAATAATTTGAACCGGTCTTACCCTTTTTGAAATCCTTACTTGGGGTATCATCGTGCTTTCGCTTGTGATCCTTTTTGGCCTTAATCGCCCTTGTTCTTATTTCATCTTCGGTGAGAGAAAGAGCCAGATCCACAGCGGATCTATAAGTCGTAGGTTTGGAGGATTTAACCATTCCCTTGACTTCTGGAGTGAGCCCTCCAAGAAACCACGCAATGCGCTTAGACTCGGGGGTAATCAGATATGGCACGAGTCTTGATAAAGAATTATATTCAGATACATAGGCTCGACACTCGAGGTCTTTCATGGTCAGATTCAACTTTCTCCACTTCGTGAGGTGGGCAATAAGTCTCGCGGATCAATTCCACAAACTTAGACCAACTCAGTTTATACATTGCATCCTTGCCAGTGGATTGGATCAGTGTCTTCCACCAAGTCAGAGCATCCTCCTTGAAGGATTGGGACACGTATTTAACAGTGTCCTTGGCGGCATAACTGCTTATATCAACAACGGTTTCCATTTCATCCAGCCACTTTAGAGCATCAATAGCTCCAATCTCACCCGTAAAGTCACAGGGTTTACAAGAAACAAAGTATTTATATGTACACCCCTTCTTAGAGTCGTGAGACTCAGCTTTCTGGATACTCTTGGCACTCTGCTCACTTTTAGTTAAGGAGCTATGAGACCTTTCAGTTTTATTAGTATTAGAACGGGGTTTAGTAACGGATTTCTCTTTCTGTACTGATGGCTCTGCCCCTTTAAATGTGGCCTTAAATCCAGCTAGGGCTTTACCGACTTCATCGGCAACTATGGATCGAAGACGATTCTCTTCGTCATTACGGTTTTGGTGCTCTAAATCGTCACCACCGTTTTTCTTACTTGCTTTGCCAATACTTAGGCTCGCCATAAGTTTATCTGGAAAAAAAATATAGCCATCAGTAATACTTCGAGAATTAAAATGAAATTCAACTTATTTGCATTAGATTTTACAGATCTATATGTTTATATATCAACTTCACTACTCCTGCTTACCACAATTGGTAATGGACATAGCCATTTAACTCATAGGCTTGTCGCAAGGGATATTTAAATATAGCACATTAGCTTGTCACGAAGGACATTTAAATATAGCACATTGGCTTGTCACGAAGGACATGAAAGACATGACATAAAGGCCTGTCACAGGATTGTGAAGGATATGGCATAAAGGCCTCGTCATGAAGGACATGACAGATATGGCACAAGGGCCTGTCACAAAAAAATTATGAAAGATATGGCACAAGGCTTCGTCACGAAGGACATTTAGAAGATATGGCACTAAGCCTTGTCACAAAGGACAACTAAGATATACATAATCCGCGATCTCATTTGATCAAAGGGCCTTAAGGTTTGAACATGGTTTATTACCTTCGCAAAAGGGTCATAAACCACTATTGTCGCTACAAATGACGATATAATATGGCTCGTAGGCAATTCGATTGACATCACAAAGGATGTTAAACTAATGGTCATCGTGCTGATGATGTCAGTCATGATCGCACTTGATCATATAGACTGTGAGGTTCAGACATAGCCCTCTATCTTGGACAAGGGACCATGATGGCCACAACTATCATTGTCTCAATTGGACAATATAATATAGTCCGTGGGTGATACATCACCAGGGATGTTATGTATGATTATCGTGTTGATGATATTAGTCATGATCGCATTGATCATATAGACTGTTAGGCTTGGGTATAACCCATTACCTTGAATAGGGAACCATAGAGGTCACCATCATCATTGTCTTATCGATAATAGAGTAAAATATCGCCCATAGGCACTTTATCACTAGGGATGTTAATATTATGATCATCAAACTGATGATATAATCATGATTGCATTTATCATAAAGATTATGAGGCTTGAGCATAGCTCATCACCTTGGATAGGGAATCATAAAAGAATTACAAATGTCTTGGTCACAAATGGACAATAGAATGTAGCCTGTAGGAAAAACATCTTCAAGGATGTTAAATATGATCAGCATATTGATGATATTTAGTCATGATTGCATTAATCATATAGACTATTAGGCTTGAGCATAGCTCACCACCTTGGACATGGAATCGAAAAAATCACAATGTCAATGTCTCAAGTGGACAATATGTTATAGCCCGTAGGCAAAACATCACCAAGGATGTTAAATAATACGACCATCATATTAGATGATTTTAGTCATGATCGCATTGATCATACAGACTATTAGGTTTGAGCATAGCTCATTACCTTAGACAGGGGATCATAAAGATCACAAATGTCTTTGTTTTAACTGACAATGCAGTATTATGGTTCCTCACTGTTGATGCAACAAATAATAGACCAAGGATAGTAGCTGGGCTGGTTAGGCAAAAGGGTTGAAGGGTTCAACTTTGCCTAACGCAGGTCGTGGGGTCCCCCCACGTTTGCAAGACGTGGAGAGAGGTTCACTAGATTAATTTTGTTGTTTGCTAAAGATCCTCCTTTGAACTGTGTTTAGATTCGGATGTGTAAGCAAAAGGAATGTGTGTGTTGAATGTGAAAGAAAGTGTCTTGCATGAAGCAAGTACTTGAGATGAATTACCAGAGATTTCAGGAATCAGGGCTGGCCAGGAATGTCCTTTTCAGTAAATGAAGTGTCTAATTTATAGGAAAAGACATTGCTCAAAGAGGAATGTGTTGACTAGTGAATATGCTTGCAGTGGGGGGTTTTTGCCCTTTTTGGGGGTTGAAGGCTTTGACCTGCAGGTAAAAGAGTGTGTTCTGTGGATCTGTGTTGCTTTTGCGGCTGGTGAGTTGGTGAAGCATTCCGGAGATGTGACCATTTACTGTTCCCGTATTGCTTTACTTCATCTCCCCAGCTTTTCAACCTTTGAACCGTTTAACCTTTTGAGCATTCATGTATTTAAGTCATTTTAGTTGGTCTTGGGCTACCCCCGTCATAAGCCCCCCAAGTCAGAGGTTTTTGGGAAATGAGCTCAAAGACTTCTGACTTTTATACATGTGTTTTATTGTCTAAAGGCTTCAAGGGTTCAAAGCTTGAAGGCTTAAAGGGTTGGAGTCAGTTATTTTTTGAATATTAAAAAACGGACAACTGATTTGATTGATGTGTGGCAGTTCATAGGGCGGCGGTTTTGCAGAGAGTAACTGTTTGCCATTATAACCTCTATTTTGGTTTTTATTTTATTTTATTATTGAAGATAATCATTCAATCTTTTCATTATTTCTTCAAGTTTCCTCTGCAATTCCTTTCCTCTCTTCAAGGTTAGTTCCGACTTCTTTCTTATTTCCTTACTTACTTCATATTTTCTTGTAAAAATGGGTGCTCGTAAGGATTTGGCAAAGTCCTTTTCTCGATTAACCCAAGAAGAGGTAGAATTATTTTGTAAGGAATATGGTATTGGGAAACTGTTTAAACCGACTGCTCCTGCTTGTGACGTTCCTATTGATAAATGTCTGGCTTGTTCGATTGCTCTATATTGTCGTCATTTTGAGTTTTCAAACCTCCGTTATCCCTTTTCCCTCTTTGTTTTGAATCTGTTGGAGTATTATCGAGTCTCCTTTGGTCAAATTCATCCGAAGGGCATGGCTAGGGTTTTGCACTTTGAGGTTTTGTGCCGTGCCCTTGGTTATGATCCTTCATTGTTGCTTTTTCACCGGTTTTTTCGTTTGGCCAAAAACGGTGATTGGTTCACCTTTGAAACATCCAAGGTTGATGCTTGTCTTATTTCGTCTATGGTTACGACACTCGGAACTTGGAAGGATCGCTTTTTCTGGGTTTCTGATTCTATTGTCCCATTCAAAATGGTGTGGAGGCACCCGGATGCCGTTCTCAATGAACCGGAGCCCTCTGAATCTGAGTTGAATGACACTTTTCTCAAAGCCATCCGGGAGTGCCCTTCGAGGGTTCGTCCCTTCCCTGAACATTTGCCAGTTTTGTTAGGGGTTAGTAATTTGTGGGAAAAGGCCGATCGGGATCCGGTTCTGATGAGGAGTGGCATGGGTATGCATTTTTCTTTTTTGCCCCCTTTGTGTTTTCCTTAATTTATATCTTATGTGTTTTGTTTTATGGTTATTTGCAGTCGTGTCTGCTCTTGACTTTATCAAAAGCGACGATACTTCTGACGTTGCATTTAAGGATGTCCCATCCGTCCCTGATGAAAATGTTGTGGTTAGGAGTGCTGAACAAAGGTTCGAAGGTTCAGGTTATGTTAGTGTCTCCAACGTCAAGGGTTTTTCTAAGCCTGTTGCTCCCAAGGCTTCAACCCGTCGATCTGCTTGTCGCTTACTCAAAGGTGCTCCTCAATCCACTTCTACTGAACCAGTGGAGTTGAGTGATGATATTGAAGCTTCAGAAGATCAGGATATTGAAGTGGGTGCTGAAAAGGAGAAGAAACTGGTTGTTCATGGCAAGAAGACTCCAGCCAAGAAGGTTATGGCTACTCCTGTTCAAGGCTCTTCCAGCAGGGACGTTGAAGGGTTGGACCCAAATGAGGTTTATGTGCCTGGCTGGTCAGTGAAAGTTTATGACAGTTTTAAGGATGCTGCTGTTTGCGAAGATGCACTAAGCCACATTGCTCCTCAGTCGGTTCAAAACACTATTGCTGATATGGATGATGACATGATGTTGTCCCACATGATCTTGAGTACTTGCAATCTTGTTGCCATGCTTCCTCAGGGGGTTGCTCGTTTTCTTAAGAGGATGCATGAGTATGAAGAATTTTCTAAGAAGAAAGATAAGATGAAATCTTCCATAGCTGCAATGAAGAAGGAGATAGGTGGGTTTGCTAAGAAAGAAGAGGCTTGGGCCAAAAAGGTTGGTGAACTGACTAGGAGGCATGAGATTGAAATGGGTGATCTTAGGAAAGGCTTCGAGGCTAATCGGTTGAAGCTTAAAGCTGATAGGGAAGCTTTGTTTGTTCAACAGAGAGCTTTTGATGAGGAGAAGGAAGGCCTAAAGGCTTTGGTTGCTCAAACCAACAACGATAATCAATGGTTAATTGAGCAAGGTTTCCAGCAAGTTGTTACTTATCTACTTCACTCCAAGGAGTTTAATTCCGCTCTTGGTGAAGTCTACACGAAATTGCTCAACTTGGGGAAACATCAAGGTCTGATTGCTGGTTACAAGCTTCATGAATCTGGCCATCCTTTGGAAAAGTCTCCTTTATTTCGCCCTGAAGCTTCTGAGGTCTTCAAGGGTTCTATTGAACAGATGGAGAGGCTGACCTACCCGTATATTCATCAAGTTTCTACTTGTTTTGGTAAGCCTCTTACTGTCTTGCAGGAGTTGAAACCGGAGGGCCTTAATGAAAAAGTATGTGCTGAAGTCCTGGGTTCTCTTTCAAGGAAGAGATCTTACTTGGGAGATAGTGATGACACCTTTTTAGGAGGACCAGATGCTTCAAAGGATGCAAGCTTGGAGGCTTCAGCGGTAGGTGGTGATGGTGGTGTAAAAGCTAAGAAGTCAAAGAAAGCAAAGAAGGTCAAGGGTGAAGGTTCCAGGGTTTCCAAGCCTTCTGCTGATTCTTAATGGATATTCGTAGCTTTCTTAGCACTCTTTAAAACAATTTATGTTTTGTATGTTAACTAAAACAATGTTAGGTTTCATGGGAACCCTTAAGGTTCTTGTTATGTGGCTGTGGTGGGGCCTGTATGGTCGTTTGAACAGTTTCTGAACTTGCAAGTTGCTAGATCTTGCTTTGAACTTTGGTTGGAAGTCTGTTAAGACTTTCCTTGTTATGATATCATGTTTAACTATTTGTCTTGTGTTGTGTTGTTTATACTTGTGCCTATTTTGCTAAGGCAGCTTATTTGGTTTTAAACCTTCAAGCTTTTTGGCTATCTCGTATATAGGTTGAAGCCTTTTTGGCTTTGAGTTGTCACGTATGTAGCTTGGAGCCTTGAAGGCTTCTTAGTTTTGTGACTTGGCTTGGTTTGTATCTTTGAATTTTTTATAACTTTTTGTTCAAGCTGTTGCATTGTTCCTTAGGTTACTTTTGTTTCTTGTGACTTTGTCTTTGTTAAGTTTGTGTTGCCTTTATGTTTTTTATACCTTAAAGGGTTCAGTGCTGCAGTCACTTAGCCTTGGTATCTTGGCATGCAGCCAAGCTTCTTTCGGGTGCTAAGCTTCTTTTCTTTTGAACGACAGGCTTAACACCAGGTGGTATTTTCAATTCATGTTCAGCAATGCTTCGAGGGATGCCTGTCATATCCTCCGGGCACCAGGCAAAGACATCGCTATAATGTGCCAACAATTTTTCGAGATATGAGAGGGTTTCTTGCGAAAGGCTTAGATTGACCCTTATCTTCTGCTCGGGGTACTTAGGATTTATGATTAGCCTCTGCTTGTCTTCTTCACTTTTGGAACTTTCACCTTCAACCATGTAGGCCTCTTGGGAAGGTTGAAGGGTTGCTATTCCCCTCTCGGTGGGAAATTTTACAGTGCCATGGCCAACAGACACAGCCATATAAAATGCACACTGTCCCGGCCTTCCGACGATCACGTCATAGTTTGAAGGTATATTGATAACCACAATGGTGAGTGGTTGAACTCTCTCCTTCTGACCTTCACTGAAATGAACATCAAGCGTCAGTTGCCCTAAAGGCTTGAGGGGTATATCGGCAATACCTTTTATGGAGGTCCCGGAGGGTTGAAGCCTTGCACGCTCTTCATTGCTCAAACGGTTGAAGAAATTTTCCAACATAATTTCGGTGGCAGCTCTAGTGTCTATGTATGCCTTGCTCGTTTGTAATGTTCCCACAGTAGCCTCAACCACAAGAGGGTTTGAGAGAGGGTCTTTCTCTGTTGGAGGAAAGCAAACACATTGGAGCTCCCAAGCTTCCAACCGCTGCCTTTTGTGTGGAACCCTTCCATCAAAGTCAACCATATTGACTTCCTTGCCCTTTCCTTCAGCCATTTTGTCTCTTAATCCCTTTACCAAGTGAGCAAATTCCCCAGACTTAACGGCTTCTTCGATTCTCTTTTTAAGCTGGAAGCAATCATTGGTATGGTGTCCCTTTTCTTCGTGAAATTCACAGTATTGTGTGGAATTTTTGTTCTTTCTGCTTTTGGGGAGAGTCCTAGGAGGCCGGAAGTTTTGCTTGACTTCTTCCGTTGCAAGGATTTCTTGAGGAGTCTTGGTGAGGGGTGTGAAACTTATGCCTTTCTCCCTGGTGGAAGGGTTCCGGCCTTCAGGCCTTCGGTGGGTCTGTCATAGGAGTTAAAGTTTCCCCTTTTCCTGGCTGGGCTGTTGCTTCGCCAACTGGATCCTCTTTTCCTCTACTCTTTAATGTCTACTGCCTCCTCTCCCGGATATGGGCTTCAGCCCTTTCGAGGGCTTCTTCCAAGGTCTTGGGCAGGGATTTGTTGAAATCTCTTGTGAGATATTTTGAGGTGATGGCATTCATAAAACCGGCCACCCTCATTTTTTCGTCTGCCCCTACATATGTTAGATCTTCCTTCTTGTACCTTTCTATAAACTCTCGAAGACTTTCATCATCCCGTTGTTTTATCTGAAAGATCAGTGTTGCATCTTTGACATATCGCCTTTGTTGGGAGAAATTGGCCAGGAATCCCTTGCTGAGGTTATCGAAGCTTCGAAGCTTCGAACGCTTCGAGCAGGTAAATCATTGAACCAGATTCTGGCTGATCCGACAAGGGTTTGCATGAACATTAGGCAACATTCAACGTTTGACCATTTCTCAATCCTTGCGGCGCCAGTGAAGATTTGAAGATGGTCCTCGGGATCTTCAGTACCATCATATGTTTTGATGTGGGATGGCATCTTGATCTTCGTTTGAAAATCATAATTGGCTATTTGCTGTGAAAAGCATGAGAGGTTACTCAGCTTGTAAGGTTTGGCCAAATCTTCTTCAACCCTTGCACCCGTGTTGTTGCTGTTGTTGTTGTTCCCTTGAGTGGCCAGCACCTGATGGATAAAGTGCTGCCACGGGAAGCTGGCCATCATCTGGGGCATGTGGTTGAAGCCTTAAAGGCTTCCGGGTGCTACTGGGCAACTGACTCCCAAAGGGGTGCTCATAACAGTACTTCGTGCCAAGGGGAGCACGGACAAAGCTTGTTCCCGTGAAGTTGTTGTTGAGGGTTGAAATTTTGCTACCAGGGACTGCAGGAGCTGGTCAAGGGTTAGCTCATGGCCCAGAGGAGCACCACTCGTAGCTGGTTGGGATGAGAAGAGAGGATATGTTGTAGGATTCGGCCTTGCGGACAGATACGGGTTAGGGTTTGGAGGATTACTGGGACCAGCCTCATCCCTAGATGCAAAAGGAGGGATAGGAGGCCCAGGAGACAATGTTGGTTCTGGTTCATCATAGTCTAAACGAATCCTCACTCCCTTGTCCTTTTCCCTACTCACATATTGGTTGAGGAGAGACCTCAACTTAAGGAAATTGTTAGCAACCCCCTCTGGGGTAAGTTCAACACGTGGTGGGGTGCCAGATACACCAACATTAGGGGAAGGGACTCCGGACCAGGATGGGGTTGGAGTGTTGAAAGTGAGAAACTCGGGAGTGCTTCCCGGAGTCGAGAAAGAAGTTGGTATAGCCACATGAGTTTGGCTAGTACCTGGGGTAGAGGTGTTTGGAACCTGATTTACTTCTCCCGGGGATCCACTTTCTGACATGGTAGTTTCAAGAGAAAGGAGCTACACTACTAGGTCTTTTGAGGAGAAATAGTGGCGTAGCCCCACGGTGGGCGCCAACTTGTTAATGCAACAAATAATAGACCAAGGATAGTAGCTGGGCTGGTTAGGCAAAAGGGTTGAAGGGTTCAACTTTGCCTAACGCAGGTCGTGGGGTCCCCCCACGTTTGCAAGACGTGGAGAGAGGTTCACTAGATTAATTTTGTTGTTTGCTAAAGATCCTCCTTTGAACTGTGTTCAGATTCGGATGTGTAAGCAAAAGGAATGTGTGTGTTGAATGTGAAAGAAAGTATCTTGCATGAAGCAAGTACTTGAGATGAATGACCAGATATTTCAGGAATCAGGACTGGCCAGGAATGTCCTCTTCAGTAAATGAAGTGTCTAATTTAGAGGAAAAGACATTGCTTAAAGAGGAATGTGTTGACTAGTGAATATGCGTGCAGTGGGGGGTTTTTCCCTTTTTGGGGGTTGAAGGCTTTGACCTGCGGGTAAACGAGTGTGTTCTGTGGATCCGTGTTGCTTTTGCGGCTGCTGAGTTGGTGAAGCAATCCGGAGATATGACCATTTACTGTTCCCGTATTGGTTTACTTCATCTCCCCAGATTTTCAACATTTGAACCGTTTAACCTTTTGAGCATTCATGTATTGAAGTCATTTTATTTGGTCTTGGGCTACCCCCGTCATCACTCACCTTCCTCATAGTTAGGAATTATTGGAGATTTGGTACAGATATCGTCACAAAACTGACGAAGATTTTCTCCTTTCCACAAAATAGGGAATTAGTTGGAGTTGTGAATTAAGTGTTTGTCACAAAGTTGACGAAGATTTTCTCCTTTCACACAACTGGAAATTGGTGGAAGATTTAGTGATACGTTTTAGTCAACGTATTGAATATAAATTCTTCTCCTCATTTGGAGATGCGTCTCAATTGACGTTTTAATATATAAGTCCCTTTCCGTATTGGGAAATTTGGGAATACGTCGCAGTTGACGTTTTAAGTATAAGTCCCTCTCCACATTGGGAGATTTGGGGATACGCCTCGATACAGTCAGCGTATATGATACGGCTCTATACAGTCACCGTTTTAAGTATATGCATTTCTCCTTATTGGGAGATTGGAATACGCCTGAATATAGTACAGCGTACATAATACAGCTCAATAAAGTACAATGTACATGATACGGTTCAATAAAGTACACCTTTTATAAACATCCCCTTTCTCCTTATGGGGAGATTCGGGAATAATTAGCATTATAGATGGATGAACTTTCTTTCTCCTTTCCACAGATTCAGGAATTAATTGGAGATCTTAGATAAGTACCGTCCTATATTTGGACGAGAATTACTTAAAGAATTTTAAGATTATGGGGGTGTGAGGGAATTAGTTTTTCACTTCTATCACCTTTTCAACCACTACCATTGGTGGGAAAAATTTAAGACAGATTCTTTTATCATGGTCTTATTTATTAGTCTTAACCACATAAGAACTAGCAGACCGAGTAAATTCAAAAGATATTTATTTGCTTGATTGCTAGCGGTTCTTCAACTAATTTGTCCGCACCCAATAGAGTTGGCACTTTTAGTCCTTCTCCTTAATTGGAGTTTCCAGGACACATCTTATTAGACGTTTTAATTATATGCACTTCTCCTTAGTTGGATATTTGGTATACACGTCAATATAGTATAGTGTATACGATACGGCTCAATATAGTACACCGTTTAATTATATACCCTTTCTCCTTATGGGGAGATTCAGGAATACGCCTCAATAAAGTACATCGTATTTGATAAAGCTCAATTAAAGTACACTGTATATGGTACGGCTCAATAAAGTACACCGTTTATAAATATACCCTTTCTCCACATGGGATATTCTGGAATACGCCTCAATATAGTACAACGTATATAATACAGCTCAATAAAGTACACTGTATATGATACGGCTCAATAAGTACACCGTATAAATATATACCCCTCTCCTTGTCGGGAGAATTGGGGATACGCCTCAATATAGTACAGCGTATATGATACAACTCAATAAAGTACACTGTATATGGCACGGCTCAATAAAGTACACCGTTTAAATATATACCCCTCTCCTTATTGGGAGAATTGGGGATACGTCGTCACACATTTGGACAAAAATTTTGCACCTTTCAACCACTCATTGGTGGGAACATGTGCTTTTAGCCTTGTCTATTGCGCAATCAAGAGATCTGTTTGATAAGGTAGGAGCAATAAATGTGACCTTCATATCAATAGAAGGAAAAATCATAAAATGGGCTCCATAAAATCAATGATTCTTCTTATGGGAGTAATATCGCCAAAGTATATTAGATGCTTACTATTTGCCGATATCAGTACAATATGACCCTTGGGAGATCTCAGTGGTTCCATGCATTAAACCGTCAAACTGGCCAGGCATGAAAGCAATCTATGGGACACACTAAGATACTGCCAATTATCATATGGCGTTTTTATCAAACTAAGTTTGGCATTCGTACTTGCTAAAAAAATCAATGAAATAAAAATCATTGTCGTACTCCAGTTGGAGAATTACTGGCAGTTGCCGAATTTATATAATATAATATATATACCCAGATTGGTTTGAATTTAATCGAGCTCGAAGACTCGAAATTATATGCTTTAAGCATGAATCAGAAAAAGTGATTCTTTTTTTTTTCTGCTTATTCTTTAGAATGAAAGAACATTTGAATCAAAGAATAGAAATTTGGTGCAAAGTGGATATATGTGCACTTTCCATAGTTGCTGCTTTAATCAGCTGATGAGATATCACCGGAACTTCTATCGAATATGATAGACTTTGGATAAATGATATTAGGATATCACAAGATTATCAAGAGATATAATATCAGATGGCGAGGTTTAGCATCCTCGTATCAGAGTCATCGTCTCCAAAACATAAGTAGTTCACCATATGGAACTTCAAGCTACTCAATGGTAGAGATCCTCGAGTCCGTGACCCATTATAGTTTCTTCGTCTGGTCCGCGATATCTTAGCGGTATAAAATCAATAACTACTATATAGATTAAGAGTAGTCTTAGGTTCAGGTCTAGACTCGTAGTTTTTAAAGGAATCTGCATTTTGTGATATTTGAGATTAGACACAAAAGGCTAGTGTCTAATTCACTCAAATTGTAGCTCTGATACCAACCTGTCACACCCCGATTTCCGGTGGGCCTGGATGGGTACAGTCGTGACGGCTGGATAACAGTTATCACAATAATATAATATGCAGCGGAAGTATTGGATTAAAATTATTAAAATAAAGCTTGAGTATATAAAAGTATTACAAGCGTTCAGTACAAGCCCACAGGCAGGATCCAAATAAACAGAGCTTTAGACATCATTGGCCTTAAGCTTCAGGAGTGTAGATTCCTTAGCCTTCATTCTAGCCGACCCGTAATCCCAGCCTCTAATAAGGTTCGGTACCTGCTGTTCAATCTTTTGAAAATACGTCAGCTAAAGCTGGTAAATACAATTCACTGACTCTTTTAAAAATAGTTTTTCGAAAAGAGTTTTATGCATATAGAAAACCCGTAGGTGATCTTTTAAATATATATTGGGATTATTCTTGTTACGAGATTATATACTTGATTAACCCATTGGGCTGTCCGGACATGGTATCATTAACCCCCAATTATATCAATTATTCAAGTAAATGGATTAAACCGTATTTATACACTTTTGCGCAATCATAGGCGACTTACTTATGTAATAACCGTCCCAAAAGGCATATTTGTCATCCCAAGTTTACACTAAAATAAGTCAAAAGTATTTACCTTTTTGCTAGATTCCAATCAACAAGACTATATTTGGCAAAAAGCCGCAAGTCTAAGTATATCGACCCAAGTCCGATTATCTGGGGGGTACTATAGTCTGGAATGAACAGATTTAATTTCTGTTAGAATGTATACGGGCCAAAGGTAGTTCCTTTAGACATGAGCCGATACTTAAGAATAGGTTCGCTAGATTAAGCGTATACCGAATAGAATGCGGTTTAAACCCAACAAGTACTAGGACTTGTATAATATGGGTGAACAAGGTACATTATGGATTTTGTGATCAAAACGGTAAGGTTAAACCCCTTTCGGTAAACTTATGTAAACTAATTACGTAAGTCTAACCGTATGCGTATAAGCGATAACGGGTAACCGGATGAGTCATGAACAAGTTCCATATGCCAATATAGTTTAATCATATTATAATATCAGTAGGATATCAACTTGTATGCCCGTTAAGGTTTTAAAATCAAACTATGCCTCATAAGGGCATTTTGGTAATTTTACAACTTATAAAAGGAGCTTGCAAGTAAACTGAAGTCATGGTCATAAACATTCTGTAAAAATGGTTAAATTATGATATCATATCAGTAGGATATCAAATATATGTGTTGTTTATACTTTATGACCAAACTATGCACCGAAGGGGCATTGTGGTTATTTCACACATAGTTTTGAGAATTTATTTGGGATTCTGAGTTCATGACTTTTACCTACTGTAAAAATATCTAAAATGATTTATAAAATCAGTAGGTAACAAGTCTTGGTTCATAGATATGGTTTGAAACCATACTATGCGCCTAAACGACGTTAAAGTCGTTAAATGACGATTTACGTGAAGCTTTATGAAATCTGATGTTATGACCAGCTTTGAATAGTTAAAATATTTTATTTGTCATAACATATTAGTAAGCAAAATGTTTGGTTTGCATATTATGCTTAAAAACCCATTTTATGTGCCATAAGGGCATTATCGTCATTTATCGGCATTGTATACGAAACTGAAGTTATACTCAGTTTACAATCTGACTTAGCATCCCAAATAATCCTATTTATAATATCATACCAGTAGGTAATGAGTTTTATACTACAATTATGTTTAAAACTCATGTTAGACTTAAAAGGGTATTTTAGTCCTTTTAAAAGCATAGTTTACGCTTATACGCGTAAACTTAGTTTATGACCAGATTATAAACCTTAGTAGATCCTAAACATGTTTACTTATCAGAATATAACTCATTTGCATGCTCATTTAAATTTGAAACCTTATTATTAAACAAAAGGGCATTAAAGTCAAAGTACAACATAATAATGGAACATGTCCATAAACTCTGATTCCTAGTTCGATCATGTAATATAACCTTATGGGGTTATATTACATTATATTATGATCATAAAGGAACCTAAAAATCAGTAGCATACTAGTCTAATTCGGTTTATAACCAAAAGTCAACGTAGTAGTCAAACTACGCGACTTTCGGTTGCAAACCGACCCTAAAACTGGAATTGACGAGTCGAACATGTTTACACATGTTCTAATAATTATTACCAAGTTGTTTAAGTGACAAAACATATTTTAGAATACTCTTAAACTCAGATCGCAATTATTTTTAAAACTGACCCGTTGACTTTTTAAATTAATATTACGTTGACTCGTCAATTGACCAAACAAACGTGATTATTAGGAGGTGCCCTTTCGAGGGATTAACACATACCTAATTACGATCACGTAGCCATGTTCGTTGCGAACCATGGCTTGACCTTTTAAGGTCTAACTAAAAGTCAAAGCGTTTATCGTAGACGCTTGACTTTTCGGCTTTAAGAGCCAAATAAAATAACTAGCCATGAAAGGAACACTAACAGTGCTCCTAGGGACTGAAGATGACTCAGTGGTATGCTTCCCGATTGCTCAGGAGCTCTGATGTCAGGTTAAAATGTGTAGTAATTTATAATTATTCGTGTTAGATTTAGTAAGTTAAACATGTTAAATGTTATATGTTTATATATTTAAGTGTTTATGGTATTTCGTGGTTTAAACAGGTATAAACGAGGTTAAACGAGAGAAGTGAGTTGAAAATACGGGCTCGGCAAGTTAACGTCACACGAAAAATAAAAGGAAGTCAATTGGTTCAAGCCCGCGACACGCTGGGGTGTTGAGAATATTTCCGCGACGCGCGGACATGATGATCCAAATCGAGAAACATTATTATGTCGGTTAAAATTGATAAAAAGGGGGATTTTTCATACCAGTTCTCATGGCATTCCATCACAACCGTTATATGCTTTGGAAATAGACAAAAGTGGTCATGCTTTTCCTAATTTAAAGGATTGATATATAAAGTGTTGAAAGAATAATTGTTGAACTCAACATGGGAGTTAGAAGCGAGATGGGCTATTAGTTTAATTAATGGGATTGTGAAGGCCCAAGTCAATATCTGATTGGATTGCTAATACAAAACAAATGTCGGTGAAAGTATTTTGAGGACATCAGCCGCCAATCATTTATATAGATGAACGTGAGGAGACTTTTAGGGAGGAATCCCATAGGCAGCCGTCAAATAACATCAGGAACGAATTGGGGATTATTTTGAAGCATACTTTCATCTTTCAAGCTAGTTTATGGAGTCTAACCAATCCGGGATGACAACCGAAGCGGCGAAGATTACCATGAGCGGCTAAACTTTTTATGACTTCTGCCCGGATGAACGTTTACGCGGTTTGATGTAATTATCTATTTTTCTGATTCGTACAAACTAGTATATCTTGACTACTTGTGTTGGATTATTGGTAAACGTTTCTTGTGTTTGAATTACTTTTCATTTATTAAGCGTATTGGCAACTTTCTTGCGTTGTTAGCGGGTTGGTAAATTGGTGGGTAATTGATACAATCAAACGGGTTATTAGGTTGCATACTGAATCTTAAAAACTATCCCTATTAACTAATCAAATTCATTAATTCCGAGGCCATGTCTATGTGGTGTTTTGAATCAGAAAACGGATTTTTATATTAAAACGGGTATTCGGGATTCCGGGTGGAGGTTACTTCTTCTCATCTTGATAACACTTTTCGTGACAAATCGTGTTTTCTTTTAAAACGACAAACAAACCCCCAATTCTAGATTAGTAGTAGTTAATTAAATAATTTCGCTAAACACTAACCACCTATTCCCCGTGGATACGATACCCTACTTACGCTATCTACTTAGTTTAATTAGGTTTTTGCATGACCCTTACGACAGTCATTAAAATGGCGCTGTTGCCGGGGAATTAGTGCGCTTAGTGTTAGTTATTTACTTCGTTAGTTGTTGTTGCTTTTTAATAA
Organism: Helianthus tuberosus; assembly: GCA_030545235.1. Taxonomy (NCBI): domain Eukaryota; kingdom Viridiplantae; phylum Streptophyta; class Magnoliopsida; order Asterales; family Asteraceae; genus Helianthus; species Helianthus tuberosus. The sequence goes on from JARYGA010060516.1 coordinate 4,881,800, forward strand.
AAAAAACCTAAAAATATTTTTCTTTTTATTTTTTTAGTTCGATATTATGCTCGGGTGTTTTGTTTGTGCTTGTGCAGGTCTTTGAATCATGGATCGAACTTATCAGCCCGAGTTTAATGAATTTGAGGGTGTTGATTTCTCACAACATAACCGACCAATGCATCAGCAAATGAATTTTCCAAACAGACAATCACCGAATCAGAACCGTTATGCCAGATATAATGAAGTGAACGGGTATTATGACCAATTTGGATGTGAAAAATATAATGATTTTGTGCCTCCACAGCAGCAGTTTATTCAAAGAGGTCAAAATCGGGTCAGTTTGGGTCAGCAAAGGTATAATGATTGTTAGGGGTCATTTTCTTAACATATGTATCCTGACCAATATCCTGCCTTTGTTTGTTTATTTATGATCAGGATGCTGGAAGAGGATATTGCTGACATCTTGGGCGATATCCTGAAGCTTATTGAATTAATCACGTGCAGATTAAGGGCAGAAGCTTGCTAACGGTCACAAGGACTTCTTCTCCTCAAGACTCGGACGAATTTGTTGAGAAAGAGACGTTGAGCCCGAAAGACCAGGTCTGCAACGTTCCAAGAAGGAATATTCGGTGAATCCCACGAGTTTAGGGTAGTTAGTTATTTTATCTTTACTATAAATAGATGAGGTCGGATCAACTTAGAACGGACATCATTTCACACTTACACTCTCGAACACAATCACTCTCTAGCTGATAGCAAACATCACACTTGTATTTCATTTTCGTTGTAACACTTAGTCGATCCGTACCACATCCTGCACTGTATCCTGACTTTTGAAGCAATTGAAGAACAAGGCAGCTGCGATTGTCAGCTCCCGAGGTTTTATGCCGGCGATCTAGATTGATCAAGGGCTTTCCTCGTACATCTCGTGTCATTTACTTTACTTTTGCTCATTGTTTGATCATAGATACAGCTCTATATCCTGAGCCGTATCCTGAAACTGTTTTCATATCTAATTTTGTTAACACATTTTTCATACATATTTCTAGCACACTACCTCACTTTACTAATTTGATCACTTAATTGCTTCGGTAATTTTTGACCAAAACAATTTGGCGCCCACCGTGGGGCAAGTGGTGCTCTCTTTACTAAAAATTTTTGTTAAATCGCTAATCGGTTTTTTATTTTCAAAACTTTTTGCTACATTGTCCACAATGGCCTCACGATCAAACATGAGTTCCTCTACTATGTCTGCTATGACTTCTGCTACTACCGGTTCGGTGCTTCCACCACCTCCTCCAAGGATGCCAGCCTCTACACAATCTCAAGATGTTATCCCTACTCGGAGTGTCCAGGGATCTGCTCCCGTTTTAGCTTCTAATGATGAAATTTTAACTTTATTTGGAAGTGTGCAGGAACAAATGAGGCAGCAACAGGAAACAAACCAAATGCTTTTAAGGGAAATACAACTCCTGAAGTCTGGCTCGAGTAGATCTGCTAAGGACAATGTCACTCCATTACACCCCAGAGCGTTGAACTTTAGTTCAGCTGTGTATACCGAGGATAACAGGGGGAATATCGTGCCCAGTCTTCCTCAGAATCATACTCCTGAAATACCCTCCTCGATCAGGATGTCAACCATGAGGAGCTCAGGATATGCTTCAGGATATGGGCAAAACCCTCCAACGGGTAACGTGTCAAATAATAATAATACTCATGCTACTAACAATAATGGATCTTTGCAGGATACATGTGTAACATCAGCACTTACTAGGGAACTTCAAAAGTTGAAGGACATGATATCTAGTGTACCTGGGGTGGTCCAGCCGATCCCAGAAGTGTCCCAGGATAGCCACAAGATATCTCGTTTTGCATATCCTATCTGTGATGCTGAAATTCCAAAGAGGTTCCAAACCCCCAACATGAAGCTTTACGACGGAACGACGGATCCTGAGGAGCATATTGCTCAGTATAGGGAAAGAATGGAGATCAACCCTATCCCTCCGGATCTCAAAGAAGCATGCTTGTGCAAGGGTTTTGGTTCAACCTTGACAGGATCAGCTTTGAAGTGGCTCTTGAATGTTCCTCCACATTCAATTACATCTTTTGCTCATTTAGTAAATTTATTTAACAGTCAATTTTCTTGCAGTCGGAGTTTTGAGAAACTAACCAGTGATCTTTACAGGATAACTCAAGGGCCTCAGGAATCCTTGAGGGATTATGTGAACAAATTTAGTCGAGAATCCTTGGATATCCCACATCTTGATGTTGCAACAGCTGTGCAAGCTTTTAAGATGGGATTACAAAAGGATTCTCAGTTTTATCAGGATCTTGTAATGAATCCCTGCAGGAATCTCGATGAAGCTCGTAACAGGGCCTTGAGATATATCCGTCTGGAAGATGACAAGAAGATGCAAGAAAGGATGAACTCATCCAACACTTATGAATCGACTAACAGGAAGTCAGAATCCTCATTTAAGTCATATCGGCCTAAGCCATATGGTAGAAATGAAAACAAGAGAGTGAACGCTGTCGAAGATGAGGATCCTGAAGAGTATCCTGAGTTGTCTGAATATTGCTTTTCCGTTAATATTCCTAAATTAATGTATGCTATGCAGGGTCTAGGAGACAAGGCTAGGTGGCCTCGAAAGAATCAACAAAAGGCTGACTGGAAAGATAAGTCGAAATGGTGCGCTTTCCACGAAGATTTCGGACATATGACTGAGGATTGCATTGCTTTAAGGAAAGAAATAAGCCATCTTCTAAGCAAGGGATATCTGAAAGATCTCTTAGGAAAAAAGAAGAATAAGGGTCAAGATACGGAGAAGGATCCTGAGCGAGCTGCATCACCTCCCGCGGATGCCAAGATAATCAACTTCATTTCGGGGGGATCCGACATTTGTGGAACTTCGTACTCGGCAGCAAAAAGACATGCAAAGGAAGCCAAGGCCGAAAGGGCAGACAAACCTGTCAGGATGACGACCCTCACAACCGACAAAGTGATCACTTTTGATGCTGATGACAGGGATACTGTCCAGGATCCTCACCATGATGCTCTGGTAATAACGTTATATGTGGCTAACCATTTTGTACGCAGGATATTGGTTGATAATGGCAGCTCCGTCAATATAATCCAACTAGAGACACTTAAGAGGATGAATGTATCTCCAATGGATATCACTTCGAAGTCCACCGTGCTTGTTGGGTTCAGTGGAGAGGCCAGAAACACAGTGGGAGAGATAAAGTTGCCGGTATACGTTGAAGGAGTCAACTCGATACAACGTTTCTGTGTGATGGACTCTCTATCCTGCTATAACATCATACTAGGAAGACCATGGATTCACGATATGAAGGTCGTGCCGTCAACATATCACCAATGCATCAAGATACCTACCCCTTGGGGAGTTGTTAAAGTTGATAGCGATCAGCAGGAGGCGAAAGAATGCTACTCCTCCTCGATGAAATCCTCAGCCAGAACTAGTGCAGCATAGCAATTAAAGACGCGGGCCCAGGATATCGTGGAGAGTCCGGAGCAGGATGTGAAGAAAGTTATCCTGGACCAGGATAACCCCGATATATCGGTGCTCGTAGGGACCAATATCCCTCAGGATATTGAGGAACAATTAATTAACTTTTTGAAATGCAGGATGTCTACGTTTGCATGGAAACATGAGGATATGACTGGCATATCCAAAGATGTCATCACTCACAAGCTTGGAATTGATAAGTCGTTCAAGCCTGTGCAACAAAAAAGAAGGAAGTTTGCTCCTGAGCGGAACACGATTATCCAAGAGGAAGTTGAGAGATTATTAAAGTCAAGAATGATCAGAGAGGTTAAGTTCCCAAGGTGGCTTGCAAACGTGGTTGTAGTACAGAAGAAGAATGGGAAATGGAGAGTTTGTGTAGACTACACAGACTTGAACAAAGCTTGTCCTAAAGACCCATTTCCTCTCCCCCATATTGATGCAATGGTAGATGCTACTGCTGGGCATGAAATGTTGACTTTCATGGACGCGTCCTCAGGATTTCAACAGATCCAAATGGAGCCTTCTGACCAGGAGGATACCGCCTTCATGACGCCGACAGGTATTTATTGTTACACAGCTATGCCTTTTGGTTTGAAAAATGCAGGTGCAACATACCAAAGATTGGTAAACATGATGTTCAAAGACAAACTGGGGGACACCATGGAAGTATACATTGACGATATGGTAGTAAAGTCAAAGAAAGCTCAGGATCACCTCCAGGATATTAAAGGAGCATTTGATATCCTGGATCAGTATAATATGAAGCTGAATCCTGCTAAGTGCCATTTCGGAGTGGGGGCAGGAAAGTTTCTTGGGTATATGGTGACGAAAAGGGGGATAGAGGCAAGCCCGGAGCAGATTAAAGCTATCCTGGATATAAAATCACCCTCGAATATGAAGGATGTACAAAGATTAACAGGCCGGGTAGCAGCTCTAAACAGATTTATCTCAAGATCCTCGGAGAAATGCAAAGACTTCTATGATATCCTAAAGAAGAACAAAAGATTCGAATGGGGGGAAAAGCATGAAGCAGCCCTACAAGATTTGAAACGGTATCTCTCAACCGCACCTCTGTTGATGAAGCCGGAAAATGGTGAACCACTATCCCTATACCTTGCTGTATCAGGGAATGCTGTAAGTGCCGTTCTTATAAAAGACTATGAAGGTCAGCAGTATCCTGTTTATTATGTTAGTAAAAGTTTGTTAGATGCTGAAACTAGGTATTCTCATTTAGAAAAATTGATACTAGCATTAGTTATGGCATCAACGAAACTTAGGCATTATTTCGAGACACATAGGATTCATGTTAAAACAAACTATCCTATTAAAAATGTGCTTAGGAAACCAGAGATGTCAGGCAGGATGGCCAAGTGGTCAGTAAAGTTGAGTGCTTATGATTTAGTATATGAACCTAGGAATGCCATAAAGTCTCAGGCTTTAGCTGACTTTGTGGCTGACTTTAGTAGTGACATTCAGGATGAGGTAGACCTAGAAGTTCAACAACTAGGAGAATCCTCAGGATCCTGGACATTATATACTGATGGTGCATCTAATGTAAGAGGAGTAGGATTAGGAATACTACTAAAATCGCCACAGGGGGACATATTACCCCAGGCTATTAGGTGTGAATTTCCTGCTACCAATAATGAGGCAGAATATGAAGCTTTAATTGCAGGATTAGAATTGGCTAAGAGCATGAGTATCAAAAATTTGCAAGTATATGTTGACTCTCTGTTAATTACTAACCATTTTAATGGATCATATGCAGTTAAGGGAGAAAAATTAATCGAATATCTCGATATTCTCAAAAAAATAGCAGGATATTTCGATGTTTTTATACTTAAACAGGTACCAAGGGAAGATAATGCTGAAGCAGACGCCTTAGCAAATCTGGGATCGTCGGTCAGGATACCTGAAGGGACACAAATACCAATAGTACATGTCTTATATCCTGCAACGAATCCTCGGGATAAAGAAGTAGCTGGTATTCAGGATCCTGGGGCGGAACATCCTGAAGAGGATCCTAGAACCTGGACGGCTCCAATCATGAAATATCTTAAAGAAGGACACATTCCTGGAAATGAAAATCCTAAGGCATTTAGGATGAAGGTATCACGGTTCACTATTATAGATAATATTTTATACAAGAAATCTCTTGCAGGACCATATTTAAGGTGCTTGGAGGATCATGAAGCTAAAGAAGTACTTCAAGATATACATGAAGGGGACTGTGGTAATCATACTGGGGGCAGATCATTATTCTCGAAAGTATTGAGGACAGGATACTTTTGGCCAACAATGAGAAAAGATGCTGCAGAATATGCTCGAAGATGTGATGCATGTCAAAGGCATAGTAACATACTACATCAACCAGCTGAACCACTATATCCTGTAATTTCCCCTTGGCCATTCATGAAGTGGGGGATGGATATAGTAGGAAAGTTACCGAAAGCTCCGGGAGGAAAAGTCTTTATGCTAGCAATGACGGATTACTTCTCTAAGTGGGTTGAAGCTAAAGCATTTGTTCAAGTAAGAGACCAAGAAGTAGTATCCTTCATCAAGAGAAATATCCTGACCAGATTTGGAGTACCAGCTGAGATAATCTGTGACAATGGCTCTCAGTTCATAAGTAAGAGGACTACTGACTTTTGCAAGAGTTGGGGAATCAAAATGATTACATCAACTCCGGTACACCCTCAAGCAAATGGACAAGCAGAATCCTCTAACAAGATAATTGTCAACAACTTAAAGAAAAGGCTTGGAGCCAAAAAAGGAAGATGGGCAGAAGAATTACCCTTTGTTTTATGGGCTGATAGGACAACGGTAAAGAATGCAACAGGTCAAACCCCATTTTCGTTGGTATTTGGAGCAGAAGCAGTGATTCCAACGGAGATGACAATACCTACTGCAAGATCTACTTTAAGTGATCCTGAGAAGAATCCTGAAGCCTTGAGTCAGGATTTAGACACTATAGATGAAAAGAGAGATGCGGCAAGGCTAAGGATGGCAGCATATCAACAGAGAATATCCAGGGCATACAATAAGAATATTAGAACCAGAAGATTTAAGGTTGGAAATTGGGTATTAAGAAAGGCTTTCCAAAATACAACTAATCCTGCCGATGGCAAGTTAGCTCCAAAATGGGAAGGGCCATATGAAGTTGAATCAGAAGCAGGGAAAGGAGCATATAGACTCAAGAATATGGAGGGAGATATGCTACCGAGATCTTGGAATGCTATACACCTTAAGCTCTATTTCAAGTGAGTCTAGAATTTAATTTCTAACTCAAGATGGTATGAATACTTACTTCTTTTTAATATATTTTTATATATTATTAATTCTTTTGAACCCAGTACTGACTTAAGCATCGGAGGGGTGTTAGCCAAGCTAACACCCACCTTAGTTTACATTTGTTTTGCAAGATATGTTCCAGGATATAGCTCCAGAATATGCACTCGGAATAATTCAGAAGATTAGAGGATTGGCCCCCTCTCTCACGTTTAAGGGATACTGATCCCTTCACAGGTTTAAAGGTATTCACCTTTCTTCCGAATTGGGTTTAAACACCCCGCCTGGAGCGCAAGTTATTCAGGGATAGTTCAAGGTGGCGGGACCAGTCCATGTAAAAGTGGCTGACAATTTCGTTACCATTGGCTATATCCTGAATCCTAACGGTATATGAGGATTGATCACCCTCTCTCACGAAAGGGTATTTTCATACTCTCTAAGGTTTAAAGGTTTTCACCTTTCTAAGTCTTGGAGTTTATACACTCCCGCCTGTAGCGCATGAAAAATTGGGATTTTCCCCAGGTTACAAAGGATTTATCTCCAGTACATCCTTGGGTTCTACCCTTGAGACGTAAAATATTGCTTATGCAATGCAAACTGACATTAAATAGATTTTTAAGATACTTGAAGACATTGTACACATGGGACATCCTTGACAAGATGATGCTGTAAAACTAATGAAGTTTGTGACTAATGTATTAAGTACCCTGCACTGGGGACATCTTTGTTGGAAGAGTTGCAAAGGGATTGGAGTTCGGTAATAGGATTATATCCTATGTCCGGTATGATTTTTCCTTTGTGAGCCTCATTTAAATTTTTAGTAACATCATGTCAAATATCTTGACACATATCCTCAAAGTCCTTTTAAGGATATTTGGCTGGAATGTTTGAAACTAGTATCGGTTTGGAATTTTGATCATCATCAAAACTTGGTTTTGAAGAGATAAGCTATTTTTTACTTTCTAGAAAACTTTTTATAAAGATAAAGGAATGTTTGAAAGATCTATTTAACAAAAGGCTTTTGCAGTATGTTTCTGAGCATACTAATCAGGATATTTTATAAGATACCAATACAAAATCTTTACAAAAATAAGACTCATACTAAACAATGCAAGGTAACAGAAAATAAGTCAAAAGATAGTTATATTATTAACAAGTCAAAAGTTGTGCTTTTGGTTTCACCTTAAACTAAGGCCCATCCGCCAAAAGCACAATTAGTTTTTACCATGTTTATGTAACGGTTGCAGGATCTGTCTCAAAACAGGACCCGTTCACCTACAACCGTTACTATGTTCTAAACAAGTTATACTAATTGATGACCAAGGGCTTCATCCTAAAACCTAGGACCCATCCACCTTTGGTCATCGCATTGTTCTAGTGCAGGAAAAGTAAATTGTTCAAGGACAGGAAAAGTAAATTGTTTATGCAAACACAACCATGAAATTAAAAAGTGGGCTCCGGCCTTGGCACGTATATCCATCATCGCCCACTCTGCTGCCTAAGGGGCAGCACCTGCTTGAACAGCAACCTCCTTGCCAGCATTCGCCCCAGCATCACCCTCAGGATTCTTCTCAGCACCATCATCAGCATTGGCCACCTCCTCTGCCGTCTTAGAAGGCTCTTCACCAGTATGTTTTGCAGGATGAGCAACGGGATGACCTCCAAGGCCCTGTAGTTTCTCCTCCCAAGCCTTTACATTCCAGGAAGGGCATTCAAAACCCAGATCCATGGCTTCATAAGCCATCTTTATCCTGGCTTGGAGAAGAGAGACGACCACCGAAGTTTTTAGGCTATCCCGGTATGAGCTCATGTTCTGCTGATATTGGAGAAGAGCGGCGTCCAGCTTGGCTTGAGCATCTTCATTAGCTTTGTGAAGGGTGGCTTGATGTTCCTGAGTCATTGCCTTGTATTTGTCCTCATAGTGCTGGGATTTGGCAGCTGCGATGGTCCCTTGATCAGCTATGGTGGCTTGAGCTTTCTCCAACTGAATCTGCAACATCTTGTTAAGACCGGTAGCATCTTCGTGTAAATGCATGAGGCGATCCAGACCCTATAGATAAAGACACAGGTATTAATATAGGCAGGATAAAGACTAACATACTTGTACAGGATATCGGGAAGAAAAATCTACCTGTTTGAGAAACGAGATGGCATCATTGAACCCATGATTCTCAAGAGAGAATGTTTCAGAAACAGCTGGGGAGTCAGTCTCCTTTCTCTTCCGAGAACTGGATGCCCTGGTCCTGGATGCCGGAGGGCCTTTGGGAGCAGAAACAGCTTTCGAGGAGGTAGGCTTTGGTGTAGCAGACGACTTTGGCTTGGATTCTTGTTTGGCGGGTTCAAGGCTGGAATAGCAATCCAGTTCATCGAGTTCGAAAGCATCAAGGTTGACAACTGGTGCTACATAAGGGGAGATACTCTCAAAACTCATCATATTTTTGAAAATAATTAACATATGAAAATGTGCTTACTAGACATTTCTGAATTTGATTTTTGATGAGGATCTGTAAGAGACAGGGAAAAACTTCTTTCGCTGGCAGGAAGACGGTAGATTTCATTGATCTTGGATTCGGATTCCGCGCTAGGAGGCACTAAATCTCTGAAATTCGCTGCATAAAAACATCAGAATATAAGTCCGGGATACAGTTTGAGAATATAATTAGGGATATTCCTAAAACCCTAAATCCTACCCTTGGTTAACCATTTAACCGGTAGATCAAAACCCTTATCAATGGAGTCTCTTTTGACGAAAAAGAATTTTCGTCGCCATCGATCCTCGTTCTTGGTGGCTTTAAGGACCAAAGGACTCTTGATGGAGAATAGAAGATAACGGTGGTTGCCGTGGGATCTTAATCGGTATGCTACGGGAAGGTCCTCAACAAGAAGGTTAGGGTAATGACGAGATTTGATTTGATCCAACACTATCAAGATTCGCCAGACCATTGGCATAACTTGGGCATAACTAAGGCCGGTGAGTTCGAAAAAAACTGGAGATAAAGGGTGAAAATGGATACCGGAGTCCAAGGGAGAAAGGATAAGCGAAAAAACAAACCCACTCGTCGGATGTTGCATCCGATCGGGCTTCCTTGTCAAACGGGCGAAAGACCGTTCCGGCGGGAAAGGCACCGGAGTTTTGGAGAGCAGCAATGTCAGCATTATTGAAACAGCAAATCTCCTTCGCTGGATCAGTGATAAGGTTTTGACTTATCAGGGTTGAGGCAGACCGGACTGAGCGGGATTTCGTTCGTGGTGCCATTGAGCAAATCATGAAAAATTAAAGAGAGAAAATGAGAAGAGAAGTTACCTGATGCTTGCTTGAGGATAAGGATGACCGAGACAAGGAGTCCCTTGGTTAATATAGGATGAGTATAAGGGGGTAAAAAGTAAATAATGTCTTGGAAATAGCACTGCTGTCATTTCAAGAGTCTACTCATATTAATTGCCTTAAATTATGAAGTAAAGTTTTGAAATATATCCGTTGGATTGGTATCCCAACTGATATATTTGGGGACAATTGTTAGGGGTCATTTTCTTAACATATGTATCCTGACCAATATCCTGCCTTTGTTTGTTTATTTATGATCAGGATGCTGGAAGAGGATATTGCTGACATCTTGGGCGATATCCTGAAGCTTATTGAATTAATCACGTGCAGATTAAGGGCAGAAGCTTGCTAACGGTCACAAGGACTTCTTCTCCTCAAGACTCGGACGAATTTGTTGAGAAAGAGACGTTGAGCCCGAAAGACCAGGTCTGCAACGTTCCAAGAAGGAATATTCGGTGAATCCCACGAGTTTAGGGTAGTTAGTTATTTTATCTTTACTATAAATAGATGAGGTCGGATCAACTTAGAACGGACATCATTTCACACTTACACTCTCGAACACAATCACTCTCTAGCTGATAGCAAACATCACACTTGTATTTCATTTTCGTTGTAACACTTAGTCGATCCGTACCACATCCTGCACTGTATCCTGACTTTTGAAGCAATTGAAGAACAAGGCAGCTGCGATTGTCAGCTCCCGAGGTTTTATGCCGGCGATCTAGATTGATCAAGGGCTTTCCTCGTACATCTCGTGTCATTTACTTTACTTTTGCTCATTGTTTGATCATAGATACAGCTCTATATCCTGAGCCGTATCCTGAAACTGTTTTCATATCTAATTTTGTTAACACATTTTTCATACATATTTCTAGCACACTACCTCACTTTACTAATTTGGTCACTTAATTGCTTCGGTAATTTTTGACCAAAACAATGATGTTCAACAAAATAGTTATGGAATATTTTTCGAGATATCAAATCAGAATCACCAGCAAGGCAATCGGAGAAGTTATCAGCAGAATCCAGATCAAGGAAGATCAAGTGGTCCAGATGAAAGTTCGAAGGATGAGATTATGGAACTGTTGAAACAGATAAAGCAAGGATTCTGCAATTATTCGAGCTATCAAGGAGATCAAGATAACTATGACAACAATTGGCAGACTCAAGAGAATGAACAAGCGGGTCAGCATGAGTCGGATGATAACTCCATCAACGAAAAGTTTGACACGATCATGGAGTTTTTGAAAGATATTCAGAAAAGCAATGAGGTTAGAGATAGGGAAGTTAAGGCATTGTCACAGCAGGTTGGACAATTAGCTGAAGAAGTGGCTATCATCAGAAGAAATCAAGATCAGCTTCTTAGTGATTGTCAGAAAAATCCAGCTCACAATTCTTCTCACCCGAGTGTCCACATAGATGAGGTAAGTACTCCTTCTCTTTCTAAAAATTCTACTGTTGAAACTCAGTCACCACAACATGTTGAGGGTATGGTAGAGGATGTGACTGAGTCTGAGGGTGAGAGTGAACGTGATCAGGAAATTGGAAATTTTATAAAATCTAAGCATGGTTCAAATAAAACGTTTTTTGATAATAATGGGAATGTAAAGGTTCCATTCCCCATGGCTTTACTTGCACCCAAAAATTTAAATAAACGGAAATCGTCTAAGGATGAAAATTGGGAAAGTTTTGAAAAGGTAAAAATAAATAAACCATTGCTTGATCAATTAAGGAAAGTCCTGATCACGTTGAATCTTTTGAAGAGTTGAGTACCCGAAAACGACGTCACAAGTTTCCTAAATAACTTGATACCGTTCATGTGAACGCCGTTTTGATGGATACCCTTCCCCCGAAACTCCAAGATCCAGGAGCACCTATTATTTCAATACAAATAGGTGATTTTAAATTGGACAGGGCTTTGTTGGATCTTGGAGCCTGTGTAAGTATATTACCGGGGAGTTTATATGATCAGTATGATTTCGGGCCATTGCAAAAAGTTGAAACCGTAGTGGTGATGGCTGATCAAACTCCCACGTGTCCTAGGGGGATTGTAAAGGATGTGATTGTGAAAGTTGGTGAATTTTATTATCCTGTCGATTTCTTGGTACTTGATTGTGTTAAAAATAACCAACCAACTGTTATATTGGGTAGACCGTTCCTAGCTACTGCTCATGCTGTTATTCATTGTATTGAGGAAACGGTCAGGTTTAGGTTTGGGGATCAAAAGTCGATTTTAAAAGTATTTTCAAACTCAACCAAATCTATTGCTAACAAGTGTGAACCTTCTGAAAAGAAGAGTCGTATGGACGAGAAAGAATTTTTTGTGATTGACAGGTTGGTAGAGGTTAAGAAAAAGAAGAAGAAATCAAGGAGGAGTAGGAGAAAGAAAAGGAAGGAGGCACACAAGATAGATGGAGAAGAAGAAAAGTGTGAGTTGAATAGCTGCTGGTTGTTGAACAAGTTGGATGGTGTTTCAAAGTTGTGGATGAATAGATTGATGAAAATGAGAGATTGCAAACACCCTACACGCCCACCATGACTTGGCAGGTATGATCTGGCTGAAGATCTAAAACTTAGCGCTTCTTGGGAGGCAACCCAAGTTTTGTTTTTATTTCATTTGTTTTTATTTTTGTGTTTTTGTGTATGAACCGGACAAGTGTGGGGAAGTCTGAGGAGGTTTGGTTGCTCGTCCAACTTGTTTTTCTCTCGTTTCTCTTTGTTACTGGCCCGTTTAACCTGTTTGGGAGCTTGTGAGTGTTAATTTTGCAGGTTTCGATTGTTTTTGTCCATACTCAATCTCCATTTGGATGAAAGTGATTCGAATTATGTCAAAACAAGTATTCCATGTTAAAGCAGCCACGAACAAAATGCTATACGGTTGCTGAGGAACAAGGCTCATAGGATTCAACCGCGTCAAATCAGGGGAGTCTGTTCCATTTGTCTTTGTATTTTGATTTATATTTGTAGTGTGTCAATAGTTTCTCACTCCATTGAGGACAATGTAGGAATTAAGTGTGGGGAGGGGAAACTAGCGTCTAGTATGTCTTAGTCGTGTCGTAAATATAAAAAAATTTAAAAAAAAAGAAAATGTTTCGAGAAAATTTTTGCAATAAATGGAAGATGATAGGTGTAATTAGATTATTGGCATTTGATTACTATATATAAGAGATAATGAACGGTCGGTCACGCGTCAAACTTAGGATATGTGGGTAGGCCCAGCCAGTTGAAGAGTTTCTTAGGAATGATATAATATACCTTAAATTAGGAGTCTTGTGGGTTCTCGCGTTAGAAGTTGTGATAAAACTGAAACTGTGAAGAGTATAAGAGGTACGTTATAAGTAAAAAACTTATAAGTTTTTCCGATTAAATTGGCACACCTGTTTCTTTTTGTGAAAACAAATCCGAAACAGTGTGGCGCCTGAAAAAAAAAATTCCATCCATTCATTTGAGCACATGTTGAAAAAAAAGAGAAAAAACGAAGCCTATGGCATTGCCGCGGGGATAGCGACTCATGCGGTACATACCCTCTAGGTGGAGTTACAAAAATATGTGAAGTTTATGGCATTAACCATGGGGATGGTGACTCGTGTGGCGTATGCCCGCTAAACTGATCATAAGCAAAAGCATGTAAAGCTTTCAATATCATCCATCTATCCATCATAAAGTTTAATCGGAATAACATAAGAGTTTTTTTTATATAAGACGGTAGATTATAATCTTTTAATCTCATAAGCTCGAAACGGGATTAGGTGGCGTTGTAGTCTTTTGAGTGTGAGATCCATAGATAACTATAACTTACTTGAATTTAAATGAATCGTGAATGAGGGCTTGGAAGCTGGTGGTTGGGTTTAAGTGGATCGTATACCTGCAATCCTAGTTAATGTGTGGTTTGATTTGTTAATAAGATAATCGAATATATCGAATGCCGATGTTTCTGATTGTGATTCCATTGCAGATAATTTTTTCGGGACGAAAAAAGATAAGTGTGGGGATGTGATGTCGGGTTAAAATGTGTAGTAATTTATAATTATTCGTGTTAGTTTTAGTAAGTTAAACATGTTAAATGTTATATGTTTATATATTTAAGTGTTTATGGTATTTCGTGGTTTAAACAGGTATAAACGAGGTTAAACGAGAGAAGTGAGTTGAAAATACGGGCTCGGCAAGTTAACATCACACGAAAAATAAAAGGAAGTCAATTGGTTCAAGCCCGCGACACGCGGGGGTGTTGAGAATATTTCCGCGACGCACGGACATGATGATCCAAATCGAGAAACATTATTATGTCGGTTAAAATTGATAAAAAAGGGGATTTTTCATACCAATTCTCATGGCATTCCATCACAACCGTTATATGCTTTGGAAATAGACAAAAGTGGTCATGCTTTTCCTAATTTAAAGGATTGATATATAAAGTGTTGAAAGAATAATTGTTGAACTCAACATGGGAGTTAGAAGCGAGATGGGCTATTAGTTTAATTAATGGGATTGTGAAGGCCCAAGTCAATATCTGATTGGATTGCTAATACAAAACAAATGTCGGTGAAAGTATTTTGAGGACATCAGCCGCCAATCATTTATATAGATGAACGTGAGGAGACTTTTAGGGAGGAATCCCATAGGCAGCCGTCAAATAACATCAGGAACGAATTGGGGATTATTTTGAAGCATACTTTCATCTTTCAAGCTAGTTTATGGAGTCTAACCAATCCGGGATGACAACCGAAGCGGCGAAGATTACCATGAGCGGCTAAACTTTTTATGACTTATGCCCGGATGAACGTTTACGCGGTTTGATGTAATTATCTATTTTTCTGATTCGTACAAACTAGTATATCTTGACTACTTGTGTTGGATTATTGGTAAACGTTTCTTGTGTTTGAATTACTTGTCATTTATTAAGCGTATTGGCAACTTTCTTGCGTTGTTAGCGGGTTGGTAAATTGGTGGGTAATTGATACAATCAAACGGGTTATTAGGTTGCATAGTGAATCTTAAAAACAATCCCTATTAACTAATCAAATTCATTAATTCCGAGGCCATGTCTATGTGGTGTTTTGAATCAGAAAACGGATTTTTATATTAAAACGGGTATTCGGGATTCCGGGTGGAGGTTACTTCTTCTCATCTTGATAACACTTTTCGTGACAAATCGTGTTTTCTTTTAAAACGACAAACAAACCCCAATTTTAGATTAGTAGTAGTTAATTAAATAATTTAGCTAACACTAACCACCTATTCCCCGTGGATACGATACCCTACTTACGCTATCTACTTAGTTTAATTAGGTTTTTGCATGACCCTGACGACAGTCATCAAGCTCCCCAGAGAGTAGAGAAGGATTTATGAGAAAGGTGCAAGTTTTCAATAATGAACTCACCTCTCTTTATAGTTGTTGGATGGATTTTGGATGATTTCCAGGTGTTTAGAGGGGCTTTGAGATCATTCCAGGTGTCTTACCAGGTTTTAAAAACCATTAAAGAGCCCCTAGAATCGAATTATGTGAGACAAGGGAGGATACAAGGGCTGCCCACAACATTTCTGTTACTGGAAAATGTATACGGACCGTATGGGTCCTTGTATACGGTCCGTAAAGACCTAGCCAGCTCACACTAAGTTTCATTTGTTGGTAAGTTTGGCCCCTGTACTTCAAAACTCTCACGTAACGATGTTTTTAGTACACAAGGCGTTGTATTTCCAATATTAGGCACATCCAAGAGTATAACCAAGCATCATAAACTTCCCGGTTCGTCGAAAGGTCTCCCGGAAGTTATAAATTTGTGCGTTGGCGCTTTTAACCCCTTAATATGCGGACTTGCGCGTATCATCGCGAAATGGCTTAAAAGCCCTACAAGGTTAATAACAAGCATTCCCAAGAGTATAAGGGAGTATTATGACACTCTGGTTCACTACAGTTTGCTTGAATGGTCGTTCAAAGGTGTAGTTTTAGATATTATCGCTTTTGGCCCCTTTAACGCACAAACTTGCGCGCATTATCATTTTATTGCGTCAAAGCCCTATGTTATTCATATTGGGCATTCCCGAGAGTATTATTAAACATTACGATGCTTCGGGTTTTTTTAAAAGGTCACTCAGAGGTAAGAATGTACATGTTGACACTTTTAACCCTTCGTCGCGTAAACTTTTAAGAAATCGCGCGACTTTCGGACAATCATGTAAATGGCTCCTCTTGACCAACAAGTGGCTCATATGAGAATATGGACATCATATATGGTCACTTAGAGGCTTAGTTTCAGTATGTTGACACTTTTAGTCCTTCCGTAAACATAGTTTTCATTTTTGACGAAAATAGTCCCTCTTAATCAACTTTGGACATGATTAGGATTAGGGACACGTGTCGATATGTTATTGTACATGATTTTACGAGGTGTTACATGTGGCGCGAGGAGGTCCGATATAAGTTTCAAAATATGGCAGAATAGGTCCCTGCATGCTTAAAACTTGATTTTCGATGCGTTTAAGCTCTGTTAACCCAATTTCAAGGCTCTAAAATGAAATTAAAGCATAGGGAACATGAAATATGCTTGAAAATGTCTCGGATGTCGGTTCGTTTGGTCGTACGGCCTCATTGTTTGGTTAATTACGACGAAACACGAACGGACGCGAAAAACGATCCAAATTACGCGACGAATGGTATTTTAGCATTCCAATCACTAAAATAAAATATTTTAATGATTACAAAAATTTTTGGATGTCCGGATATGTTCAGAACGTAAGATATGCGTGTAAATGCAAACTTATGCACTTTTTGACGCTTTTAGTCCCTGTTTGATCAAATAAGTTTATTTTCGCACACCGAACCCCTCAAAGCCTATTTCTAAGCTTTGTAAAGGATATTTAAGGTAAGTTTAACTTATGAAAATGTTCCGGAGTGTTTGTTACTATATGAATCGGCAGACTTTCGCAGTTTGTCGCAATTAGTCCCTGTGGGCGAATAAACTTGTTTTTGCCATACCAAACCCTTCAAAACTTATTTCTAAGTTATGTAAAGGTTATTTAAGGTATGTTAAGCTTATGTTGATGTTCCGGAGTGTTTGTTGCATTAAACTGGTCACGTTTACACATCAGTTTGCGCATAACTTTCCAGAAAGCGATATAGAGTTTAAAATCGAACAAAAATCAAAACGTGCAAAGTGTCAAACATAAATAAACAAATATTGGGATCAAAATCACATTGTTTTATTGATAACTGAATTGCTCCAAGTTGTACGATGATTACAAAAGCACAGATGTCACAAGATGATTGTGCTATTTTATCTTTAATTGAATGTCAGTTAGGTTTTATAATCGACGGTGATAGTAAAACCTGCACCACTCTAATTGCTCTTTCATGTATCGTTTTGTTGATTTGTTTTCGTTTATGTGTATGTTCAATTTTATTTGATGAAATATGTAGTACACATTAAGACTGAATCCGATTAATTTTTTAGCCATTTGATACAACTATGTTGAAATCTTGATTTACCATGATCTAGGGTAGTTTCGGCAAGTATGATGTTGCCATTATGATGCATATATGCAAGTTGTCATTGCCTTTGGGTTTCAGTTAAGTTTATGACTAGCACTTTTGGTAGTAATGTATAACATTTGATAGTTTTGTTAAGTTTATGTTATTTCATTGATTACATTCATAATTACATCAATCTATATACATTAAGGGAGGTTTTGTTTTTCATTTTTGTTTATGTTATGTCACAAGTGAAAGAAAGGACTAGAGATGAGCATTTAGTACTTGGTTCTGTTATCAAATTTCCTGTATCAAATTTGTTTTTTGAGTACTCACTTCTTGGCATTTTCTGTACCGGTATAATCGGGTCGGTACGGTACTAGTATTTTACCGAATTTTACATACAAATAATGGTACCGGTACCGTACTATACCGAACATTTTCGGTACCGGTACACATATAGACTTGCGTAGTTTTGGACATAAGTCCATGGACTTTGTTTTTGCATGATCAAGCCTTGTGTTTTTAAGATTTATCCCCATGGTTTGTTATAGAGTTAGGTACTTAATCATTCATAAAAGGGGCTTTTCACTAAATTATATAATGTAAAAAGGTTTAATTATGTGGAAATGAAAGATCTTT
The DNA here is from genome assembly GCA_030545235.1 of Helianthus tuberosus. Taxonomy (NCBI): domain Eukaryota; kingdom Viridiplantae; phylum Streptophyta; class Magnoliopsida; order Asterales; family Asteraceae; genus Helianthus; species Helianthus tuberosus. The sequence continues at coordinate 4,900,032 of JARYGA010060516.1, forward strand.
TTAGTTGAAAGTAAAATTCAATCACTTTGTTTTTATGTTTTAATGGTTAAGGATTTAAATCATGTATAAAATATAAAGTCTATGAGCATATGTGAGGATTTGTTGGCGTGTAAGCCCATTTGTTTGATTTCAAATGTGAGAGCCCAAGATAAAACAAAAATTAGAGTAAAATGGACAGTAATACCTTTAATTTGACAATATTTCACTTTTAGTCCCAAACTTTTAAAAAATACATTCTTGGTTGTTACTCAGATAGTCCTTTGAGTGAATGGCCGTTACACTGTTATGTTCATGTAAAATGAAAAAAAAATTACCCTAATTATTTAGAGAAAAAACAATAAAACAATCTTTTAGCGTGTATGCTTCGTAATGACTATAAACAAAAGTCCATAAGATTTCTTCATATTATCTACACATGGAGGCTTATTAGATTCAATAACTTTTATCGGATCCACTTTTTGCAAAAACACCATAAGATTTCTTCATATTATCTACACATGGAGGCTTATAGGATTCAATAACTTTTTTAATCGAATCCATTTCATGCTCCCAAAACCGAACTCCGTGTCAAAACATTCTTCATTGTTTTCAATTAACGTTGTCAAAAACCGATTAATCCAAATCCCAATCCCACATTTTGGCAGTCGTGTTGATGTACTCGATTACGTCGTTGCATATTTTTGTCACTGTTGCCATGGACCCATACATCTACAAAAAGCCAAAAGGGTTTATAAGTGAATATACAATTTGGACTAAGGTTGAACCCTCAAACCCAGCTCGGGAACCTGAACGGCTGAACCGGAACTGATATTGAGACTGGTTTGACTGGAACTGATGGGTTGTAATTGGGTTAGGAACCTGTACTTTGAGACCGGTTAAACCATGACTGAACCATCAAAACCCGATTTCAAACCCTAACCGGAACCAACAGATCCTTCGCCTCTCAAAAAATGGCTTCAACCTGAACCGGTTCAAACTAAAACCGGTTTCGACAAGTTTGAGCCAAACCAGAACCGGTTCCGACCCAAACTGGTTTGGACAAAAAACCCAATTTGGATAAAAAAAAACCCGGTTTGTGCATCTCTATTGGAAACCACAATACCCTATGCCAAAGTCATAGAATCACCAACTCTAAGCCCTAAACCCTACTAAAATTATATGATGATCTTGTTTATTAACATTAGACAAATTGTCACACAAACTAGTTTTAAACCTTTTTTTTTATTGTCATGACCTAACACACTCACTCTACACTTCTCAATTTTGAAAGCATGTCGACTTCATAAAGACAAATTTACCCTTGTTTTAAAATGATAATGTTGAGAAATTAAATGATGAAAAAACCTTCATCTCAATTGGGATGCCAATTTCCTCCACGAGTGCGCGTATCTTCATAAGTCCTTCTGGGTAATTTGGATCTCCCCTTATGTAGATGTGCATGTTAGCGGCTTTCAGCTTTTCCACCCATAACAAATGTCAACATCCATTTTTTAGCGGACTGGCCCAAAAATCAATCAAAACCGGCTGAAGTGGACTGTTAACACACCTAGATTAAATGCAAATGAATAAATAATTAGCCTTTTATATGATGGCTCTAATGATGCCATTGAACGTGGCTGCAACATCAGTGAAGTTTGCAAAGCTGCCACCTACTATAAGAGCTCGCCTTTGACCATCTGGATTAGCAGTTGCACACTGTACGTAATATTTTGATCAAACCCTTGTGTTTAATGTTTACTAAAAATAGAATTTTTAGCTGATTTACTAAGTGAGTCGATACAGATTACATTACATAATTGCACCATTAATCAAGAGAGAGCTTACATCAATGACAACTCGGGCATACTGCAAAACCTCCTCTTCATCTGGTGCGCCACTGTATTCCGCATAGTTTCCAAGCTCGGATGCATATCCAAGATCGCCAACCTGGTTTACACATTAATTTTATATGTAAGAGAGAGACACTGCATGTATTTTTTTTATCATCAAAGCATGCTTACAAGTAAAGGGGCCGAATTCGCCAGCTGTAAAAATAGAGATTCGACATGAACTTGCATAAATAGAATTTAAAAGGACTGGATACATATTGTATCAGCATATATGGCAACCATGGTCCAAATTCGTCCCTCTGGAATAAGATTTGTAAACTTCAAAGATGCACTAACCTCCAATGTTTCAATATAAAAACAAATCTTAATCATGTAAATGTTGTTGGTTTAGGCCCCAATTGAACACTCAAGAAAAAACTCACGAACAATATGAACACAAAGCTTTTCTACTTGCAAACTTTAATTCAGAAAAATGAGTGTGTCAAACTAACTTTTGCAACTACATTATTTATAGAAAAACAAAATAACACATGCTTGAAATATGCCACTATTCCAAGATCCAATAAAATACCATATTCCAACGTTCATAATATGCTAACTTCCACACGTCCATCCCTTAAAACCTGGTCAAGCCCTGATCAATTCTTCTGCTAACCCGTTCAGCTCCATGACCCGTAGTTTGACCCATACTCAACCCAAAACATCAAGATTATACCCAACAAATGTTCGGTAAGAGAATAAACAGGTGTTAATTAGCACATGATGGCATTATAACAATACATGTTTTGACCCCTTATCCAACACTGTCTTTAGTAATGTTGATTATCTATTCATACTTAGCACATGAACGCATTTTATAAAATTCAAAATATGGCTAATAATGGGTACCTTTTGACCTAGTCTATGAATAAAGCTTTCGTTAGCACTCATTACTCTTCCAACAGGCAATGGGAACCTAAGTTTGCCCCTCCTGGAATATTATAAGGAATGTAAGATCATACTTGAAGGCTTTTATGTCATATTTTGTGATAAAAAAAAACTGCATGAAATAGAACACTTTTCCACGATTTCAGCAACCATCTTCATATTAAGTGCAAAATAGAAACAAATTTATGACTTGTTACTGATTTTATTAAATAGATTGTTGAAAAATGCTTATGTGAAAAGATACAAAAAAACATTTACAAACTGATTTTATATATATATATATTCTATATTTAATTATTAAAGGTATAAAAATGATCTATTTACAAGTTAGAAAATTAGCTTTAGTTTTTGTAAGTTTTATGAAATGTTACAATAAATGCCACATGGCATACACAACGTTTTCACAACCGGACCGGACCGGCCGGCCGGACCGGTCGGGCCTTGAATCGGTGAGCTTAGCGGTCCGATTGTATATAGTTGGGCCGTTTTATAAAGAACCAGCCGGTTAGGCACGGTCGGCGGCCGAACCGGCAAACCGGATCAGAGGTTCGACCGGAAAAAAGAGAAGAAGATGAACATAAAGAAAGGAATAAGAGTGTGAAATCGATAAGTGGCTTTGTGTGATGTTGATGAAGTAATTCCTCCGGCAATGGAACAAAAGCGACAACGAGCTGAGAGAAGGAACTGTGATTTTCCGATTGCCCTTTCCTCTCACCAGTTTTATTTGCGTTTTGTCCTTTTGATTTTCTTCCGACATAATTTTACATTATAACTAATTGTGTTTTCCCATGTCTGTTGCATCTCCAATTTCCCATGCCGCTCTTGTACTTTATTATTTTTAAATTTATTATTTTATGTTTTTTTTAAATTAAATAACTTCCAGATAGACCAAAAGTAAATTTGAATATGTTATGTATATTATTTGTAGATATATTCGGTATTTTACTTATATAATAATATAATTTCAAACTTCTATATGGTTTTTTTATGTTTAACGTTTACATATTAATTTTTATGTATGTTATATATTTATTAAAGTTTTGAATTATATATATATATATATATATATATATATTTATATGCCGTAATCCGGTTATTGGATCCGGTCCGACCAGTGAACCAGTAAAGCAATCGGTTCGTTGTCCGATCCGGTTCTGAAAACATTGCATATACAAATGCAAGGGAAATTATTCAAATGACTAATAAGATTTCATTTCTAACAATCTAGCTAAATGAGCAAGATTTAGAAAAAAAAATAACCTTCTACATGTTGAGCAAGTCATTCGTCGATGTGATCACTAATTAAATCGGCAATAAAATGTAAACTAGTTTCTGTTTGGTTGCTAGAAAAAGGGTAAAATTTGTTTTTGTTTTCTGCCATTTGTCCATAAGAACAATGAAAATAATCATACGTTATAAAGTCCTTCAAAGTAGCAGTGTCATCAAGCTCTCCTCTCATTTCAAGAGGATAGGGATTTCCATCAACCAGGGCAAAAGGATTAATTTCTAAGACAGTGAAGTGACGATCTGAAACACAGGATGTATGTATGTATGTATGTATGTATGTATGTATGTTACAGACAATTATGAGATGTGTTGCTTAGGTAAGTAATAAGAGTAGAGACATTTGAATAAATTGTAATTTTACCTATGAATAAAGCATATATAGCTTCGATGAACTTCTCAATGACAGGTTTAATCTACATCGTTAAAGAAATAAGCATTATATATCCAAAATACACAAACACTTATTGGTTTTTTTTTCAAGCCAAGCACAAGTAACTCGGCTCGTTTGCACCCCTAATTACGTCCAACAGTTATTGTGACCCTTTTAGGGAATAATGTGAGGAATAAGCTCACCTCCAACGAAAGGGTAGCAACAAGTGGAGCGCATGTCTCCGGATTTAAAGATACCCCAGTAGGCAAAAAGATGGTCTTGATCTGGAAATTGGGAGAAGATAAGAAATTATGAGGAAAATATAGAGTAAAAATTGAATACTGTATAAAATTATGAACACAAGACATTAGGTTGACCAGCAAAAACTTCAATGCCCACATTTTAAATCTTTTATAAATAGGTACAAAAACAATGTTATTGCAGCAGTAAATTAAGTTAAAAATATAGAGTAAACTTTCCTCTAGCTCATCACCATCTCACTTCCCTAATCCATCCTCCCTTATTTATTCCTCTCTCTCACACACAAACAACCAAGAACCACTACCACCTTCCAATCTTGTTTCTAAATTGTGTGCAGATCTTGTTTTGGTTTCAAATATTGTTTCAAGATATTGTTTTTGGTTTCAAATATCATTTGCAACTCTCGTTTGTGGTTTTAACTAAAAAAATGAACAACTTTGAAACAACAAATCTGATCCCCTGCCACTACCAGCCACCAAAAATTGTTATCTTCCACCACCACCACCACCTCCTGTAAAACCGTTAACCACCCGCCGCAGATCTGAGCTGTAAACCTCACGTATTCCCAAGCTGACCTGGCAGCTCGACCCCAGCCAGGAGCTCTGCCCCTTGGACCCTGCTCCCAGGGGCGCTGCCCCTGGACCCCCGCCAAAATTACTTTTTAAAACGCAATGATTCAAATTAAAAACCCAGATCGTAAAAATGCAATTCAAAAATTTCTTACATAGATTGAAGCCGATTTCTTTAGATTTCTTCACCGATTGACGCAATTTGAATGTTAGAAACACTTATCAGCGATCGAATCAAACGAATCGAGTGATTCGGTTCAAAATCACAGGAAAAAAATGAGATATTGTATGAAATTAAACTGGGTTTCTTCAAAAAAAATTTGAAGAACACGTTGATTGGGTGTTTGAATAATTGATTGGTGACGAAAATCGCACTATAATGTAGTGATTATTGAGATAGAAAGTGAAGAAAAGGTTGAAGATGGTGGGTTTTGAAGTTACAGAGAGAAGAGAAGAAGGGAGAATATTGGATAAAATTGACTAAAATACCCTTCCTCTTTATTTTAAATTTTGCCACATGTCATAATCCTATTGCTTCCTATCCTTCCTAGCCAAAATAAACTTCCTATTTGATCCTGTCCATTCCAAACAAACCATCTTTTATCAGATCCACTTTTTGCAAAACACCATAATATTTCTTCATATTATCTACACATGGAGGCTTATTGGATTCAATAACTTTTTTAATCAAATCCATTTCATGCTCCCAAAACAGAACTCCGTGTCAGAACATTCTTCATCGTTTTCAATTAACGTTGTCAAAAACCAATTAATCCCTATCCCACATTTTGGCAGCCGCGTTGATGTACTCGATTGCGTCGTTGCATATTTTTGTCATTGTTGCCATGGACCCATACATCTACAAAAAGCCAAAAGGGTTTATAAGTGAATATACAATTTGGCCTAAGGTTGAACCCTCAAACCCAGCTCGGGAACCTGAACGGCTAAACCGGAACTGATATTGAGACTGGTTTGACTGGAACTGATGGGTTGTAATTGGGTTAGGAACATGTACTTTGAGACCGGTTAAACCAGGACCGAACCGTCAAAACCCGGTTTCAAACCCTAACCGGAACCAACAAATCCTTCCCCTCTCAAAAAACTACTTCAACCAGAACCGGTTCAAACTAAAACCGGTTTCGACCAAGTTTGACCCAAACCAGAACCGGTTCCGACCCAAACCGGTTTGGACAAAAAACCCAGTTTGGATAAAAAAAAACCCGGTTTGTGCATCTCTATTGAAAACCGCATAGTTTCCAAGCTTGGATGCATATCCAAGATCGCCAACCTGGTTTACACATTAATTTTATATGTAAGAGAGAGACACTGCATATATTTTTTTTATCATCAAAGCATGCTTACAAGTAAAGGGGCCGAATTCGCCAGCTGTAAAAATAGAGATTCGACATGAACTTGCATAAATAGAATTTAAAAGGACTGGATACATACTGTATCAACATATATGGCAACCATGGTCCAAATTCGTCCCTCTGGAATAAGATTTGTAAACTTCAAAGATGCACTAAGCTGCAACGTTTCAATATAAAAACAAATCTTAATCAGGTAAATGTTGTTGTTTCAGGCCCCAATTGAACACTCAAGAAAAAACTCTCGAACAATATGAACACAAAGCTTTTCTACTTGCAAACATTAATTCAGAAAAATGAGTGTGTCAAACTAACTTTTCCCAATCGACCTTATTCCGATGCAACTCGGTAACTTTGACATCATAGTAGGCATGGATTTCCTTCAAGAAAATCATGCTGAAATTGTTTGCTTCGATAAAGTGATTCGTTTATCTCTCGCTAATGGTGACCAACTCTATGTTTATGATGAATTTCCTTCGAAGGATTTGAAACTCATGTCATGTATACAAGCGAGCAAGTATCTCCGAAAGGAATACAAGGCTTTCTTAGCACACATCGTAGTAGCGAAGAAGGAAAAGAAAGAGAAGGCAATGGAAAAGATACTCGTGGTTCGTGATTTTCATGCTGTCTTTCAAGACGATTTACCTGGATTACCACCGTCTCGTGATATTGATTTTCGTATCGACCTCATTCCTGAAGCTAATCCTGTCGCTAAATCTCCTTATCGTCTCGCTCCGTCAGAAATGCGCGAACTCTCAAGTCAACTCCAGGAATTGCTTGACAAAGGCTTCATACGCCCTAGCACATCGCCATGGGGCGCACCTGTCCTTTTCGTCGAAAAGAAGGATGGATCGTTCCGAATGTGCATCGATTATAGAGAACTCAATAAGCTGACTATCAAGAATCGTTATCCCTTACCCAGAATTGATGATTTGTTTGACCAATTGCAAGGCGCTACATGTTTTTCTAAAATCGATCTACGCTCTGGTTATCATCTGTTACGAATCCAAGAGGAGGACATCCCTAAAACCGCTTTTTGCACTCGCTACGGTCACTATGAATTTGTTGTTATGCCCTTTGGTCTTACCAATGCACCCGCAATTTTCATGGATCTGATGAATCGCTTGTGTAAACCCTTTCTCGGCCGCTTCTTCATCGTGTTTATCGATGATATCCTTATCTATTTGTAGACGAAAAATGAGCAAGCGCAACATCTACGCTTAGTTCTCGAGCTTCTCTAGGGGAATCGCCTCTATGCCAAGTTCTCCAAGTGTGAATCCTGGCTCGAGGAGGTTCAATTCCTCGGACACATCGTCAATAGTCAAGGTATTCACGTCGATCCCGTGAAGATCGAAGCAGTTAAAAGTTGGATTACACCTAAGAACCCGTCCGAAGTTCGCTCTTTTCTCGGACTGGCGGGTTATTACCGTCGATTTGTCACAGACTTCTCTAAAATCGCTGTTCCTCTCACCTCTCTTACGCATAAAGACAAGACTTTTGTTTGGGGAACCGAACACGATGATGCTTTCCAAACACTCAAGCGATGCTTTCCAAACACTCACGCCCCGATGTTTCCATCATCGGTTGGGGTGTGACAGCATGTCTCCGGATTTAAAGATACCTCGGTAGGCAAAAAGATGGTCTTGATCTGGAAATTGGGAGAAGATAAGAAATTATGAGGAAAATATAGAGTAAAAACTGAATACTGTATAAAATTATGAACTCAAGACATTAGGTTGACCAACAAAAACTTCAGTGTCCACGTTTTAAATCTTTAATAAATAGGTACAAAAACAATGTTATTGCAGCAATAAATTAAGTTAAAAATATAGAGTAAACTTTCCTCCAGCTCATCACCATTTCACTCCCCTAATCCATTATCCCTTATTTATTCCTCTCTCTCTCACACACACAACCAAGAACCACTACCTGCCAATCTTTTTTCTAAGAGTAAAGTTCTTTTTGAGTCCCTCTGGTTTGTGCATTTTAACCATTTGAATCCAAAAACCAAACTTGTCTTGATTTGAGTCCCTGTGGTTTCTAATTTTAACCATTTGAATCCAACACGTAACAACATTCAAATTAGAAACATTTGGTTTTTGGATTCAAATGGTTAAAATTAGAGACCACAGTGACTCAAATGGTTAAAACTAGAGAGCATAGGGATTCAAATCAAGACAAGTTTGGTTTTTGGATTCAAATGGTTAAAATACACAAACCACAGGGACTCAAAAAGGACTTTACTCTTTTTCTAAATTGTGTGCAGATCTTGTTTTTGGTTTCAAATATTGTTTTCAGATATTGTTTTTGGTTTCAAATATCATTTGCAACTCTCGTTAGTGGTTTTAACTGAAAAATGAACAACTTTGAAACAACAAATCCGATCCCCTGCCACCACTAGCCACCAAAAATTGTTATCTTCCACCACCACAACCACCACCTGTAAAACCGTTAACCACCCGCCACAGATCTGAGCTTTAAACCTCCCGTATTCCTAAGTTGACCTGGTAGCTCGACCCCAGTCAGGGGGTCTGCCCCTTGGACCTCGCCAGGGGTTGCCGCCCCTTGGACCCTGCTCTCAGGGGCGCTGCCCCCGGACCCCCGCCAAGATTACTTTGTAAAACGCAATGACTCAAATCAAAAACCCATATCGTAAAAATGCAATTCAAAAATTTCTTACATAGATCGAAACCGATTTCTTCAGATTTCTTCACTGATTGACGCAATTTGAATGTTAGAAACACTTATCAGCGATCAAATCTAACGAATCGAGTGATTCGCTTCAAAATCATAGGGAAAAATGAGATATTGTATGAAATTAAACTAGGTGTCTTCAAAAAAAAGTTGAATAACACGTTGATTGGGTGTTTGAATCATTGATTGGTGACGAAAATCACACTATAATGTAGTGATTATTGAGATAGAAAGTGGAGAAAAGGTTGAAGATGGTTGGTTTTGAAAATGGTGGGTTTTGAAGTTATAGAGAGAAGAAGGGAGAAGATTGGATAAAATGGACTAAAATATCCTTTCTCTTTATTCTAAATTTTGTCACATGTCATAATTCTATTGATTACTATCCTTTCTAGCTAAAATAAACTTTTTATTTGATCATCTCCCTAGTAAATTAATACTTTTAAGACATTTTTATTTTTGTAAAAACTATATTGCCATACTATACTTAAATTCAACATAATTATAAAGGTCTTGATTTTATGTTAAAATTTTATTTAAAAAATAAATTATATAAAAGTAGTCCGGATTTAAAAAAAATGACCGAAGTAGACTTTAAAAAATCAACAATATAGGTTGAGTCTTATTTTACATTTACAACTATAATTTGTATTATCTATTATTTATGATTTTCCCACTGCTCCAATGTTAAATTAACATTAAAATAATATAATTAATAGTTCAAATCACTCTCTACACTTTGTAAAATAATTTTACTTTGTATTTGTTAGTTATTCTCTCTCTCTTTCCATATACACACATACATTTATATATGTGGACGTTCAATATAGAGTAAATTGCCATTTTCGTCCCTAAGGTTTGGGCACGTTTGTCATTTTCGTCCAAAATCACACTTTTCTACCATTTAGCCCCCAACGTTTGCAACTTTTTGCCATTTTCGTCCAAATTGCCTAACCCGGTTACTTTATAGCATCAGAGGGGGTATTTTTGAAATTTCTCAATTAAAAGGGGGTAGCTTGTAACTATGTTATAACATAGTTATATATATCTCATTTTAGTCCCCCTTCTCTGCAAAACTCTCACAACCACTACCTTCACCCACCTCCACCGTCACCCACCACCGCTCATCTCTGCCATAGACCACCGACATCTGGATTTAGCTTTGAATTTAAGGGTTTATGCATTATTGGATCTGTATTTGCACACCTAACATCTGGATTTGTGTAATTTGTTTGATCACAGGAAAAGTTAATTTTCTAGATTATATCTACGGTTTATCTCTAAGGGGTTTTGGATGATGATGTTGTTATGAAGAACATGTTGTTCTTTGATGTTGTACCACAGGTGTTGCTTGTTTAAGTGATGATCAAACAGATCCTTAATAGGATACCATCACGGAAGACACATAATTCAGATAAACGAGATGGAGGAAACCGTAATTCTTCTTCGCATACAACTACCGGTTCAAAAGGCAACAGTGGTGTAGGACTTAATCAGGGTAATAGCTCGAATCCTACATCTGGTCATGGTCAAAGTGCAAAAGGCAACGATGATGTAGGACTTAATCGATCGAATAGTTCGAATCCTACATCTGGTCATGGTCAAATTCATTATCCTGGTTCAGATACTGGGACCGATAAGCTTGATAATGCCTTAAATACAAAAGTGAACGGTAATAAGGTGGTTTCCAGTTCCACTACAAATGAGGCTTTACCTAGGCTCAAAGACATTCCAAATTACGAAAAAGAAAACTTGTTTATCAGAAAATTGAGTATGTGTTGTGTTGTGTGTGACTTCACTGACCCGACAAAGAGCTTGAAAGAAAAGGAGGTCAAAAGACAGAATTTGGTTGAACTTGTGGACTATGTGCCTTCTGCAAATGGTAAATTTTCGGGTGGTCTATGGCGGAGATGAGCGGTGGTGGGTGGTGGGTGACGGTGGAGGTGGGTGAAGGTAGTGGTTATGAGAGTTTTGCAGAGAAGGGGGACTAAAATGAGATATGTTAGTGCATACGTCTGTCGACTTCATCTTGTATCGAGTCTTGCTTTATTCAGGGCACGAAGTTCAAGAAATTAAGTCAAATGGGTTATTTCGCTTGAAGGTGTCAAGGCAAGTTCAAGCGAAATCACATTGGTTAATTTCGCTTGAGTGCTTGATTTCGCTTGAGATGTTTAATTTCGCTTGTAATGGTATTCCGCTTGAGTCTGTTCAAGCGGAATCAGAAGTTTATATATAGGTGATAGGTTGGTTCATTTGGAGCGGAATTAAGAAGGTTGTTTCCGACGGCGAAGGTCTGTCGAAGTGTTTGCAGATCTGTAATCGTATTAGAATCAATATAAAAGACAGTTTAAGTGTATATCTAGCTGAATTCAACTCATCATGTCTGTTTCTGCCTTTCATTTTGAGTAGAACACCTCTGATCGACTCATTTCGGGTCCGTACACGATCCTACAAGTGGTATCAGAGCTCAGGAGGAGGAGTTATGCTGATTTCAGCTTGATTTCATCTCATTTTCTTACTTCTACACCTTCTTTTATCAATTGAACAACTTTTCACGGATAAAGTGGCCTGAATTTTTCACAACATAAGCGAAATTGTGTTTTAACAATGCCTTAAAAGAATTAGACCAAAATTCAGCTTAAAAATGACAAAAATGGACCAAAGTTCTAATTCCGCTTGAACGTGTAGTTTAATTCCGCTTGAAAAGTTGAGGCCATTTCAAGCGAAATAACCAGTTCCGCTTGAAAAGTGTTATTCCGCTTGAAACGTCACAAGCGAAATCAGTGATTCCGCTTCAGTGTGGTATTCCGCTTGAAATTTCAAACGGAATCACTTATTTCGTTTGAAGTAGTCTGATTCCGCTTGAAATCTTAATTTCGCTTGAAGTCGTTTGCAGGTAATATCGCTTGAAGGGTAATTTTGCTTGAAGTAATACAGTTTGAAACCTAATCTCGTTTGAACGTACCTGTTTTGTGAAAAAATTTACCGAATCATGAGTGAAGAATTTTACAACGCATTTGCAACATCCCCGACTACTCCAGCTACCATTGCTCAAAACATGAACTTGGAAAATGAGACTGGAACTACACAAAAACCCCCGAAGCTGATGAGCATTGAGGAGTATTACGGTTGGAAAGATCGGTTTGAGAACTGGGTTCAAGCTAATCACTTGAGATCTTAGGAATGTATTTTGAAAAAATATGTACTACCACGTACTGATCTGCAAGTTGAAAAAGAAATCTCAGAATTCACTGATAAAGAACGAGATATGTACAGAGCTGAAAAGATGATGATTAGTCTACTTCAGCAAGCCATTAAAGAAGACATTTTTGTATTGCTTCAACATGACAAAACTTCAAAATCAATTTGGGATGCTCTTAAAATCAAATTTGAGGGAAGTGAGAAGATGATCAAAAGTAAAAAGGCACTGCTTAAGAAAGAATTTGATCTATTCACAAGTCTGCCAGAGGAAGATACAAAGAAACTGATTGAAAGATATTGCCACTTAGTGCATTCTATGTCGTTGCTAAGCATAACCAAAGAACGAGATGAATGGGTCGACAAATTAGCTGATGCTTTACCTCAGAAAGAATGGGGTACATTTTTGATGATCTTAAAGAACACCGGAGTTTATGATGGTTTGACGATTTCTCAGTTCATCGAGAAGATTGAGGGTCAAGACTTTGAACAACAAAAGATTGCGAGGATGAGTAATCCGAGTGGTCAACAAGATGTGAAAATGTATTACAAAGGCAATGTTCAAGAGACTGAGAAGAGTCCGAAGATTCAAACTGCTTTTAGTGCTGGAAACTCATCTGGAACTATTGATCAAAATACAAACAGCAGCAGTGGATTTTCTTCATATCCAAATGTTAATCCGAAGAGTTCAACTTCAAGCTTTCATTCTCAAAGTTCAAAAAATGGAAATGGTTGTGTGATACAGTGCAACATTGCATTGAATCTTCCAGATGGTCAAAGTTTTTCTGAAGAAATTGCAAAAGATCACATGGCGTTACTTGCAACTGTGCTACAATCCTATGAAGGTTTGGTTGCAGGGAGGATCAGAAATCCTATGCTGACGAAAGATGATTACGATCAGATAGATGCTGAAGAGATGGAGCTTATGGACATCAAATGGTGTCTAGCTAGTGTCTTGAGAAGAGCTGAAAAGTTCAAAATGATTACAGGAAGAAATGATTTCTTGGATGCACATGTTTCTACTTTGGGTTTTGATAAATCTAAAGTTACTTGTTTTCGATGTAGGGAGAAAGGTCATTTCAAGAGAGAATGCAAAAACCAAGAGGCTAGTGGAGCAAAGAATTCATTTGGAAAAGATGATTACTATCGGAAAGCCATATATCAACAAGTTGCTCATCAACCATATCAACAAAAAGAAACACCAACTGCTCATGGGAAAATGATCGAAGATGCAAATAAGAGAGCTTATTATGGTATCATTGATCAGGATGATGAAAAAGTGGCAGAAGGCTTCAGCTGGGATAAATATATTCCACCTGATTCAAAAATTGTAGCTATGATTGCAAAAATAGTTCATGAACCTGATTTGTTTACAGAATGGATGAAAGTAATTGGTGTTCATGTGAATAATCAAGAAGAAGAATTTGTTTCATCCGATGAAAGTTCAGAAAATGCAACGGTTTTTTATCAAACATCATCTGATTCTGGTTCTTCAGATGATAGTTCTTTAAAGACAATAGATTTTGATCAATCACCAACTGATGACAGTGGTGATGATGAGGAAGAAAGACATATTAATGTTGCAAAATCTCATCTATTTCCTGAAAGTTTTCAATTTTATTTTGCAGATCGATTGGAGAAACTGAAGGAGAGACGAGCAGCAAAAGAACAAAAGAAAATGAAGAGTGAAAGTGTTGCTAAAAAAGAAGAGACTGTTCAAAATGAAGAAGTTAAAGCTGAGAAGGTGATTGAAACAGAAAAGGTGATTGAGATTGAGAAAGTTGTTGAAGTGGAGAAAATAATCGAAGTTGAAAAAATTGTAGAAGTTATCAAGCCTTGCTCAAAGTGTTTGGAATCTTGCAAGCAATGTGTAGAAAAATATGAGAAGTTAAATGAGCAAGAAAAGATGAAAGAACAATTGTTGTTCAATCTCAATTACATGAAAGAGTCATATGATGTGCTAAATAGAACAGTAACTGGTCTACAAAAGACTAATTCAGAAAGAGAAGATGCATTGAATATGATGAATGCTGTGATGATGACAAAGCAAAAAGCCATAAATCATTACATTGAGGAATGTGCAAAGTTGCAGCGGGAGTTGGAAAATGAAATGATTGAGAATGAGAGAATTAGACGTTTATTACAGAGTTATTCTAGTTCTGATTATCTCATTGATCGAATTTATCCAACTGTTGCAGGTTTTGAAGTATTTAAAGATGATGAGAAGCCAAAGAAGAAGGATACTGGTAAGAAACAGAGTGTTAGTTATAACAAGTGTCCACCTCCGATTTGGGAAGGGTATTCTCCTAGAAAACTGAATGAGGAGCAAGTCGAAAAAGCAGTCAATATAAAGTTAAAGTCCGATATAACCGATGAATTACCAAAAAACATTGATGTTGTTTTTACATCGTCTGACACTGATCATGAGTCTGAGTTAATAAAAAAGGTGGTCGATCAGGTGTTGGATACAGATGAGGAATCAGAGTTAAAGTCTAAGTCAAAGTCTGAGTCAAAGTCCGAGTCTGGGTGTTCAAGTTCGTCCGTCAAAAGTTCGAGTTCGTTGGTCAACAATTCAAAATCGTCGGTTAAACGGGTGTACAATAAAGAATTCCTGTTATCAAAATCTAATTTGAATGACGAAGCAATCAAAGTGGCATATACATTGATTGATTCAGACAAATTATATTCTGATGAGGAATTTCCAATAAGAAGTGTTAATTTTGAAAAGATCAAAAAGGTTTTCAAACTAACAGAAATCAATATTTCTGAAATAAAAGATGTAAGTCTTACTAAGAAACCTAAAAAGTACACTTCAAGAGTTCAACAAAGATTAAACAAGAAAAAGGGTTACGGTTCTGGTTTTCAAAAGAAACCAAACCATAACGGTAATTTCAAAAAGAAAGGATTAGGATTTATTCCACCAGAAAATTATAAAAATTAAAAATATGTCCGAGATTTTAAATCAAAAATGACATTTGTTTCAGGGACAAGCTCGGAAGAAGAAGCAAAAAGCCCATTCTGGAAGCAATCGAATAAAGAATTTCTTGCCAAAAAGCAGGAGAATGTGAAGAATGGAGCTAATCAAAGAAAGGAGACAAGAACCTGTTACAAGTGCAATGAAGCTGGTCACATTGCATGGAACTGTTCTCAAGCAACAAAAACAAAACAGGAAGTCTCTAAGAAACTCAAAGAAAAAGTTGTTGAGAGAATTGAGCCACCAACTGAAAAATTTAAAATTTTTGAAAATTCAACATATGAAGTTGGTGAATGCTCAAAGACTCATTTTTACAAAAAGAGAGCTGAACATGACAACCAAATGTGGGTTGTTAAAAAATTTCATGAAGATGTAAAGAAATTTGATGTAAAATCTGGCGATGAATCTAACTCCACAAAGTTAGACAAGCCACAAGTTGAGTTCAAAGATGAAAACTCAGTACCTCCAATGGATGATGTTCATTTTCCACCATTGAGGACTGAGAATTTTAAATCAAAAGTTGGGAAAGTTGAGATCTCGAATCAGTTCTATTTTGAGAAGAAAGAATTTGATGTCGAGAAAGCATTTAATGGAAATGTGAAAAAGATTTTTGGAAAAATGGTTGAGGGTAAAGTCAAAGGGGTAAAAGAATTCTATGAAACAAAGAAGGCAACATACACCTTGACTGAAAGTGAACTTGATAAGCTTACATCCAAGCTTGCTGAGGCTTGGATGTCTGTGTTTAATATGTAAAAATCTGGACTTGCCGGAGCTCTCAGGTTGGTAAGAGTGGAGCAGGAATCGGCATCTTTCTTGAGAAATTCACGTTTGTGATATTTCGACTTACAAGTGGTAAATCAGGGACATTAAGTTGTACTTGATTTTCTATATGTGATATTGTTGTGGAAATTCTAAAAATTGTTAAATCTTACAAGTGGTTAAAGAATATATGGGGTTCATTTTATTGAAAAGAGGAAAGAAACAAAGTGATGAATTTATCCCCTAACCTACAAACGGTAAAATCAATCAACAAAACTTATTTTCCGGAAAAACCATTTGATTAAAACAAACTTAAGTGTTTTGAAATCAATGGGAAAATAGTTTGTTGTAAGGGGGAGTTCTGATTGTTTATGCCAAGAGGATGGCGATTTGAAGCGATTTGATATCAGTTGTCATTTTACTTGTATAGTTTGTTTTCAAATTTCCTTAAATGTGTTTGAATTTTAGGGGGAGTAATTTTTTAAAATCCAAAAACATTAGAAAATTTGAAAAAGAAAAAAACATGATAAAATCAAAAATGAGTTTTGTTGTATAAGAAGAGGAAATGATAGTACATCAGTAGACAGTTACAGTATGCTAAAGAAATGTAATGTTTAAATTGCGTTAAACGGTCTCACTGATGATATGACGATAGGTTTTTACACATTTAGTAAGCTTTTTCTGGATATAAACATAAATTCAAACTTGCTTATTTCGTGGGGAACACTACTTGGACATATAGGTAACCCCTGAAATTTCGTTTGAAGGATCCCTCTTTCTGAGATACTAGGTCTTTATGCTCAGTGATATCTGGGGTATTATCCCGAGACTTCTGATTTTGCAGAAGCAATGGCCTAGTCCCCGGAGAATACTTTACACTTGCTTGAAATATAGCGCCGCCCTCAGCAAAAATGATGAAACAATAAAATTGATAATCATTACTGTTGTAAAAAAGATCCTCTAAAGGGGACCCACCAAAAGTCGAGCCGTCATCTCTCTGCTGAACGGAAGTTCTGACCTGAGCTCTCACGGTTTCGCAATTTAACCCCTTACAGATATCATCTGTGGTATACTCACCTGTAAGACTGAATATTGGGATATGGATACGGGAGTATATTCATGAGATGGGACACATGAATGAGTTTAAGTCCTTAATACACCTAACTCATATCCTGAATCAGTTGAAATTTGTGTGAGAATTTAAGTGGATCAGTATATCGGCAATCTAAGTGAATTGTTTAATTCTTAATGTGGAGAGCTGATTTTCAAAATTCCAAGTGCTAAACATGATGAGCATGTGGTGAGGAGAAGCTTGTGTTTAAATGAGAAAAGTTTTTGAATATACAAGTGATCATCTGAAGTTTCTAACAGTGATAAATCTTTCTGGTTAAATTTGATGTATATATAAATTTGTCAAATGTTAAATTTGTGAGATTTACTTTTGGGTAGAGAATGTGCAGATTAGTTGGTTTGATTGATAGAGAGTCAGGTTCCGATACCTGAGGACTCTGTGATTTTAACAAGCCAGACTGCAATCCCAGCCTACTGAGAGAGGGAGTCTGAAGAGATCTGAGTAGAAGTTATTTGTTCGAGGAGAGTCTGTTGATGCTGATGAAGAGAGAGCGGTCAGACTGATAAAGACTGAAGACGTTGAAGACTCGACACTTAAGACTCGTCAACATTCGAGGGGGAGTCTGTTAGTGCATACGTCTGTCGACTTCGTCTTGTATCGAGTCTTGCTTTATTCAGGGCACGAAGTTCAAGAAATCAAGTCAAATGGGTTATTTCGCTTGAAGGTGTCAAGGCAAGTTCAAGCGAAATTGTAACAACTCGTATCAAAAGTCATATTTATTAAATTAATTTGTCCAATAGGAAACCCTAATTGAGACACCCAAGTGATTCTGCACAAACCCTAAAATTTTCAGAACAATCGGAATCAGGATCAGGGCCCCTAAAACTCAAGGGGGGGGGGGGGTAAACCCTAATCGGTAATATCCACACAGTTTGTTGTCAAAAACTCAAAATAACGCGAAACCAACTCAGCTGAGCTATGCAGACACGAAGCAAACCTATAGTAGACTAGGGTCTCTCGCGCCACGCGACGCGAACAAGGGAACCTTTCGCGTGGCGCGAGGGGAGGGTTTTTCATGTATAAATAGAGCAGTCTGTTTCATGCAATTCTGCATTCGTTCGACAATCCAATTCAAATTATACTCCGAGTTATAGTAGAAACAGTCTATAAAACACACACGATTCACGAAGTGCTGCCGCAAAACAGGGTAATAACTCGATCGTTGCTACGATTCAATGTCCGATTGATCAAAATATCCAATGGATGTTTAAGTGCCGCCCACATTAGGGTTATGCTTTGTCATTCGTCGTTAATTCGATGGATGTTTAAGTATCGCACTTTGTCATTCGTTGTGAGGGTTTGATCTCGTGAGTTATCGTAAATGCTGTATTGATTACTAACCCAGTTTTGTGTGCATTGTTATTTAAATTAGGTTAACAAGGCTAAGCTATAGACTAGACTCTGTCCGTGTTAAATCTGCAATGTGAGTCATTCTCTTTTTATCAAATTACTTTCAAAAGCATGTTTATTTTCAAAGTTATAATTACAGTGATTAAGTTTATGTAATCACCAAGTTACAGCCGGTATGTGGGGTTTTGTATACATTACTTGATAATCTTCACCATTGGGGCAGCCAAGGGGTGATATGACCATAATCACAGACACCATTGGACGAATGGGCCAATGGGTCGAGTGACAAAATACTGTGGGTAGTTGGTTGATATCTGAAACATTGTAATCTCTCTTAATACTGTAAATTATAACAAATGTGTCGTTTTAATAAATAGAATGATTCACCAGTATTTCCCGCTGACAAAACCTTTTTCAAACATGTTTTAGGTGATCTGTTGTGATTCAGGAAAGGTGCTGTGGAGCACTACAAGCTTAAGAAAGTGGCTCATTATAAAATAAAGAAATATGTTTTGTAAAATAAAGATTTCTCCGTGAAATCATAATATTGTAAATTACCGGGGTTTTATCCCGAGTTGTGAAATAAAATAATCGGGAAAATTTTAGCTTTAAAAAGATCCTGATGATAAACTTCCGCTGTTAAACTCAATTAAATAAATACCACGGGATTTCTGTCCCGCGGCTCCTGAAACGGGTCAAACCGGGTCGGGGGCCGTGACAGAAAAAGGTGGTATCAGAGCCACTGAGTTAAGCTAATTAAGTATTTAGAAATACTTAATTTTTCCTGAATACTATTATGTGATTATGTGTTTTATTAACTGACTTTTTGTTAGTTACAGTATGGGTAAGCAAAAGCTTTCAAACATCTATCTTAAATTAGATAGGTCATCAAATGAAAAGGGAAGTTCATCCCAAACTCTTGAAGAAGGAATATTCGTTCGAAAAGCCCAATACGAGGAACCACTTTCTCCTGATAAAAGAAGTTTAATTATTAGAAAAAGTCAGGAGAAATTAAGGAAATCCCGAGAGAAGAAAGTTAAAAAGGAAACCCAGGAATTAATCAGTAAATCACCATGGGAAGATAAATTAGATGAAAAATGGGCAGATCTTTATATGTTAGCTACAGTAGCAGTAAATGCAAATCTTTAAATAATTTGTTTCAGTTTTAGCAAACCATATCACCTACAAGCTAGAAAATCCATCCAGTAAATAAATAAATAAAACATAGTGTGTTTTAAATTTCAGTTGTTTTGTAGTCATATGGTATGCAATAAAATGTGGAGGTTATTTTGAAAGTTGTTATAATTTTTTTTTATTTTAAACAGCATGAATGAGTTATCTGGAGCCCTAGAGAATCTCAACCTTTACCCCGTAAATATAGAAGTTTCTAAAGAATTTACTGGGTACTTTCCTAATGTGGAACAACCTATAGAATTCAACACTCCACCTCTGGAAAAGCCAAAGCCTAAAAAGAGAAGAAGATTGGTAGGATGGAGGCGTGTGCGTAGAAAGAAACCCGCCACTAGAAAGAATTCTAAAATAAACAATCCATTAGAAAAAGGAAAAGAAATTGAAATGGGGGGAAAGTTCTAGACAGCAGGAATTAGAGATGGAAGACGGGGAAGATGATAGGCAAATGGGAATACAATTTGAGGAATATTCTAACAAATAGAAATGGAGGTTGGAGGAAATTCTCAGGTAGAAGTTGGAGAAAGTTCTAAACAAACTCAGGAAATGACATTGCAGGAAGAGCTAGATTTTATATTGGCAAGATGTGATACTATTCAGCCTGTCAATACAAATATTTTACTCGTCCTATTGAAACTCAACTCCCTATAAACCTAGAACCAGCAATCCCAGAACCTTTAATCCATCCTCAACCTCTGGGAATGGACGAATGGTGGACAAATGATTGGCAATTCCAAAACATTATCAACAGTCCTTATTCCTTTCTTCCCCAATTTGATCTAGAACCCCTACCAAATCCACCGATGAGTAACGAGAATATGGCTGAACTTCGCCATTTTGGTGAAGAGTTGATGGATGCTGGAAATAGGATCCGAGAGATAGGAGGACAAATTGCCTGGAAATATGATGAAAGGGAGCTTCGTTTTTAGGAAAACAAGTGACGAGAGAGAAGTGGGTAGTGAGACTGTGGTTGTGTAATAATAATATTAATGAAAATCAGTATGTGTAAAATAAATAATAAAACGGTTGTATATAGAAGCATGATATAATCTATAAAACAAATGAAATTTTAGAAAATTTACAATTTTGTTTGTATATTTGTTTACGTGATTATGTGCAATTAATTGTGACATTGGATTATTTCTTTTATACTAATTATTTATCTATAAATTAATTATCAGATGGCAAACATTGGTAATGAACCAGTAAATGAAGTAAATCAATCTGAGCCAATTCAGGAAGAACAATTGTTAAATAGACAAGATATAGAGGATATTGTTGCATAAGGAATAGCCAACGCTATTCCAGCAATCGTGGCTGCTGTTCAGAAACCTGTTAAACCTCAATCAATCATTCCTAGTAAACGTACACAAGGCGACAATTTTAGTAATAGTATAAACGGAGGCGGAAATCATGTTAATAACAATAATGATCTGCAAGCCCCAATTTTCAAGAAAATGAAAGCTGCAACACCTGGTTGCACTTACAAAGAATTCCTTGCCTGTAAACCAGTTGAGTTTGCAGGTAACGAAGGGGCTATTGCAGCACTACGTTGGTTAGAGAAAACTGAGGCAGTGATTACCATAAGTAAATGTGCTGAGGAAGATCAAGTTATGTATGCGTCGAATCTTTTTAAAGAAGGGGCGCTAGAATGGTGGAACACTGTGTTACAATCTAAAAGAAGGATTGAGGCATATGCCATGAAATGGGAAGAATTTAAGAATCTTGTAGAAAGAAAATTCTGTCCCGAGTATGAAAAGGATCAAATGGCAAATAAGTTCCTAAACCATCGGATGGTGAATGTGGACTGTCGAGGATATACTTCGACATTCTTCGAATATGCTAGAGTGGTACCAACACTGGCTTCGCTAGAACCGGTACTCATTTCTCGGTATATTTGGGGATTAATTAGCGAAATCCGCAACATTGTTAAGGCTGCGAGACCTCGCACTATTGACGATGCGGTGGAATTAGCTAACACCCTAACTGATGAACTAATACGCACAAGAGATGAAAATAGGAAAAAGGAACTGGCTCAGAAAATTACCCAAGGATTTCGGGTGGGTAATAATAGAAACTTCCAGAAAAGAGGAACAGGGCAATCTTCAAATCCGCCTTTCTGCAGGAATTGCAAAAGAAAACATTCTGGAAGATGT
The DNA here is from genome assembly GCA_030545235.1 of Helianthus tuberosus. Classification (NCBI taxonomy): domain Eukaryota; kingdom Viridiplantae; phylum Streptophyta; class Magnoliopsida; order Asterales; family Asteraceae; genus Helianthus; species Helianthus tuberosus. The sequence continues at coordinate 4,922,090 of JARYGA010060516.1, forward strand.
AATGTAACCTGTAACCTTTGCAAAGCTATAGGACATCGTGAAGAGAACTGCAGAAAGAAAACCATAATCTGCTTTAACTGTGGGGAAGCAGGGCATTTTAAAACAGAATGTCCTAAATTGGTCAAACTTGCAGACAACAAAACCAAGGCGACTGACGGAGCTACTAAGAAGAATGTCAGAGCATTCCAGCTAACCACTCAGGAAGCAGAACTCATTCCAGATGTGATAGCTGGTACGTTCTTAGTTCACAACGTATATGCAAAAGTATTATTTGACTCTGGTGCAAACCAAAGTTTTATAAATACTTTATTCTGTCAAGCTCTTAAGTTACCTTTAACCAACATTAGGCAGATTTTTACAGTCGAAACCACATATGGGAATTCAGTTAAAATAGATCAGGTTTTGCAAAAAGTAGAAATAGAACTTTCAGGTCATAAATTTTCTGCAAATCTGTTACCTATGAAATTAGCTGAATTCGATGTTGTGTTAGGAATGGATTGGTTGATAGCCAACCATGCTCGAATTCTTTGTGATAAGAATTCCATAGAAATTCAAGCACCTACTGGAGAAGTAATCACGATTACAGGAGATAAACCACGTAAGCCCATGAAATTCATATCAGTAATGAAAGTTGCTAGTTATGAACGAAAACAAGGAATAGTATATATGATTTCAGTAATCATTAGTACTAAGGGTAAAGAACTTAAGGAAATTCCTGTAGTCTCAGAATACCCGAATATATTTCCAGAAGAGTTACCAGGATTACCACCAGATAGGGAAGTAGAATTTAGGATTCATCTAATTCCTGGAACTACACCGATAGCTAAGGCACCTTATCGGTTAGCTCCTACCGAAATGTTAGAACTGAAAACACAATTAGATGAATTACTAAGTAAAGTATTCATACAACCTAGCTCATCCCCTTGGGGAGCTCCAGTGTTGTTTGTAAAGAAGAAAGATGGTTCAATGAGAATGTGTATTGATTATAGAGAATTGAATAAGGTTACAATTAAGAATCGATACCCATTACCTATGATTGATGATCTTTTCGATCAACTTCAAGGAGCTAGATATTTTTCTAAGATAGATTTACACTCCGGATATCATCAATTGAAGGTACAAGAAGAAGACATACCTAAGACTGCTTTCAGAACTAGGTATGGTCATTACGAGTTTACAGTCATGCCCTTCGGGTTAACGAATGCACCTGCCGCATTCATGGACATGATGAATAGAATCTGTAAACCGTACTTGGATAAATTTGTAATTGTCTTCATAGACGATATACTTATTTATTCCAAAAGTCAGGACGAACATTGTCAGCACTTGCATATACTCTTAACTTTGTTAAGAAAAGAAAAGCTGTACGCCAAATTCTCGAAGTGTGAATTTTGGCTACAAGAAGTGCAATTCTTAGGACACGTGGTGAATCATGAAGGTATTCATGTAGATCCTGCTAAAATAGAGGCAATTACCAATTGGAAGGTTCCGCAAACCACAATGGAAATTAGAAGTTTTATAGGCTTAGCTGGATATTATAGACGGTTTATTAAGGATTTTTCCGTTTATTAAGGATTTTTCCAAGAGAGTTGTACCATTAACTAAGCTAACCTGTAAAGCAGTTAAGTTTGAATGGGGACCTAAACAAGAAGAAGCCTTTATGATCTTGAAACAGAAATTATAACCAATACTCCAATCCTAGCTTTACCGGAAGGGACTGAAGATTTTGAAGTTTACTGTGATGCTTCAAAACTAGGATTAGGATGTGTGCTAATGCAACGCAAGAAAGTAATTGAGTATGCTTCAAGGCAATTGAAAAAGCACGAAGAAAATTATACGACTCATGACTTAGAGTTAGGAGCCGTAACTTTTGCTCTTAAGATTTGGAGACATTATCTTTACGGAAGTAAATTTACTTTCTATACAGACCACAAAAGTTTAAAATATATTTTTGGGCAAAAAGAGTTAAACATGAGACAAAGAAGATGGATGGAAATCCTAAGTGATTACGACTGTGATATTCAGTATCACGAAGGAAAGGCAAATGTAGTTGCAGATGCCTTAAGTCGTAAGTATCATGAAAAACAACGACGAGTTCGTGCTCTCAGGTTAAATCTACAATTAGATTTAATGGAACAAATAAAGAATGTTCAGGAAACAGCAATCAAGGAAGATGCTGAAGGAATGAAAGGAAGAATAAAAGAATTAGAGCAAGGAGTTGATGGAATTTGGAGATTCCACAAAAGCAGAATTTGGGTACCTAAGCAGGGAGAATTTAGAAATAAAATTTTAGAAGAAGCCCATAAATCTAGGTATACCATACACCCTGGAAACAATAAGATGTACCAAGATTTAAGAAAGAATTTTTGGTGGATAGGCATGAAGAAGGACATAGCTAGATATGTTTCTAAGTGTCTTACTTGTTCACAAGTTAAGGCAGAACATCAGAAACCTTCAGGTCTACTACAACAATTAGAAATGCCTGTATGGAAATGGGAACTTATAACAATGGATTTTGTTACTAAATTACCCAAAACCAGAAAAGGTAATGATGCGATTTGGGTAATTGTGGATCGATTAACCAAATCAGCTCACTTTCTACCTATGAAAGAAACCTTTAGCATGGAAAGGTTAGCCAAATTGTAAGTAGACGAAGTAGTATCTTTACATGGAGTTCCACTCTCCATTGTATCAGATAGAGATAGTCGTTTCACTTCTTATTTCTGGAAAAGTTTCCAAGAAGCAATGGGAACTCGACTAAACTTGAGTACTGCATATCATCCACAAACGGACGGACAAAGTGAAAGGACGATCCAAACTCTAGAAGACATGCTCCGAGCATGTGTGATAGATTTTGGTGGAAATTGGGACGATCACTTACCTTTGATCGAATTCTCCTATAATAATAGTTATCATTCAAGTATTGAAACTGCCCCATTTGAAGCACTGTATGGAAGAAAGTGCAGAACTCCAGTTTGTTGGGCAGAAATAGGAGAAAGTCAATTGTCAGGTCCTGAAATAGTGCAAGAGACGACCGACAAGATTACTCAAATCAAGGAAAGGCTGAAGATGGCTCGAGATCGCCAGAAGATTTATGCAGACAATAGATGCAAGCCGTTAGAATTCCAAGTTGGAGACAGAGTATTGTTGAAAGTTTCTCCTTGGAAAGGAGTTGTTAGATTCGGTAAGAAAGGAAAGCTAAGTCCCAGATACGTAGGACCATTTCCAGTAATCCAACGTATAGGACCAGTTGCTTATCGTTTACAACTACCAGGAGAGTTAGCTGGATTACATGATGTATTTCATGTATCCAATCTCAAGAAATGTTTATCAGACGAATCTTTGGTAGTACCTCTCCAAGATATAGAGGTAAACGAAAAATTAAAATTTGTAGAAAAACCTCTTCAGATAGAAGACAGAAAAGTGAAGTTTCTCAAGCACAAACGACTAGTGCTAGTGAAAGTAAAGTGGGATTCAAGGAGAGGACCTGAATACACTTGGGAGCTGGAATCCGAAATGAAGAGAAAGTATCCTCAATTATTCCAGTAAATCTCGAGGACGAGATTTTTATTAAGGTGGGTAGGATGTAACAACTCGTATCAAAAGTCATATTTATTTAATTAATTTGTCCAATAGGAAACCCTAATTGAGACACCCAAGTGATTCTGACAAACCCTAAAATTTTCAGAACAATCGGAATCAGGATCAGGGCCCCTAAAACTCAGGGGGGGGGGGTAAACCCTAATCGGTAATATCCACACAGTTTGTTGTCAAAAACTCAAAATAACGCGAAACCAACTCAGCTGAGCTATGCAGACACGAAGCAAACCTATAGTAGACTAGGGTCTCTCGCGCCACGCGACGCGAACAAGGGAACCTTTCGCGTGGCGCGAGGGGACGGTTTTTCATGTATAAATAGATCAGTCTGTTTCATGCAATTCTACGTTCGTTCGACAATCCAATTCAAATTATACTCCGAGTTATAGTAGAAACAGTCTATAAAACAAACACGATTCACGAAGTGCTGCCGCAAAACAGGGTAATAACTCGATCGCTGCTACGATTCAATGTCCGATTGATCAAAATATCCAATGGATGTTTAAGTGCCGCCCACATTAGGGTTATGCTTTGTCATTCGTCGTTAATTCGATGGATGTTTAAGTATCGCACTTTGTCATTCGTTGTGAGGGTTTGATCTCGTGAGTTATCGTAAATGCTGTATTGATTACTAACCCAGTTTTGTGTGCATTGTTATTTAAATTAGGTTAACAAGGCTAAGCTATAGACTAGAATCTGTCCGTGTTAAATCTGCAATGTGAGTCATTCTCTTTTTATCAAATTACTTTCAAAAGCATGTTTATTTTCAAAGTTATAATTACAGTGATTAAGTTTATGTAATCACCAAGTTACAGCCGGTATGTGGGGTTTTGTATACATTACTTGATAATCTTCACCATTAGGGCAGCCAAGGGGTGATATGACCATAATCACAGACACCATTGGACGAATGGGCCAATGGGTCGAGTGACAAAATACTGTGGGTAGTTGGTTGATATCTGAAACATTGTAATCTCTCTTAATACTGTAAATTATAACAAATGTGTCGTTTTAATAAATAGAATGATTCACCAGTATTTCCCGCTGACAAAACCTTTTTCAAACATGTTTCAGGTGATCTGTTGTGATTCAGGAAAGGTGCTGTGGAGCACTACAAGCTTAAGAAAGTGGCTCATTATAAAATAAAGAAATATGTTTTGTAAAATAAAGATTTCTCCGTGAAATCATAATATTGTAAATTACCGGGGTTTTATCCCGAGTTGTGAAATAAAATAATCGGGAAAATTTTAGCTTTAAAAAGATCCTGATGATAAACTTTTGCTGTTAAACTCAATTAAATAAATACCACGGGATTTCTGTCCCGCGGCTCCTGAAACGGGTCAAACCGGGTCGGGGGCCGTGACAGAAATCACATTGGTTAATTTCGCTTGAGTGCTTGATTTCGCTTGAGATGTTTAATTTCGCTTGTAATGGTATTCCGCTTGAGTCTGTTCAAGCGGAATCAGAAGTCTATATATAGGTGATAGGTTGGTTCATTTGGAGCGGAATTAAGAAGGTTGTTTCCGACGGCGAAGCTCTGTCGAAGTGTTTGCAGATCTGTAATCGTATTAGAATCAATATAAAAGACAATTTAAGTGTATATCTAGCTGAATTCAACTCATCATGTCTGTTTCCGCCTTTCATTTTGAGTAGAACACCTCTGATCGACTCATTTCGGGTCCGTACACGATCCTACAAGATATATATATATATATATATATATATATATATATATATATATATATATATATATATATAACTATGTTATAACATAGTTACAAGCTACCCCTTTTAATTGAGAAATTTCAAAAACACCCCCTCTGATGCTATAAAGTAACTGGGTTAGGCAATTTGGACGAAAATGGCAAAAAGTTGCAAACGTTGGGGGCTAAATGGTAGAAAAGTGTGATTTTGGACGAAAATGGCAAACGTGCCCAAACCTCAGTGACAAAAATGGCAATTTACTCTTCAATATAGAACCATAAGGTCCATAATAAGTATATAACCCATGAGAGTTAATTAGATAGTTAGTCGTTGTGGTTTGCACAAAGTAACATACTTAGTAATAGTTTAAAACCACCTTCTAGGGTATTAACTTTTCATTTTGTAATGTTTGGAGGTATTAATGTTAATTGTTTGTTAAACTATTAGTACCTAAGTATGTTATTTTGTGCAAACCACAGGGACTAACTATGTTAATGCCCTAGAAGTTAATACCTCCAAACGTTACAAAATGAAAAAGTTAATACCCTAGAAGGTGATTTTAAACTATTAATATCTAGAGTAAACTTCCGTTTTGCTCCTTGTGGTTTAGTCACTTTAACGGTTTTGCCCCAATATTTTAAAAATAGCCATTTTACTCCTTGATCTATGAAGCCTTTCATGATTTTACTCCCCGCCCTAAACGTCATCCATTTTAAACGTTAAAGCCTGTCAAGTGCAAAACACCTGATGGGCAATTATGTCTTTTCCCAACCCATATTAATGAATTACCTTTTAAAACCCTAACTTTTAAAATGGATGACGTTTAGGGGCGAGGAGTAAAATCATGAAGGGCTTCATAGATCAGGGAGTAAAATCAGTGGTGGAACTAGAACATTAACTCAGGGGTATCATAATTTTTTTTTCACCGTGCAATCGTACAATATTAAAAAAAACGACAATAAATAAATAAAGTAAAACAAATACCTAATAGATTTGTCTTCTTCTTTTTTTCATAGCTTGAAATCGTTCCATCGCATCGTCGTATTTTATTTCACGTAAAAAAAACCTTTTCGACTGCACAAATTATAGCATTGTTAAAAAATTTCGGGCCCATTCGATTTGCATAAATCCGTCTTGACAAGCTTCAATTTCGAAAAACATCTTTCAACGTAAAAGCAAAGCTAGCTTCACTACCCGATAAACTGAAGGAAAAGAACTATGCGTTCTCGTTTCAACCATAACACGCGCAAGATCACTTATTCCATTCAAGTTTGCAAATTTATCATCATCACTTATAGTGTGACGAAATGGGCAATTGGGATTTGGGCTTATTATTGTCAATTGATTGGTATCCTCGTAGTTGTGTCGTGTCGTGCCGTGCATTAAAACTTCAAGGCAATTAGGCAATTATTTACAATCTTTTGTTATTTTGGGCTAATATATTGGGCAATTAGGTTTATTATTTACAATCTTTAATTGATTTGGGCTAACATATTGGGCAATTGGGATTTGGGCTTATTATTTTCAATTGATTTGGGCTTACAGACTCCTTTTTAGGGATGTCCTCGTAGTTGTTCAGTGTATCCTTGGTATAAAAACCGAAAAAAAAAATTTACACTACCGATAAAAAATTGAGCCGTAGCCCGTGCTACGGCTCGGACAACATAAGGTCCGCCCCTGAGTAAAATGGCTATTTTTAAAGGTTTGGGGCAAAACCGTTAAAGTGACCAAACCACCGGAAGCAAAACGGAAGTTTACTCTAATATCTAAGTATGTTATTGTGTGCAAATCATATGGAATAACTATGTAATTAACTCTAATCCATGATGTCTTTGAATACGAAGAAGTCATCATTATACAAAGAACACGTGTATTAAAAACAATGAAATAACTCAAACAAGTGGTTGACCTTGCAAGTTGTTAATTGACCACAAGATTTTAACACAAAGTGCGATTCACTGTATATGTTGAAACAATATATGAGTTATTTCACATCATTCAAACAGATTTAGGCCAGTTATTCTATCGGACCAAAATGGTCAAGTATTGGAGGAGTAAAGTTGTCCACAAACAAATGATTGCAAGCACAATTTGTTCTTTCCTTTTTCTTTTTCATTAGAGTACATATTAGAAACTCTTGGAAGAATATAAATGAATTGTCGCATCATATATGAACTTATGCCATGAAGAAACGTGTGGGAGTTGAACATGCGAGAATCTTGAAGCGATAGAAGCGATGGTGGATGGGTGGTCCGGTAAAGGGAGGCAAACCACCATTTACTACCACATAAGGTGCACTCGATGTAGTCGCCGACCACCATCATCATTTTGTTGATTAGTTGCTTGTTTAACTCACATCCTCTTATATTATTATTATTATTATTTTGTTGTTCTAAAAAATGATTTATGAAACCTTAATATTCTTAATGGTTGGTGCCTTGCCAATCAAGTGGAGGCCACAATTTGGGAAGAAGAAAGAATACATGTTTATCAAGATTTAAGACCCACAACTTTAAAATAGCTATCGCTTTAGAATATACCAAATCTTTTTTACACCTTTCATTTCTTAGCATATAGAATGGTTCTTAAAGCTGTCATATATAGCCCTCCAAAAAGTTATTGTTGCCAAAGATGGTCCCTAAAGGTGCTCATTTTTAAGTGGTGATCTTTGTCATATTTGTTAACTATCTAATACTTGTAAGCAATGGGTTTGCGACGCGTTAAATTTTAAATTTGCACAAAAAATTGTATAAACAATGTGTAAAGTTACAGTTTTAACTAACTACTGTGTCAACGTTGTATACGTGCTTTCATTTATCGTGTATGTTTTAGTTTGATAGGCATCCTTAACATTGGAAAGAAAAGCCCTATTGATGTTTATGAATACAAAAGGAAGATAGACTGAATGCAAAAGTGGTCCTAACTACTCTTAAAATGTCAATGGTATTTTAAGAACAAAAAAAGTGAACAATTGAACATCTCATTTTCTATGCCTTTCTTTTGCTTTTGAAGTTCTATACAACACCCTCATAAATATTGTTTTGATCCTTTAGTGAACCACCCCAAAATCTTTATTTATATACTATTATTTTAGAACATTTATATGCATCTTTGGTTATAATTTGTGTTTAAATAGTTGTACCTTAATCAAATAATACTTTCATTACCTTATCATGTATGCATGTTTGATTGTAATTATGCTTAACTAGTTGTATCTTTAATCAAATAATAGTTTCATTACCTTACCAAATTCAATCTATTTTGTATGCATGTATGGTTATAAATTGTGTTTAAGTGGTTGTAACCTAATCAAATAATGGTTTCATTATCTTACCATATTCAATTGGTTTGATCCATTCAAAGTTGTGTTGTTTTATTTGTAAATTATTATTATTTATAATAATCTAATTAATTTAGCCAAAATCTTGTATAAATATAATTTACAACATATTGATGCAATGGTTGTTGTAATGTATGCATTATGGTTTGTATAGTGGTAATGATATATATTTATATATAGATTAGGATGAAGCTGTCAAACGGGAAAAAATAGACGCGGGTTCATCGTAACGCACGAGTCCTAGATCAACTTAGTTATTTTATTCTATGTTTTACATTTTGGTTTAATTTCTTCGCATTAACACGTCGCAACTTCAGTGTCGGTGGTCGCTAGCGGTAGTGTGGCATTAGTGCTCGCCCCTGCCGCAACGCGGGGTGCTTAATACTAGTTACATTACAATTTATTTAAAATAGAGTTAGTTACAAAATCGTCCCTCGGGTTTGCAAATATTATAGTTGCGGTCTTTCTTTCAATTTTAGTTAGCCCCTGCAAATTTTAAAACTCTGAAAGAGTTGCTTCAGCTAAGTTTCATGAGGTTTATGTACGTTAATTTATCATTTTCTTTTCCCTCATGTTAGACTATCGGGTGTGGGAGCGTGGAAATGAGGTGTGGCCCAAGCTGGCGAAAACCAACGTCGTGGAGCACCACGCCGCTGCGCCGCATGCGCATGGACCATGACTCCACGAGCGTGGTGGGTTGGCGTGGAGAATTCCACTTTGAAAAAAACATATGAGTGGTTTCTTCGATGGTATTTTAATAATATTTTCATTCGCCGATAAATTTGATTTTTCTATAATAACAGTGGTCGTTAATTTAAAATAGCTAAATACACAATAAAGAAATAACTACTGCTCGTTAATTTTCATTCACCGATGAATTTGTTTTTTCTACTAAAAAACAAAGTTGGTTTCAAAATTAGTTCACGATCGACTATGCTCCTTTACACACTTAATGAAAATATATTAAAACACAGCTTTAGGTCCATGTGATATAAGTGAGTGTGTTTAAAAAAAATATATATAATATAATATAATATAATATAATATAATATATTACTATATATTAATAAACGAATTGAAATGTATAGTGATTTTAATATTATAATAATATATAGTTTTTTTTAATATTTTTAATATTTTAATATTATAATAACTAGATTATAACTCCGTGTATTACACGGGTTGAATAAACAAATTATATATTTTTTTTTTGAACGGCAAATTAGGATCACTGACGGACCACTGGAGTATCATCGTGCCACCAGCGGAACCACCCGATCATATCCAACTCCACTAGGCAATAATGTCTCACCAATTCAGGAGGAAACCCAATAAATATGGGAAAACCCCCTTGTGGGAATCGAACCCAGGACCTATTGGTCACAAAGCTTTATCCCACCACCAAGATGCCACTAGGCTATAAAGCCATGGACAAACAAATTTTATATACTAAATAATAAAACTATATATCTTTAAAAACCTTCTTTATTGCATGAGTTGAATAAATATAATTTTATATATTAAATAATAAAAAGTTATATCTATAAGCACAATATTGTACATGCTTAACAAATGTAATTTTATATGTCGAATAAAAAAGTTATATTTTTAAAACCACGTATATTACACGAGTTAAATAAATGTAATATTGTTTACCAAATAATAAAATAATACATCTTTAAAAAACTTTATTTATTACACGGGTTGAATAAATATAATTTTATATACTAAATAATAAAAAATTACATCTTTAAAAATGTGTATTATACGGTTTGAATAAATGTAATTTTCTGTACTAAATAATAAAAAAATATATATATATCCTTAAAAAATCTCGTGTATTGTACGAATTGAATAAATCTAATTTTATACATTAAATAATAAAGTTACAATTTTGGCCCCCGTGGTTATATCACTTTTACCCTTTTGCCCAAAAAAGATTTTTTTTAACATCTAAGCCCTCAACGTCTTTTTTTTTTTAACCTTTTTGCCCCCTAAAGTCTTTTTTTAACCCTTTTGGCCTAACCACTTTGTGGACACTTGTCATCATATTAGAATATCTCTTATAGATAATTATTATTTTAATTTAATATTTTCTAATTAATTATAGATAACCCTTCTATTAAATATTATTTAGTTTAATATCTTATGAATAATTATTATTTAGTTTAATCTTCTTTTCATTTATAATATTATTTAGAGAAATTTACGATTTTGGCCCCCGTGGTTATATCACTTTTACCCTTTTGCCCAAAAAAGATTTTTTTTTAACATCTAAGCCCTCAACGTCTTTTTTTTCTAACCTTTTTGGCCCCTAAAGTCTTTTTTTAACCCTTTTGGCCTCTAACATTTAACGGATGGGGTTAGTGTTAGGGGCCAAAAGGGTTAGAAAAGAAGACGTTGGGGGCCCAAATGTTAAAAAATTCTTTTTTGGGCTAAAAGAGTAAAAGTGATATAACCACAGGGGTCAAAATCGTAATTTTCTCTAAATAATATTATAAATGAAAAGAAGATTAAACTAAATAATAATTATTCATAAGATATTAAACTAAATAATATTTAATAGAAGGGTTATCTATAATTAATTAGAAAATATTAAATTAAAATAATAATTATCTATAAGAGATGCTCTAATATGATGACAAGTGTCCATAAAGTGGTTTCTTTTATTATATAGTATAGATAATTATTTTCTTTATTTCTTAACTTTAATCCTTTTTTTAATATCAGAGGTTGGGATAAGCTTGATGTCAACCGGTATAGAACCAGTACTTGTACCGAAAATACCGGGACGGTCCTGTTCGGTATCAGTACATGAAGGTAAAATCCGGCACTAATACAGAACACGCCAAAAGTTGGAGCCGAATTGATATTGAAAATCTTTTGGTTTGGGAAATTCAGTGCTGCTACCCGGTACCATTTGCTCATCCCTGATCACGGTTACTGTACGAACAACGGTATCGTACAACTTTTTTTTGTTGATTTTCTTCAACTTTTGATTTTTTCTTTTTTTAGTTTCAGGGGTAGGGATGAGCTCGGTGCCAACCGATACAGAATCGGTAGTGATACCGAAAATACCAGTTATGGTACCGGTATATGAAGGTAAAAAACGGTAGTGAACCGGTACCGGGAACGCTACAAGTCGGTACCGAATTGGTACTTAAGATCTTTCGGTTCGGCGAATTTGGTACCGATAGATAGAACAATTTGCTCATCTCTGACCACGTGTTTCATACGAACAACATCGTTACCATACAACTTTTTTGGTTGATTTTCTTTCGGTTATCTTTTAGTGTTTTTTTCTACATTTTCTTTTTATTCTAGTTAGCAGTTCCGTTCGCAACACGCTCGTAATGATTTCAAAACACATGTAAATACAGACTAAATAACAAAAGAAATTCGCCGCAACGCGGCGAACTTCTTTAAACCTAGTTTTGTATAGGGGTGTAAACGAGCCGGGCCGAGCCCAAGCTCGACCAGGCTCGAGCTCGGCTCGTTAGGTTTTTATGAAGCTCGAGCTCGGTTCGAGCCTACTTCTTTGAGCTCGAGCTCGGCTCGCAAGTAAAACCCAAAGCTCGAGCTCGGGTTGACTCGGCTCGAACTATTTTGAGAACAACCTTAAACGAGCTAAAAGCTCGACTCGAGCTCACTTCAACATCGCTTAAACGAGCCAAAGCTCGGCTCGAGCTCGGCTCATCAATGTTATCATCATTATTAATTATTAATATATTATATATAAAAAAATAAAATTTTGTATGGGCTCGTTTAGGCTCGTGAGCCTAAACAAGCTTTGTATTTCAGGCTCGAGCTCGGGCTCGGGCTCATTAAGGCTCGGCTCGTTCGAGCTTTTAACCGAGCCGATCACGAGTAGCTTTCGAGCCTCTAGGCTTGTTTACACCCCTAGTTTTGTATAAGGATATTTTTCTTCGACATGAGATAAAAAGAATATTTGTCACGTAGAAATTGCACTCATATACTCATGTCCAAAAGTATAACGTTCTCTTTAATACATTTTACAAACTCATAATTTTAATTTTTACTTTAATATTATATTTTCATTACAAATTTACAAAAGAAAGTGGCATTTTAAAACGAAATCCACCAAACCCTAATTAAAACCCACAGTCACAGACCCATAGTCCCACACTATTTAATTTCAAGCACAAAGTTGGGCCTTTGCATTTGTAGTTTGTACGGCCAGTCATAAAATTTAATAAGGCTTCGTACAAACGGCCCACATTCATTAAAATCTAGTGATTCTAGTGGCACAAGTAGAGGCGTACAAAAAACCGATTTGGGCCCAGTGACCCAGAAACTAATCCGGCTTGAACCAGTAAAAAAACCGGTTAGGATCCAACCCGACTTGGTGTTTTTGTACATGTTTGGGATTTTTATGTTGAGATCCAGTTTTAACCCGGACCGGTTTGAGACTTGAGTCCGCCTAAAGAACCCCGAAAAAACCCGGTCAAGACGCTAAAACCAGTTTTGAACCTGATCCTAATCAGTTTGGGTGTGTTGGCGTTTTCAACCCTACAACCGATTCTTAGTTTGGGTCAAACTAGTTTGAGACCTAACTAAAAAACGAACCGTTTTATAATTTGAATCGGTTTGGGCGAAAAGCGGGTTTGGTGCACCTCTAGGCATAATTGTATGATAATTTATCATAACAACTGTACGGAATTAGTAAGAATAATAAAATATCTTACTTACTCGTCTATCTTTATCACTTTATTAATTTAAGTGACAATATAGACGAGTAAATCTAGTAAATGAATCAAACAAAGACGAACGAGTATTTGTTTGTATTCGTTCGTTTAACTTTAAGTGAACAGACAAAGATATTTCAACAAACATTTTTTTTACTTTAAACGAACTTAAAAGAATATAAACAAACACAAATAAACACACACGATGCAAACAGATTGCTGCAAGAAAGGTTTTTTTTTCTACAAATTAAAAGTAACTAATAATTTTCAAATCAGGTTGTTGCAAGAAAGTTATTTTTTTATAAATTAAAAGTAACCAATAATTTTCAAATTAAAGTCTAAATGTCATCACAAATCTAAACCTTGACTTATTTTGCCAATAACATCTCGTTTGTTAGTAGCTAACAAAACTATAAATTCAGATAAAAATAGGAAGATTAAATAACAATCGAAAATGTTTGATAATTAACTTCTTTATCAGGCTAAAGGGTAGAGCTCCATTATGCCACCTCATTAAGAGCGCCTCCTCCCACCCCCCTCTTTCTAACTTGAAAGGTATGGTATAAAGCCCTCTTTAACACGACTGTTTTTTACTTGGTTATTAAAGAAACTTTAACTACCCAAAAAAACTTATATAAAAGACATAAGATGATATTATGTGTTTTGTTCATTTTAAACAATTAACTAATCATAAGCATTCATGACAAAAAAGTTTCAAACAATATGTCTATAAATTTGTTAATTGTCAATTAAACGCTTACCTATAGTGTTGTGACTGTATTTAAAATGTTATTTTCATTAGATAGTACTTAGGTTGGGTGGTGTGGTGTGGGATAAAGCCTCAGGGGTTTTATCACGCCACATAAGCGAAGGGTTTTATCGTTAACTTGCACAGTGTAGGATAACGCACATTTTAAAGCTCCTTCAACTATATAAAAAAGAAAAAAAGAAATAGTAAAGTAAAGAGATCTGATTTGATACACATGTGGCCTCACCAAGTTTCCCTCCATAGCGCTTGTGATCAGTCTGACGAGCCCCTTCATCGCCCCCACCTGGCAGTGTTAGGACGCCATAAAGTTGATGTGGCATGAGCGCTAGGACACACCACCCACCCTTAGTACTTTAGTACTGTCACTTAAAAATATATTAACATTTTTCTTTAGATTTTATTATGAAAGAACATTCTGCTAAAACTTTGTCCATTTCATTTTAGCATGCTATTTGACTTGTCTAAATCTAATAAAGAGTAAATTTCTATTTTCGTCCCTGAGGTTTGTCCATTTTAACTAGTTTCGTCCAAAAATTTAATTTATAACAAATCCAGCCCTAGGGTTTGCATTTCTTAACGTTTTTCATCCCTAAGTTTGCATTTCTTAACGTTTTTCATCCCTAAGGTTTGCATTTCTTAACGCTTTTCATCCCTAAGAATTAAATGAAAAAGCACCATTAGGGATGAAAAGCGTTAAGAAATGCAAACTTCAGGGCTGAATTTGTTATAAATTAGATTTTTGGACGAAAATAGTTAAAATGGACAAACCTCAGGGACGAAAACAGAAATTTACTCTCTAATAAATAAGTAACCAGTTCCGTCAATCATCATAATCCTATGAGTGACCAATTTTTTTTCGATTCTCTTATCTCACCAACTCATATTAATCTATTATTTTATTTGTATATATATATCTAATCTCAAAACATCGTTTTATAATTCATAAACTTCCACTAATAAGTATTTATTTTTTTCTTTATTTAACCCGTGTAACAAACAAATTTCTAAATTTCTAATCTTGTATACTTTTTTAACAACTTATTTATTGAACAATCATCTATAAGATAAAGATGCTAATATGAGACTAAACTCATCTGATAGAGACATATGCTTCACAAAGAAAAAAATTTAAGTTCAAACCTAAAGGAAGAAGACGTTTTATATTCAAACTGAACAATAAAAATATTTAAGATTATTAAAATAAATAGAGTAACATTACATTAACATACAGAAATAAGAGTTAATTACATAGTTAGTCCCTGTGGTTTACACAAAGTAACAATCTAAGGTACTAATAGTTTAAAATCACATTTTAAGGTACTAACTTTTCATTTTTTAACATCTGAGGGTATTAACGTTTAATGGCTGGTTAACTTTAACTCTGACACCCTCATGTGCAAAAAACATGAGGATATTTTCGTCATTATAAACCCATTCATTTATATTAATATTTTGGATAATATCAAACCAGTCTTCTTCTTCAACCTCCTTCAAAATCCCCAATTTCAAACCCTAACCATGTGCCGCCGATCACTCTCCTCTCTCTCTAGAACTCCCCGGCAATCTCTCCACTTTTCATGAAATACAATCGCAGGTTAATCAAGGTTCCGTCAATCACTGATTTAAGTACAATTGCAGGTTAATCATGGTTCCGTCGATCACTGATTACGTGTGTTAATTGTTATGGTTTTAAAGGGCATTTGAGGTTTACGGGTGTTCAAGGTCCATGGCAAACCTCAAAGATGTCATTCATGGTGGCAGTAAAAGACACCCAGAAAAGCCACTTAACTGCAGTCCTAGATCTATTGGTAGTAGTGAGTTTTTGAACCCAATTACTCATGAAGTTATTCTTAGTGATAGAAGGTGTGAGCTTAAAATCACTGGCTTTAATGGTGGTTTAAATGGTGGGCTTGAGGGTGGTACATTGATGCCTGGAACACCTCGGCCTGGTGGACATCTAACAATGAATAATGTTAAGAATCAGCAGCATACAACGGCTAGAAGAACAGTTTCAAACTCATTGTTGTTGTCATCAGATGGAAAGAATGCTGGTAATTTTAAAGCCCATCAGCAGCATACATCTTGAAGCCCATCATCTGTGGAAGCATGCTGGTAGTTTTTTCTGTTTGAATAATCATTGTTTAATCTATCAAGATTTGATCTATATGTGTGTTTGGTATTGTATTCTGTTGTTTATATTCATCATAATGTACGTACATGTCTATGTGTGTTTGGTATTGTATTATGTCTGTATGTGGAAAGATCAAGGGAATGTGGTTTGTTTACCTTCTGATTGGGGATTCTCAGTGAAGGGATGAATGCATTCAAAGACTGGATCTCAGATGAAACTCCATTATTGGGGTGTAAAAATTACAGATCTGAGAGGTGGAAGATGAAACAATATACAGATTAGCAGAGATAAAGAAGATGACCATTATACCCTCACGTTTTTTGCACGTGAGGGTGTCAGAGTTAAAGTTAACCAGCCATTAAACGTTAATACCCTCAGATGTTAAAAAATGAAAAGTTAGTACCCTAGAATGTGATTTTAAACTATTAGTACCTTATATTGTTACTTTGTGTAAACCACAGAGACTAACTATGTAATTAACTCCAGAAATAATGTACAATTTGTAGAAAATAAACCATTTCAAACAACTCCCCTCAACATGAAAAATCGAGACACATATAAAACATGCTCAAAAAAGAAAAACGTAAATAATTGCCAAATCAAGTTAAAAAAAAAAAAAAAACTTATATAATAACTTACATAAAAGTGTTGTATAAAAGAAACCGACTAGAGCACGTAAGTACGTAACAAACCACGTTTGTCCACCACCTGATCTCCACTCCGGCCACCGTCCTCCACCGTCTCCCTCCGCCGCACACCAACACTCCACTTCACACACATCACACTCTCTATTGCTCACTCTCTACAGTCCACACACACGCACACACACATCTGTATCTATAATTGATAATTCTATATCTACACATCCGGCGAACAAAGGGTAAAACGAAAACGTACTCCTATAATGCGATTTCCACTTAAATAATGCACGCTAAAATCCGTCTACCTAACAGTGGACACAACACTCCGTCACCGCCGGCATCTCCGCTCCGATCTCCTCGTCTCCGGCATCCTCGTGCCGGAAAATCCTCCGGTAAGTTTCCGTTTGCGGTTACTAACCGTTCAGTCGCTCAACGGATCGCGTGGATCGTTCTATCGGTTCTGTTACGTCGCCAGGGGGTTTTTCTGTTTGCTCCGTTACTGTATATCTCTGGTATGCTGTTTTGTATGGGAACGGTGTCGTTTGATGTTGTTGTTCCGGATGTTATTAAGGTCCGTAGGGCTCCTGGATCGGTGTACCGGAGTCCGGAACTGTTTGCGAAGGTTCGGCATGAGATGGAGGCTGATAATTCGAGCTCTGATGCGGTTTGTGGTTTTTGAATTTGAATTTTGACCTAATTTGATGTGGATTTTGTTTGATGTTATGATGTTGTTTGATGTTTGAATTGTTGCTAGAATAGTAGAATGAAGTTGGATTAGGTTTTAGTATAGTGGAATGATTAGAAGTTTGGACAATTAGAGCTTGAATTTGAAGCTATAAGTTTAAATAAGTTTAAATTCAGCTGTATTGGTTTCGAATTGATGCGGTTTGTGGTTTGTTTCTGAAGTTTGACCTAATTTGATATGGATTCTGTTTTTTGTTTTGTTGAGATCTTGTTTTTATGTTTGAGTTAGTGTAGCATGCTTTTGTAGTTGGTTAGTAGAATGAGCTTGATTAGGTGTTAGGTTAGTGAAACAATTTGAAGTTAGGACAATTAGAGCTTTAATTCAAGGCTGTACTATGCACATATACATATATGTTTAGTTTCATTTGCCTTGACTAGCATTGAGGCGACATTGCGACAATGAGTTCAAATTCAGCTGTATTGGTTTCAAAGAGTAAATTACTTTTTGAGTCCTTGTGTTTAAGTGGTTTTAACCACGTGAGTCCAAAATCAAAAAGTTTAACGCCCTGAGTCCCTAACCACTCATTTTATAACATTTTGAGTCCAACTTTTAACACTTTTACTTTTGATTTTGGACTCAAGTGGTTAAAACCACTAAAGCACAAGGACTCAAAACGTTATAAAATGAACGGTTAGGTACTTAGGGCGTTAAACTTTTTGATTTTGGACTCAAGTGGTTAAAACCACCAAAACACAGGGACTCAAAAAGTAATTTACCCGGTTTCAAATTATAATTAGTAATTGATAGGTTTTTAGATTCTTCTTGTAGCTGAGACATTATATTACAAGTTCCACATTGTGTTTGATAATTTGTAGGTTTTGGTGGATAGAAAATATGGAATGATTATGAAACCATCATTACTCTTTTCCCATATGGAACATGGAGTTCAGATGAGCATCTTTTTTATTGAACTAGTTGTGTATCTGTCTCTAGCATTAACAAGATCAAGGATTGCAAGTGAATTTACTAGATTTTAGGGAAGTCAATAGAGTTATTGTAGTTTGCTGGTTTGTGTGTTAAAATAATCATGTTTGCACCATTAATTGATCATATCATGGTTTTTGTACAAGGTTAATGGTGTACACAGAATCAACTTAGAGGTCAACAAGGCTGTCTAAAATGAATAGTGTTATTTGTAGCATTTAGCAAGTATTGTTTTAAATAATTTTTTTGTATGCTACTTATTGTTGAAATATAACAGTAAGTTTTTATGTAGATGTCGTCTGTATGGAAACATGCCAAAGGTGGAGACTGGAGGCCTTGTATAAACAAGTTTTCAGGAGGTATGAACACCAGTCCATCTTCGAAATATGAGTTGACCCTTTGACATTTTTCGTATCTTACTTTACCGTCTCAGTTTAAAATCGTCTGAAAGGACATTTCTTACAAATGTCAATTTTTTAGCCTTGCCGGAATCAAACGGGTACATATATGTTGAGGCAAATGGTGGTTTGAACCAGCAAAGGACATCGGTACTCAGAATACATTATATATTAATTTACGTTCTATTTTAAAGTTTAACACATATTAGCTTTCTATCTCTAGATTTGCAATGCAGTTGCTGTAGCAGGCTATCTTAACGCGACACTTGTCATCCCCAATTTCCATTTTCATAGTATTTGGAGAGATCCTAGGTTTGTGATCTTTAACTTCAACCATACACATGACGTCTTGTTTTGGGTTTGAATCTTGAATTATTTATGTTATTCCAGCAAATTCAGTGACATATACGATGAAGAATTCTTCATTAAAACATTGGAAAATGACGTACGCGTGGTTGACTCCGTACCTGGATACCTAATGGAAAGATTTGACCACAATCTGACCAACGTATTCAACTTCAGAATAAAGGCCTATTCACCCATTCAGTACTACAAAGATACAGTTCTTCCAAGACTTCTTGAAGAAAAGTAAGTTTTTTATTTTTATTTTAATTACTAATATTGATTTCTTCCTAAATATTTATTATATTCTATTTTTTATTCAGATTCATAAGGATTTCACCATTTGCAAACCGATTATCATTTGATGCTCCCCCTGACGTCCAACGGCTTCGATGTTTGGCTAACTATGAAGCTTTACGGTTTTCAAATCCTTTATTAACAATGGGAGAAACATTAGTTTCAAGAATGAAAGAGCGCAGTGCAAATAATGGTGGAAAATATATTTCTGTTCATCTACGTTTTGAGGAGGTCCGTAGTCTATACTTTTGTCATCAGGGAAAAACGATATACGGGTGCAGTTTATATTAGAATAAAGAGTAAAATGCCATTTTCGTCCCTGAGGTTTGGCCACTTTTGCAACTTTTGTCCAATGTTTTGTTTTTCCGCATCTGGATCTAGAAGGTTTAAAATCTTGCCATTTTCATCTAACTCGTTAACTCCATCCATTTTTCTCCGTTAAATGAGGGGTATTTCTGTCTTTTTAGACATTTTTTTATTAAAATAAAAAACACTATAAGAATTGAAGATCCACCTCTATTGACTTACTCCCCTCACAAACCCTTTAATCATCACAAAAGATGTCTAAAAAGACAGAAATGCCCCTCATTTAACGTTAGAAAATGGATGGAGTTAACGAGTTGGATGAAAATGACGAGATTTCAAAGTTTTTAGATCCAGATGTGGAAAAACAAACCTTTGGACGAGAGTTGCAAAAATGTGGCCTAACCTCAGGGAGGAAAATGGCATTTTACTCTAGAATAAATTACTTAAAACGTCCCTGTGGTATATGTGAAATTCTGGTCTTCATCCTGAACATCTTTTTATTACATAGATTGTCCCTAAATTCAAGCTTGTAATACTTTCCAAAAAAAGGGCTGTTCAAAAGGTTTGTTAAAGCCTGTTATGGCTTCACACATGAGGGTAAAACCGTCTTGAACGTTCCTTTTAAACAAACTTCCATTATAGGGACCATGAGTGTTGTGATTTTCAATATTTAGTGATGATTTCTGCAATAACACAATGTTAGGGATGATAGCCATAGTTTTATATAAGTTACACTTTATATTAAGTTTTATGTAACGAAAGTTCATTACAGGACATGGTTGCGTTCTCGTGTTGTGTGTATGATGGTGGAGCTAAAGAACGGGAAGATATGATAGCTGCTAGGGAGCGGGGGTGGAAAGGTAAATTTACAAAGCCCGGTAGAGTTCTTCAGCCTGGAGCCAATAGGGTTAATGGAAAATGCCCCCTCACACCTCTAGAGGTAATTTTTTTTCTTTTTGTTTAGAGTAAGATGCCATTTCCGTCCCTGAGGTTTGTCCAGTTTTGCGACTTTCATCCAAAGGTTTGTGTTTTTCGCATCTGGATCCAAAAGGTTTGAAATCTTGCCATTTTCATCCTGCTCGTTAACTCCATCCATTTTCTCCGTTAAGTCGGGGGTATTTTTGTCTTTTTTGTTAACTTAAAGGGCAATTCGGTCTTTTGAATACTTGTACATTCTATACAATCTTAAAGGAGAAAGTCGGTGCAATAGTGCACCGACATATTTACAAAAATGCCCTCCTCATAGAATCACATACTTGCAATCTGCAAACGACATTTTTCTTCCCTTTTGTTTTTTTATTTGAATACGTATTAGTACACGCACACAAAACATTTGAAGGAGAAAGCGAGATGGGTATTCTGGTGTCCCCTCCTACCACCGGCGACGGCCTAATCCGGCGCATACACAACCCACGACTACAGAAGGGAGATTGGTGAATCTAACGGTGGTGTTCTTCCACCGAGTTTTCTGACTTCTATCCTTCATCACTTTTTTGTGCACAGAGAGAGTAAGAGTCGATGACTTTTTACACCTACACACAAGTCTAGAGAGAGAGCAGCTGAGAAAGGTTAAGGAGGCCGGCCACCCTTCTTCGGTGACATTAGTGACTGACGGGCGGTGGCTGATCCGAAGAGGCCTACAGCTCGATGATGAGGATGTTGCGGACTAACCAATAGCGGTGGCGGAGTTCGGAATTATCGCTCACGTTCGACTCTACGGCGAAGCTCTAGGGTCCGACGGGAGAAGGGTTATATGGTGGGATGAGGACGATGACCGGCACTGGAAGTGTCAGACTAAATGGAGAGCGACAGTGAAGGTGATTACAGGGTTCAGTGGCGGCGGTATTGTGGGGTTTTAGATCCGGAAGTTTGGTGATGATGGTTTTTGGGTGGACACAAGACGCAACACAACTGGCGGTGTCGGTTTACCTTTCAGGTGACGATGGTGATGTTTGTTGAAGATTGATGGTGGTTAGAAACCCTAGGTGCCCCCCCCCCCCCCCCCCCCCGGTGATGGATGCTAAGTCTAAGTTTCCGACCAAACTCTGATAAATTCTACTTCAGTTGCATGTCTCATTTTTCTGTAAGGATCGGTCAAAAGTTTTCTTCTTTTCCGCTTGGATGTTGTCCCTCGGGTCGAACTGATGTTTGAATTTGTTGTTTGCCGTTTGTTTTTGGGTGGTGGCGCTAAGCCTGACACAACTTTGAAGGGAATAAATCTGCTTTTGTCATTTGGTTTCTTTTCCTTTTACATTTACAACCTTGTATTGCAAAACCCACGTTCCACTGAACATGGTTTTGGTTTTTTGAGATGGTTTTAGTTTGATTTTTAAATCTACATATATTTAATTGTAATTACTTTTAAATTTTTATATTTACACAGAGAAACAAAATTTCCACTTTCTAAAATTCATTTTTATTTATACAGTTAAATCATACTGAATATTTATACATATAAATATTGACGATGACATAGAAGGCAAGCAATAACCCATCTGTCTGATATCTACAATGATCTCGAACATTGACGTTACTGAACTCACATTGGTTTACGTTTAACTTAGATTCCTCAACTTGAATTTCGCTAAGTTCTCGCGCCGCAACGCGCGCGGGCAAGTTTACTAGTTATGCTAAATGCCTGTACATAAAGTGAAATAAACCAAATTGCCCTTTAAGTTAACAAAAAGACAAAAATACCCCTGACTTAACGAAGAAAAATGGATGAAGTTAACGAGCCGGAGCTGGATGAAAATGGCAAGATTTCAAACCTTTTGGATCCAGATGTGAAAAAAACAAACCTTTGGACGAAAGTCGCAAAATTCGGCAAACCTCAGGGACGAAAATGGCATTTTACTCTTTTGTTTATTAACAGAATATATATATGAAATATGTAGAAGAAAAATCTAAATGCTTGGTTTTTCTGTTTTACATATCTGACTTGTGATATATATTTTTTATTAGGTTGGTTTGATGCTTAGAGGAATGGGATTTGGTAAACATACATCTATATTCCTAGCTTCCGGAAAAATATATGATTCCGAGAGATACATGGCCCCACTTCTTGAAATGTTTCCTCTTTTACAAACAAAAGAGATGCTTGCATCTGCTGAGGAACTTGCTCCGTTTAAGGTTTTAACCGTCTTTTCAACTCTAATTTTAAGGTTTGGTCTATCGTTGGCTGACTCTTGACTTTTGACTCTTTTTACTGTCTCTAGAACTATTCTTCTAGGATGGCTGCTATCGATTATACCGTCTGTCTCCATAGTGAAGTATTTGTTACAACTCAAGGTGGAAACTTTCCTCATCTTTTGTTGGGCCATAGAAGATATCTGTTTAATGGGCATTCAAAGACAATCAAGCCTGACAAACGCAAGTTGGCCGTCTATTTCGATAACCCAAAAATCGGGTATGCTTTCTTATTCGGATTACTTGCAAAAATCTGTATATGCTGATTAGTAAAACGCCATTTTTGTCGGTTTGGCCAGTTTTGCGACTGTCATCCAAAGGTTTGTTTTTTCGCATCTGGATCCAAAAGGTTTAAAATCTTGCCATTTTCATCCGGCTCGTTAACTCCGTCTATTATTCTCCATTAATTCAGTGGTATTTCCGTCTTTTAAGTTAACTTAAAGGGTAATTCGGTCTTTTTTACTTTATGTACAAGCATTTAGCATAACGTACAAGTATTAAAAATACCCTTAACGGAGAAAAAAGAAAAAAAATACCCCTGACTTAACGAGAAAAATGAAGTTAACGAGCTGGATGAAAATGACAAGATTTCAAACCTTTTGGATTCAGGTGCGAAAAAACATACCTTTGGATGATAGTCGTAAAACTGGTCATACCCCATGGACGAAAATGGCATTTTATTTTACTCTATTATTTAATTATAACAATATCTTCTGATTATTTATTCCAGGTGGAAAACATTCAAAAGGTACATGTTAAGCATGCGGGCCCATAGCGACGCGAAAGGAATTGAACTGAAAAGGCCAAACGACTCGATATATTCATTCCCATGTCCAAATTGCATGTGCCGTACAAATAAAACCGATGATTCAAGAAAGACACCCAAACCATGATTCTGCGAGTCAACCCAAGTCAAACGGGTTTCCCTTGACCCGGACTGCAATTCTGCACATTCTGTGAGCTAACTTTGAAAATTCTTTATTTTTTTTCCTTCACTAAGCTTGAATAATCAGCATCTGGAGCTCAACAATGATGAAGAAAGACGAAAGTTGAATGATTACATTGGTTATAAAGAAAAAAAAAAGGTCGAGATATTTTTGGAGTTTTATATTCTTCATGCAGATGCTGTATTGAACAAGCTGGATTGCAAATATGATGTTAGTTTGTGTACCATAGAGTAAATATAGTTTTTTGGTGACAATTGAGTTGATAGAAAAAAGACTAAAACAGAGTTTTACCATTGTTTTGTATGTAATCCACTCCCTTCTTATTTATTTGTTTTTCTATTATTAAACGTTTCAGGTTTTAAATCTCACTACAACATAATAAACTTGATGAGTGTGATAACCTTATACATGAAGTTCACCGTTGAAAAAAAAAACTCCCCTGTTGCTAAACAAGCCCTTTGATTTTCTTCTCCTATTCTTTGATACTAGGATAACCAAATTTGTTGTTCTTGTATATGTTTTTCATGTTGTCTCCATACATTATCACTATCTTAAAAGTTGTACCCAAATCGATGTATTAGATAAAACTAGGGGTGGCAAAATCAACCCATACATTCAACTTTGGGTTAGGGTGCACGGGGCACCTTCGGTGACCCCATGCGGTGAGTGGTTTTACCGTGTGGGTACACCGCCACCAACATATGTTTACCGCGCGGGGACTTGTGAGCTCAGTGTGTACTCACCGATTGAGAGAGAGGAGAGAGAGAGAGGGGGTGATTGGTTGTTAATGTGGGTCCACCCTTTTTTCACCAATCATATTTTTTTCTTATTTTTTTATAAAAAAATAATTGTGTGAGTGGAGTGCCGCAATCAAATTGAGGGTGTGAGGGGAATTAAGAGGGGAGTTGACGTGGCGCGTGCTGATTGGCCGTGCGTAAGAGAGGGGACTCCCCTAAGAGAGGAGTGCCCCTCTCACCCTTAGGATGGGTATTATTTTTGTAGTAATGGGTTAAGTTGGGTTAACAAGAATTGTTAAATGGGTCAAGATGGGTAACTTTAAAAAATAACAAAATAACATGTGGGTTAGGATGGGTTTTCAGAATAAACTAAACTCTAAAAGTCTAAAACTGGGCATTCTTCTTTTTCTCATCTATCTATTGGAGAATCTCTGTTTTTGCTTCTTTTTTTTTTGTTCGAAAGGAACGCAGTTATTTCACTGGATACAAATTTATCTGAGTTGCAATGCTGATTTTTGTTCATTTGGTTATATTTAAGCACAAATACATGTATTGCAATTATTTCGTATCATAACAAAAGTTGATCGTACAATAACTAAATATTGTTATTATTGTTGTATTAACCCTTTCAATGCAGGTCTAGTTCTGTGCCTTACATTTAACGTGATAGCAGTGATTGTGTGTTGGATCAAAGGCGGTGGTAAGTTAATATATTTATTGGTGTGAATTAAGGCATTGTGAGGTTCTCTATACGGTACCGGTACCTGGTACCAAATGAAGCTCATCGTGACGTACAATCCTCAAAAAGAACCGAACCTTTTTCTTAATTTTTTTTTTGATTTTTTTGATATTTTTAATTTTTTTGATTTTTTGATTTTTTGATTTTTTAATTTTTTTGATTTTTATTATATTTTTTTATTTTTTTGATTTATTTATATTTTTAGCCTATCATGCCCAAATCCATCTTGACAAAAACCCATCTTGACCTAAACCCATCCTAACCCATTTCTTAATAAACCCATCCTAACCCATACCAATCCTAACTCATTACCCAAATCTGCCCAACCCACCCATTTTACCACCCCTAGATACAGTGGCGGAACCAGAACTTTTCAGCTGGGGGGTCGTAATATATTTTCTTACATTCGTTAGATGTATGAATTAATCGCTTAACTTTTATATTGTTTGTATATTTTTTGTCTAATAAACTTGATACCCCTTATGTTCGGTGTGAGTTTTTTTAAAGTTATTTTCTTTCTAAATGAAATATATATGCAATAGAAATTTTATTGAAAAATAAAATGCTAGAGATACTTATACGAGTTTTTTACTTTAATTATTTTTCTAAAAATATATCTTTATCATGGAAAAACTATAGTATGTAGTTAAATATATTTTTATTCAAGATAAAAAAAATTGTGACAAAAATTATATTAATAAGATGCTAAAGAAAGTTAAATCATAACTTAATAAAAATATATAATCAAATAACAAAGAAAAAAATTTAGTTTTTCTTTCTTTTTAAACCAATAAATATAAAAGATAGGTGAAAATGAGTTTTTATTTAAATAAGAGGGTAAAGCATGGGTACCTGACAATTTCATAAGTCTATTGGTCAAAATATTAATAAAATATTTGCTTTGTCCTTTTAGGTATTTAATATTAACTTTTTTTTTTTGAACGGCTACTTTCATTAAGCTAGCAAGGCGCTAGAAAACACAAACAAACAACAAAAACCAAAACATTACACTGGGCACATAACCCAATTCGACCAAGCAACATCCTTACAAGGCGATCTATTCCTAATCCAATGGAAGCTTAGGGCCTTGACATCTTCAAAGATCTTGATCACGCTTACTTTCTTAGCTGAAAAAACACGCTCGTTTCGTGCCTTCCACAGACTCCACAAGGCACAAAGAATAATACCACCAAACAGTTTGGTCTTCCTTCTGCATAATCCAGCCGACTTATGAACTGCAAGAAGATCCGAGATCGAGAAGGCGAAAATGGGGTTTAGCCCGCACCAGGTTGAAATACGGTCCCAAAGATGGGCAGCAAAATGACAACCAATCAGCAGGTGCTCTCCCGATTCTTCTTCGGCCGAACAGAACATACACGCTATCGAACCCACATTGACATTTCTCCTTTCTAGGTTCGCTAAAGTGGGGAGCCTATTTTGACCCGCCCTCCAAGCAAAGACGTTAACCTTTTTCGGGATCCAGTTATTCCAGTCAAACACCGGCTCAGAACCGTTGTTCCGTGAGTTAAGGATGGTAGATTTCATGGACGCCACTGTGAAGGTTTCGCTGTCCGCCCCCAACCAAATCCACTTGTCCTCTTGGGTCGATGGCTGAAATCAACAAGCATAGTGAGGCAATCAGCAAGCTCGCACTCTTCCACCCCATTTAGAGGTCTATGCCAGTTCCAATTCCATGTCAAGTCTTCATCTACTAGCTCGAAACAATCTTTAATTAACCTGCATTTGTCTTTTTCTAGCAGGAAGAGATTCGGGAAGGTGTCTCTAAGCGATTCCGAAGAGAGCCATGGGTCGAGCCAGAAGCGTATCTTGTCACCCTTTCCGACCTTACCTTTTATAAGATTTCTGAGGTGCACGTCAGAAAACGCCAATTGATTTTCCAGTTTTGCGATGGTACACCACGTTCCGGGCATGGATTTAGAGAAAGGAAGAATGGGCTACGAGCGGTTTGAGCAATGGAAAGCTCCCACAACTTTTCTCCATAACGTCGTTTCCTCGGTTTTATACCTCCACCACCATTTCGTTAGGAGCGCAATGTTAGCGTCTCGGAGTGGCGTGAGCCCCAAGCCTCCCGCCTCGATTGGAGTGGTAATTTTCTTCCAAGAGATCCAGTTAATTTTGTTCTTATCTTCGTTACCTCCCCAAAAAAACATCCTTCTTTTTGCCTCCAACTTTTTTATTACACTAACTGGAGCTTTATAGAGAGAGAAAAAATAGGTTGGTAAGGATTCTAGGACCGCCTTCAATAGAGTAAGCCTCCCCCATATAGATAGAACCGATGCCTTCCAGAGGGAAAGCCGTTTATCAAAAGCTTCCAAAACTGGGGTCCAAGAGTGAATTCTATTCATATTTGCACCAATCGTTAACCCAAGATAAGCACAAGGCAGAGAACCCGTAGAGCACCCAATTAAACTAGCAAGAGACGAGGTATCCTGGTCGGCCACACCTACTCCAAAAAGTCTTGATTTTGAGTAGTTGATTTTGAGACCTGACACAAGGTGAAAACACCTAAGAAGACGGGACATGTTGAGGACGTTTTCATTTGAGAATTCGCCAACAATGAGGGCATCGTCCGCAAAGAGAAGATGTGAGATAAGGGGTCCCTCGTTGGGGCATGAGAAGCCTTTAAAAATACCGATCTCCGTAGCCTTATTAAACATACAGGCCAACCCTTCCATCCCAATAATAAAAAGGAAGGGCGAGAGAGGATCTCCTTGTCTTAAGCCTTTCTCAAAAGAGAATTCGAAGGTTGGGGATCCGTTGACAAGAACTGAAGCTCTAGCCGAAGAGAGAATGCCTATTATCCAGTTTCTCCATTTTAACGGGAAGTTCATTTGCTCTAATATAGAGACAATGAAATTCCAGTTTATGTTATCGAATGCTTTCTCAAAATCGATTTTAAACAAAAGGGCCTTTTGTTTCTTTTTCTTCAGCCACGAGAGAATCTCGTTTATAATCAGAGGCCCGTCAATAATGTTCCTCTCTTTTAAGAAAGCCGATTGAGAATCTGAAATCACCGAGCTTATCACCTTCTTAAACCTATTAGCAAGGACTTTGGAAATGACCTTGCTAATTGACCCGATAAGGCTGATAGGTCTAAAGTCATTTAGGCCTGACGGATCGTTTATTTTAGGGATAAGAGCGATAAAGGAGGATGAACATCCTCTCGAAATGACTTCAGTCTCGTAAAAATGATTTACCACTCCAATGAAATCCTGCCCAAGAGTATCCCAGAATCTTTTGATGAACCGGAAATTAAACCCATCCGGTCCAGGCGCCTTGTCGTCCCCACAACCCCAAACTGCCTCCTTGATTTCAGCATTTGTGAAAGGCTCAACCAGCCCCGCTGCTTCCACATCCCCGAGCCTTTTAATGTTAAAGCACTTTAAGATCGGTCGCGTCGTCAATGGCTCTTTAAACCGGTTTGTAAAGAATTTCAAGGCCTCTTTTTTCACCAATTTTGGGTTATTGCACCAGGCCCCGTTAACATATAACCCATGAAGCTTGCATTTAGCCTCCCTATTTTTAATGAGCCCGTGAAAATAGGAGGTGTTGTCATCTCCATAGGATGCCCAGGTTGCACGCGAGCGCTGCTTGAGGTCCTTAATTTTATTAGAGTCGAGATCAAAAAGAGCAGCTTTACATTCTGCGTAAACCCAAGATTCCTCTTCTGCTAGATCCCTATTTTCCAGAATTTCATCTAAAGAAAACAATTCTGAGCAAAGGTTATCTTCCAGAATTTAATATTAACTCAATAATCATTTATTCTCATCTTCTTCATGTTAATTCTCCTTACCGCAAACAGTTCGTCGGTGGCCACCGGAAAACAACAAAAGTCTTATTTACATCAGATTTTCATCACTTTAACTTCTCTACAGATACATGTTCAAGGGTCAAAGCGGCAAAATGACAAAAAAAAGTTTTTTCGCTGCTTATACAGATTAGCATAGAATTTGGCCGACCCGAGGGTCAACGGACCCTCTTGACCCCCCTGTGGTTCCGCCACTGCCTAGATAAAACTGATAAAATATCCATGACATGGTTGTATTATGGTTGCCCCTCATCAATGGAGTACGAGTTCAAATCCTTTAAAGTGTAAGATTAATATATGGTATTTAAATGTAGTTGTTACTCGTATAAAAAATGGTAGATGTTGTCTTTATCGAAGAAGACACGCTATGCGTTATAAAACTTAAGGAAATTTGTGACAATTTATGCCATCATATATGCGTACATAACTATCAAGGTGACCCATACGTCACATATGATAATCACAATATACAAGTTTCAAGAACTTTTATTTTGTATATGAAGGAAGAACAGCTAGAGGAAGTGGATTTTTGAAAAACGAGATTAGAACTAGAAGAAATAGTTTCTTAATCTGTGATGGGCCAAGTTCAACGCGTGGAAGTTTGAAGTTTTCCACCGTCACCATGCAATGTTCACGAGTGATGGATAGATTCCATGAAAAACTTCACACGTGATAAGGTTTGAGTGATAGAACATGTGAGGGTGTGAGGGTTTATTGTTGGGTGTTTTGAGTGATGACCATTGCCACTAAAAAAAGTTGTGAGTGATGAAATAATGGTTGATGACATAGCGGAACTTGATTGGGTGTTGTGAGTGATGACCACCCCCACCCCCCTAATTAAGACTGTGGGGTATGGGGCGGGGGTTGGGGCGTGGGTTGGTTGAAAATGTCCAAGCCACCACCCCGGGTGGGCTTGGGTTTGGGCATGGCCCAAGGGGCGGGAGTTCAAGGCCTGGCGTGGGGCGGGTCTATCAATATGACATGGCGGGCTCTCAATGGCCAAACCAAACTAGCCGTTGGCCAACGGCTATGTGTAAAAAAAAATTATTTTTTCACTATAAAACTCATACTTCTATTCTTTTTTTTTACCACATTCAACTACAATACACTCTACCTCTTCTATAATCATCTCTATTCTCATTCTACATTACGAAAAATGAATCCTCATAATCGTGGTTTTGACACGAACAACCCGTGGGCATTCCAAGAAAATCCTAGCCCACCACCCAATCAACCAATGCCTCGTCCATTTTTAATACACTCCACTATGCCCGATATGGCGGGTTACGCATCGTATCTCTCGAACCGTGTGTATACTAACTTCCCTCACACCGACGATTTTATACCTAGCCCGTTTTCACAGACGTCTATCAACCTTTCACCAACCTCCATCAACCTTTCCCAAACCGAAACCGTCCCCGAAACTCAACCCCCCATCGATGGTCCTTCCGCATCCAAACCCATCAAAAAGAGAAGTCACAAGAAAAAAAACTGAGGCCGAGAAAGCACTTGAAAGCGTCAAACAAAAACAACAAAGATGGGTCGTTAATGAAGAACTTGCATTGGCGAGGGATTGGCTTCAACAATCTCAACATCCAACTTTAGGTATTTTAAAATATTTTGAAGCCCTTATTTTAATATTTATGGTTTTTTTATATAACTTTGTAATATATTAAATTTTGTTTTGATTAAAATAGGAAATTCTCAACATAGAAGCCATTTGTGGGAAGCGATTAGTAAAGCGTTCCATGAAGAAATAGAAAGGGAGGTTTATCGTGAGAACGATAGCTTATCCTCGAAGTGGACCGAGATAAGCGGGCAACTCACCAAATTTAGTGCTTTTTTAAATAAAGCAAAGCAAAACCCAAAAAGTGGTGAAACCGAAGCCGACTTTGTGACAAATGAATTGGTTACATTCAAAACAAATGTGGGGAGCAACTTCCGTTTCATGCATTGTTGGGAGATTTGTAAGTTCCATCCCAAGTGGGCGAATATCCCCGGTGGTAGCGAAACTAACACGTCTTCCAAAAGGTCAAGGACACCCTCGTCCCAAGCCCAATTGGATGCACGAGATCAAGAGTTGGAGGACTTTTTGGATGATTTGCCAAACCGGCCTGAATACGGAAGAGATGCCACAAAAAGGCGCGCTCAAAAACCAAGATCGGGTACGACATCGCATTCAGTTGGGAGTTCGGGCTCGCGTAGGGGAGTATACTGTCACGGCCCCCGACCCGGTTTGACCCGTTTCAGGAGCTACGGGACAGAAATCCCGTGGTATTTATTTAATTGAGTTTAACAGCGGAAGTTTATCATCAGGATCTTTTTAAAGCTATAATTTTCCCGATTATTTTATTTCACAATCTCGGGATAAAACCCCGATAATTTACAATCATATGATTTCACGGAGAAATCTTTAGGTTACAAAACATGATTTCTTTATTTTATAATGAGCCACTTTCTTAAGCTTGCAGTGCTCCACAGCACCTTTCCTGAATCACAACAGATCACCTGAAACATGTTTGAAAAAGGTTTTGTCAATGGGAAATACTGGTGAATCATTCTATTTATTAAAACGACACATTTGTTATAATTTACAGTATTAAGAAAGATTACAATGTTTCAGATATCAACCAACTACCCACAGTATTTTGTCACTCGACCCATTGGCCCATTCGTCCAATGGTGGCTGTGACTATGGTCATATCACCCCTTGGCTGCCCCAATGGTGAAGATTATCAAGTAATGTATACAAAACCCCACATACCGGCTGTAATTTGGTGATTACATAAACTTAATCCCTGTAATTATAATCTTTGAAAATAAACATGATTTCAAAAGTAATTTGATAAAAAGAGAATGACTCACATTGCAGATTTAACACGGACAGAGTCTAGTCTATGGATTAGCCTTGTTAACCTAATTTAAATAACAATGCACACAAAAAACTGGGTTAGTAATCAATACAGCATTTACGATAACTCACGAGATCAAACCCTCACAACGAATGACAAAGTACGATACTTAAACATCCATCGAATGAACGACGAATGACAAAGCATAACCCTAATGTGGGCAGCACTTAAACATCCATTGGATATATTGATCGATCGGACAATGAATCGTAATAGCGATCGAGTTATTAGACTGTTTTGCGGCAGCACTTCGTGAATCGTGTGTGTGTTTTTGTAGTAATCTACGTATATCTCAGCGTATATTTGTAATTTGATCGTCGAAGGAACAACAGAATGCAAGTGCCAAGCCCTTCTATTTATACTCAAATTTGTCACCTCCCGCGTGTCGCGAAGGACACACTGGTCCCTGTCGCGTGTCGCCTGGAGTGTCAAAGTAGGCTAGGCCTGCTTCGTCACCTATCTAGCCCTGATGAGTCGACGTTGTATGAAATTTCATTTTTGACAGCGTTTTATATAGATAATCGTAACTAGGGTTTACCCCCCCTGAGTTTTAGGGGCCCTGATCCTGATTCCGATTGTTCTGAAAATTTTAGGGTTTATGCAGAAACACTTGGGTTTCTCAATTAGGGTTTCCTAATGGATATTTAAAGTAATAATTAGGACTTTTTGATGAGAGTTGTTACATTCTCCCCACCTTAATAAAAATCTCGTCCTCGAGTTTTACTGGAATAATTGAGGATACTTTCGCTTCATTTCTGATTCCAGCTCCCAAGTGTATTCAGCTCCTCTCTTTGAATCCCACTTTACTTTAACTAACACTAGTCGTTTGTGCTTGAGAAATTTCACCTTTCGATCTTCTATCTGAAGAGGTTTCTCAACAAATTTTAACTTTTCGTTTACCTCTATGTCTTGAAGAGGTACTACCAAAGATTCGTTTGATAGACATTTCTTGAGATTGGATACATGAAATACATCATGTACTCCAGCTAAATCTTCTGGTAATTGTAAACGATAAGCAACTGGTCCTATACGTTGGATCACTGGAAATGGTCCTACGTATCTTGGACTTAGCTTTCCTTTCTTACCGAATCGAACAACTCCTTTCCAAGGGGAAGCTTTCAGCATTACTCTGTCTCCAACTTGGAATTCTAATGGTTTGCATCTATTGTCTGCATAACTCTTCTGGCGATCTCGAGCTCTTTTCAGTCTTTCCTTGATTTGTGTGATTTTGTCGGTCGTTTCTTGAACTATTTCAGGACCTGACAATTGACTTTCTCCTATTTCTGCCCAACATACTGGAGTTCTGCACTTTCTTCCATAAAGTGCCTCGAATGGGGCAGTTTCAATACTTGAATGATAACTATTGTTATAGGAGAATTCTATCAAAGGTAAATGATCATCCCAGTTTCCACCAAAATCTATCACACATGCTCTGAGCATGTCTTCCAGAGTTTGGATTGTTCTTTCACTTTGCCCGTCCGTTTGAGGATGATATGCAGTGCTTAGGTTTAGTCGAGTTCCCATAGCTTCTTGGAAACTTTTCCAGAAATGAGAAGTGAAACGACTATTCCTATCTGATACAATGGAGAGTGGAACTCCATGTAGGGACACTACTTCGTCTACATACAACTTGGCTAATCTTTCCATGCTAAAGGTTTCTTTCATAGGCAGAAAGTGAGCTGATTTGGTTAATCGATCCACAATTACCCAAATCGCATCATTACCTTTTCCGGTTTTGGGTAACTTAGTAACAAAATCCATTGTTATGAGTTCCCATTTCCATATAGGCATTTCTAACTGTTGTAGTAGACCTGAAGGTTTCTGGTGTTCTGCCTTAACTTGTGAACAAGTAAGACACTTAGAAACATATCGAGCTATATCCTTCTTCATGCCTATCCACCAGAAATTATTTCTTAAATCTTGATACATCTTATTGTTTCCTGGGTGTATAGTATACCTAGATTTATGAGCTTCTTCTAAAATCTTATTTCTTAATTCTCCCTGCTTTGGTACCCAAATTCTTTTCTGATGGAATCTCCAAATTCCATCATCTCCCTGTTCTAATTCTTTTATTCGTCCTTTCATTCCTTCAGCAACATCCTCTATTGCTGTTTCCTGAACACTCTTTATTTGTTCCATTAAATCTAACTGTAAATTTAATCTGAGAGCACGAACTCTTCGTTGTTTTTCATGATACTTACGACTTAAGGCATCTGCAACTACATTTGCCTTTCCTTCGTGATACTGAATATCACAGTCGTAATCACTTAGGATTTCCATCCATCTTCTTTGCCTCATGTTTAACTCTTTTTGCCCAAAAATATATTTTAAACTTTTGTGGTCTGTATAGACAGTAAATTTACTTCCGTAAAGATAATGTCTCCAAATCTTAAGGGCAAAAATTATGGAGCCTAACTCTAAGTCATGAGTTGTATAATTTTCTTCGTGCTTTTTCAATTGCCTTGATGCATACGCAATTACTTTCTTGCGTTGCATTAATACACATCCAAATCCTAGTTTTGAAGCATCACAATATACTTCAAAATCCTCAGTCCCTTCTGGTAAAGCTAGGATTGGAGCATTTGTTAATTTCTGCTTCAAGATTCTAAAGGCTTCTTCTTGTTTAGATCCCCATTCAAACTTAATGGCTTTACAGGTTAGTTTAGTTAATGGTACAACTATTTTGGAAAAATCCTTAATAAACCGTCTATAATATCCAGCTAAACCTATAAAACTTCTAATTTCCATTGCGGTTTGTGGAACCTTCCAATCGGTAATTGCCTCTATCTTAGCAGGATCTACATGAATCCCTTCGTGATTCACCATGTGTCCTAAGAATTGCACTTCTTGTAGCCAAAATTCACACTTCGAGAATTTGGCGTACAACTTTTCTTTTCTTAACAAAGTTAAGAGTGCATGCAAATGATGACAATGTTCGTCCTGACTTTTGGAATAAATAAGTATATCTTCTATGAAGACAATTACAAATTTATCCAAATACGGTTTACAGATTCTATTCATCATGTCCATGAATGCTGCAGGTGCATTCGTTAACCCGAAGGGCATGACTGTAAACTCATAATGACCATACCTAGTTCTGAAAGCAGTATTAGGTATGTCTTCTTCTTGTACCTTCAATTGATGATATCCGGAACGTAAGTCAATCTTAGAAAAATATCTAGATCCCTGGAGTTGATCAAACAAATCATCAATCATAGGTAATGGGTATCGATTCTTAATTGTAACCTTATTCAATTCTCTATAATCAATACACATTCTCATCGAACCATCCTTCTTCTTTACAAACAACACTGGAGCTCCCCAAGGGGATGAGCTAGGTTGTATGAATCCTTTACTTAGTAACTCATCTAATTGTGTTTTTAATTCTAACATTTCGGTAGGAGCTAACCGATAAGGTGCATTGGCTATCGGTGTAGTTCCAGGAATTAGATGAATCCTAAATTCTACTTCCCTATCTGGTGGTAATCCTGGTAACTCTTCTGGAAATACCTCTGGGTATTCTGAGACTACAGGAATTTCCTTAAATTCTTTGCCTTTAGTACTAATGATTACTGAAATCATATAGACTATTCCTTGCTTTCGTTCATAACTAGCAACTTTCATTACTGATATGAACTTCATGGGTTTACGTGGCTTATCTCCTGTAATCACGATTACTTTTCCAGTAGGTGCTTGAATTTCTATGGAATTCTTATCACAAAGAATTCGAGCATGGTTGGCTATTAACCAATCCATTCCTAACACAACATCGAATTCAGCTAATTTCATAGGTAAAAGATTTGCAGAAAATTTATGACCTGAAAGTTCTATTTCTACTTTTTGCAAAACCTGATCTATTTTAACTGAATTCCCATCTGCGGTTTCGACTGTAAAAATCTGCTTAATTTGGGTTAAAGGTAACTTAAGAGCTTGACAGAATAAAGTATTTATAAAACTTTGGTTTGCACCAGAGTCAAATAATACTTTTGCATATACGTTGTGAACTAAGAACGTACCAGCTATCACATCTGGAATGAGTTCTGCTTCTTGAGTGGTTAGCTGGAATGCTCTAACATTCTTCTTAGTAGCTCCGTCGGTCGCCTTGGTTCTGTTGTCTGTAGGTTTGACCAATTTAGGACATTCTGTTTTAAAATGCCCCGCTTCCCCACAGTTAAAGCAGATTATGGTTTTCTTTCTGCATTTTTCTTCACGATGTCCTACAGCTTTGCAAAGATTACAGGTTACATTACATCTTCCATAATGTTTCTTTTTGCAATTCCTGCAGAAAGGTGGATTTGAGGATTGCCCTGTTCCTCTTCCTTTGAAGTTACTATTATTACCCCCCCGAAATCCTTGGGTAATTTTCTGAGCCAGTTCCTTTTTCCTATTTTCATCTCTTGTGCGTACTAGTTCATCAGTTAGGATATTAGCTAATTCCACCGCATCGTCAATAGTGCGTGGCCTCGCAGCCTTAACAATGTTGCGGATTTCGCTAATTAATCCCCAAATATAGCGAGAAATGAGTACCGGTTCTGGCGAAGCCAGTGTTGGTACCACTCTAGCATATTCAAAGAATGTCGAAGTATAACCACGACAATCCACATTAACCATTCGATGGTTTAAGAATTTATTTGCCATTTGATCTTTTTCATACTCGGGACAGAATTTTCTTTCTACAAGACTCTTAAATTCTTCCCAGTTCATTGCATACGCCATCATTCTTCTTTTAGCTTGTAACACAGTGTTCCACCATTCTAACGCCCCTTCTTTAAAAAGATTTGACGCATACATAACTTGATCTTCCTCAGCACATTTACTTATGGTAATCACTGCCTCAGTTTTCTCTAACCAACGCAGTGCTGCAATAGCCCCTTCATTACCTGCAAACTCAACTGGTTTACAGGCAAGGAATTCTTTGTAAGTGCAACCAGGCGTTGCAGCTTTCATTTTCTTGAAAATTGGAGCTTGCAGATCATTATTGTTATTAACATGATTTCCGCCTCCGTTTATACTATTACTGAAATTGTTGCCTTGTGTACGTTTACTAGGAATGATTGATTGAGGTTTAATAGGTTTCTGGACAGCAGCAACGATTGCTGGAATAACATTGGCTATTCCTTGTGCAACGATATCCTCTATATCTTGCCTATTTAACAATTGTTCTTCCTGAATTTGCTCAGATTGATTTACTTCATTTACTGGTTCATTACCAATGTTTGCCATCTGATGATTAATTTATAAATAAATAATTAGTATAAAATAAGAAATAATCCAATGTCCCAATTAATTGCACGTAATCACGTAAACAAATATAAAAACAAAATTGTAAATTTTTTTTTCTAAAATGTCCATTTGTTTTATAGATTCTATCATGCTTCTATATACAACCGTTTTATTGGTTATTTT
Organism: Helianthus tuberosus; assembly: GCA_030545235.1. Taxonomy (NCBI): domain Eukaryota; kingdom Viridiplantae; phylum Streptophyta; class Magnoliopsida; order Asterales; family Asteraceae; genus Helianthus; species Helianthus tuberosus. The sequence continues at coordinate 4,959,746 of JARYGA010060516.1, forward strand.
ACACATACTGACTAATATTACCGTTATTATACAAATACAGACTCATAACCCACTTCTCTCTCGTCAACTTGCATCTTTAATAACGGTGTTCCCTTTCATCATATTTCCATGAAATCTGTCCTCCTATCTCTCTGATCCTGTTCCCAGCATCCATCAGCTCTTCACCAAAATGGCGAAGTTCAGCCATATTCTCGTTACTCATCGGTGGATTTGGTAGAGGTTCTGGATCAAATTGCGGAAGAAAGGAATAAGGACTGTTGATAATGTTTTGAAATTGCCAATCATTTGTCCACCATTCATCCATTCCTAAAGGTTGGGTATGGATTATTGGTTCTGGGATTGCTGGTTCAAGATTTATAGGAATTTGATTTTCGATAGGATTAGAGTAAAAATTATTATTATTGACAGGCCTAATAGTATCACAGCTTGTCAAAATAAAATCTATTTCCTCCTGAAATGTCATTTCCTGGTTTTGTTTAGAGCTTTCTCCAATTTCCATCTTGGCTTGTCTAGAACCTTTTCCAACCTCCATTTCTATTTCCTTAGAATATTCCTCAAATTGTATTCCCATTTGCCTAGACTCTTCCCTGACTTCAGTCTCCAATTCCTGCTGTCTCGAACTTTCCCCGATTTCAATTTCTTTTCCTTTTTCTAAAGGATTGTTTATTTTAGGAAGTCTCTTAGCTGGCTTTTTCCTATGTACACGCCTCCCCCATACGTATCTCTTTCTTTTCTTAGGTTTTGGCTTTTCCAGAGGTGGAGCATTGAATTCTATAGGTTGTTCCACATCAGGAAAGTACCCAGTAAATTCTTTAGAAACTTCTATGTTTACAGGGTAAAGGTTGAGATTCTCTAGGGCTCCAGATAACTCATTCATGCTGTTTAACATAAATTAAAAATTTTATAACAACTTTCAAAAATAACCTTCACATATTATTGCATACCATATGACTACAAAACAACTGAAATTTAAAACACACTATGTTTTATTGTAAATTTATTTATTCACTGGATGGATTTTCTAGCTTGTAGGTGATATGGTTTGCTAAAACTAAAACAAATTATTCAAAGATCTGCATTTAATGCTACTGTAGCTAACATATAAAGATCTGCCCATTTTTCGTCTAACTTGTCTTCCCAAGGTGATTTACTGATTAATTCCTGGGTTTCTTTTTTAACTTTCTTTTCTTGGGATTTCCTTAATTTCTCCTGACTTTTTCTAATAATTAAACTTCTTTTATCAGGAGATAGGGGTTCCTCGTATTGGGCTTTTCGAACAAATATTCCTTCTTCAGGAGTTTGGGATGAACTTCCCTTCTCATTTGATGACCTATCTAATTTAAGATAGATGTTTGAAAGATTTTGCTTACCCATACTGTAACTAACAAATAGTCAGTTAAAACACATAATCACATAATGATAATCAGGAAAATTAAGTATTTCTAAATACTTAATTAGCTTAACTCAGTGGCTCTGATACCACCTTTTTCTGTCACGGCCCCCGACCCGGTTTGACCCGTTTCAGGAGCTACGGGACAGAAATCCCGTGGTATTTTATTTAATTGAGTTTAACAGCGGAAGTTTATCATCAGGATCTTTTTAAAGCTATAATTTTCCCGATTATTTTATTTCACAATCTCGGGATAAAACCCCGATAATTTACAATCATATGATTTCACGGAGAAATCTTTAGGTTACAAAACATGATTTCTTTATTTTATAATGAGCCACTTTCTTAAGCTTGCAGTGCTCCACAACACTTTTCCTGAATCACAACAGATCACCTGAAACATGTTTGAAAAAGATTTTGTCAGTGGGAAATACTGGTGAATCATTCTATTTATTAAAACGACACATTTGTTATAATTTACAGTATTAAGAAAGATTACAATGTTTCAGATATCAACCAACTACCCACAGTATTTTGTCACTCGACCCATTGGCCCATTCGTCCAATGGTGGCTGTGACTATGGTCATATCACCCCTTGGCTGCCCCAATGGTGAAGATTATCAAGTAATGTATACAAAACCCCACATACCGGCTGTAATTTGGTGATTACATAAACTTAATCCCTGTAATTATAATCTTTGAAAATAAACATGATTTCAAAAGTAATTTGATAAAAAGAGAATGACTCACATTGCAGATTTAACACGGACAGAGTCTAGTCTATGGATTAGCCTTGTTAACCTAATTTAAATAACAATGCACACAAAAAACTGGGTTAGTAATCAATACAGCATTTACGATAACTCACGAGATCAAACCCTCACAACGAATGACAAAGTACGATACTTAAACATCCATCGAATGAACGACGAATGACAAGGCATAACCCTAATGTGGGCAGCACTTAAACATCCATTGGATATATTGATCGATCGGACAATGAATCGTAATAGCGATCGAGTTATTAGACTGTTTTGCGGCAGCACTTCGTGAATCGTGTGTGTGTTTTTGTAGTAATCTACGTATATCTCAGCGTATATTTGTAATTTGATCGTCGAAGGAACAACAGAATGCAAGTGCCAAGCCCTTCTATTTATACTCAAATTTGTCACCTCCCGCGTGTCGCGAAGGACACACTGGTCCCTGTCGCGTGTCGCTTGGAGTGTCAAAGTAGGCTAGGCCTGCTTCGTCACCTATCTAGCCCTGATGAGTCGACGTTGTATGAAATTTCATTTTTGACAGCGTTTTATATAGATAATCGTAACTAGGGTTTACCCCCCTGAGTTTTAGGGGCCCTGATCCTGATTCTGATTGTTCTGAAAATTTTAGGGTTTATGCAGAAACACTTGGGTTTCTCAATTAGGGTTTCCTAATGGATATTTAAAGTAATAATTAGGACTTTTTGATGAGAGTTGTTACATATACAGCGAGCAGTTGGATGACATTGCAAGCAAGTTAGATACATTCAACGTATTCCAACAACAAAGGGCCGAAATTCGGAAGAGCAAAGAAGCTAGGGATGCCCTGTAACAAAGACGAGATGATATGAAATTTCTAGCCCAGCCCATTGATCACCTATCAGGTGAAGAGTTGGAACTAATGTTGGTTGGAGACGAGAGAAGAGATAAAGAAAACATATAAGCATTAGGAATTTTTTTATGTAATTTTCTTTATTTAAAAAACATTAAAAAATTTAAATTTTTTGTTTTAAAAAATATAAAATAGCCGTTTGGGCTGGCTACGCCCCAAACCCCCGCCCCACCATACCGTCTTCAATGTGGGTCAGCCCAGCGAAGCCCCCCCAAGCCACGTGTCAACCCATGCCCCAAACCCCCGCCCCACCAGACCCCACGGTCTAAGCATAACTTTAAGAAGTTCTTGAACATCACATGCTTGCCTTCATTTCCAATTACTTTCCTTCCTAGACGGTGTTGAGGGCGTTATCATGCCTCTTCACGTCTCTACAATACTCGTTACTCATGGTCTTAATATCAAAATCTTTGAAACTTTTGTTATAATCCCTTGCATGTTAAAAGAAGTAATATATTTTACGTATAAAAGGGTTTCTAATCAAAATCTTCATGAATGGGATGTTGATGTATACATATGGACAACTTGTTCTATTTTTATTGATTAAGTGAGATTTTGTTTTTGTTCAATTTTTTTTTGCAAATAAGATATGACGTAGACGTCAATGAGGTACTGGAGTTGTTGGGGAAAGAATTGGTGTTTCTTGTGACCCAGGGTCGACTCTCACTCTCCCCGTTATTTTCTACGGCATCCAGGTGAAGGGCGAATACGGGTGGCGCCGGTTCGTTTTGGATGGGAGGCGAGGTTTTACTGATTATTCCACTGTCGTGCCTTCGGGCGGGTGGAGGTCGGGTTTCCGAACATCTAGGAGAGCCAAGGGGCTGGCAGCGGTCGAGTAGTCGATCTTGGCCACAACACCCGGTGTCACGGTGTTTGACTCGTCGTTCCTTGCCGTTCAAAACAAAAGATTTGAGGCAGACAACTTTTCCTGAATATAGTAAGTAAACTAAGCAATCATATATTATTTTATTATCTAATGTACTGTTTGGCATGCAGCCAAAATTTTCTATATAAAGCCAACGATGTCTGCTTATATTTTCCACAAGCTCACCAACCATATCTTGCAAATAGTTGTTTGCTGCCTGTGTGATAAAAATCAAGATATGGCTCTATCAGGAAAGTTAATCGGTTACGTTGAGATCAGTAAAAACGGCGATTTCTTAGACGATCTCTTTAGGCACAACCCGCACAAGATGGTTGCAATAGCTCCTGACAGGGCTCATGACTGTGAGTTGCATGAGGGTGAGAGAGGGGCTGTTGGATCAGTCATCACTTGGCACTACACTGAAGGTGCATATCACATAACTTGCTTGTTTCTTTTCAATCTTGTGCATGTAACATATAGATTAATGATTTTTTTTTTTTTTTTGGCATTTCCATATGCCAAAAGGGGGAAAGAGGAAAATATCGAAGCAGATAATTGAGTACGCCAACGAGGAAAACCACATGATCGTGTTCAATGTGATCGGAGGGGAGCTTGTGGAGATATACAAGAGCTTTAAGATCACTTTGCATGTTGAACCAAAGGGTGATGGGAAGGTGGCTACATGGACCTTTGAGTTTGAGAAGCCGGACACAAGTGTACCCTATCCAACTTCAATGATGGATTTCCTTTGCAAACTTGTTAAGGATTTGGATGCCCATGACAAAGCTTAATAGTTCCGAACATCAAAGATGAAAATGATGGGAATTGGATGTTCTGCGTAATGTGTGTTTTTCCTATTAAAAGAATAAAATGAAGATGGTAGTTTAAAGAATAAAGTTAGAGGTAGATATGTTATATGCCTCATTATGTGTGTAGACTGAAAGATGGCTTGCTTGTATTTGTAATATATTTCGTTTAAGTAGTGTCATGCAGGGATCTTTGTGATCATGAGATGTGTAACTATTGATCATTATTGTTGTTCTCCCTAGCTGGTGTTTGATAATTTTCCAAGTTGATGAGAGATCTTAGAAAATATATATCCTTAGAAAATATAGTTCAAACACTTGTAGTTGGGATGCTATGGCAATGATTCAACCGATATCTACCTACATGGATTTTAAATGTTGGAAAATTGCAACATTAATTAATTATTAGACGTTATATACTAACAGGTTCGGGTCAGTTTCAGGTTAAACCCGTCAACCCGTTTAGCTAAACGGGTCAGGTTCGGGTCAACCCGGTCGGGTTGACGGGTTGACCCGTTTAACCCATTTCTATAATATTATATTTTTTACAATATGTTTTATATTATAAATTAGGGAAATTGGCCTGTAATAATCCCACCTAGATCTTATTGGCCATTAATAATCCCACCTCAGAATATTTCCCCCACCAGTCCCACATTTCACCTATTTTTCCTACAATGGTCCCTCGTTAAAAAAACTTAACGGAGTTAAGTTTTTTTTTTCTCCAAATTACAAACAGAATTTTTAGGGCTTTTGATTAAAACGAAGATACGAGTCCATTGATGTAAAACTTGCCTCGAAACGGTGCTCAAAACGATGAAAACGACGCTTTAATTCGGGTGTTTAAATTTCCAATTAACCAAAATCAAGTCACTTGGAGCATCATTTCGAAGTTTGTTTTACATCAATGGACTCATATCATCGTTCTGATCAAAAGCCCTAAAAAATCTGTTTGTAATTTGGAAAAATGCTTAACTCCGTTAAGTTTTTTTAACGGGGGACCATTGTAGGAAAAATAGGTGAAAGGTGAGACTGGTGGGGGGAATATTCTGAGGTGAGATTATTAATGGCCAATAAGTTTTAGGTGGGATTATTACATGCCAATTCCACTATAATTTAAATTTGGTGTGTATTTTATGCTATACTTATAATTTAAAAATAGAAATTAATATAAGATTCTATGATTTTAATGTAATTTTATTATCTAATTTGTGTTTTTTTTAGTAGATGCTAATTTTAATATATTAAATTGCAGAAAAAAATTAAAAAAAATTCGGGTTGAACGGGTCGGGTTCGGGTCAGCCTACGATTATTTGGGTCAGGTTTGGGTTCATATGTATGAAACGATTTTCGGGTTCGGGTTCGTCTAAAATTTTCGGGTTCGGGTCGGGTTGAACCCGCGAACTCACGAACACGACCCGTTTAACACCCCTGTTTATAATAAGTTAAATACAATCTATAGATATAATAAAAGAAACCTGTTTTAGGACACGTGTCAATCAACGAGGCTATAAAATTTTGAGTTTTTTATAAATATTATTTAAATGTGATAATATCTTTTATTCAATATTTGAATAATTCATGATTGTTTGTTGCCTAATGATTTAAAGATAATTTAATCTATTAAAATTTTTAAATATTCCATTCAAATTTTATCTAATATTGGTGTTGGGTTTTTAATTATTTATTCAATATTAGGATAAAGGATTCAACTGACAAGCGATTGCATCGACACTTTATTTGAAGAAATCTTCATTGGAAATGAATTGTGTCAATGTGGTCAACAAAATCAATTCTCAATTTTTTTATTTCTAATTATAATATCTTTCCTTTTGTTTAATTTATTCTACCGTATATTATGTTGATTTACTTACTCTTTAGTAATTTCTCAATGGCGAATGTTATACTAACTTTACTTCTAAATTACACCAAATAGATCCTAATCTATCCATGCTATTATGTTGATTCACTTTCTTTATTAATTTTTTCAATGGCGAATGTTACTTTTTGTGTTTACAGATACGTATAATGCATTCATAAGTTCTCATATCTTTTAAAAAACTTAAACATATTATTATATTAAGTATACGTACTTGGTGTCTTTATAGATAGATATATTTTTCATATAACTAAGTTTCTTCATTAGCCATTTTGGAACAGAATGCCTCCCTATAACGAAATCTTTTGTTTTTTTATGCTATAACTTTTTCTTATTATCACGAAACCAAACTTTGTATTAATATGTTATCATTAGTTTTTTATGATACAACTTTTTTTTTCTTATTTGGTACATAAAATTAGGTTTATTTAACCCGTGTAATATATAGGGTTTTTAAAAAATAACTGTTTTTATTATTTACTATACAAAGTTACATTTTTTTAACACATGTATTACACAAGATTTTTAAAGATATAACTTTATTTTTATTATTTGGTATATAAATTACATTTGTTAAATCCATACAATACACGAGTTTTTTTAAGGATGTATTATTTTTATTATTTAGTATATAAAATTACATTTAGTAAACCCGTGTAATACACGAGGTTCTAACCTAGTGTCTTATAACCATTAGTTAATATTCGACCACCGTCTCTATCTCTCCCTCTTTCCTACACACAATTTTTTTAAATGGTTTTTAATTTTTTTAATTAAAAAACTATATGTTTATTGTTACGTCCGATTCGAGATGATCAATCTCCCAAGACCTATTTAGCGAGTTAATCTACAAAGAGTACAAGATAAGAAATAGAATACTATTTTGAACCAATTTTTTTCTACTTTCATTCATGCAAATTACGTACACTGTTATAAACAAAAGGCTAAATTGCACTTTTCGTCCTTTATGTTCTAGGGTTTCTGCAGGCGCTGTCCTTTAAGTTTAAAAATTACACTCTATGTCCTTTATGTTTGCAACCTATTGCGGGCGGTGTCCTTTCTCATAAACCCAGTTATCTTTTAATGTTAAAACCCCTTGTCTCTCTCAACTTCAAACATGAGGGACCTTTTATGTAAAAAAGTGAAACATTCAAACATGAGGGACCTAATCAGATTTTTCTTATAATTCTGATCGTTTCTGATTCCTTTAATCAGATTCGTTTACGATTTAATTCCCTTTATCGAATATGGTTTTAACGGAAAACTTCAGTGTCGTTTTGAATTATGGATCCACTGATCTTCGGAATTTTAAACGTCTTGTTTGTTCTTGAAATCAAAATCTTTATGTCTATTTTGTTGTTTCGAATTAGCAGGCTTAAACAAATTAAACTTTTGTTTCCAATTTGTATTCTTCGAACGGTTTTGATTCGAAACAGAGATTCAAGAAAATATCTATGATTTTTTTTTTTTAATAAATCCTTATAAGATGCATATTTTTTTTAAACAAACCCTTCAATATCATTCCACACGAAAAAGGGCAATTACAAAGCAATGGCAGGTAGTCGGGCAACAAGTTGCGCCGCCACCCCCTTTTGAATAGAAAAACCAATTCTACTAAATACAAAGTTTGAAACCTTTAGCGACGAAGAATTACTATTAACGACTTTGATTTGATTTGATTTCACACAATGATTCTTGTGTATTCGATTTGTAAAATTTAAGGGGTTGAGATTTTAGAACCGTTAATCGTGATTCTATAGTCTACTATTTGATTTTCTATTTCGCCGGAATCCTTCACCGGAAAACGGTTTGTCCGATTCTGATCTTCTGTAACGGTTCTGGGTTCTTTAATTGATTCTCCTTTGATCAATTGATAGGGGCAGTAATCTTTTACACTACAATAACGTCTTGTGTTATTGTTTTGATTCCGAATTTTTTGTCTCTGTTATAATCACAAAACAGGGGCATTGCTAGAGTAGTGTGAAATAAACCGAAGAACTAAAATATATACATATTATGTATGGTAAGGCTTTCAATATAAATAATATGGGAGCTGAACCATCATCTGTGCTGGCTAATTGAAGCTAACAATAGTAGAAGCAATAACAAATAAAGTTTTTAATATTTGATGCAATTGCTAAGATAAAGAAGTGAGAAATATTACAACTGTTCAAACGAACACACATTATTCAAATTGGAAGTTCCATATAGGTCTCTTTGCTGGCATTTGCCAATATCTAAAAACAAACATACGAAAAATCCCAACCCTCTGTATCCTCAAATCTAGCAGCAGCTCTTTGTTTGTAGACGTGTCTGCCAAACCACAATCACTAGCAAAGGTGTGTGTTTTGATCCTCAAATCTATATTTCTATCTATGTTTATCACGAAAGAAACGGACCGAAAAAACGTAGAAATGGGGTTCCGGAGTTGCCGGAATCCGGCGAAATTGCCGGCCGGATAAACGTAGAAGATGGCGGCTTTTGTTTTGTTTTTGAATGTTTCACTTTTTTACATAAAAGGTCCCTCATGTTTGAAGTTGAGAGAGACAAGGGGTTTTAACATTAAAAGATAACTGAGTTTATGAGAAAGGACACCGCCCGTTATAAGTTGCAAACATAAAGGATATAGAGTGTAATTTTTAAACTTAAAGGACAGCGTCTGCAGAAACCCTAACACATAAATGACGAAAAGTGCAATTTAGCCTAAACAAAATAAAGGAAATTACCAGCAACGGAAGAACTTGGTGCTAAAAAGGGAAATAACATAGTAGTGGAGGACATGGTCATGTTGCATGTGTTTGACATAGAAACAACAAGCGCTTTAATAAATATAAACCGGAAAAAATTAGATGGGTCAAGCTATTCATGTATCAGTTGTATTTAAAATAATATTTTTGATGATTATTTGAGAGTTTTTAAGAAAATATTTTGGGTGCTACTAAATACACCCCCCCTTTTTACTAATTATACCCCTCTCATATTTTATTATTTTTTTTGTCTTTTTGTTGTCTTTTTATTATTATATTTTATTGTCCTTTTGTGTTTTTGTTATTACTATTATTTACAATTAGTAATAGTAATGTATTATTATTATTATTATATTTTTTTGAACAGCAAACATTATTATATTCAAAAGATAATTTAATTTGTTTTCTAGTGCATTTCATATCAAATTTATATTTCGTAAGATATATTTAATTTGTTTTTTAGTGCCTTTCATATCAAACTACATTCAAAAGATACATCATTATATTCTTTTTTATTTCCCTATTTGTTACCTGCAAGATTCTTATATTGTTACCTATCACTATTTTTATTTCATCATATTAAATTCAAACAGAGGCTTTTACTCTTGTTTTTTAACATATACTCCAGAAAGTCATTCAAAGAGCTGCATCATAAATTTATGTATTCATAAATTTACTTGTTAAAAGAGTGATCTACTTATGCTTCATCGTATCATTCAGAAAAGCTAAAGAGATGTCTGGGTTTTCAACGAATCAGGTATAGTTTTTAATTCCCATGTTTCAAGTTTCAACTTAGTTATATAATCTAGTTAGGTTAATGGTCTTGTTTTAGTTTAAATGAGTTTGTTTGGAAAATAACTATATTGTATAGTTTAAATGAGTTCGTTTGGCATACCAAATTTCATTTCATTATAATCCATACGGAAATTCTTTGATTTGTAACCGTTAAAATATACGAATGATAACCAGTTGTCACTTGTTAATATCAACTACTTATTAGCTCATAACAATAATGTAACATCCCTAAAACCTACTAAACTTATGAAGGTTTTATTTTTATTTTGTAACTACTCAAGCTTATTCACCTAATATTTTGTAACTAATATTAGTTCACTTTTAGGTGTTCAAGTCTCATGAAGAGTTGATGGAATGGGTTAGAAACTCCGGACGTAGCCTTGTTACGCTATTGTGACTAAAAGATCGAAAACAAAAAATGGCTATGTGTCTAAAGTTGTACTTATGTGTGATTGTGGTGGTGTGTATAAATCAGTTAAAGAGTCAAGTAAAGCAACCGACACTAGAAAGATTAACTGCCCGTTTGAAATGGTAGGGAAATATTCAAAAGAGAATGGTTATTGGACGTTAAAAGTCAAACCTGGTGAACATAATCATCCACCAAGAGAATATATGGAGGGACACCTAATCTTCAAACGATTGACACCTAATGAACACCAACTGGTCGCAGAGTTGACGGGGAAGCATGTGTTGCCAAAAGATATTTTAGGTATTATGAAGGAGCGTGATGAAAATAATGTCTCTACGATTAAAAACATATATAACGCACGTGATAAAATTCGAGCAAATGAGCATAAAGGGAAATCTCTGATGGAGATGCTAATGTCTCTTTTACAAGATAAAGGGTATAGTTTTGAAATTTCTACCAAAGTATAAGAAAGCAGGTCTATATATTAAACTAAGAAAATATAAATTATCAAAAAGTTTTTTTGGTAATATTTAAAAGCTGACAACTTATGTTTCAATGCAGGTCAATCCATTCCTTTAGATTCGGTCGATGAATTTTGGAGGAAACTCGAGTTACCAGTATATTGTGAGGATATTACTTGTGGGTTTCGGGCGACAGCTTCTGCTCTCGGGTACGATGAAGATGAATGGTTATTTATCCGGAGATCACTGATGGAAGAGCTACTCGAGTTTAGAAATATGTACACTAAGGCTTTCTTAGGCTCATTCGAAGATATGTTCACGCACTTGGCTTGGTCAGGATCGGGGGTTGCACCTGAAAAACACTGGATAATTATGTCAGATGCAGGATTCTTGATTGCGAACAAGTTTAATGTGATCGTTCATTTTTTATCTCAAGAAAAAAAGAAACAGTTCTACTTGTTTTTCGCTTTGGAGAGGCCCTCACGAGTTCTCAGAAAAAAAAATAATTACAATTGCACACGTGAATGGTAACCATTTTATAATGGTAGAATTGCAAGGAGAGTTCCAGGAATTAGATGAATCCTAAATTCTACTTCCCTATCTGGTGGTAATCCTGGTAACTCTTCTGGAAATACCTCTGGGTATTCTGAGACTACAGGAATTTCCTTAAATTCTTTGCCTTTAGTACTAATGATTACTGAAATCATATAGACTATTCCTTGCTTTCGTTCATAACTAGCAACTTTCATTACTGATATGAACTTCATGGGTTTACGTGGCTTATCTCCTGTAATCACGATTACTTTTCCAGTAGGTGCTTGAATTTCTATGGAATTCTTATCACAAAGAATTCGAGCATGGTTGGCTATTAACCAATCCATTCCTAACACAACATCGAATTCAGCTAATTTCATAGGTAAAAGATTTGCAGAAAATTTATGACCTGAAAGTTCTATTTCTACTTTTTGCAAAACCTGATCTATTTTAACTGAATTCCCATCTGCGGTTTCGACTGTAAAAATCTGCTTAATTTGGGTTAAAGGTAACTTAAGAGCTTGACAGAATAAAGTATTTATAAAACTTTGGTTTGCACCAGAGTCAAATAATACTTTTGCATATACGTTGTGAACTAAGAACGTACCAGCTATCACATCTGGAATGAGTTCTGCTTCTTGAGTGGTTAGCTGGAATGCTCTAACATTCTTCTTAGTAGCTCCGTCGGTCGCCTTGGTTCTGTTGTCTGTAGGTTTGACCAATTTAGGACATTCTGTTTTAAAATGCCCCGCTTCCCCACAGTTAAAGCAGATTATGGTTTTCTTTCTGCAATTTTCTTCACGATGTCCTACAGCTTTGCAAAGATTACAGGTTACATTACATCTTCCATAATGTTTCTTTTTGCAATTCCTGCAGAAAGGTGGATTTGAGGATTGCCCTGTTCCTCTTCCTTTGAAGTTACTATTATTACCCCCCCGAAATCCTTGGGTAATTTTCTGAGCCAGTTCCTTTTTCCTATTTTCATCTCTTGTGCGTACTAGTTCATCAGTTAGGATATTAGCTAATTCCACCGCATCGTCAATAGTGCGTGGCCTCGCAGCCTTAACAATGTTGCGGATTTCGCTAATTAATCCCCAAATATAGCGAGAAATGAGTACCGGTTCTGGCGAAGCCAGTGTTGGTACCACTCTAGCATATTCAAAGAATGTCGAAGTATAACCACGACAATCCACATTAACCATTCGATGGTTTAGGAATTTATTTGCCATTTGATCTTTTTCATACTCGGGACAGAATTTTCTTTCTACAAGACTCTTAAATTCTTCCCAGTTCATTGCATACGCCATCATTCTTCTTTTAGCTTGTAACACTGTGTTCCACCATTCTAACGCCCCTTCTTTAAAAAGATTTGACGCATACATAACTTGATCTTCCTCAGCACATTTACTTATGGTAATCACTGCCTCAGTTTTCTCTAACCAACGCAGTGCTGCAATAGCCCCTTCATTACCTGCAAACTCAACTGGTTTACAGGCAAGGAATTCTTTGTAAGTGCAACCAGGCGTTGCAGCTTTCATTTTCTTGAAAATTGGAGCTTGCAGATCATTATTGTTATTAACATGATTTCCGCCTCCGTTTATACTATTACTGAAATTGTTGCCTTGTGTACGTTTACTAGGAATGATTGATTGAGGTTTAATAGGTTTCTGGACAGCAGCAACGATTGCTGGAATAACATTGGCTATTCCTTGTGCAACGATATCCTCTATATCTTGCCTATTTAACAATTGTTCTTCCTGAATTTGCTCAGATTGATTTACTTCATTTACTGGTTCATTACCAATGTTTGCCATCTGATGATTAATTTATAAATAAATAATTAGTATAAAATAAGAAATAATCCAATGTCCCAATTAATTGCACGTAATCACGTAAACAAATATAAAAACAAAATTGTAAATTTTTTTTTCTAAAATGTCCATTTGTTTTATAGATTCTATCATGCTTCTATATACAACCGTTTTATTGGTTATTTTACACATACTGACTAATATTACCGTTATTATACAAATACAGACTCATAACCCACTTCTCTCTCGTCAACTTGCATCTTTAATAACAGTGTTCCCTTTCATCATATTTCCATGAAATCTGTCCTCCTATCTCTCTGATCCTGTTCCCAGCATCCATCAGCTCTTCACCAAAATGGCGAAGTTCAGCCATATTCTCGTTACTCATCGGTGGATTTGGTAGAGGTTCTGGATCAAATTGCGGAAGAAAGGAATAAGGACTGTTGATAATGTTTTGAAATTGCCAATCATTTGTCCACCATTCATCCATTCCTAAAGGTTGGGTATGGATTATTGGTTCTGGGATTGCTGGTTCAAGATTTATAGGAATTTGATTTTCGATAGGATTAGAGTAAAAATTATTATTATTGACAGGCCTAATAGTATCACAGCTTGTCAAAATAAAATCTATTTCCTCCTGAAATGTCATTTCCTAGTTTTGTTTAGAGCTTTCTCCAATTTCCATCTTGGCTTGTCTAGAACCTTTTCCAACCTCCATTTCTATTTCCTTAGAATATTCCTCAAATTGTATTCCCATTTGCCTAGACTCTTCCCTGACTTCAGTCTCCAATTCCTGCTGTCTCGAACTTTCCCCGATTTCAATTTCTTTTCCTTTTTCTAAAGGATTGTTTATTTTAGGAAGTCTCTTAGCTGGCTTTTTCCTATGTACACGCCTCCCCCATACGTATCTCTTTCTTTTCTTAGGTTTTGGCTTTTCCAGAGGTGGAGCATTGAATTCTATAGGTTGTTCCACATCAGGAAAGTACCCAGTAAATTCTTTAGAAACTTCTATGTTTACAGGGTAAAGGTTGAGATTCTCTAGGGCTCCAGATAACTCATTCATGCTGTTTAACATAAATTAAAAATTTTATAACAACTTTCAAAAATAACCTTCACATATTATTGCATACCATATGACTACAAAACAACTGAAATTTAAAACACACTATGTTTTATTGTAAATTTATTTATTCACTGGATGGATTTTCTAGCTTGTAGGTGATATGGTTTGCTAAAACTGAAACAAATTATTCAAAGATCTGCATTTAATGCTACTGTAGCTAACATATAAAGATCTGCCCATTTTTCGTCTAACTTGTCTTCCCAAGGTGATTTACTGATTAATTCCTGGGTTTCTTTTTTAACTTTCTTTTCTTGGGATTTCCTTAATTTCTCCTGACTTTTTCTAATAATTAAACTTCTTTTATCAGGAGATAGGGGTTCCTCGTATTGGGCTTTTCGAACAAATATTCCTTCTTCAGGAGTTTGGGATGAACTTCCCTTCTCATTTGATGACCTATCTAATTTAAGATAGATGTTTGAAAGATTTTGCTTACCCATACTGTAACTAACAAATAGTCAGTTAAAACACATAATCACATAATGATAATCAGGAAAATTAAGTATTTCTAAATACTTAATTAGCTTAACTCAGTGGCTCTGATACCACCTTTTTCTGTCACGGCCCCCGACCCGGTTTGACCCGTTTCAGGAGCTACGGGACAGAAATCCCGTGGTATTTTATTTAATTGAGTTTAACAGCGGAAGTTTATCATCAGGATCTTTTTAAAGCTATAATTTTCCCGATTATTTTATTTCACAATCTCGGGATAAAACCCCGATAATTTACAATCATATGATTTCACGGAGAAATCTTTAGGTTACAAAACATGATTTCTTTATTTTATAATGAGCCACTTTCTTAAGCTTGCAGTGCTCCACAACACTTTTCCTGAATCACAACAGATCACCTGAAACATGTTTGAAAAAGATTTTGTCAGTGGGAAATACTGGTGAATCATTCTATTTATTAAAACGACACATTTGTTATAATTTACAGTATTAAGAAAGATTACAATGTTTCAGATATCAACCAACTACCCACAGTATTTTGTCACTCGACCCATTGGCCCATTCGTCCAATGGTGGCTGTGACTATGGTCATATCACCCCTTGGCTGCCCCAATGGTGAAGATTATCAAGTAATGTATACAAAACCCCACATACCGGCTGTAATTTGGTGATTACATAAACTTAATCCCTGTAATTATAATCTTTGAAAATAAACATGATTTCAAAAGTAATTTGATAAAAAGAGAATGACTCACATTGCAGATTTAACACGGACAGAGTCTAGTCTATGGATTAGCCTTGTTAACCTAATTTAAATAACAATGCACACAAAAAACTGGGTTAGTAATCAATACAGCATTTACGATAACTCACGAGATCAAACCCTCACAACGAATGACAAAGTACGATACTTAAACATCCATCGAATGAACGACGAATGACAAGGCATAACCCTAATGTGGGCAGCACTTAAACATCCATTGGATATATTGATCGATCGGACAATGAATCGTAATAGCGATCGAGTTATTAGACTGTTTTGCGGCAGCACTTCGTGAATCGTGTGTGTGTTTTTGTAGTAATCTACGTATATCTCAGCGTATATTTGTAATTTGATCGTCGAAGGAACAACAGAATGCAAGTGCCAAGCCCTTCTATTTATACTCAAATTTGTCACCTCCCGCGTGTCGCGAAGGACACACTGGTCCCTGTCGCGTGTCGCTTGGAGTGTCAAAGTAGGCTAGGCCTGCTTCGTCACCTATCTAGCCCTGATGAGTCGACGTTGTATGAAATTTCATTTTTGACAGCGTTTTATATAGATAATCGTAACTAGGGTTTACCCCCCCTGAGTTTTAGGGGCCCTGATCCTGATTCTGATTGTTCTGAAAATTTTAGGGTTTATGCAGAAACACTTGGGTTTCTCAATTAGGGTTTCCTAATGGATATTTAAAGTAATAATTAGGACTTTTTGATGAGAGTTGTTACATATACAGCGAGCAGTTGGATGACATTGCAAGCAAGTTAGATACATTCAACGTATTCCAACAACAAAGGGCCGAAATTCGGAAGAGCAAAGAAGCTAGGGATGCCCTGTAACAAAGACGAGATGATATGAAATTTCTAGCCCAGCCCATTGATCACCTATCAGGTGAAGAGTTGGAACTAATGTTGGTTGGAGACGAGAGAAGAGATAAAGAAAACATATAAGCATTAGGAATTTTTTTATGTAATTTTCTTTATTTAAAAAACATTAAAAAATTTAAATTTTTTGTTTTAAAAAATATAAAATAGCCGTTTGGGCTGGCCACGCCCCAAACCCCCGCCCCACCATACCGTCTTCAATGTGGGTCAGCCCAGCGAAGCCCCCCCAAGCCACGTGTCAACCCATGCCCCAAACCCCCGCCCCACCAGACCCCACGGTCTAAGCATAACTTTAAGAAGTTCTTGAACATCACATGCTTGCCTTCATTTCCAATTACTTTCCTTCCTAGACGGTGTTGAGGGCGTTATCATGCCTCTTCACGTCTCTACAATACTCGTTACTCATGGTCTTAATATCAAAATCTTTGAAACTTTTGTTATAATCCCTTGCATGTTAAAAGAAGTAATATATTTTACGTATAAAAGGGTTTCTAATCAAAATCTTCATGAATGGGATGTTGATGTATACATATGGACAACTTGTTCTATTTTTATTGATTAAGTGAGATTTTGTTTTTGTTCAATTTTTTTTTGCAAATAAGATATGACGTA
The DNA here is from genome assembly GCA_030545235.1 of Helianthus tuberosus. Classification (NCBI taxonomy): domain Eukaryota; kingdom Viridiplantae; phylum Streptophyta; class Magnoliopsida; order Asterales; family Asteraceae; genus Helianthus; species Helianthus tuberosus. The sequence continues at coordinate 4,976,919 of JARYGA010060516.1, forward strand.
GACGTCAATGAGGTACTGGAGTTGTTGGGGAAAGAATTGGTGTTTCTTGTGACCCAGGGTCGACTCTCACTCTCCCCGTTATTTTCTACGGCATCCAGGTGAAGGGCGAATACGGGTGGCGCCGGTTCGTTTTGGATGGGAGGCGAGGTTTTACTGATTATTCCACTGTCGTGCCTTCGGGCGGGTGGAGGTCGGGTTTCCGAACATCTAGGAGAGCCAAGGGGCTGGCAGCGGTCGAGTAGTCGATCTTGGCCACAACACCCGGTGTCACGGTGTTTGACTCGTCGTTCCTTGCCGTTCAAAACAAAAGCTTTGAGGCAGACAACTTTTCCTGAATATAGTAAGTAAACTAAGCAATCATATATTATTTTATTATCTAATGTACTGTTTGGCATGCAGCCAAAATTTTCTATATAAAGCCAACGATGTCTGCTTATATTTTCCACAAGCTCACCAACCATATCTTGCAAATAGTTGTTTGCTGCCTGTGTGATAAAAATCAAGATATGGCTCTATCAGGAAAGTTAATCGGTTACGTTGAGATCAGTAAAAACGGCGATTTCTTAGACGATCTCTTTAGGCACAACCCGCACAAGATGGTTGCAATAGCTCCTGACAGGGCTCATGACTGTGAGTTGCATGAGGGTGAGAGAGGGGCTGTTGGATCAGTCATCACTTGGCACTACACTGAAGGTGCATATCACATAACTTGCTTGTTTCTTTTCAATCTTGTGCATGTAACATATAGATTAATGATTTTTTTTTTTTTTTTTGGCATTTCCATATGCCAAAAGGGGGAAAGAGGAAAATATCGAAGCAGATAATTGAGTACGCCAACGAGGAAAACCACATGATCGTGTTCAATGTGATCGGAGGGGAGCTTGTGGAGATATACAAGAGCTTTAAGATCACTTTGCATGTTGAACCAAGGGGTGATGGGAAGGTGGCTACATGGACCTTTGAGTTTGAGAAGCCGGACACAAGTGTACCCTATCCAACTTCAATGATGGATTTCCTTTGCAAACTTGTTAAGGATTTGGATGCCCATGACAAAGCTTAATAGTTCCGAACATCAAAGATGAAAATGATGGGAATTGGATGTTCTGCGTAATGTGTGTTTTTCCTATTAAAAGAATAAAATGAAGATGGTAGTTTAAAGAATAAAGTTAGAGGTAGATATGTTATATGCCTCATTATGTGTGTAGACTGAAAGATGGCTTGCTTGTATTTGTAATATATTTCGTTTAAGTAGTGTCATGCAGGGATCTTTGTGATCATGAGATGTGTAACTATTGATCATTATTGTTGTTCTCCCTAGCTGGTGTTTGATAATTTTCCAAGTTGATGAGAGATCTTAGAAAATATATATCCTTAGAAAATATAGTTCAAACACTTGTAGTTGGGATGCTATGGCAATGATTCAACCGATATCTACCTACATGGATTTTAAATGTTGGAAAATTGCAACATTAATTAATTATTAGACGTTATATACTAACAGGTTCGGGTCAGTTTCAGGTTAAACCCGTCAACCCGTTTAGCTAAACGGGTCAGGTTCGGGTCAACCCGGTCGGGTTGACGGGTTGACCCGTTTAACCCATTTCTATAATATTATATTTTTTACAATATGTTTTATATTATAAATTAGGGAAATTGGCCTGTAATAATCCCACCTAGATCTTATTGGCCATTAATAATCCCACCTCAGAATATTTCCCCCACCAGTCCCACATTTCACCTATTTTTCCTACAATGGTCCCTCGTTAAAAAAACTTAACGGAGTTAAGTTTTTTTTTTTCTCCAAATTACAAACAGAATTTTTAGGGCTTTTGATTAAAACGAAGATACGAGTCCATTGATGTAAAACTTGCCTCGAAACGGTGCTCAAAACGATGAAAACGACGCTTTAATTCGGGTGTTTAAATTTCCAATTAACCAAAATCAAGTCACTTGGAGCATCATTTCGAAGTTTGTTTTACATCAATGGACTCATATCATCGTTCTGATCAAAAGCCCTAAAAAATCTGTTTGTAATTTGGAAAAATGCTTAACTCCGTTAAGTTTTTTTAACGGGGGACCATTGTAGGAAAAATAGGTGAAAGGTGAGACTGGTGGGGGGAATATTCTGAGGTGAGATTATTAATGGCCAATAAGTTTTAGGTGGGATTATTACATGCCAATTCCACTATAATTTAAATTTGGTGTGTATTTTATGCTATACTTATAATTTAAAAATAGAAATTAATATAAGATTCTATGATTTTAATGTAATTTTATTATCTAATTTGTGTTTTTTTTAGTAGATGCTAATTTTAATATATTAAATTGCAGAAAAAAATTAAAAAAAATTCGGGTTGAACGGGTCGGGTTCGGGTCAGCCTACGATTATTTGGGTCAGGTTTGGGTTCATATGTATGAAACGATTTTCGGGTTCGGGTTCGTCTAAAATTTTCGGGTTCGGGTCGGGTTGAACCCGCGAACTCACGAACACGACCCGTTTAACACCCCTGTTTATAATAAGTTAAATACAATCTATAGATATAATAAAAGAAACCTGTTTTAGGACACGTGTCAATCAACGAGGCTATAAAATTTTGAGTTTTTTATAAATATTATTTAAATGTGATAATATCTTTTATTCAATATTTGAATAATTCATGATTGTTTGTTGCCTAATGATTTAAAGATAATTTAATCTATTAAAATTTTTAAATATTCCATTCAAATTTTATCTAATATTGGTGTTGGGTTTTTAATTATTTATTCAATATTAGGATAAAGGATTCAACTGACAAGCGATTGCATCGACACTTTATTTGAAGAAATCTTCATTGGAAATGAATTGTGTCAATGTGGTCAACAAAATCAATTCTCAATTTTTTTATTTCTAATTATAATATCTTTCCTTTTGTTTAATTTATTCTACCGTATATTATGTTGATTTACTTACTCTTTAGTAATTTCTCAATGGCGAATGTTATACTAACTTTACTTCTAAATTACACCAAATAGATCCTAATCTATCCATGCTATTATGTTGATTCACTTTCTTTATTAATTTTTTCAATGGCGAATGTTACTTTTTGTGTTTACAGATACGTATAATGCATTCATAAGTTCTCATATCTTTTAAAAAACTTAAACATATTATTATATTAAGTATACGTACTTGGTGTCTTTATAGATAGATATATTTTTCATATAACTAAGTTTCTTCATTAGCCATTTTGGAACAGAATGCCTCCCTATAACGAAATCTTTTGTTTTTTTATGCTATAACTTTTTCTTATTATCACGAAACCAAACTTTGTATTAATATGTTATCATTAGTTTTTTATGATACAACTTTTTTTTTCTTATTTGGTACATAAAATTAGGTTTATTTAACCCGTGTAATATATAGGGTTTTTAAAAAATAACTGTTTTTATTATTTACTATACAAAGTTACATTTTTTTAACACATGTATTACACAAGATTTTTAAAGATATAACTTTATTTTTATTATTTGGTATATAAATTACATTTGTTAAATCCATACAATACACGAGTTTTTTTAAGGATGTATTATTTTTATTATTTAGTATATAAAATTACATTTAGTAAACCCGTGTAATACACGAGGTTCTAACCTAGTGTCTTATAACCATTAGTTAATATTCGACCACCGTCTCTATCTCTCCCTCTTTCCTACACACAATTTTTTTAAATGGTTTTTAATTTTTTTAATTAAAAAACTATATGTTTATTGTTACGTCCGATTCGAGATGATCAATCTCCCAAGACCTATTTAGCGAGTTAATCTACAAAGAGTACAAGATAAGAAATAGAATACTATTTTGAACCAATTTTTTTCTACTTTCATTCATGCAAATTACGTACACTGTTATAAACAAAAGGCTAAATTGCACTTTTCGTCCTTTATGTTCTAGGGTTTCTGCAGGCGCTGTCCTTTAAGTTTAAAAATTACACTCTATGTCCTTTATGTTTGCAACCTATTGCGGGCGGTGTCCTTTCTCATAAACCCAGTTATCTTTTAATGTTAAAACCCCTTGTCTCTCTCAACTTCAAACATGAGGGACCTTTTATGTAAAAAAGTGAAACATTCAAACATGAGGGACCTAATCAGATTTTTCTTATAATTCTGATCGTTTCTGATTCCTTTAATCAGATTCGTTTACGATTTAATTCCCTTTATCGAATATGGTTTTAACGGAAAACTTCAGTGTCGTTTTGAATTATGGATCCACTGATCTTCGGAATTTTAAACGTCTTGTTTGTTCTTGAAATCAAAATCTTTATGTCTATTTTGTTGTTTCGAATTAGCAGGCTTAAACAAATTAAACTTTTGTTTCCAATTTGTATTCTTCGAACGGTTTTGATTCGAAACAGAGATTCAAGAAAATATCTATGATTTTTTTTTTTTAATAAATCCTTATAAGATGCATATTTTTTTTTAAACAAACCCTTCAATATCATTTCACACGAAAAAGGGCAATTACAAAGCAATGGCAGGTAGTCGGGCAACAAGTTGCGCCGCCACCCCCTTTTGAATAGAAAAACCAATTCTACTAAATACAAAGTTTGAAACCTTTAGCGACGAAGAATTACTATTAACGACTTTGATTTGATTTGATTTCACACAATGATTCTTGTGTATTCGATTTGTAAAATTTAAGGGGTTGAGATTTTAGAACCGTTAATCGTGATTCTATAGTCTACTATTTGATTTTCTATTTCGCCGGAATCCTTCACCGGAAAACGGTTTGTCCGATTCTGATCTTCTGTAACGGTTCTGGGTTCTTTAATTGATTCTCCTTTGATCAATTGATAGGGGCAGTAATCTTTTACACTACAATAACGTCTTGTGTTATTGTTTTGATTCCGAATTTTTTGTCTCTGTTATAATCACAAAACAGGGGCATTGCTAGAGTAGTGTGAAATAAACCGAAGAACTAAAATATATACATATTATGTATGGTAAGGCTTTCAATATAAATAATATGGGAGCTGAACCATCATCTGTGCTGGCTAATTGAAGCTAACAATAGTAGAAGCAATAACAAATAAAGTTTTTAATATTTGATGCAATTGCTAAGATAAAGAAGTGAGAAATATTACAACTGTTCAAACGAACACACATTATTCAAATTGGAAGTTCCATATAGGTCTCTTTGCTGGCATTTGCCAATATCTAAAAACAAACATACGAAAAATCCCAACCCTCTGTATCCTCAAATCTAGCAGCAGCTCTTTGTTTGTAGACGTGTCTGCCAAACCACAATCACTAGCAAAGGTGTGTGTTTTGATCCTCAAATCTATATTTCTATCTATGTTTATCACGAAAGAAACGGACCGAAAAAACGTAGAAATGGGGTTCCGGAGTTGCCGGAATCCGGCGAAATTGCCGGCCGGATAAACGTAGAAGATGGCGGCTTTTGTTTTGTTTTTGAATGTTTCACTTTTTTACATAAAAGGTCCCTCATGTTTGAAGTTGAGAGAGACAAGGGGTTTTAACATTAAAAGATAACTGAGTTTATGAGAAAGGACACCGCCCGTTATAAGTTGCAAACATAAAGGATATAGAGTGTAATTTTTAAACTTAAAGGACAGCGTCTGCAGAAACCCTAACACATAAATGACGAAAAGTGCAATTTAGCCTAAACAAAATAAAGGAAATTACCAGCAACGGAAGAACTTGGTGCTAAAAAAGGGAAATAACATAGTAGTGGAGGACATGGTCATGTTGCATGTGTTTGACATAGAAACAACAAGCGCTTTAATAAATATAAACCGGAAAAAATTAGATGGGTCAAGCTATTCATGTATCAGTTGTATTTAAAATAATATTTTTGATGATTATTTGAGAGTTTTTAAGAAAATATTTTGGGTGCTACTAAATACACCCCCCCTTTTTACTAATTATACCCCTCTCATATTTTATTATTTTTTTTGTCTTTTTGTTGTCTTTTTATTATTATATTTTATTGTCCTTTTGTGTTTTTGTTATTACTATTATTTACAATTAGTAATAGTAATGTATTATTATTATTATTATATTTTTTTGAACAGCAAACATTATTATATTCAAAAGATAATTTAATTTGTTTTCTAGTGCATTTCATATCAAATTTATATTTCGTAAGATATATTTAATTTGTTTTTTAGTGCCTTTCATATCAAACTACATTCAAAAGATACATCATTATATTCTTTTTTATTTCCCTATTTGTTACCTGCAAGATTCTTATATTGTTACCTATCACTATTTTTATTTCATCATATTAAATTCAAACAGAGGCTTTTACTCTTGTTTTTTAACATATACTCCAGAAAGTCATTCAAAGAGCTGCATCATAAATTTATGTATTCATAAATTTACTTGTTAAAAGAGTGATCTACTTATGCTTCATCGTATCATTCAGAAAAGCTAAAGAGATGTCTGGGTTTTCAACGAATCAGGTATAGTTTTTAATTCCCATGTTTCAAGTTTCAACTTAGTTATATAATCTAGTTAGGTTAATGGTCTTGTTTTAGTTTAAATGAGTTTGTTTGGAAAATAACTATATTGTATAGTTTAAATGAGTTCGTTTGGCATACCAAATTTCATTTCATTATAATCCATACGGAAATTCTTTGATTTGTAACCGTTAAAATATACGAATGATAACCAGTTGTCACTTGTTAATATCAACTACTTATTAGCTCATAACAATAATGTAACATCCCTAAAACCTACTAAACTTATGAAGGTTTTATTTTTATTTTGTAACTACTCAAGCTTATTCACCTAATATTTTGTAACTAATATTAGTTCACTTTTAGGTGTTCAAGTCTCATGAAGAGTTGATGGAATGGGTTAGAAACTCCGGACGTAGCCTTGTTACGCTATTGTGACTAAAAGATCGAAAACAAAAAATGGCTATGTGTCTAAAGTTGTACTTATGTGTGATTGTGGTGGTGTGTATAAATCAGTTAAAGAGTCAAGTAAAGCAACCGACACTAGAAAGATTAACTGCCCGTTTGAAATGGTAGGGAAATATTCAAAAGAGAATGGTTATTGGACGTTAAAAGTCAAACCTGGTGAACATAATCATCCACCAAGAGAATATATGGAGGGACACCTAATCTTCAAACGATTGACACCTAATGAACACCAACTGGTCGCAGAGTTGACGGGGAAGCATGTGTTGCCAAAAGATATTTTAGGTATTATGAAGGAGCGTGATGAAAATAATGTCTCTACGATTAAAAACATATATAACGCACGTGATAAAATTCGAGCAAATGAGCATAAAGGGAAATCTCTGATGGAGATGCTAATGTCTCTTTTACAAGATAAAGGGTATAGTTTTGAAATTTCTACCAAAGTATAAGAAAGCAGGTCTATATATTAAACTAAGAAAATATAAATTATCAAAAAGTTTTTTTGGTAATATTTAAAAGCTGACAACTTATGTTTCAATGCAGGTCAATCCATTCCTTTAGATTCGGTCGATGAATTTTGGAGGAAACTCGAGTTACCAGTATATTGTGAGGATATTACTTGTGGGTTTCGGGCGACAGCTTCTGCTCTCGGGTACGATGAAGATGAATGGTTATTTATCCGGAGATCACTGATGGAAGAGCTACTCGAGTTTAGAAATATGTACACTAAGGCTTTCTTAGGCTCATTCGAAGATATGTTCACGCACTTGGCTTGGTCAGGATCGGGGGTTGCACCTGAAAAACACTGGATAATTATGTCAGATGCAGGATTCTTGATTGCGAACAAGTTTAATGTGATCGTTCATTTTTTATCTCAAGAAAAAAAGAAACAGTTCTACTTGTTTTTCGCTTTGGAGAGGCCCTCACGAGTTCTCAGAAAAAAAAAATAATTACAATTGCACACGTGAATGGTAACCATTTTATAATGGTAGAATTGCAAGGAGAGTATCCAATTGCCAGCACAAACAACCTATGGAAATTAATGAGAGAAAATGATGCAGCTGGCTGGGAGAATATATTTGAATGACGTCAAAATATGTATAATTCTTGAATAGCACAACCTGCTACATTTTCTGTTATAGATTAAAGATCGGTATGTAAATTATTAAATGATATTAATTTTGTAAAAAAGTACTTATTTTTATATAGCTTTTGTTACAACTATAAGTATAATTTGATAAATTATAACAACTAAAGAGTAATAATAAATAATATATCATTACTACTACTATTACTAATAATAATAATAATAATAAATAAATAAATAAATAAAAAGTGCATGCTTCTTTTACTATTTAGTTATAATAATAACTAAGAAATAAGTAATAATTAAAAAACAACCAACTAAAAGACAAAAAACACTAAAAACAAAATAAAAGTTATTGATGAATGTGATGTTTTTGTAGGGGGTGTAATTAATAAAGAGGGGGTGTAAATAGAACACCCCTTCGCGAAACCTATCGCCAGCGGATCAAAAGTAGGGCCCTTTTCTATTTTTTACCGTTCAGCCAATACATCAAAAGTTAACTGTCATGGCATCAAAAAAGCCAAATCAGATGTCACGTTATCAAAAAAGTCGAGTCAGACATCACGTCATCAAAAAAATCGAGTCAGACGTCACGTCATAAACAATTCCACGTCAGATACCACGTTACCATACAGGTGCCACATTAGCAAAAAAACTAACTTGGTTAGAGTCCAGCTAGTTTGGAAGTGCTATCGGCCAATAAGTTGAAAGGTATGAGTGGTGTGGTACAAATCAAAAGTTGGGAGTGTTATCGGTCAATTGTTGAAAGTTGGTGTTATTTAAATCCAATGTCTCTTTAAAAGGTATTTTTTTTTATTTTAAAACCTTTTTAAATACACCTTTAAATCACAACTCTTTCCAAAACTTTCACACAACTCACTGTATATTCTTCTATCCTCTACATTATTTGTTCATCAAATTTCAAATGGCACACCGTTAAACTGAGACAGACAACATTGCTTTGGCTACGGGTTCGGTGCATGTCGTCGAGCAAGGGCAGCCTCAAGGTTTGTTCTCGTTTTGGAATGTTATTCTCAAACTATGATGTCAACAAGTGGGTGAAAACCAACGTAATGTTCATCAAATAACTTCAAGGTTTTTGGTTATCCGAACAAAGTGTGGAGCATTTGAGAGGCTTTTTAGCGATGCGTTGAATGACGAATAGGGGGTTTAAGTGAAGACCAAGCGATTGGCGTAGTCCGTGGAGAATTTGAACGTCTTAGCACACTAGTTTTGGTCACGTTTCGGGTTGGAGAATTTTGAGAGACTGTGATAAATGGAATTAAGTCATTTTTCTTAAATTCTAGTTTAATGGTACTTTTTATGCTTTATCTTAACTAGGTTTATAACCCTGCGCGCGTTGCGGCGCGCTAAGGCAACTCCGATGAAGGTTTGCATGTTTCGAAACTGGTGGGACTTGAATAAAAACAAAATAAATTCAGTTGAGAACATTCAAAATCCCAAGGATGTTCGTGTCCACTATTTTAATACAGACCAAGCATAACCATATGATCAAAATCCAATTGCAACCAACACTTTAATAAAAAATACACAAATGGAGGGAAAAAATCAAATAGGAAGATTAATTTCGCTAGGAAGGATAGGAAGCAATAAGAGGATGACATGTGGCAACATTTAAAATAAAGAAAAATGGTATTTTAGTCAATCCAACCCTTTCTTCTTCCCTTTTCAAAACCCAGTAACTTCAAAACCCACCATTTTCAAAACCCACCATCTTCAACCATTTCTTCACTTTCTATCTCAATAATCACTACATTATAGTGCGATTTTCATCACCAATCAATGATTCAAACCCCCGATCAACGTGTTCTTCAGTTTTTTTGAAGAAAACCCAGTTTAATTTCATACAAAATCTTGTTTTTTCCGGTGATTTTGAAGATAATCACTTGATTTGTTCGATTCAATCGCTGATAAGTGTTTCTATCGTTTCAAATTTCGTCAATTGATGAAGAAACCGGCTTCGATCCATGTAAGAAATTCTTTAATTTCATTTTCACGATCTGGGTTTTTATTTAGTCATTGCGTTTTAGGTAAAACACATTTTTGAAGTGTTTTTAGTCATTGCGTTTTAGGTAAAACACATTTTTAGGTGTTTTCAGTCCATTGCGTTTTACAGAGAACACTTTCTTTTGTTTTTTTAGGTCATTGCGTTTTAGAAATGAGACATTTTTAAGTGTTTTCTGGCCATTGCGTTTTACAAATAAAACATTTCTTTGTGTTTTCTGGCCATTGCGTTTTACAAATAAGACATTTCTTTGTGTTTTTTGTGCATTGCGTTTTAGGTAAAACACTTTTTTATGTGTTTTCAGTCTATTGCGTTTTAGAAATAAGACATTTCTTTGTGTTTTCTGGCCATTGCATTTTACAAATAAGTCATTTCTTTGTGCGTTTTACAAATAAGACATTTCTTTGTGTTTTTTGTGCATTGCGTTTTAGGTAAAACACTTTTTTATGTGTTTTCAGTCTATTGCGTTTTAGAAATAAGACATTTCTTTGTGTTTTCTGGCCATTGCATTTTACAAATAAGTCATTTCTTTGTGTTTTTGGTGCATTGCGTTTTAGAAAAATGTCATTTTTTAGGGGTTTTTTTTCATTGCGTTTTACGTAACTGGTGGTTTTTCTATTGCGTTTTACACAACTAGGTTTAATTTTTTTTTTAAATATAGCAATAGTATACTCGTTTTAAAGATAAAAAAACGCTCGTTTTTTGGTGCAATTTTTATAAAAAATAATGTCGTATGAAAGAGTTATTAACGTTTAAAAAATGGGGGGGGGGGGGGGGGGATTGGAGGAGAAAGAAACTATTGGCTTGGATTGACTAGAATGCCCTTGAACAAACTCACGCGCCTCTTTTTTTCTTTTCAATTTCCCTGATTTAATCTTAGCCCTTGATTAACTAAATGGATGGTCAAGATCACTTCCTAGCCTTCCTAGCCAAATTAACTTCCTATTGTATCTCCACCCTACAAATGAATGCTGTAAAAACATACAGTGCTCATAAAATTGGAGATGTCCATACAATCTCATTATTCAGAAGAAAAGTAGAATATCTCTCTTAACAACTCTTGAATATTAGAAAAACCAAATTAAGATCAACTTCGATGTTGATTATAAATGTGATTAACAATCGTCATCCAGAGGAGGCTGATTTGCAGCAACTGCAAGCTCGGTTTCATGTCTTCAAAAAACACAATGATGCGTCATAAACCAAATAACCAACAACCCATAACTGATACAGTCCGAAAGCAAAACTTACTGCTAAGCAACCATGCCAATTTGAACTCTGGTGGAGCAATCAAAGTAAACTGGACAAACTGTAAATTTGCATCCCTAATAATCAACAAAAACTAACATCAAAATCTCATATATTAACATATAACTGAAAGCTTAGTCTAGAATGCGATTAGTAGTTACCCAGCAAGTTTCCTGGCAAGGTAGAGGAAAGGCTTCTTGAAGTTGTAGTTTTGGTGAAAAGTAAACGACACCATCCACTGCTACCTCTACTGCCATGCCCGCACCGCCGCAACCCCCATCTGAATAGTTTCCCAAACCAAAACCATTTTGACAACCTAAATTTGAAACGGTTATGATGCCTTACTATTCCACAGTAACATTCATTGCCCTGTGTATCTGAATAACGCTCCACTTAATTAAGCCACAACAATATTAGTACCAAGTTTATCAAGTTAGTGTCAAGAGTTAAGAGTTTCTTACTTGTAATGAAAAACCAAACAATTAAACAATTATTCGGTTCAACGATACCTGATTAAGCAAATTAGAAGCTATGAAGCGAGACCAAACATTTCAGTTTAGGTTCAGTTAGGGCTCAATACTAAAAAGAACCGCCTCTGTCCAATCATGGTATATGTATTTTAAATTTTTTTATAACAGGAAAGGAAGAAGTATGAACAAACCAATTGATCGTAATAAAGTGCAGTTTGGTTTCTAAAATGAGCAATAAGGTGTTAGTTTATAGCTTATGCATGATTTCAAGTTGGTTGTTAAAATTAGAAAAAGAATGCAAAGTTCGCATATATTTCATGTAGTTTGTTCTTTTTCTTAATAAAAAGTTATCATAACACAGTGCAACTTACACAAACATAACTATATTACCTTGAGGTAGAGGGGGCAATCTTGACCCAAAGCCTTCCAAGTGAGTCAATTTGGGTTGCTTTTAAAATTATATGGGTTGGTTTGGTAAGATATTTAAACTAAATGGGTCACAATGGGTGACTTGAAATTCCATCTTGTAATTTTCGGGTCAAGGCGGGTCGACAACATTAAATAAATGGGTTGATGTGGGTTAGTGTCTTAAAGAAACGGGGTAGGTTTCGGATCGGAATGGATTTCGAGCCGGCACAAGTATCCACACGAGACGGGTTACGGCACGAAACGGATTTTGGATCGGAACGGGTTCGGTTCAAATTGAGTTTCGGGCCGAGACGGGTTTCGGCACGACGCAGGTTTTGGATCGGAACGGGGTCAGTTCGGGTCAGGTTTCGGGCCGACATGGGTTTCTGCACTGGACGGGTTTCGGATCGCAACGGGTTTTGGGCCGACATGAGTTTCCGCACGAGACGAGTTTCGGGACGACCCGTACCCATTTTGACCCATGACCCGACCCGACTCAACCCATTTTAAAACTGAAGATACAAGTGTTTTGTGGTTTCTGATAATCTTATTCAAATATAAAGAATATGCCTCTATGTTAAAAACGCTGGGACATATGTGGTGCATTTTAAAATCATTATTTTGTTGAAACTCCTGGGAGTTGCATAATGAACTTGTATATGTTGTCTAAAACATAAGTAATCAATCAGGAGTAGTACAACGGAGAAACATAGGTAGTTGCATAATTGGGTTTTTTCTATCACATATAGAGCAACATGCTTAATGACTTTTTAAAGAACTTCTAACTATCGTTTTAAAAAACATTTGTGATTTCTCAGGTTTTTATGCTACAACGAATTGTGATATTAGTATATGAGTTAGAACTTTGTTTTTAATTGCAGCAGCCGGAATGTAAGAAGTACCGTTTCGACGCGAACCGTTTCGACCAGTACCGTTTCGAATCGAACCGTTTCGACCGGTACCGTTTCGAATCGAACCGTTTCGACCGGTACCGTTTCGAATCGAACTGTTTCGACGCGAACCGTTTCGACCCGTACCGCTTCGAATCGAACCGTTTCGACGGTTTCGACCCGAACCCTTTCGAATCGAACCATTTCGTACCGTACCGTTTCGACGCGAACCGTTTTGACGCGTACCGTTTCGAACTGAACAAAATTGCCCCTGCCCCTTGATGTACGATCTCTTTAAAAAAACACTTTTAACCAACCCAACCCGAAAACCGTTCCGACCCGAACCCGTTTTGACCCGAACCAAATCAACCCCTTTTTTAATTGAACCATTTTGACCCGAACCCGTTTTGACCCGAACCCATTTTGACCCATGTCCCGACCCGTTAGCCAGGTCTACCTTGAGGATAGTCGGTCTAGATAAGTGTCGTGACTTACTGGAAGCCGACTGTAACCATAATTTAGTCACATGATTTGTACGCAGTTACAAACAAAAACATACATTTTTTTATGTAATATATAAAACCAACTTACAGTAACCCGTCGCGTCAAGCACATCTACGCTTGCATCAATATCTAGACCCCTTTTAGAAGCAACACAGGTAGTTGTCATTCGAACAACATTCTTGTCTTGTTTCATTGTCCATTTATGATTTATCAACTCTTTCTTTCTAGGCCGATTACCTAATCATGTGGATCTGAATTTTCTCATAGGATCCATAACTCTAATATTAGTTGCAAACAATAGATTTCATATTAAAATTGGAATAACTAATCGTAAATATAACACACTTGTTTAGTTATTGAAGCATAAAAGACATATGATAAATAGGCCTTATGACGGTGGTGATGGTGCGGCGTGGGTGGTGATGATAGCGGCAGTCGACCGACACCTGCATTCATATTAAAGTCGTGATTCAGTATCGGCACTTATCTTGATAACATCAAGAAACAAATATGAAGGAAAGAAAACCCAAATCAATCTCTTAAAGAGAAGCACCAACAGCAACATCATGAAAAGTAAACTTCCATTATGAAAAAATCTGATCTGGATAGATCATTGTGGCTGCAAATCATCAGATTGCAGCACCAAAACAACAAAGGTAGACAATTTTTCTTAAATCATCATTGCCTATAAAACTTTCTTGGTACAACAAAGATAGACAATTTTCTTGCCTATTAAAATTCCATTAAACTAGACCCGTTTAGATCTAAACAAAAAAGTACATCTTTTGACTCGTTACCCAGCCTATCCCTTTCCCCAACTCTGACCAAATATTGATAGGTGTTCACATTTCTATTTTTTTTTTCAAAACGATTCGTTACAATAGATGGTAACATCTTTTCTTTTCTTTTGGATGTTCACAAGAAACCAAGAAAGTAGTTAAAAAAGTTGATCACGCCAGCAAAAAAGATGCAAAGTTAGGAAGCAACCTGAATCTCTCTGGATCATTAATGAACTCCCACACAAACTGACGGTAAGCGTTTGGTAAATATATGCCTACAAAACACATATACATATAACATATATTAATTTCATCCACCGTCTCATGTACTACAGTGGGATCTGGCTGAACATTTCTAACAGCTAAGTTTATTCAACATGAAGAAAACCAAATACGAAGCTCCAAACAACATTTAACAACTCATGAGGCTCAGAGAATGCAATAGGACCAAGCCACCATGGCTGCAATAGGGGTTGCAGGCGATAAGCTGCCATCCTCCACAGCTGCCACGCCATGGCGACATACTGACTTGATTTCGGGACTCATCATAGCCTCGTGTGTACCAGTCACAAATTTAGGGCTTATTATTGTAAACCCTAAGAGACGACACATGCCCTATAACGAATGATTTAGGGCTTGGTATCAAAAATCCTAAAACCCTTCCTTATGGCCAACGCCGCACCAAATCTAGCGATTTAGGGTTTAGCAACGTAAACCTTAATGACGCTACAACTTCGCCATCATCGGAGCACCTTCCATAATCCATCGACCTCAGGTTTACCATCGTACACCCAAACGGTCTTCCGTCATCGCCATCATCGGACCATTTTCAGCACAAGATCAAGAGAGAAATCCATCACCAAACAGCGCAAAAGTGAAATATTGACAGTGATGAGATGATGAGATAAGCCAGACAAATAAAACCTAACAGTGGTGTTGACAGAAGCCCTACGCGTGGCTTCTAAAAAGCGGCCCAATTGAAGAGCCACACCACCTGGCACCACTGTTCATTCAGTTTTCCTATTATCATAGTTGAGTTGAATGAATTGAATTATTATTTTTTACTTATAAAATTTTATTTAAATTTATAATGTCTATTAATTTAAAATATATTTAAATAAAAATAAAATTAAGGGTTATTAGATTTTAATAATCCTAAGTTTCACCTGTTGGCCGATGATAATCCTAATTTTGAAAATTCTCTTCAACGATTCCAACTTGTAAAAGTTTGGCCCCTAATGATTGTTTTCAAACTTATAAGAATTTGGCATCCTCAATAGATTCAAGTGCACCTCCAAACTCCTTAATTGATTTAAGTGCATCTATGTTAGAAAATGATCAATGAGGGCCAAATTCTTACAAGTTGGGATCGTTGGAGAGAATTTTTAAAGTTGTGATTATTATCGGCTAACACATAACAGGTTTAAACTTAGGATTATAAAAATCCAATAACCCTAAAATTAATGATTGATTAATGATGAAAGGGACTTTATGGGGCTTTATCTAATTACATGGTAGTTAAACTATAAGAAGTGGTGCGCAAGGGTAAGAGGGCAAAGCCCTGTCACGTAGGCGTCACATCGACTTTGATGGTTTTGCCTTCCACAGCACAAAATAGAAAGGGTTGTGAAAGACAAAGGGGCAGAGGTAAAGGGGGTAAAAAGTCAAGTGGGTGAGAGTGAAGATGAAGGTAACGTCCATGGAGATCTCCACAACGAAGAAGTGCAACTCCCATAAAGTATGTTGGTGGGATGATGCAGGTGGCGTGAAGGGCTTGCCCACCCCTTTCCACACCCCCACTCCGTGAAGTCTTAAGGGTGAAGAGCTATAAAGCCCCCTTTCTATGTAACGGAGACGTGGCATTAACAAACCTCCTAGAAGCTTTATCCCAAACCATACAACCTAATAGCAACCTTTAGCATCAACTGAGTTCCTATCGATTAAGAAGGCCTATATCTTATCTTCATTGCCTTTGTCACTCCACCAAATGGTTGGGACTATATTCTTAATAAATATAAATCCCTCGTAAATTATGCCGACAGTAGTAGTTTTTTTTTAAAGGTGAACTTTTAATGGTGACCATTGTCACATCCGCATATCGCGGACCCTCTCCAAGAACGTGGGCCCATATAGCAAGGCCAGCGTTGGGTTAACCAGTCTTGGGTCGAAGGCTTTCCCCCGAAAACTGTACTGCCTCCACACGATTTTACTCGCTGAAGTAACAGCCGGATGAAAACCGGAGTGACGCTCAGGATCAAACCCTCCTCGGTGGGTTTTTCACCATCATAGCGCACATGTCACACCCATATGCCTTTGCCAGGAATCGAACCGGAGTCTCATAAGGAAACACCCGGTCCAACAACCAACTAAGCTAGAGGGGTGGACACCGACAGTAGTTTTTTTTTTAAAGGTAAATTTCATTAACAAACAGCCGACCCAAGCCGGGCCGACAAAAAAAAAAAAAAACAACAGACAAAGACTAACTTACATATTCACAAAAGAACACCATTCCCCCAACCTATCCCTTTAAACTTAGATCTGTTCGAAAACCAAAGAAAACCCAGACTTTTAACTTCACTGATGATATTTTCTATCCTTATCTGACCGCTCGAGAACTTGGCATTGTTCCTAGCCCGCCACAAACTCCAGCAAACTATCATGATAATTCCTTGAACCACTACTTTTTTCTTTTCCGAGGCTCTAAGATTTTTGAAGATGCACAACAGATCAGAAGTCGAAAAGGAAAATATACTCAGGATTTTGCACCAATTACTGACAATATTCCAAACAATAGAAGCCGAGCGGCAGCCGATAAATAAGTGATCAGCTGATTCGTCGGCCGAATTGCAGAAGGGGCATGACGCATCTTCGACATGTATGTTCCTTTTTAGAAGCGCTTCCGCCGTCGGTAGCCTATCGAGCCCCAATCTCCACGCGTGGATGTTGCACTTTTCTGGCACCCAATTACACCAATTTAAAACAAAGCCTGATGCTTGTTCGCTGTCCGAACTTAACAGCCGTTTCACAGCCTTAACAGAAAAACATCCGTCACGATCGGCAGCCCATATCCACTGATCCTTCTCCACTGTTATGATGACATCGGAAACAAGCAAACACAGCTGGTCCAGACTCACCTACAGGTCTGCTGAACTGATCGAAGAATTCCATGACCATTCTGTCACCTGATTTCCTCCTTGTCTTTTTAACCTGTCCGCCACTTTGCACTTCTTATTTGTTTCCAAACGAAACAGATCCGGAAATCTTGTTTTAAGAGGTTCGTCTACGATCCATGAATCTAACCAAAACGACACTTCTTCGCCATTACCCACCTTTCCTTTTATTAGATTTCTAATCGGTAAACCTCCCACTTTTGTATTGATGACCGATTTGGCAATATTATTCCAGATGCCGCAAAACGATTTTTTAAGAGGGACACATTCCCAACTCACCCTTGACCAATGTAAGCTATCTATAATTCTCCTCCACAGATTATTTTTTTCAGTTTTATACCTCCAACCCCACTTAGCCAGGAGGGACGTGTTAATATCTTGCAGTTTTTTTAAACCAAGACCTCCCTTCTTCTTATGCCGCGTTACTTTCTCCCAAGCGACCCAATGCATTTTCTTCTCTTATGACGAGCCTCCCCAAAGAAACTGTTTCATCATGGATTCCAGAATGTCTAAGACTTTTTTAGGAGCTTTGTAGATCGAGAAATAGTACGTCGGAAGACTTTCCATGACCGATTTGATGAGCACCACCCTACCCCCAATAGACAACAAATGCGACTTCCATTTGGCCAACCTAGCCCTAAAAATATCCATCACCGGTTGCCAATTGACAACCCGGTTCATATTGGCACCAACTTTAAGGCCGAGATACTTAAAAGGAGGACTAACCGGCCTACAACCCACTTCGTTCGCCAAACACTGAATCTCCTCCGAACTCACACCAATGCCAATTAAGTTGGATTTCTCAAGATTGATCCTTAGCCCCGAAACGATGCGAAAACAACGAATAATTCTTACAATGTTGACGACTTCAGATTTGGACCAATCCCCAACTACCATGGCGCCGTCGGCGTACAGAAGGGGTGTGATAGACGGCCCGTCATGAGGAGTAACAAGACCGTTAATCAATCCGGCTTTGGGATTATGGGATAGATGCCAATAATTCAATCAATATTTAATGCAACCACTTTCGTGTATCTTATTAGAAAATTGAAACAGTAATGGTTTTTAGATGGTTATAATATCAAGAAAAAAAATATATCGACATGTTTAATTAAAGTTGCTTTATTATTTTACATTTTCAATTTGACTGGAATCAGATAAAAAAAAGTATTTTAAAAACAAATTTAATAAAGTAAGCAGATTTAGTAAGGTTACGTTACGTCAAATAAATACACACGTCAGTGATATTCTAGGATCACCTAAAATCTTCATATCTAATTTCGTTTTCTATTTGGCTTTCTGTTTGATCCATGAATTTTCTGACGGTTTGTTTTCTAATAGTGTAATATGTCAAAGTTGCTATTGGTTGTAGATATACACTCAAATCACTCAAATGTTATTGATGTTGTATCATCATCATCATCATCATCATACTCAAATCACTCAAATATTATTGATGTTGTATGATTTTACCAATTATCATATCTTGATTAATTTTTTTTTGAACGACAAGGAACGACGTGCCAACCACCGTGACACCGGGCGTGATGGCCAAGGTCGACTACTCGACCGCCGCCAGCCCCTTGGCTCTCCCAAATGCGCGGAAACCCGACCTACACCCGCCCGAAGGCATGACAGTGGAATAATTGGTAAAACCTCGCCGCTCATCTAAGACGAATCGGTCCACCCGTATTTGCCCGTCACCTGGATGCCGCAGAAAATAATGGGGAGAGTGAGAGTCGAACCTGGGTCACAAGGAACACCAAGTGTTTCCACAACAACTCCACCACTACCTCATTGGCATATCTTGATTAATTATCTTAAGGTTTTTTGGCAAAATTGGATCACTGACGGACAATTGGAGTATCATCGTGTCACCAGCGGAACCACCCGATCATATCCATCTCCCCTAGGCTATAATGCCTATACACTAATTCAGTAGGAAATCCAATAAATCTAGGAAAAAAAACACTTGTAAGAATCGAACCTAGGACCTAATGGTCCCTAAATCTTATCCACCTCCAAGATTTAAGTAATGATAACAATCCAAATTGCTAGAATTGATCCAGCCGAAATGTAATCTGCTTGATTTGATCCATATTTTTAGAATCTAAAACCAATGGGGCTCATCATTATTCATTATAATTAACAATACGGGGAGTAACCCACATGATTATATGTGTTTGAGGGTTAAGTTATTCTAAAAAAAGCTTCTAATTGTAAAAAGTGTAAGAAAGATTTATAGAGTGACAAGTGTCCAATAACCTAAAACTAAACCCACTACATCACCACCAAAAACCTAAACACCCACCCCCTCCCCACCACCACCCAAAAACCTAAACCCCCCCCCCCCCACCCCCACCCCACCCCCCTGGCAAAAAAAAAAAAAAAAAAAAAAACTATACCTCACCAAAAAAACCCCAAAAAACCTAATCCCCCATGCCCCAAAAACCTAAAAAAAACCCTAACCCCCCCCCCGGGGGCAATAAAAAAAAAAAAAACTATGCCTCACAAAAAAAAAAACCCCCAAAAAACTTTTTTACATAATTTTTTTTTTTTTTTTTGGGTGGGTGATGTGGGGGGGGGGGGGGGTTATGTTTTTGGTGGTGGTGGATGTTTAAGGTTTTTTTTTTGTAGTGGGGTTTTTTTGTGTAGTGGGGTTTTTTAGGTTATTGGACACTTGTCACTCTATAAATCCTTCTTACAGTTCTTACAATTAGGATCCTTTGTATTTGATCCTAATCTATGTGTTTGATCCTCCGAAATATGTTGAGTAATCCCTATGACATAATAACTACTCGAAAAGGAAAAACAAACAATAGTCATGCCTAAGTATTTTTAAGTTGAATAGAAATTTAACGATGATAAAAATAGATACATGTATTTTTTAGGGGAATTGGTCTCCCACCTTTGAATATTTCCTATGCCAGTCTCATCTTTCACCTATTTTTTTTCACCGGTTCTCAGTTAAAAAAACTTAACGTAGTTAAGTTTTTCTTGAATTACAAACTGACGTATTAAGGCTTTTGATCAGAATGAAAATACGAGTATTAAAAAAAAATACTATAACATGTGTGCAACATTATAGATTGTCACTACACCTTTTTATTGTTATTTAAAGCTTAAATTTGTGGATGAAATTATCAATACCCTAAATCATATCAACCATCTATATCCTTGCCGTTAATAAAAAAATACATGTATCTATTTTTATCATTGTTTGATTAAAAAAAAAAGAATTTATCTGTAATAATTTCAACTAGACTTTATTGGCCATTGTCAGTCCTATCTTTGAATATTCCCCATGCCAGTCTCACTTTTCACCTATTTTTCCTCCACCGGTCCTCAGTTAAAAAATGTGTAGTAACATATAAGGGTAGCGGCACAATTTGTTGCTCGTTTATCAACTATCTCGATGTAAATTCATATATGAAAATTTTAAATATAATACACAAACTCAAAATTAATCAATTATTATATGTTTTAATGCACGTGTGTGATAGTCAAATATTGTTCTATATAAACACATCTCTGTCTGTCTATATTTGTAGGAACTCAGGATCACCTATAGCGGTAATAAGTTGTTTGTGAGAATAATTAAGAAATGGCTCTATCAGGAAAGTTAATCGGTTACGTAGAGATCAGCAAGAGCGGTGATGTCTTCCATGATCTCCTTAGACACAAACCGCATGAGATGGTTACAATTGCCCCCGATAAGGTTCATGACTGTGAGCTACACGAGGGTGAGAGGGGGGCCGTTGGATCAGTCATCACTTGGCACTATACTACTCATGGTACGTCTAACATGACTATTTAGTTGTTAGTTGTTAGTTGTTAGTTGTTTCTTCTGAATCTTGTGTAACGTATTGATATTTTAATGCAAAAACTAAGACGGAAAGAGGAAAACATCGAAACAGATAATTGAATCAGTGAACGAGGAAAACCACACGATTGTGCTCAAGGTAATCGGAGGAGAGCTTGTGGATGGGCAATACAAGAGCTTCACAAACACTTTCCATGTCGAACCGAAGGGTGATGGGAAAGTGGCTACCTGGACCTTTGAGTTTGAGAAGGTGGACACAAGTGTACCCTATCCGACTATCGAGATGGATTACCTTTGCAATCTTATCAAGGATTTGGATGCCCATAACCATGCTAAATGATTATAAACAAATGGGAATTTATGAAGTTCTGCATATATAACGTGTGTTGTAATTTTCGATTGAAATAAGTACGTGTGTACGATGAACAATAAACTGTTGTTTGTACGTGTTTTTAAGACTGAAGGGAGTGAGGCAACCTTTTGAGGGGCGACTTGCGCCATGTGTCGCCACGTCATCATGAAGTTGCTTGGGTAAAAAAATGGGGGTGGTGTTCATAGCAACTTAAGATGCCCAATAACAAGTTATGATTGGTTGTTATTAAATTAAGATTTCTTGATTGGTGGATGAAAAATGAAGCGCCCAACCTCTGCAAGACGGGCAAATGAAGTTGCCATGGAAGTTGGGCAAGGGGGGCGGTGTAGGGGGCGACCTGGGGGGCGACTTGGGGTGGGAGTCGCCCCACTACACTTAGTCTAATCGAGTTTATGCACTTGTATTATTTTAATCGAGTTTAGGTTTGGTAGCTGGAGTACTGTTATGGTGATGGGATATTGAATGAGGTTTTAATGAAACGTGTTCTAGTGGAGCCAACCAAATCAAATAAGAGCAATTAATGCCAATAATTCACTCATTAAGACTGAAGGGAGTGGGGCGACTCCCACCCCCAAGTCGCCCCAGGTCGCCAGGAACACCGCCCCCGGAGGCGACTTGGGTGGCGTCCCCCTCCTGCCCGTCCTCTTCTCGTCGCCCAACTTTTTCAAATATATCCGTTGCCAACGGATATGTTGGCCAAACTTTTTTTTTTTTAATAATCCAACCTTTATAAATAATACCCCATATCAAACACATTTTTACCACAATCTTCTCTCAACTCATCAAAATTTATACCAATCTTCTATCAACTCATCAAAATGTATCCCCACAACATCCCTCCTTTCAACCAAAATACACAATCTTCCAATCCACAACCCGATCTGGCGGACCCAAACGTTTTAAATAACCCCGCTTTTTACGCCTATTTCAATAATATGCACGTTGCTAGCCCTACACCGCAAGTATACTACAACAATACGACGATACCGCAACATATGGGGTTCACCACTTGGAACACACAACAACCCGGTGGTTTTCAAAACGTTGGAGGATCGAGCCAACAAAATGGTATAAATTTTTTTAGATATTTTTTTTATAAAGAATATGTTTTTTTTTAACTTTGTTTGTATTCCATCTAGTGGTTGATTTAGATGACGAAGAAGTTCCGGAGACCCAGTTCGATGTCGGTCAAAAAAAGAAACGTTCACACAAGAGGAAAACACCGGGTGAAGAACGCTTGAAAACCAAACCGATACCATGGACTTCCAACGAGGAAATGAGCTTGTCCAAGGCTTGGCTAGAAATAACCGAAGACCCGAGATGTAGTAACTATCAAAAGGAAAAAAACATATTGGTCTCGTATTTACAACGTTTTCCTCAAGTTGGAAGATCAAGAAGATGGATACCGTGATGCCGATGGTATCGGCGCGAAGTGGCGTAAAATGCGTCCTTTGATTCAAAGTTTCAACCAAATATACACTCGCCTAAGTAACTCGCGTGTGCGCCAAAGTGGTTCCGACGATGCGATGCTCCAAGCAAACGCCCAAAATGAATTCCGAGTCGAACACAAGAAGGCGTTTCCTTATCTTGCTATTTGGCAATTTTTAAGGAGTTCGAAATTTCACACAGTCATCGCCTTCGATCCATTTAAAACTCGTGGCCAACCGTCGGCTAAGCGGTCAAAAACCTCATCCTCAAACGACCATCAAAGTACCGGGTCGGACGCTCGGTGTCAAATAAATCTCAACGACATTGAGGAAGACAACGAAGAGCCACATGAAGAGGCCGAAGCGTTTCAACCACCACAACGGCCGGTTGGCCGAGATAGGGCCAAAAAAGCCGCCCAACCGTCTTCTAGCGGTGTACAAATCGACTACACCGAAACGTTCGAAAAAGTGACCAATAAGTTAGACGGCTTGTTGCAAACGAGCCAACAACGGATCAACTTAAAAAAAGAACACGGGGACCGAAAGCTAAAGCTGAAAGAAAGTCGTCAAAAAACACTTGATTTGCAAATATTAACAACCGACACGACAAACCTTACTGGAGCCGAGCTCGCTTTAGCCGAACAAATGAAGCAAGAAATTCGAGAAAAATATAACCTTTGTTGAAGTAATTTTTTTATTTTGGTTGAAGTAATTTTTTTTTAGTTGATGTATTTTTTTATTTTGGTTGAAGTAATTTTTTTTTAGTTGATGTATTTTTTTATTTTGGTTGAAGTAATTTTTTTTATTGAAGTATTAGTTTTTATTTACTTTGATCAATACTTTTATAAAAAATAGGACTTTTTTTATATCTTTTACATAAAAAAAGACAAAATAAATCAATCCACGTGTCGCAAAACGCCCCACCCAGCAAGGTTGCCCCACTCCCCCTTTTTGGCCAAAATCCTCTTATATGACGTGGCGCCACGTGTCGCAAGACGCCCACTCAAAAGGTTGCCCCACTACACTCAGTCTAAGATCACCTTATCCAACTATACGGCTATACCTAACACTTTTACACACTAAAGTCAAAGATCCTTGTTTTCTTTAGAGGGTATGGTGATGGTCCTCCAAGGGAGGATGATCCGTCACGTAGGCGCCACGTCATAGTTCTCCCAAGGATGGTCCATCCCAAAAAATTAGAGGGTATGGAGGATGGTCCTAGTCATAGTCCTCCCCACCACTTTTATGTTTTTTTTAATCTTCTACTTATTTTTTTAATCTTCTACATTTTTTAACATTTAACAAATAAACTAACAAAAATATTTTCATTAATATTAAAAGACATTACATAAACATAAAAAAAAACATACACTTAATAAAAAAAAACATAAACTTAATAAAAAAAATAGAGTTAAATAATTTGATGCTTCTTCATGATGTCGGTTTTTAGTTTTTTCAACATCGAACGTTTCGGCTCGGGATACTCATCGACATCCATCGATATTATTTCCCATTCCTTGAGCCGAATTTTTCATCGGAAATTCGGATTTTCTCATTCGACAATCGGACCTTCTCGCGTAACTTTTCTTCCGCTACACGAGTTTTTTCTTCGACGACCCGCTCCTTCGCCTTCGTCTTTTGGGCCGAGACGTCCGTGTACGTTTTTAAGTGTTCGGGTTGTTGAAGGGATCCATGATAGAGTATAAGGTTATAAAAGTGGAAGGATATTTATAAAAATAAAGTGAGAGAGATGAAAATTTTGGGTTAAAATGGTGAATGGAGGTGAAAATGGATTTGAAATATATATATTTAATATATTTGACCGTTGGTTTTTGTTTTCAAAATGGAAATTAAATTTTTTTTATCTAACGGTTAGTTTTTAGGAGGGGGGCCACACTTTTGGTTCGTCACCAATGTCCAGGAAACGACGCTGAGGACGGGGACCGGGGGGGGGGGGGTTGGTGTTGCTGGCGTCGCCGGACCGAGACGGGATGGGGACGTCCCCCATACCCTGCAGCCTTAAAATAAAACTTCATGAAAAACATGTTAGCCGATAATCAAGCATTGATAATCGGCCCTCATTACTATTGTTGTTAATTGTATTAATGTTGTTTCCATATTTATCCTTGACCATTGTATTATATATTGCTTTGTAATATTGTGAATAAAACCAAGAGATTACACTCTCTCTTTTTTCTATAAACTGAGCGTCTCTCTCTCTCCCTTCTTCTCGCCGCCCGGAATTCGTAAAGTGTGCTCGACGATGTTCACTTGAATCTGGATAGTGAGTGGGGTTTAGTCGACCGGTTCTTTGTGGCCATCTAGATCTAACCGTGTTCCCTATCTGGGTTCCTGTGGCATCCATTCGCCGCTTTGGTTTCTAGTGGTTTCTTAAATGGCTTCCCGGAATGATTGGGGGGGGGGGGAGTATGACAATGGAGGTCCGTGGTCAAACATGCAATACCGGAAGAATCGTAAAAGCAAAGGTGATGGCATAGAATGGACGTTCTTGGTGCAGAATATCTCAGACCGATTTACAAGAAACGTATTATGGAGGTCTTTTCAGCCGTTTGGCTTCATTTCTGATGTGTATGTGGCTCGGAAGCGGGATACTAGGGGACGTTGCTTTGGTTTCGTCCGATTTGTGGGGGTAGAGGATATGAAGGGGACACTAGTGAAACTCAATACGATAAAGATGTTTGACATTAAAGTTTCAGTTTCATTAGCCAAGTATGATAAGGATCATAGAAGGATCAATTATGCACCGGAGAATCTAGGCCGTAGCGTTTGGAGACCTAAGGACAATCATCAGGATAATAACTACCAACCGGCTGGCGTTAACAACAGTGGACAGTCTTTTATGGAGGAACAGCCGCCTGAAATCGGCAAGCCTGGTCCGTCGTTTGTTCGAGAGGGGCGGACATATGCTGACTTGTTAAGATGCAATAAGGATGTTGTCACGACCCCCTGCTCGGTTTTATCCGGTCCAGAAACCGCGGGACAGAAACCCGTGGTATTTGTATTTAATTTGGCAGCGGAAATATTAATAGGATCGTTTAAACTGAAAACACCCAATTATTTTATTTCACATTTTTGGGATAAATCCCATAATTTACAATAAAGGAATTTCACGGGGAAATTCCTTGTTTCATAAAAACATGTTTATTTATTTTATTTACTGAGCCACATTCTTCAAGCCGTAGTGCTACGCGGCACTCTTTCCTGGTTCACAGTAAATCACCTGAAACATGTTTAAAAAGATTTTATCAGCGGGGAAATACAGGCGAGTCATTCAATTTGCACAAAACGACACCGTGTTACAATTTACAGCATTAAGAGTTTTTACATTTGCCTCTATCTATTAATTATCTGGTTCAGTTGTCACTCGACCGGATCTATGACTGTGGACATATCACTAATTAGGCTCGCCCACCTAAAAGTGATTAATCATTAGTAGTAATGTGCACAAAACCCCCACATACTGCCAGTAATTAAAGATTAGCAAAGACTTAATCACTGCAAAATATAACTGGAAAACATTTAGGGTTTTGCAAAGCAATTTGATAAAAAGAGAATGACTCACATTGCAAGTTTAATTGGACAGAACCTTGCCTACTGATTTAGCCTTGTAACCTAGTTAATTAACAATGCACACGAAACTAGGTTAGTAACTTAATACAACATTTAAGATAAACTCACGAAATCAAAACCCTCACGACGAATGACAAAGTATAGCCCGGATTAGGGCAGCACTTAAACATCCATCGGATCGGTTTCAATTGATCGGACATTGTATCATAGCAGTGATCGAGTTATTACCCTGTACTCGTAGCAGCGTCTCGACACCTTATCACACGTTTTTAAGCAGAAAATGGACGTTTTAAACCAAAAATTTCGAACACAGAAGCAAGTCCCATGCACAGGTAATTTATAGCAAAAATTTGGGTTTTATGAGGCCCGTGTAAACCCTCTCAAGATCTTACGCGGCCCGCGAGGGCCACCTATTCTACGATTAGGGCTTGCGTATCACGCGTAGGTCCGCCAAGTGTCTGACACGTGGCCTGAACGCTTATCCGGAGACCTTCAAGCTGTCACGGCCCGCGTAAGCTTCCCTTAGGTAACAACCCTCGGTAAAACCGACACCCTCATAATATGTCTGACACTCTCATATATTTTAGAATGTCCCAATATGTCTTAAATTACACCCCGTATGTGAAAACCGAGCCCGAAATATGTTATAACATATAATATAAAATAAAAACATGAAATAGTAAGTTAAGGCGGGCCGCGTAGACCCACCTTAACCACTTACGCGGGTGGTATAAGGGCTTGAACCTGACTTTGTTGACTGCTTTAGTTCAGGCGGGCCGCGTGAGATATCGATTAAGCTTACGCGGGCAGCTAGGGATCATCAAACGCGGAGACATCCTAGGCCGACACGTGTCGACATCGTGGCGGACCTACACAACGACTCAGCCAAGCTATTCCGTTGACCAGGATTGACGCGGGCCGCGTAACCCTGGCCTGTGTTTTACGCGGGCCGCCTGGGAACCAGATTTCAGCAATATAAATAGAACGCATCAGTTTTCGTTTTCCGTCGCTCATTCTCAATTCTCAATCTCGAAATCTCTGATAATAGGCATAATTTTCAAGTATAATACCCCCTAATTAGCGAGGTTCTGCTCCGTTGTAAGTATTATAACCCTAGTTTCGTAATAGTTACGCTGCCCGATTGATTTAGGGTTCCATAACAACTGTCGTGGTTCTGCCCGACGTAGTTGTTGGAATGCCGTCTCGGGGAGGGTATCATTAATATTTTCAAAGGGTTATGGTACTAACCAATGTACATTTGTATAAATTATAGATTATATCCAGGAAACCCTTACGAAAAGCCTAAGACAGCAATGTGAGTTTATCCTCTTTTTGTTAATCTTTTTGGTAATGTTTTACCAAACCTTAAATGTTTTACCATGAAAATTAGCAGTGATTGAGTCTTTGAAGTTCTTCAATTACTGCCGGTATGTTGGGGTTTTGTATACAAAATTTGTACTACACTGTGAGTAGTAAGTCAGGATGACAATACGTTACCATTGGACAATGAGTTAGCCAATGTGTAATATGACCCACAAGTCAGGTCTGATAGTACCAAATGGAGTAATTGTGTAGACATAAACAATGTGATCGCTCTCAATACTGTTCACTGTGACTTTTATTTAAATTTGATTAAACTGGGATTCACTCACCAGTATTTCCAACTGACAAATGTTTTTAAAACACGTTTCAGGTAACCCAATGTGACAGCCAATTAGTAAAAAGCCAGCTGGAGACCACTGAAGGCTTGGGAAAATGTGGCTATAAAAGTTACCAAATAAACGATGTTTTAAAAATTCAATAAAATGGGGTTTATCCCTATAAATGTATTGTAATAAGAAACTTGGGTTTTACCCATGTGATTATTAATATTAAATGAGGTGGTTTTACTCTGATAAACATTTCCTAACTACGGTCCTGATGTAAATTCCGCTGCAAGATTAAATAACACTGATACCACCGAAACTCTGAGATCGCGTCCGCCCGTTCCCGGGAATCAGGGATCGGGGGTTGCGACAGAAGGTGGTATCAGAGCCTAGCCACTGGTCTGAGCCAAAGAAGTGTTCTGCTGACACTTAAATTCTAAATTTTGTGTTAGGAAATAAATTATGGAAATACATGCATAACTGTATTTATTTGTTATGTGTTATTTGACTATTTGTTAGTTTACAGTATGAGTGATCAAGGACCCTCAGACGTGAATCGTCTGTTGTCTGAATCACCTAAGAGTGAAGGTACCTCGTCACAGCCTGCCCTTTCTGGGTATTCTGCTGACCAGGAAGAAGGAGTGTTTGCTTTTAGAGCTCAGTCAGAAGAGCCATTCCCTAATAAGAAACGAGGATGGTTCAGTTAGGAAGCTTTTGCTCGTAGGAAGAGAATGCGAAAGTTGCAATGATGCGTATTCTAGTGTTATATATATTAGGTGTATATTTTAAGCCCCTTTAACACTTTTTAGTCAAGTTTTAAATTTATAAAACACGATATTTACTAACACTAGACACACATATGGGCAAGTGCACCCATCGTGAGCGTAGTATAGTGTTGGTAAGATACCGAGGTCTTCCAAGGACACAAGAGCTTTTAGTACCGGTTTATCCTCAACGTCTAATCAAATAAAAAAGTTTAGAAAAAATGTTTTAAACTAAGAAAAATAAAAACTAACTAAAATGCTGAAAAATAAAAATAAAAAGAAAAACAGATAGACAAGATGAATCACTTGGTTCCGACTCGTATCTAGTGTAACCTTTGATTATTTCCGCACTTTTGCACTATTTTAAGAGATTATCTTAGTTATTGTAGTAGGCCCCTCTTTTGAAGGTGACGTTACCCTCACCCCAGTAGTTTGAGTCAGCAAGGATACAATCCTAAAAGGGTGGATTATTGGAAGATAATTAATTAAGTTACTAATGCAAATTATGGTAGGCCCCTCTTTTGGAGGTGACGTTACCCTCGACTAAGTAGTCTGAGTCAGCAGGGATACAGTCCTAAATAGCCGGGTTATAGTATTAATAGTAGTTAACTTATGAGGGGGTCAAAGAGTTTGGACCCCCGCCATCCAATACCGTTAAGTATTGAAGGAGGTCCTACTAAATTTGACCCAGGTCCATTGCAGGACCTCTAAACGCTGAACAATGGCAAGACCTTTACCAAACCGTTCCCTTAACCCCCGACCAGGTAGCCAACATACCTCCATATAGACCGTGGAGATATGAATGGTGAAAATCTTTTATTTTATATAGACAGTAAAATAATGCCAAGACACCACGGACAAACGATAAGGAAAGATCACCTTCAACATAAGCAACTAGTTATTAAAGTCATTAATACAAAACCAAATAAAAAGTGCGAAAATATTAAAAATAAAAAGTATTACACTAGACACTTTGTCTTCACCAAGTGATGTAAGAGACTTAGGCAAACATGGCCTTGATTGTCAAGAACTCTTACGATCAATCTTGGATCCCGAGACGACTCACACACTCTACGATGGACAATGGATGATGGTGGTGGATGATGGTGTTATGGTGGTGGTGGGTGGTGGGTGAAGTGTGAGAGAGGTGGTGTGCCAAGGGATGGTTTGAGCTTGAGCCAAGCACTTCTATTTATAGGCTGAACAGAAGCTCGGGCACGGCCCCGTGTCCACATCCTTCTCTTTCTTCATTTAATGCAGTTTTGTCTTTTTAGTTGACCACGCCCCCGTGTCCGCTGAGCACGACCCCGTGGTGCAGAAGAATCTTTGTACTATGCAGATTTGCTGGATTGTGCGAATCTTATAATTGACCACGGCCCCGTGTCCGCTAAGCACGGCCCCGTGGTGGGCAATAGAAGCTTCTACCACTTGGGCACGCCCCCGTGCTGGCTGAGCACGGGGCGTGTTCAGTCTTCTGTTGTCTTGTTTTGCTTGGGAAGATGCGGTCGTGGGGTCGGGCATGTGACGTCTTGTTCCTTTTCTTGTATTTATGTTAGATTTTGATGTCTTTTTGCTTCTTTTGTTAATTTGAGCTCATTTAATCCTGAAAATACAAAAGGAAGACAAAAGCACTCTTTTTCCAACATTAGTACTAAAAAAGGGTTAGTTTTATGCCACAATTGATGAAATTTATATGTTGCATTTTTAACACATCATGCAACAGCAAAGAGTTCTAGCAGCTGCTAAGCGTAGAACCGATGCCCATACACAGGATATGCTTAATAGAAGCCTAGCTAATTTTCATATCCTAGCCACAACTGCTGCTGACCCAAGTCTGGAACAACTAGTAGCCCCACAACCACAAATCCCAGACCAACCCATGGAGATAGAAAACCAGGAAAACCAAGTGGAGATGCATGACTTTAACTCAGAAGAAATCCCTAGGGTACCTGCACCAAACCCTCTAGATCCAAATTACGACCCCTGGTGGGACGATAATAGGGACTTTGTGCAACGTTACCCTATCCAGGAATACCCACCCATACAGAACATAGAACCCTACCCAGGTATGGACCCTTTAGATCCCTATTACCATGATGAATATATTAGGGAGATTTTAGAGGATCCTTACCGATTTCAGGAACTTTCACCCCCATATCAGGAACCCGCACCCCAGATTCCAAACCCAGTCCGAGAACCTGCACCCCCAATGAGTGCAGAAAACGTCCAAGAACTTAGGACTTTTGGCGAGGAAATTTTAGAGAGCAGTGAGAGAATGCGTCAGGTGGGAAAGCGTCTTGTATGGAAATACGATGAACGTAATATGGATTTTTGGATAAATCCATATCCGTGAATGAGATGGTGAAACGATGGTAGTAATAATATTATAATAATATAATATAATATAATAAAAATAAAATAAAATATGTGTGTACGGATGCATATTATTATTAGTGTAATTTTCTTTCTGTTGGTATTGTAATCTTTATTTCTGTACTAGTGTGTATTAGACGCATAGTATATGAAAATAGAGTACAAGTCGCAATGATCGACGGTTTTGGTTAAATTGCATGTCATGCGATTAACTATATTACCTATTATTTGTGATATTAATATGGGGTAAATGTTTAAAATTCAGATGGCCGACGAAGGAAATCAAGGAAATCTGAATAATGATAACCAGAGTAACATTAACGTGGTTAATGAGAATCCAAGCATCAATAACAATAACAATCAAGTGGATAATAGTGCTATCCAACACATAGTAGCACAGGGAATTATAGATGCAATGCCTTTTATTCTTCAAACTGTTAAAGATGCTGATAATAAAAGTAAGCATAGCAGTAAGCGACCAAGTGAACCAGAACACAGTGTGAACAATGGACCTATACTTCAAATGCCCATTCCCAAAAGAAGAAGAACCATGCCTTATGGTTGTTCTTATAAGGAATTCTGGTCTTGTAAACCAATGGAATTCTCGGGCAACGAAGGGGCCATTGCAACCTTACGCTGGATAGAAAAGACTGAGGCAGTCTTAAGGATAAGCAAATGTGCTGAAGAAGATAAGATATTATTTGCTTCTAATCTGTTTAAGAATGCAACACTAGAATGGTGGAACACTATCCTCCAAACAAAAGGAAGTGATAGAACCTATAATATGGAATGGGAAGAATTTAAAGACAATGTAGAAAGGAAATTCTGCCCTCCTAATGAAGAGAAACATATAGCAAATAAATTCCTAAACCTTAGGATGACTGATGTGGATAGTAAGGGATATACTAAAATATTCTTCGAATATGCCAGAATAGTGCCAACCCTTGCTTCGCCAGAACCAGTGTTATTTTCCCGTTATATTTGGGATTAATTGGAGAAATAAGACACATAGTCAAGGCAGCTAGACCTCAAAATATAGAAGAAGTTGTAGAACTAGCAAATACCTTGACTGATGAATTAGTCCGTACTAGAGAAGAAAATCAAAGGAGGAACTTAACCCAAAGGCTTACACAAGAATTTCGTTCCGGAAATTTCAATCGTAGGAATATGGGTTCTACCTCTGCACCCTACTGCAAGGTCTGCAAGAAAAAGCATTCGGGAAAATGCTCCACTCTCTGTAATTATTGCAATATGCCAGGACACAAGGAAGAAAGTTGCAGGAAGAAATCCAGTAATGGATTATGCTTCAACTGTGGAGAAAAAGGTCATATCAGGCCAAACTGTCCGAAATTAGCTCCAGCTACAAACAACAAGAATACTAAAAATGCTAGAGCATTTGTTTTGACTGCAGATGAAGCCAAGATGATTCCAGATGTCATAGCTGGTACATTTTTAGTTAATCATGTCTTTGCTAAAGTATTATTTGACTCTGGTGCAAACCAAAGTTTTATTAATACGTCATTTTGCAAAATTCTAAATCAGTCATTAACTAAACTACCACATGAATGTTTAGTAGAGACAACCAATGGAGAAACCGTTAGAATTTCTGAAATCTTGCAGGGAGCAAGCATAGAAATTTTAAATCAGAAATTTATTGCAAACCTTTATCCTATGAATCTGGTAGGATTCGATGTTGTTTTAGGAATGGATTGGTTAATAGCCAATAAAGCCAGTATTTTATGTGATCAAAAGATAATTCAAGTAAATTCACCAAAAGGTAAAATGATCACAATTAAAGGAGATAAGCCCTCTAGATCCACTAAGTTTATTTCTGTGATGAAAACTGCAAGTTCTATAAGAAAAAGGTTCTATAGTGTATTTGATTTCCATAATCACTAACACTAAAGGAAAAGAACTAAAAGATATTCCCGTAGTATCTCAGTTTTCAGATGTATTTCCAGAAGAATTGCCAGGGCAACCTCCGGATAGAGAAGTTGAATTCAGAATCCATTTGATACCAGGAACAACACCGATTGCCAAAGCAACTTATCGTTTGGCACCTGCTGAAATGCATGAATTGAAGAAACAATTAGACGAATTGTTAGAGAAAGGATTCATACAACCAAGTTCGTCGCCATGGGGAGCGCCGATACTCTTCGTTAAAAAGAAGGACGGATCAATGCGTCTGTGCATTGACTACCGTGAATTAAACAAGGTCACGATTAAGAATCGGTACCCATTACCGAGAATCGATGATCTGTTTGATCAGCTACAAGGAGCTCGATTTTTCTCTAAAATCGATTTAAGGTCAGGATATCATCAATTAAAGGTACAGGAAGAGGACATTCCTAAGACCGCATTTAGAACAAGGTATGGTCATTATGAATTTACTGTCATGCCATTTGGTTTAACCAATGCTCCAGCTGCATTTATGGACATGATGAACCGAATATGTAAGTCATATTTGGATAAATTCATAATTGTTTTTATAGATGATATTCTAATTTATTCTAAGAATAAAGAGGATCATGCAAAGCATTTGCACGCACTTTTAAGTTTGTTAAGAAAGGAAAAGCTTTATGCTAAGTTTTCAAAGTGCGAGTTTTGGTTAGAACAGGTACAATTCCTTGGACATTTAGTTAATCATGAAGGAATTCATGTAGATCCAACAAAGATCGAGGCGATTACGAAATGGAAAACCCCTGAGTCACCAACCGAGTTTAGAAGTTTCTTAGGATTGGCTGGTTATTATAGAAGATTTATGAAAGATTTTTCTAGAATAGCCATTCCCTTAACTAAGCTAACCTGTAAATCTGTTAAATTTGAATGGGGATTAAAACAAGAAGAAGCATTTAGAAGTCTTAAGCAAAGATTAACCCATACACCCATACTAGCATTACCAGAAGGAACTGAAGACTTCGTAGTCTATTGTGATGCTTCTAAATTAGGTTACGGATGTGTGTTGATGCAACGCCAAAAGGTTATAGCTTACGCATCTAGACAACTTAAGAATCATGTAGAGAATTATTCAACCCATGATTTAGAATTAGGAGCCATAATTTTTGCTCTTAAAATTTGGAGACATTACCTTTATGGTAGCAAGTTTACCATATTTACTGATCACAAAAGTTTAAGGTATGTTTTCGGGCAGAAAGAGTTGAATATGAGACAAAGACGTTGGATGGAAATTCTTAGTGATTATGATTGTGATATTCAGTATCATGAAGGAAAAACAAATATAGTGGCAGATGCTTTAAGCCGAAAGTATCATGAAAAGCCAAAAAGGGTATGTTCTCTTAAATTAAATCTGCAAGTAGATTTAAATGATCAGATAAGAGAAGCACAAGAATCAGTAATCAAGGATGATTCTGAAAAATTAAAAGGTATGCTAAAAGAATTGGAACAAGGAACCGATGGAATTTGGAGATTCCATAAAAAGAGAATGTGGATACCTAAATTAGGAAACCTGCGTAATCGTATATTAGAAGAGGCCCATAAGTCTAAATATACGATGCATCCAGGAAGTGATAAAATGTACCAAGATTTAAGGAAAAATTTCTGGTGGATAGGAATGAAAAAGGACATAGCAGCCTATGTTTCTAAATGTTTAACATGTTTACAAGTCAAAGCTGAACACCAGAAACCCTCAGGTTTGTTACAGCAATTAGAAATGCCAGTGTGGAAATGGGAATTAATAACAATGGATTTTGTTACTAAATTACCCAAAACAAGGAAAGGTAATGATACAATCTGGGTGATTGTAGATAGACTAACCAAGTCAGCTCATTTTCTACCAATGAAGGAAATAATTAGTATGGAACAATTATCTAAATTGTATGTAAATGAAATTGTTTCTTTACATGGTATTCCTTTATCAGTTGTTTCTGATAGAGATAGCCGCTTTACATCTCATTTTTGGTCAAGTTTCCAAAAGGCAATGGGAACTAAGTTAAAGCTAAGTACGGCTTATCATCCTCAAACGGATGGACAAAACGAAAGGACAATTCAGACAATGGAGGACATGCTTAGAGCTTGTGTAATTGATTTTGGAGGTAATTGGGACGATCACTTACCTTTAATAGAATTTTCTTATAATAACAGTTATCACACAAGTATCAATGCTGCACCATTCGAAGCACTTTATGGACGAAAGTGCCGAACCCCAGTCTGTTGGGCAGAAATTGGGGAAAAGCAACTATCTGGACGTGAGATAGTGCAAGAAACAACTGACAAGATTATGCAAGTCAAGGAACGACTGAAAGCAGCACGTGATCGACAGAAAAGTTATGCTAATAACCGACGCAAACCGTTGGAATTTCAAGTAGGAGATAAAGTATTGTTGAAAGTCTCTCCTTGGAAGGGAGTGGTAAGATTCATCAAACGGGGAAAGCTAAGTCCCAGGTATGTTGGACCTTTTAAGATTATTAGAAGAATAGGACCTGTAGCCTATCAGCTACAACTGCCAGAGGAAATGGCAGGAATACATGATGTGTTTCATGTATCTAATCTTAAAAAGTGTTTAGCTGATGAATCACTGATAGTACCTCTTAAGGATATAGAGGTAAATGAACAACTCAAGTTTGTAGAAAGACCTCTACATATTGAAGAGAGGAAAGTCAAGAATCTTAAGCATAAGAGACTAGTTCTAGTCAAAGTGAAATGGGACTCCAAAAGAGGACCTGATTATACATGGGAGCTCGAGTCAAAAATGCAAAAGAAATATCCGTATTTATTCCAGTAGATCTTGAGGACGAGCTCTAAAACAAGGTGGGGAGAATGTAACAACCCTCGGTAAAACCGACACCCTCATAATATGTCTGACACTCTCATATATTTTAGAATGTCCCAATATGTCTTAAATTACACCCTGTATGTGAAAACCGAGCCCGAAATATGTTATAACATATAATATAAAATAAAAACATGAAATAGTAAGTTAAGGCGGGCCGCGTAGACCCACCTTAACCACTTACGCGGGTGGTATAAGGGCTTGAACATGACTTTGTTGACTGCTTTAGTTCAGGCGGGCCGCGTGAGATATCGATTAAGCTTACGCGGGCCGCTAGGGATCATCAAACGCGGAGACATCCTAGGCCGACACGTGTCGACATCGTGGCGGACCTACACAACGACTCAGCCAAGCTATTCCGTTGACCAGGATTGACGCGGGCCACGTAACCCTGGCCTGTGTTTTACGCGGGCCGCCTGGGAACCAGATTTCAGCAATATAAATAGAACGCATTAGTTTTCGTTTTCCGTCGCTCATTCTCAATTCTCAATCTCGAAATCTCTGATAATAGGCATAATTTTCAAGTATAATACCCCCTAATTAGCAAGGTTCTGCTCCGTTGTAAGTATTATAACCCTAGTTTCGTAACAGTTACGCTGCCCGATTGATTTAGGGTTCCGTAACAACTGTCGTGGTTCTGCCCGACGTAGTTGTTGGAATGCCGTCTCGGGGAGGGTATCATTAATATTTTCAAAGGGTTATGGTACTAACCAATGTACATTTGTATAAATTATAGATTATATCCAGGAAACCCTTACGAAAAGCCTAAGACAGCAATGTGAGTTTATCCTCTTTTTGTTAATCTTTTTGGTAATGTTTTACCAAACCTTAAATGTTTTACCATGAAAATTAGCAGTGATTGAGTCTTTGTAGTTCTTCAATTACTGCCGGTATGTTGGGGTTTTGTATACAAAATTTGTACTACACTGTGAGTAGTAAGCCAGGATGACAATACGTTACCATTGGACAATGAGTTAGCCAATGTGTAATATGACCCACAAGTCAGGTCTGATAGTACCAAATGGAGTAATTGTGTAGACATAAACAATGTGATCTCTCTCAATACTGTTCACTGTGACTTTTATTTAAATTTGATTAAACTGGGATTCACTCACCAGTATTTCCGACTGACAAATATTTTTAAAACACGTTTCAGGTAACCCAATGTGACAGCCAATTAGTAAAAAGCCAGCTGGAGAGCACTGAAGGCTTGGGAAAATGTGGCTATAAAAGTTACCAAATAAACGATGTTTTAAAAATTCAATAAAATGGGGTTTATCCCTATAAATGTATTGTAATAAGAAACTTGGGTTTTACCCATGTGATTATTAAATATTAAATGAGGTGGTTTTACTCTGATAAACATTTCCTAACTACGGTCCTGATGTAAATTCCGCTGCAAGATTAAATAACACTGATACCACCGAAACTCTGAGATCGCGTCCGCCCGTTCTCAGGAATCAGGGATCGGGGGTTGCGACACCTTAAGTCTTACGCGGCCCGCGAGAGACACTTAAATTTTGATTTTCTTGAATTTCAACAAGGATTAGGGTTTCAGGGGTCCGGGTTTCTACTTACGGGTTGTTTTGGGACATTTTTGGAGGTCCTTACATCCTCCCTACCTTATTTAAAATCTCGTCCTCGAGATTTACTGGAACAGGTGAGGATATTTTCGCTTCATTTCCGATTCCAGTTCCCAAGTGTACTCAGGTCCTCTTTTCGAATCCCATTTGACTTTAACCAGCACCAATCTCTTGTGTTAGAGAAACTTGATCTTTCTGTCTTCTATTTGGAGTGGTTTCTCAACAAATTTTAACTTTTCATTTACCTCTGTATCTTGAAGAGGTACTACCAGGGACTCGTCAGATAAACATTTCTTAAGATTGGATACATGAAATACATCATGTACTCCGGCTAGCTCTTCTGAGAGTTGTAATCGATAGGTAACTGGTCCTGTTAGTTGGGTAACGGTGAATGGTCCTATATTCCTTGGATTCAGCTTTCCCCTTTTTTCGAACCAAACTACTCCTTTCCAAAGAGAAACTTTTAGGAGCACCTTGTCCCCAACTTGGAATTCCAACGGCTTGTGTCGATTGTCTGCATAACTCTTCTGGCGATCCTGAGCTGTTTTCAATCTTTCCTTGATCTGAGTTATCTTGTCGGT
Organism: Helianthus tuberosus; assembly: GCA_030545235.1. Lineage (NCBI taxonomy): Eukaryota > Viridiplantae > Streptophyta > Magnoliopsida > Asterales > Asteraceae > Helianthus > Helianthus tuberosus. The sequence goes on from JARYGA010060516.1 coordinate 5,015,377, forward strand.
GGTTTCTTGTACAATCTCGGGACTTGATAATTGGCTCTCTCTTATTTCTGCCCAACAAACTGGAGTTCTACACTTTCGTCTGTACAGTGCTTCGAGCGGGCCAGCTTCAATGCTTGCATGATAACTATTGTTATATGAGAATTCAATTAAGGGCAGGTGGTTATCCCAGTGTCCACCAAAATCTATCGCACATGCCCTGAGCATGTCTTCCAGGGTTTGAATCGTTCTTTCACTCTGTCCGTCTGTTTGGGGATGATAAGCAGTACTTAAATTCAGCCGGGTCCCCATTGCTTCTTGGAAACTTGTCCAGAAATGTGAAGTGAAACGACTATCCCTATCCGATACAATGGAGAGTTGAATTCCATGTAAGGATACTACCTCGTCTACATATAACTTTGCTAATCTTCCATGCTAAAAGTTTCCTTCATGGGCAGAAAATGAGCTGATTTGGTTAATCGATCCACAATTACCCAAATCGCGTCATTACATTTTCTGGTTTTGGGTAACTTAGTAACAAAGTCCATTGTTATGAGTTCCCGTTTCCATACAGGCATTTCTAATTGTTGAAGTAAACCTGAAGGTTTTTGGTGTTCTGCCTTAACTTGCAAACAAGTTAGACATTTAGATACATATCTAGCTATGTCCTTTTTCATTCCTATCCACCAGAAGTTATTTCTTAAATCTTGGTACATTTTATTATTACCAGGGTGCATGGTATATCTAGATTTATGGGCTTCCTCTAAAATCTTATCTCTTAAATTTTCTTGCTTAGGTACCCAAATTCTTTTCTGGTGGAATCTCCAAATTCCATCAGTCCCTTGCTCTAATTCTTTTATCCTTCCTTTCATTCCTTCAGCATCATCATTGATTGCTGTTTCTTGAACGTTCTTCAGTTGTTCCATTAAAACTACTTAAAGATTTAATCTAAGAGCACGGATTCGTCTTTGTTTTTCATGATACTTACGACTTAAGGCGTCTGCTACTGCATTTGCTTTTCCTTCGTGATATTGAATATCACAATCGTAGTCACTTAGAATTTCCATCCATCTTCTTTGCCTCATGTTTAATTCTTTTTGCCCAAATATGTACCTTAAACTCTTATGATCTGTATAGACTGTAAACTTACTTCCATACAGATAATGTCTCCAAATCTTAAGGGCAAAAATTATTGCTCCTAATTCTAAGTCGTGAGTCGTATAATTTTCTTCCTGCTTCTTCAATTGTCTTGATGCATATGCAATTACCTTTATGCGTTGCATTAACACACATCCTAATCCTAGCTTAGAAGCGTCACAGTAAACTTCAAAATCTTCTCTCCGTTCTAGCAAGGCTAGAATTGGAGTATTTGTTAACCTTTGCTTTAAAATCTTAAAAGCCTCTTCTTGCCTAGGTCCCCATTCAAACTTAACTGTTTTACATGTTAGCTTAGTTAATGGTACTGCTATCTTAGAGAAATCCTTAATGAAACGCCTATAGTACCCGGCTAATCCTAGAAAACTTCTAACTTCCGTAGCTGATTGCGGGACTTTCCAGTTCGTGATTGCTTCTTTCTTTGAGGGATCTACGTGAATATCTTCATGATTCACCATGTGTGCTAAAAATTGCACCTCCTGCAACCAAAATTCACACTTCGAGAATTTGGCGTAAAGTTTTTCTTTCCTTAATAGGGTTAAACGTGCATGTCGGTGTTCACAATGCTCGTCCTGGCTTTTGGAATAAATAAGTATATCGTCGATGAAGACAATTACAAATTTATCCAAGTACGCTTACAGATTCTATTCATCATGTCCATGAACGCTGCAGGAGCATTCGTTAATCCAAAGGGCATGACTGTAAACTCGTAATGACCATACATCGTTCTGAAAGCGGTTTTAGGTATGTCTTCTTCTTGTACCTTTAACCGGTGATATCCTGAGCGCAAGTATATCTTAGAGAAGTATCTAGCTCCTTGAAGTTGATAAAAAAGATCATCAATCCTAGGTAATGGGTATCGATTCTTAATTGTAACCTTATTCAGCTCCCTATAATCGATACACATTCGCATTGAACCATCCTTCTTTTTCACAAACAACACTGGTGCTCCCCAAGGGGATGACCTAGGTTTTATGAATCCTTTACTTAGCAATTCGTCTAATTGCTTTTTCAGTTATAACATTTCGGTGGGTGCTAACCGATAGGGTGTCTTAGCTATTGGTGTAGTTCCGGGAATTAAATGAATTCTAAATTCTACTTCCCGACTTGGTGGCAATCCTGGTAACTCTTCTGGAAATACATCTAGGTAATCTGATACTATAGGGATTTCCTTAAGTTCCTTACTTTTAGTGTTAATGATTACCGAAATTATATACACTATTCCTTGTTTTCGCTCATAACTAGCAACTTTCATTACTGAAATGAACTTTAATGGTTTACGCGGCTTATCTCATGTAATCATAATTACTTCTCCTGTGGGTGTCTGAATTTCTATGGAATTCTTATCACAAAGAATTCGAGCATGGTTGGCTATCAACCAATCCATTCCTAGCACAACATCGAATCCGGCTAAATTCATAGGTAGCAGGCTTGCAGAAAATTTGTGGCCTGAAGGTTCCATCTTCCCTTCCTGAAGAACCTTATCTAAATTAACAGAATTACCGTCTGCTATTTCTACCGTATAAATCTGCCTAAGTGTGGTTAAAGGTAGCTTAAGAGCTTGGCAGAAGGAAGTATTTATAAAACTTCGGTTTGCACCAGAGTCAAATAATACTTTTGCATAAACGTCGTGTACCAAAAACGTACCAGCTATGACATCCGGAATCAGATCGGCTTCCTGCGTGGTCAGCTGGAAGGCTCTCACGTTCTTCTTATTGGTTCCTTTAGCAGGTTTGGCCTTGTTGTCAGCTGGCTTGATCAGTTTTGGGCAGTCGGGCCTAAAGTGCCCTGTTTCACCACAGTTGTAGCAGATTACGGATTTCTTCCTGTAATCCTCTTCGCGGTGACCTGTGTGACAACTCGTAATTTAAAACCCTTTCTTATATTTCGATGTAACATGGATGAACGTTATGTGTTTATATATTAGTAAATAAAAGTCCGTGATTACCTTGATGTGCTATGTGTTACCAATGTGTACGTATAAGGTATAGTTTATACTAGTGCGTATGTAGTGAACCGGAACCGAGACACAAGGACTCGACTCGAGACCATGCGGTCTCGAGTGAACAGTGTGGCAGTTGGGCCGGTTAGGCCATGCACCTCCTTAGTCCACCTGAAAGCCCACTTAGAGTGCACCACCTTGTATAAAACCCAAAACCTACACTCATTCTCACACACACACTCCCCTACACTCTCTCTCTAGAAAACCTTAAACCCTAAAGATCAAACATCACCTCCCCTCTCCTCTCTCTCGGATCAAATCGGCATCAACAAGGAGACTCGGTCAAGCTCATCATCAACACTCGGACACTCCATCTTATTCATTTTCTTTACTATCTCGGCGCCTTTTTTTTTCACAACCGGTTAGTTATTCAAGCTATGTGCTTCTATTTCGGATTGATGATGTGTGATGAGGTTGTATGATAATATGTGTTTGCTTGTCAATATTAAGATTGTTGTTTAATCTATGATGAAGGTGTTGTGTGATAGAAGATGATTATTTGTTGTTAAATGGTGTTTATTTATTGAATGATGCACATGTCCTTGTATGACACGCATACCCTTAGGTGGTTAGGAAGACTGGGATGATTTAGTGATGATCATGCTAACTTGACAATTAAGTTGTGTCGAAATGAATAGTGTAGGTAAACATGTTGTTTATGATGATGCACTAAGCTATGAACGGCATGTTTTGATAATTTGTTTATTGTATGTGTTTTAAATATGATGAAAACCCTAAAAGACATGAACTATTTGAATGCAATATGAACATGATATGAAGATTTGAATTATGTGTTTTGATCCATTTTATTTGAGTAGTAGACAACAAAACATGTTAGTGCATTATCATTGGATAGTACATAATAGCATGAAATGATAATTCTATTGGCTAGTACATTGGGGTTCTAGAAGGATTCCCAAATCAGTCAAACAGGTCGAGACACCCCGTCTCGACTCGAGACCAACCCAGGACAACCCGAGACCACGGTAACAACATAGGTTGTGAGTCGAGAACCCCTGGTCTCGACTCGAGACCACACCACATCAGCATGAAAACAGCATGACTCGAGACCATGGTTGCGGGTCCGGTTGCGACTCGAGACCAGTACATGCAGACCTCCACAGTTGCGACTTGAGAACTCGTAGGTATAACTCGAGACCGCACAGTCTCGACTCGAGATCTATAGTCTCGACTCGAGACCACTTGATTTCGTATGTTCTGTTGGACCTGCATGGTTATGGGCCTAAGCGGTTGGGCCGCACACTCAGACTTTGGTTATTACGTGAATGTTGCTGTGGAACTTGATACGAACTGTTGTTGAACTGCCATGCTAGACATGTATGCCATGATCGTTACTTGTGTACAATACGTAAAGAACATACGTGCACTACTTGGATATGAACCTGACTTGAATGGTATCTATGTTAGGACGTAGTTGACCACTTACAACTTGATTGACCTTTCTGTGTATCTGCCGAGCAAACCAAGGTGAGTTCACACCCTCTACAAAGCATGGGATTCCCAGGGGTTGGGAATGGGGTTAAGGAACAGGGATTCCTCGTCCTTCTTGGGTAGGACAGTATTGGTTCAGGAAGGTAATTCCTCGTCCTCATGGACAGATAACTCGTACTAGACCAAAACTCTATCACGAAGTCCCTCCTTTTTATATCGACTTAATCGCCGGGCCAATGGCGAGCAGGTCATTAGTTAGATAGCGCTATTTAGGTTTGACAAACCTCACACCGTGCCGCAGAGGACGGGCGTGAACTAATGGACTATGGCACGTCGGTGATGATAGACACCGACGCTAAGGGCACATAAACATGACTAACGTCAGTAGTCGATATGGTAACGAGTCTAGTGTATACATGGGGTAGCCCCCACGGCCGAAATGCCAGATAACTAACAAGGGGTAGCCCCCACGGCTGGATTGCTAGAGTAACCGGGAATAAACAAGTCACGTTTTCAACTATGGGGTAACCCCCACGGCAGGATGCCAGATAAAGGAACCTGTTTTCGAAACAACTTAAAACAAACACCCAACTGTGAACTCACTCAACTTGTTGTTGACTCGTTACTACATGCTTTGCAGGTCAATAGGTACTTAGCTGGAGCTTGCATGGAAGAGAGTCGTTGTGGGACATGGACAGCTGTGTGCCATGTTAAACTTTGAACAATTGAACTTATGTCTTGGTTTTAAACATTATGCTTCCGCTTGAAACTTAAACTATGTTTTGTTTGGACACCAATTGTATTGGTTGGATTTTATAACTACTTATATGCTTGTTCAATATGATTGGTGGCTGGATCCTGGTCAGTCACGCCTCCAAGCGGTAGTACTCCGCAGGTGGATTTTGGGGGTGTGACAGATTGGTATCAGAGCCATTGGTTATAGTGAACTTGGTTTTAATAAAGGAAAAGGTTTTATTAAAATCAGACTATAACCTGTACAGTGCTCTACGATCCACAACGACGCTTCACTCCACATGCAAGGCTCAACATTCTTGGTGATATGATCTGTGTATATATTGCCTACTTGTTAGTTACGTAGTACATTGCTCATGGTATGCTTGGTTAGTATAACTACTGTTGCTTGAACACGTGTGTGCTTACTCTCTTCTGCCATCGTATTTTCGCGAACCCCTCTCACTCGTGTCCCTCTTGATATGAAGATCATGTCTGGACGCGTTAACATGACACAAGCCCAGTTGACGGCTCTGATTAACGAACGAGTTGCTGCGGCACTTGCAGCTGCACACGCAGGAGGTATATCCTGCAGTCCAAACTCATTCTAGGATCTTTAGATCCTACCCTCGTGAACCAACCTTTGTGTTAAACTCTGTCCTTTCCTTCACCCACAACAGGTCAACATACTCAGCCACCTGTGTGCACCTTTAAAACTTTTATGGACTGTCGACCTAGTACCTTTAGTGGCACCGAAGGAGCGATAGGTCTCCTACACTGGATTCGCAGGATCAAATCTGCATTCGAAGAAAGTGAAAGCCCTACCAGTAAACGAGTAGAGTACGCTGCTGGTACCTTGCAGGGGAAAGCGTGTTCTTGGTGGAACACACAAGTTCAGATGCTCGGATTAGCAGATGCGAATGCCACCCCCTGGAGCGATTTCAAGGATTTGATCAAGGAAGAATTCTGTCACCCGGACGACATCCTAAAACTTGAAATAGAGTACTTTGGTTTGAAGATGGAAGGAGCAGAGATCGAAGCGTACACAAAAAGATCCAACGACTTGGCTGCCTTGTGTCCTAACTTGTCACAACCCATTTCTAGACGAATCGAGCTATACCTCAGAGGCTTAGCCCCAGAAATCCAAGGGTCCGTAATTGCGGCCAACTTTTCCACAAATCCAACAAGTCGTTCGTTTGGCGCACCAGCTCACTAATCAGGCAGTGGAAGAGGGCAAGTTACCCAAGCGTAACCCTTCCAATGCAAATGCTCTTATTTACACCAAGCATATTTGGGGTGATCACCAGAGTAAAGGTCGTGGCTCTATACAACAGGACCCGCACGGGAAACTCGTACAGCAGGGGCTGAACTACCAAAATCAAGGGAGGTACCTTGGGAATAAGCCAAAATGCCGAAATTGCCATCAACACCACACCAGGTCATGTGCGGAATCGTGTTGCCATCGGTGCAAGATGACGGGACATGTGGCGAGAGATTGCAGGAGCCCATATCCTGCAAACCGAAACCAGCAGCAGCAAGGTAGTAAAAAGGGGTGTTTCCGTTGTGGGGCTGAAGGCCATCTTTAGAGGAACTGTCCGGAGATGAGGCAGAAACGCGACAACCCCAACAATAATCAGGGGAATGGTAACGATGGGAACAACAACAACAATGGGGCCCGGGGGCGGGTGTTCGTGCTTGGTCAAGGTGAAGCAAGGAATGACCCCAATGTTGTGACGGGTAAGTTCCTTCTCGACGACTTTTATGTTACAGTTTTATTTGATTCGGGTGCCGATACTAGCTACATGTCACTAGAAGTTAGTCGAATGCTTAAGCGTATTCCAACACCTTTGAACAACAAGCACACTGTAGAGCTAGCAAACGGTAAGAGTTTAGAGGCCACACACGTAGTCAAGGGTTGTAAACTTGTTCTTGCTAACCAGACCTTCTCTATCGACCTCATGCCTATCGTCTTGGGTAGTTTCGACGTTGTCATTGGGATGGATTGGTTATACCAACACCGAGCAGAGATTTTTTGCAACGAGAAGGTTGTTCGTATTCCAGGTTCCGGTAGTGAACCTCTCATGATTCGTGGCGACAAGAGGAGTGCTGTTGAGAACATCATTTCCCTCCTTAAGGCCTAGAAGTTCTTGCGAAAGGGCCACACTGCCATTTTGGCTCTCGTTACTGACACCTCGGAGAAAGAGAAGAAGATAGAAGAATTCCCAATTGTACGCGACTATCCTGAGGTATTTCCGAAGGAATTACCTGGTCTCCCGCCCTATCGCCAAGTCGAGTTCCAGATCGAACTAGCTCCTGGAGCTGCGCCTACAACGCATGCACCTTATCGTTTAGCCCCATCAGAGTTGGAAGAACTCTCTACGCAACTACAAGAACTCTTGGATAAGGGTTTTATTCGTCCTAGCTCATCGCCCTGGGGAGCTCCAGTTCTATTTGTGAAGAAGAAAGACGGTACCTTCAGAATGTGCACCAACTACCACGAACTCAATAAGGTGACTGTGAAGAATCGTTATCCTCTACCACGCATTGATGACTTGTTCGACCAACTGCAAGGGTCGAGCTACTATTCAAAGATTGATTTGAGATCGGGATATCACCAGCTGAGAGTCCGAGAAGAGGACGTCTCCAAAACAACTTTTAGAACTCGTTATGGACACTATGAGTTTTTGGTCATGCCTTTTGGGCTGACAAACGCACCTGCGATTTTCATGGACTTGATGAATCGAGTGTGCAAGCCTTACCTGGACAAGTTCGTCATAGTCTTCATCGACGACATCCTGATCTATTCTAAGAGTCAGGAGGAACACGAGCAGCATCTACGACTCATTTTGGAACTCCTTCGAACAGAACAGCTTTACGCAAAGTTCTCGAAATGCGACTTCTGGCTTCGTGAAGTCCATTTCCTAGGCCACGTGGTAAACAAGGATGGGATTCACGTTGATCCATCCAAGGTAGACTCGATTAAGAACTGGCCTGCACCTCGTACACTAAAGGAAATTCGCCAATTCTTAGGTTTGGCAGGTTACTACAGGAGGTTCATTAAGGATTTTTCCAAGATTGCACAGCCTCTCACCTCACTAACGCAGAAAGGCGTTGTTTATCGATGGGGAAACACACAGGAGTTAGCATTTCAGTATTTAAAGGATAGCCTTTGCAGCGCACCTATCCCATCCTTGCCAGAGGGCACAGACGACTTCGTGGTTTACTGCTACGCATCAATTCAGGGTCTTTGTTGTGTATTGATGCAACGGGATAAGGTCATAGCCTACGCCTCACGCCAACTTAAAGTTCATGAAAAGAACTACACTACACATGATTTGGAGCTGGGAGCTATTGTTTTTTCACTTAAGATATGGCGACATTACTTGTACAGTACCAAGTGCACCATCTACACCGACCACAGGAGCCTCGAGCATATCTTCAAGCAGAAGGAACTGAATATGCGGCAACGACGATGGGTCGAGTTATTAAATGATTACGAATGTGCAATCAAGTACCATACTGGCAAGGCCAACGTTGTGGCTGATGCCCTCAGTCGGAAGGACACTACGCCTAAGCGCGTGCGAGCTTTACAACTCACTATACATTCTAGTCCTCCTTCTCAGATACGAGATGCTCAGATAGAGGCATTGAAACCAGAAAACGTCAGGGCTGAGGCCCTACGCGGCTTAAGGCAACGCTTAGAACAAAAGGAAGACGGTGCTTACTACGTAACGGGACGCATGTGGATCCCACTCTATGGAAACCTACGAGAGCTTGTGGTGGACGAGGCACGCAAGTCTCGCTACTCGGTACACCCTGGTTCGGATAAGATGTACCACGATATCAAAACTACGTATTGGTGGCCTAGCATGAAGGCCCACATAGCAACTTACGTCAGCGAGTGTTTGACTTGTGCGAGAGTCAAGACGGAATACCAGAAACCCTCAGGCTTACTCCAACAACCAGAGATACCTCAATGGAAAGGGGAGCAAATTTCCATGGATTTCGTTACTGGCCTACCCAGATCCCAGCGCGGAAATGATACTATTTGGGTGATCGTGGATCGACTCACAAAGTCTGCGCACTTTCTGGCTATCAAGGAAACGGATAAGTTCTCCACTCTAGCAGAAGTATACCTCAAGGAAGTTGTTTCGAGGCACGGGGTGCCCGCCTCTATTATCTCGGATCGAGATGCGCGTTTTACTTCAGAGCTGTGGCAGGCGATGCACAAATCCTTTGGCTCACGATTAGACATGAGCACAACGTATCACCCTCAGACGGACGGGCAGTCCGAGCGCACTATTCAAACCTTAGAAGACATGCTTCGTGCATGTGTAATCGACTTTGGCAACAACTGGGAAAAGCATCTGCCACTTGTGGAATTCTCGTACAATAACAGCTACCACACCAGCATTAAAGCTGCTCCATTTGAGGCATTGTACGGGCGTAAATGCCGGTCACCTCTTTGTTGGGCAGAGGTGGGGGATAGTCAGATCACTGGTCCAGAACATGTGGTGGACACAACTGAACAAATTGCTCAAATACGACAACGCATGACGGCAGCTCGTGACCGTTAGAAAGTCTACGCCGATAAGGGCAGGAAACCACTTGAGCTCCAGGTTAGGGAGCGGGTACTACTCAAAGTTTCACCCTAGAAGGGTGTGGTTCGTTTTGGTAAACGAGGCAAACTTAACCCACGACACGTCGGACCTTTTGAAATCATCGAGAAAATAGGCAGGGTGGCCTACAGACTGAACTTACCAGCAGAACTCGGTGCAGTTCACAACGCTTTCCACGTGTCGAATCTGAAGAAGTGTCTGTCAGATGAGACCGACATAGTTCCTCTGAAGGAACTCACTATCGACGAGCAGTTACGATTCGTCGAGGAATCGGTTGAAATCACGGACCGGGATGTTAAGGTCCTCAAGAACACTAGAATACCTCTCGTTCGAGTTCGTTGGAACTCACGTCGCGGCCCAGAGTTCACCTGGGAACGCGAAGATCAGATGAAACAAAAGTATCCCCAACTGTTCGCAAACAGTACAACCACTACTGAGGCTGAAGCTACGGAATTTCGGGACGAAATTCCAGATCAACGGGGGGTGGATGTGACACCCCAGGAAAACTAGGAAAACCATACAACTTAACTAGCTTCCTCAGTGAGTGCTTACCAAATTTCGGGACGAAATTTCTTTCAACTTGAGGATAATGTGACAACTCGTAATTTAAAACCCTTTCTTGTATTTCGATGTAACATGGATGAACGTTATGTGTTTATATATTAGTAAATAAAAGTCCGTGATTACCTTGATGTGCTATGTGTTACCAATGTGTACGTATATGGTATAGTTTATACTAGTGCGTATGTAGTGAACCGGAACCGAGACACAAGGACTCGACTCGAGACCATGCGGTCTCGAGTGAACAGTGTGGCAGTTGGGCCGGTTAGGCCATGCACCTCCTTAGTCCACCCGAAAGCCCACTTAGAGTGCACCACCTTGTATAAAACCCAAAACCTACACTCATTCTCACACACACACTCCCCTACACTCTCTCTCTAGAAAACCTTAAACCCTAAAGATCAAACATCACCTCCCCTCTCCTCTCTCTCGGATCAAATCGGCATCAACAAGGAGACTCGGTCAAGCTCATCATCAACACTCGGACACTCCATCTTATTCATTTTCTTTACTATCTCGGCGCCTTTTTTTTTCACAACCGGTTAGTGATTCAAGCTATATGCTTCTATTTCGGATTGATGATGTGTGATGAGGTTGTATGATAATATGTGTTTGCTTGTCAATATTAAGATTGTTGTTTAATCTATGATGAAGGTGTTGTGTGATAGAAGATGATTATTTGTTGTTAAATGGTGTTTATTTATTGAATGATGCACATGTCCTTGTATGACACGCATACCCTTAGGTGGTTAGGAAGACTGGGATGATTTAGTGATGATCATGCTAACTTGACAATTAAGTTGTGTCGAAATGAATAGTGTAGGTAAACATGTTGTTTATGATGATGCACTAAGCTATGAACGGCATGTTTTGATAATTTGTTTATTGTATGTGTTTTAAATATGATGAAAACCCTAAAAGACATGAACTATTTGAATGCAATATGAACATGATATGAAGATTTGAATTATGTGTTTTGATCCATTTTATTTGAGTAGTAGACAACAAAACATGTTAGTGCATTATCATTGGATAGTACATAATAGCATGAAATGATAATTCTATTGGCTAGTACATTGGGGTTCTAGAAGGATTCCCAAATCAGTCAAACAGGTCGAGACACCCCGTCTCGACTCGAGACCAACCCAGGACAACCCGAGACCACGGTAACAACATAGGTTGCGAGTCGAGAACCCCTGGTCTCGACTCGAGACCACACCACATCAGCATGAAAACAACATGACTCGAGACCATGGTTGCGGGTCCGGTTGCGACTCGAGACCAGTACATGCAGACCTCCACAGTTGCGACTCGAGAACTCGTAGGTATAACTCGAGACCGCACAGTCTCGACTCGAGATCTATAGTCTCGACTCGAGACCACTTGATTTCGTATGTTCTGTTGGACCTGCATGGTTATGGGCCTAAGCGGTTGGGCCGCACACTCAGACTTTGGTTATTACGTGAATGTTGCTATGGAACTTGATACGAACTGTTGTTGAACTGCCATGCTAGACATGTATGCCATGATCGTTACTTGTGTACAATACGTAAAGAACATACGTGCACTACTTGGATATGAACCTGACTTGAATGGTATCTATGTTAGGACGTAGTTGACCACTTACAACTTGATTGACCTTTCTGTGTATCTGCCGAGCAAACCAAGGTGAGTTCACACCCTCTACAAAGCATGGGATTCCCAGGGGTTGGGAATGGGGTTAAGGAACAGGGATTCCTCGTCCTTCTTGGGTAGAACAGTATTGGTTCAGGAAGGTAATTCCTCGTCCTCATGGACAGATAACTCGTACTAGACCAAAACTCTATCACGAAGTCCCTCCTTTTTATATCGACTTAATCGCCGGGCCAATGGCGAGCGGGTCATTAGTTAGATAGCGCTATTTAGGTTTGACAAACCTCACACCGTGCCGCAGAGGACGGGCGTGAACTAATGGACTATGGCACGTCGGTGATGATAGACACCGACGCTAAGGGCACATAAACATGACTAACGTCAGTAGTCGATATGGTAACGAGTCTAGTGTATACATGGGGTAGCCCCCACGGCCGAAATGCCAGATAACTAATAAGGGGTAGCCCCCATGGCTGGTTTGCCAGAGTAACCGGGAATAAACAAGTTACGTTTTCAACTATGGGGTAACCCCCACGGCAGGATGCCAGATAAAGGAACCTGTTTTCGAAACAACTTAAAACAAACACCCAACTGTGAACTCACTCAACTTGTTGTTGACTCGTTACTACATGCTTTGCAGGTCAATAGGTACTTAGTTGGAGCTTGCATGGAAGAGAGTCGTTGTGAGACATGGACAGCTGTGTGCCATGTTAAACTTTGAACAATTGAACTTATGTCTTGGTTTTAAACATTATGCTTCCGCTTGAAACTTAAACTATGTTTTGTTTGGACACCAATTGTATTGGTTGGATTTTATAACTACTTATATGCTTGTTCAATATGATTGGTGGCTGGATCCTGGTCAGTCACGCCTCCAAGCGGTAGTACTCCGCAGGTGGATTTTGGGGGTGTGACAACCTGGTCTCTTGCAGAAATTGCAATTTTCCCTACACTTTCCGAAATGTTTCTTTTTACAATTTCCACAGAATGGCGGGGCGGAAGATTGCCCAGTACCCTTTTTCTTGTAATTACTAGTATTACCCCCACGGAAGCCTTGGGTAATCTTTTGGGCTAATTCCTTCTTCCGGTTTTCTTCCCTCGTGCGTATCAGCCCGTCAGTTAAGGTGTTGGCCAACTCCACCGCATCGTCAATGGTGCGGGGTCTCGCAGCTTTAACAATATCACGAATCTCGCTAATTAAACCCCAATTGTAGCGAGAAATAAGTACCGGTTCTGGCGAAGCCAGAATTGGTACAATTCGAGCATACTCGAAGAACTTCGAAGTATACCCTCAACAGTCAACATCCACCATTCGGTGGCTCGGGAACTTATTGGCCATTTGTTCTTTTTCATATTCGGCGCAAAATTTCCTTTCCACCAATTGCTTAAATTCCTCCCAATTCATAGCGTAAGCCATGTCACTTCCTTTGGCCTGTAATACCGTATTCCACCATTCTAATGCCTCTTCCTTGAAAAGGTGAGAAGCATACATGACCTTATCCTCCTCGGTACATTTACTTATTTTAATTACTGCCTCGGTCTTTTCCAACCAACGCAGTGCAGCAGTCGCCCCTTCATTGCCTGCAAATTCAACAGGTTTACAGGCAAGAAATTCTTTATAAGTGCAACCAGGTGTTGCAACTTTCATTTTCTTAAGTATTGGGGCTTGAATCACGTTGTTGTCATTATTGCCGCCTCCGTTAACACTGTTACTGAAATTATCGTCACGCGTGCGTTTACTGGGGTTGGCTTGTGAAGGCTCAACAGGGCTTTTAACAGCAGCGACGATTGCTGGGATAGCATTTGCTATTCCCTGGGCAACGATATTTTCTATATCTTGCCTATTAAGAAAGTGATCCTCATTGTTTTGCTCAGATTGGTTAACTTCGTTAACTGGTTCATTAACGGTATGTTCCATCTGATAATTAACTATATATATAAGTTATTGGCACAAAATAACTAACAACCAAACGCAATAAAGCAATCACACATAATCACGTCTACACGTATAGCCAAAATTGTCGACTTCGCAACTTTCATATTTTATATATATATATATATATATATATATATATATATATATATATATATATATATATATATATATATATTAGTATGCATCGATACACACCAGTTATATTACACAAGTTTTATTTGAGTTATTTTACATGATTATATTTTTATTATTATTTATTATTATTATTTTATTATTATTAAACACATAACCACACAACCACATCCCGAATTCTATTTCCTGCCTCCATCAGCTCCTCACCATAGTGACGGAGTTCAGCCAAGTTTTCTGTGCTCATAGGTGGGTTTGGTGCAGGCTCAGGGTCAAACTGGGGGAAGTAGACGTTAGGGTTATTCATAAAATTCTGAAATTGCCAGTCGTTTGTCCACCATTCTTCCAGCTCTCCAGGTAGAGGTCGGGGGTTGACAATAGGATCTGGGATAGCAGGCTCCAGATTAACTGGAAGTTGTGATCCAGCGAGGTAATTGAAGAGGTTTTCATCGGCAGGTCCGATGAGGTCACAATTTGCCAGTTTACGATCTAGCTCCTCCCATGGTGGCATTTCCTGGGCTTGCCCGGAACTTTCCCTGATTTCTTTTCCTTTCCCTTTATCCTTCGGATCCTCAGTCTTTTTAACCTTCTGTGCAGCTGGTTTCTTCCAACGCCCACGTTTCCAGTCCAAGATTATTCTCCTCTTTTTCGGCTTTGGTTTATCCTGGGCCTGGGCCTAGAAAGTTAGTGGTTCCTCCGTATCTGCTAAGTAGCCAGATGGGTTTCCTGTGGTATCCATATCGGTGCTATGGATAGTAAAGTTTCGGAGTGCCTCCGACAGTTCATTCATGCTGTTAGCACACATGAAGAAACACACACAAATTTAAGTTTTTGTTTATTGTAAATTAAATTTTCACAGAATCACAGAATGGCAATCAGAAAAATTAAGTATTTCTAAATATTTAATTGGCTTAAATCAGTGGCTCTGATACCACCTTTTTCTGTCACGGCCCCCTGCTCGGTTTTATCCGGTCCAGAAGCCACTGGACAGAAACCCGTGGTATTTGTATTTAATTTGGCAGCTGAAATATTAACAGGATCGTTTAAACTGAAAACACCCAATTATTTTATTTCACATTTTTGGGATAAATCCCATAATTTACAATAAAGGAATTTCACGGGAAAATTCCCTGTTTCACAAAAACATGTTTATTTATTTTATTTACTGAGCCACATTCTTCAAGCCGTAGTGCTACGCGACACTCTTTCCTGGTTCACAGTAAATCACCTGAAACTTGTTTAAAAAGATTTTATCAGCGGGGAAATACTGGCGAGTCATTCAATTTGCACAAAACGACACCGTGTTACAATTTACAGCATTAAGAGTTTTTACAATTTACAAAGTATAGCCCAGATTAGGGTAGCACTTAAATATCCATCGGATCGGTTTCAATCGATCGGACATTGTATCGTAGCATTGATCGAGTTATTACCCTGTACTCGTAGCAGCGTCTCGACACCTTATCACTCGTTTTTAAGCAGAAAATGGACGTTTTAAACCAAAAATTTAGAACACGGAAGCAAGTCCCATGCACAGGCAATTTATAGCAGAAATTTGGGTTTTACGCGGCCCGCGTAAACCCTCTCAAGATCTTACGCGACCCACGAGGGCCACCTATTCTACGATTAGGGCTAGCGTGTCACGCGTAGGTCCGCCACGTGTCTGACACGTGGCCTGAACGCTTATCCGGAGACCTTCAAGCTGTCGCGGCCCGCGTAAGCTTCCCTTAAGTCTTACGCGGCCTGCGAGAGACCCTTAAATTTTGATTTTCTTGAATTTCAACAAGGATTAGGGTTTCAGGGCTTCGGGTTTCTACTTACGGGTTATTTTGGGACATTTTTGCAGGTCCTTACAGATGTGTATGGGTATGGTGCTAAAGGGGTTACTGTGGATGGAAAAGGCTCATTATACCCTGTTCACTGTATTGGCAGATCAATCATTGGGTGTACAAAGGTGGTCATGCCTGTAAGCAAGGTCAGACTGACATTGGAGGAAGAGGGTCTGTCGGAAGTGGGTATGTCGTATGTTGGCGGAATGACTTTCTTGTTAACCTTCAACGATAAAGCGTCGG
The DNA here is from genome assembly GCA_030545235.1 of Helianthus tuberosus. Classification (NCBI taxonomy): domain Eukaryota; kingdom Viridiplantae; phylum Streptophyta; class Magnoliopsida; order Asterales; family Asteraceae; genus Helianthus; species Helianthus tuberosus. The sequence goes on from JARYGA010060516.1 coordinate 5,031,643, forward strand.
CCACGGAGTGTTTGGATTCACATTCTTCTTTCTTTCAAAACACCTTCTCAAAGTTTTACATTTGGAACGGTGACGATATCCCGTTTAGTCGGATTGCCACGATTAACATTTCGGGGGTGCCTTTTGTTATTCGGGATTATACTTTGTTTGATAAAATCGGAGGATTATTTGGAACCGTGATTCAACCAACTTCTTTTTCGTGGCAAAATGAGGATAACTCGACTGGTTCTGTCATGGTGTTGACAAACCAGGTATCCAGAATTGAGGAAGCCGTGGTTATTAAGTGGAATGAAAAGAGTTTGGTCGCTTGGGCATCGGAGTATATCAGGTTAACTATGCAGAATTTGGACGATGATTCTACGTTGGTAAATAGTGAATCTGAATTAGGCTCGGATTCGGATTCTGACGAGGACCTGGTAGGTGATGAGGACCTAGAGGAGGGTGAAATCAGGCCAAATATGTCTTCAGTTGAGGTGGATCAGGTCGACGGTCAAATTCTGGTAAAGGCGGTGGTAGAGGAAGGTCTGTCAGGCGACGCTAGTGAACCTCCGGTGGTAAACGAAAAGTCTCAGGGAGGTGGAGGGTCTCTGGTAACTCAAAAGGTTCCTTGTGTTATGCTAACATGGGTAATCAAAATATGCATGGGGATGTGAACTTGTCGGCTCACGTAAATTGTAATTACGAGGAGGATATGGATACAATGCCTGGTCCGGATTCAAATCTGCATAGTAATTATGGGCCCAAGGATAGTGGGCCTGTTGGGTTAAACATTAATGAGGTTGGGAATTCTGGGGATAAGGTCGGTGGGCCTGATGTGGTATACCGAAATTCTAATTCATTGGATGGAAATGAGGGCCCAACTCCAAATTTTAGTCTGGGTAAAAGAAACAGGGCAGAGCGTAGTCCACCTTCGCTGGGCTCAGTTCAAGGGTCCACTCAGAGATTGTTTGGTCAGTCTAATAGGTCAGATTCGGTATCTCTGGATCTAAATACACCAGTGGGGGAATGCTCTGGAAACGTGGAGAATATCACTGTTTCACCAGGAGATGATGCTGATAACCTTGTTAATCGTGTGCCTGTTAATGCCGCCGGTGATACAATTCCGGTTCCGGGTGGCTCCAGTACCCAGGTTGCGTCTGATCTCCAGTAGCTTCTTAGGGAGGAAGCGGAAGCTACTGTTCAGGTTGGTTCTATAATCGGTATTAACCTGAATGGTTTCGTTGAGGAAACTAAGAAGCTTATTGTGGAAGAACGTGTTGCAAATTGTTTCCAATGAATTGTTTGTCTGTGAACTTGAGAGGGGTTCGGAGTAATCGAAAGTCAGATTGGATCAGGAGTTTAAAAACTAGTTATAGGGTTCATTTTCTCGCAATACAGGAAACGAAACTACAAGACTCTATGTCCTTCATGTTCAATCAATATTGGGGTCGAGCTGAGTACAAGGTTGCTGTGGTTGATTCGCAAGGGAGGTCAGGGGGTCTAGCATGTCTCTGGTGCCCTACGGTGTTCACGTGTGTTGATATTTATCATAATAGAAACTTTATTATTGTCTCGGGTTTTTTGGTTCAGTCGGGGTGTAGAATGAATTTGGTTAATGTTTATGCCCCAAATGATGCACGCAGCAGACGGGTTGTATGGTCGGAGATTCTGGGTTTTAGAAACTCATTGCAGGGGTTGTGGGTTATGATGGGGGATTTTAATGATGTGTGGGATGCTAGCGAGCGGTTGAATTCTGAATTTGTTGCTTCTAGTGCGGAGGCATTTAATTAGTTTATTTTATCAGCCGGTTTGGTGGAGTATAACATGGGTGGTGGGAATTTTACTTACATCTCAGATAATGGTAGAAAGCTAAGTAAACTTGATCGATTTCTTGTGTGCTTGGGCTTTAGGGAGAGATGGCCAAATGCATCGGTAGTCGCGTTGGCTAGGGAAGTTTCCGATCATAGGCCTATTGTTTTATCCACAGTTCAATCGGATTTCGGCCATATCCCTTTTCGATTTTTCAATTCGTGGTTTGAATATTCCAGGTTCCTAGATTTTGTTTTACAGATGTGTGGAGAGTTCAACTTCTCAGGGCCGGAGGATCTTGCGTTTGCTATCAAACTGAGGTGGCCAAAAAATAATATTAAAACATGGTTGAAAATTGAGAAGGATAGGAGGGAGGGGATTTATAGTGGGAAAAAGGCGAGGTTGGAGTTCATTGAGAATCTGGCTGAGGAAAGGCTTCTTGCGGAAGAGGAATTGGCTGAGAGGGCAGATTGTAGGAATTATATGGCTGAATTTGACAGGATTAAACAGTTGGATTTACGCCAAAAATCCAGGTCTAAATGGGCTATAGAAGGGGATGAAAATTCAGGTTTCTTTCATCTTATTATTAGTTCCAATATTAGTACTAATAGACTGAATGGTTTGATGATAGATGGTGTGTGGGTAACGGACCCCTTAGTCATTAAAGAGTCCCTGTATGAATTCTTTAAACATCAATTTTCGGAGCCAATGACTGTTAGACCGGGGATAGATTGCCCTGGTATTGCTACTATATCGGATTCTGAGGCGATAATGTTGGAATGTCCGTTCACAGTGGAGGAAATTAAAGCAGCCGTATGGGAATGTGAGGGTGATCGTGCTCCAGGGCCTGATGGGTTCAACTTCAAGTTCATTAAAAGGTGTTGGGCTGGTCTCCGGGATGATATTGTCAAACTGTTCAACAAATTTTATGTGGAGGGATCGATTAATAAATGTTGTACTTCGTCTTTCATTGCTTTAATTCCAAAAGTCAAAGATCCTGTTGGCCCAGCAAATTTTAGGCCAATTAGCTTGATTGGTGTCATCAATAAGGTTATTTCCAAAATGCTTGTTAACCGAATGAAAAAGGTGTTAGGAAATCTGATTTCGGAACAACAATCGGCCTTCCTTGCTGGTAGAAACATTATGGATGGCCCTCTAATACTTAATGAAGTTTTGAGTTGGCTAAGGAAGAATAAGCGGAAAGGGATGTTTTTTAAAGTAGATATCAATAAAGCGTATGACTCTGTTAATTGCTCCTTTCTGGATTCGATTATGGCTTAGATGAGGTTCCCGTGCAAATGGAGATCTTGGATTATGGCTACTCTGTACTCTGCAAAAGCTTCTGTTTTGGTTAATGGTTCGCCTACTAGAGAATTCGATTGTTCTCGTGGTCTCAGGCAGGGTGACCCATTATCACCATTTCTATTTGTAATAGTAATGGAAGCCCTGACTTGTATTATGAATAAGGCTGTATCCATCGGTTTGTTTATAGGTATTGATATCATCGCTGGAGGACAGGCTTTGTCTCACTTGATTTACGCAGATGACGTGATGTTATTGGGTGAGTGGTCCACTTCGAATATTAATAACCTGAGACGAATGTTGAGGGGCTTCTATCTAGCTTCTGGTCTTAAGGTGAATCTGGCAAAGTGCAACATTTATGGGATTGGGTTGGTAGAATACGAAATAATACATATGGCAAGTCATTTGAGGTGTAACCAAGGTACGTTCCCTTTTACGCATTTAGGTTTTCTAGTGGGGCCAATCTGAACTTAGCTCGGAATTGGAAATCGGTGGTGGAGGTATTTAAAAATTGGCTTTCCTTATGGAAAGCTAAAACACTCTCGCACGGTGGGAGAATTACATTAATCAAGTCGGTTTTAAATGCTTTACCAACTTATTTTTTTATCGCTTTTTAAAGCTCCGATTAAAGTCTTGGATACACTTGATAAGATTAGGAGAGTGTTCTTTTGGGGATGTTCGGAAGAAAAAGCTAAAATGAATTGGGTAGCATGGGATAGAACGATTGCTCCGGTTGAATATGGGGGGTTGGGTTTCGGCTCTATTAGAGACGCTAATTTAGTCATGTTGGCTAAGTGGTGGTGGACGTTTAAGACGGAAAAAAATAGTTTGTGGCGAAGGGTAGTCTGGGCAATACACAACAATTCTAGAGCTTGGAATGACATTCCAGCTAAAGTTTCAATTTCTGGGCCGTGGAAGAGCATCATTAGCATTCGGTAGCCTTTGTTATCTACTGGTGTCGACCTACGGGACGCTTCTCGTGTGACTGTGGTGAACGGAAAAAGCATCCAATTCTGGTTTGATATATGGGCTGACCCAGCGCCCTTATATATCAAATTTCCTGATTTATTTAAAGTTGAGAGGTCTAATGACTGTATGGTTGCGGACCGGTTGGGCTTTGATGATTCTGGGCCTGTCGTCTCTTGGGCCTGGGCCCGTCCGGATCTGAGTGATTGTGAATTGAATCAGCTGCAGCAAATAATTACTTTACTTTGTGGGGTTGTTTTGAGTCCAGGTACGGACTGTTGGTCTTGGAAGTTTGAGTCGAATGGTTCATTTAATGTCGCTTCTATCAAAAAGCTCCTGGGGTCGGCTGATCAAGAAATTCTCGCAAGAACTTTCGAATGGAATAATTGGGTCCCGAAGAAGGTCGCGTTTGTAGCTTGGAGGGCAGAAATGGAAAGACTTCCGAGGAAGTGTGCGTTGATACATCGGAATATTACGGCACATAACAACCTTTGCGTTCTTTGTGGTGATTACGCGGAAATGTGTGAACATATCTTTGTATCGTGCCAATTTGCGCAAGTGGTTTGGAAAAACATTGCGGATTGGTGCAAGATCCCACCTATAATTGCATTTGACATCGGTGATTTACTAAGCCTACATGGTGTAATTTCGAGTGCAAGGAAGAAAAGGAAAGTGTTACATGCTGTAATACTAGTGACGTTTTGGAGCCTTTGGAAGTTGAGAAATGAGGCGGTTTTCCGGCAAGCGAACCCGAATACTACGAAGATTTTAGACGAAATAAAAGCACTGGCATACTTATGGGTTAAGAATCGATCAAAGTTGGTGGCTTTAACATGGGAGAATTGGTGTCGGTTTGAAATCGTTGGTTAGTTTTGTGTAATCTTTTGTAACTTTAGTCTGGTTGGTGTCGATAAACAATTGTAAGTTTTGGCGGGTAGCTTCTTGCTACAATTAATAAAATTTATGTCGGCCGTTCAAAAAAAAAGATTACACTCTCTCACATGGTATAATTGTAAGGTTCTTGTGTTTTTCGAAACCAACCCTCGCCATCCTTCTTCCTTTCTGTGTTCAACATTCAATCAGTCTCCATGACCGATTCATCAAGTGCCGCTGCTGCTTCTTCGGACAGCACCTCTTCGAAGCCGCTTCACCCGGTTTATACGGTAAGCAATATTCAACATAAAGTACGTGTTTTAGATGGCACAAAAGTGTCATATCCTTTGTGGGTTAAGCTTTTTATGCTCCACGCTAAAGGATATACCGTCCTCAATCATATTGACGGTACGCCGCCACCCGCCAAGGACTCACCCGAGTATGCTTCGTGGGAGAACATTGACTCCATTGTCTTACAATGGATCTATGGGACTTTCTCGGATGCCCTTCTTCTTAAAATACTCGTTGATAAATCCACGGCTCATGAAGCTTGGCTTCGTATCAAACGCCACTTTAATAGTAACCGAGGTCCACGGTCTCAAGCCCTACAACATGAACTAGCCAACACCACCCTTGCCTCTATGCCCAACCTAGAAGCCTATTGCCAAAAAATACAAGACCTAACTGACCAACTCCAAGCCTTAGAATTCCCTATGAATGACCAACAACGTGTCCTCCATCTTGTTAAAGGCTTACCCAAGGAATATGATACAATATCCTCTATATTGAACAATTCCTTGCCTTCATGGGAGAACGCGGTTGAACAACTCATCTCCGAAACCGGTAGAATAAGAACCCGCGATGCCATGACCAACACTCCAGCCATCGCCGCTGCCATACCACCCTCGGCCCATCCCAACCCAACCAACCCACCCCATTCGGCCAACAATAACCAACCTGCTTCCCCCTCCTTACTCGGACCAACCCCAAACAACTCAACTCCCTACCCACAAGCCCACCATAATCGCCATCAATCCTACCAATCCAACCGGCCCAACTCCAGAAACAATTCCCACCGGCCCAATATCAGAAACCGCAACAACACTGCCCCACCCCAAAATACCTATAACCAAACCTATACCTCACCACCTCCCTACCCCAACAACCATCAACAACAAACACACTATCCTCCTTTTTGGGCCCCTCCTTACTGGACACCACCACCTTGTCCCTACCCCACCCAAAATTGGTCACAACCGTGGTACCCCCCTGCTCCCTCTGGTTTTTATAATACCCATGGCAGTCAAAGGTCGACACAGGCTCATCTTACCGAGGTAGACCCTCTGGAACCCACACAGCTAACAGATGCGGTTCATGCTCTTTCTGTTGATTCAGGTGATGAAAATGACCAGTGGAACTTCGATACAGGTGCATCTTCTCATATCTCTTTAAATAAAAATAATATTGACACGTTTTCCACGTTTGCACCAATAGCGTCAATAATTGTTAGCAATGGCAATAAACTTCCAGTTTTGGGTTCGGGAAACTCTACTCTAAACTTTGCCTCCAAACCATTATACCTTAAAAACATCCTTTTTAACCCAAACATAGTCAAAAACCTTATATCTGTCCGTCAATTTAATATTGATAATTACACATCTATCGAATTTGACCCATATGGTTTTTCTGTGAAGGATTTCAAGGATGGCACGATCCTGAGCCGTCACAACAGCACGAGTGACCTGTACCCGCTCACCCCAAATGCTTCCGCCACCGCCTGTTTTGCATCCACCCAAGACTCCCCTTTTTGGCATAACCGGCTCGGTCACCCGGGTCAACCTGTTATGGATTTTCTTCGTTTGAACAATTTTATTTCTTGTAATAAGCAAAGGACTTCATCTCTTTGCCATGCTTGTCAGTTGTCCAAGCACAAACGATTACCATTTAATGATTCTGTTTCTCACACTTTATATCCATTTTCGTTACTACATTGTGATTTATGGACCTCACCTCTTCTAAGTAATACGGGATACAAATATTATTTGGTTATTATTGATGATTTCACTCATTATACGTGGGTTTATCCACTCAAATTTAAGTCTGAAACCTTTTCCAAAATAACACATTTTCATCAATTTGTGACCACCCAATTTAGACTTCCTATTCAAGCAATCCAATGCGACATGGGGGGCGAGTTCGATAACACAAACTTCCACAACTTTACCTCTCAAAATGGTATTCAACTTCGGTTCTCATGCCCTCACACCTCTCAACAAAACGGCAAAGCCGAACGCATGATTCGTCGCATAAACGAGATCATGTTCACCCTTCTTACCCATGCCTCTCTACCCTCCACTTATTGGGTTGAGGCTCTTCACACAACCTCTTATCTTCACAATATTCTACCCTCCAAAACCGCACCCCTCTATCTCTTCTATACCTTCGTGAGCCCTCCTATGACCACCTTCACGTGTTCGGTACTCTATGATACCCAAACACCACCGCCACCCGTCCTAACAAACTCACCCGTCGGTCCCTTCCGTGCCTCTTCCTAGGATACCCGACAAACTACCATGGGTACCGATGCCTCGACCTCACTTCGGGTAAAATAATTGTTTCCCGACACGTCACTTTTGACGAAGAAGTGTTTCCCCTTGCCAATCCCTCTTCCCCACCTCCCAATCACTCCTTCCTTGATCCATCTCCTCTTCTATTTGACCCACAATATTTCTCCTCCCCGAGCACTCCTCCATCGGCCCTACAGCCTTTACCCTTCCCCCACCAAACCACGACCCCTCAGTAGCTCTCAACTTCATCCACTCAATCGGCCCAAACACAACAACCCCCCTCGGCCCACATACCTCACCCCACATCGGCCCATCCTTTCAATCTTGAACCGGCCCATACCCATTCGCCTCATTTCGCTGCTCCCAGCCCACCACCCGTACCACAACCTGACAACAACAACTCGCCTCCCGTTAACCCCACACCTCACCCAATGCAAACTAGGTCCCGTGCCGGCATTTTTAAACCTAAAACCCCCTTTAACCTAAATACCCAAACCTCTCCCCTACCCTCACCTTTACCTAAATCACACCTTTCCGCCCTAACCAACCCAAACTAGAAGCGAGCCATGGTTGACGAATATGAAGCTCTATTGGCCAACAACACGTGGGAACTTGTCCCTCGCCCACCCGATGCACCTGTCATCCGATGTATGTGGCTTTTCAAACACAAGTTCCATGCCGACGGTTCTCTAGAGCGACACAAGGCTCGTTTGGTAGTAAATGGAAAAAGCCAAACTGTTGGCATCAACTGTGATGAGAGTTTCAGTCCAGTGGTCAAACCCACCACTATTCGCACAGTCCTTAGTCTTGCCACCTCACGAGGCTGGTCAATGCACCAACTTGATGTCAAAAACGCTTTCCTACACGGCCACTTAAAGGAAACCGTATACATGTTCCAGCCTCCCGGTTTCACCTCTGACACACACCCCAAATATGTCTGCAAACTTAATAAATCTTTATATGGTCTAAAACAAGCTCCCAAAGCTTGGTATCAACGTTTTGCAGGATATTTGCTAAAGTGTGGATTCAAAGGCAGCTTGTGTGACACTTCACTCTTTATTTATGATCATGGCAACCAAATGGCATACCTCTTACTCTATGTGGATGATATTATTTTAACTGCCTCAAGTGATAGTCTTTTGCAACAAATAATCAAGTCCCTCACTACTGAATTCAAGATGACTGATTTAGGGACTTTGCATCACTTTCTAGGTATCGCTGTCACCAAGCAAGCTAACGGGTTATAACTATCACAGTCAACATATGCTGCTGATATCCTCTCTCGAGCCAATATGTCAAATTGTAAACCCGCTAGCACACCAGTCGAGCCTGGCTCCAAACTTAGTGCTGACACAGGTTCCATTTTTAAGACGGTTCTCTCTATCGCAGTTTAGCTGGGGCACTTCAGTATCTGAAGATCACAAGGCCAGACATCGCCTATGCTGTTCAACAAGTTTGTCTATTCATGCATGCTCCACAAGAACCACATTTTCAGTTTTTGAAATGCATTCTCCGCTACATTAAAGGCACCCTTAATCACGGTTTACTTCTCACCCCATCAGCCTCCACGTCCTTGACAGCCTACTCTGACGCTGATTGGGGCGGGTGTCCCGACTCCAGACGCTCAACGTCTGGCTATTGCGTTTTTCTAGGTACTAACTTGATCTCCTGGTCTTCAAAACGGCAGTCCACTATTTCCAGATCAAGCGCAGAAGCCGAATACCATGCCGTGGCCAACACTGTTGCCGAACTCAGTTGGGTTCGAAATCTTCTGCTTGAGCTACATGTACCTGTCCGTCAAGCATCTCTCATTTATTCTGACAACATCTCAGCCGTATACCTTGCTGAAAACCCGGTCAACCATCAACGCACAAAACATATTGAACTGGATATCCATTTTGTCCGAGAAAAAGTTCGCCTTGGCACAGTCAAAGTCCTTCACGTCCCTGCTGACTACCAATACGCAGACATCTTCACCAAAGGCTTACCTAAGCATCTATTTGAGCGTTTTCGTTCCAGCTTGTGCCTTCGTCTTCCTTCGGCTCAAACTGCGGGGGCGTGTTAGCCGATAATCAAGCATTGATAATCGGCCCTCATTACTATTGTTGTTAATTGTATTAATGTTGTTCCCATATTTATCCTTGACCATTGTATTATATATTGCTTTGTTATTTGTGAATAAAATCAAGAGATTACACTCTCTCACAAAACACACCTCCGACCCAAACGGACAAAAGGCCAAAACAAAACAACCCCCAAGGCAAAGGGAGAAAAAACTACAACAATATATATCGGATATTTACACCACTCCTTCCAACTAATATATATACATGACGATCTATTTTTAGCCCACCCAAAACCTTTCGACTTAATCTCTATCAAAATCTCTTGCGGACTTCTCCTGATATGACTGAGAACGAACTTGTTGTTGCCTTTCCACATACACCAACAAGAAATAATTACCAGTCCCAGGATCATCTTCTTCATTTTCTTCACCCTGGATAGCATTCTGAATATCCAAAAGATCTTTGAATTCGAAAGCGAAGATGGGGGGAATGTTACACCAGGCGTTGATTGCTGCTCACACCCGATTTGCCATCGAACAAGCAGTGAAAAGGTGGTCCACCGTTTCCTCATACTCATCGCAAAAAGGACACATAACCGAAGAAATATCCATGTTCCTTTTCCTTAAATTGACTCTGAACGCAAGTCTATCCAAATTACCCCTACAGACCATAATATTACTTGTTGATCAATATAACTAGAAAACAACTTATTTAAAACATACGTTGGGTATACCTAACCCAAAACACGAGGAAAGATATTAATCGATTACAATCAGGATTTTATCAAAAGATTACAAATAAAATGATAATCTTGAAGACCAATATAAAGTTTTTGGCATATCATAAAGACCAGATGCAAGCAGTTTGAAAGGTAATAGGAATATATCTTTGAAAAAATAGGGATAGTGAGAATACTAATGATTCGTTGCCAATAAAAAGAAAAAAGAAATTATGTAATTTATGTATATGTCATAGACACACGTATGACATAATAAAAATAAAAACGGAAATTATCTCGGGCATGTATTTAGGTAAACGGGTGTATATTATCGAGTGATCTGGTTGGGTAAACGAGTTTATCATCAAATCTCATCTCCGTCCCATACTCGCAAAAAAAAAATAATAAATAAATAAATAATCCTATACCCGTCCTAAATACTACTGGTTTCAGGTTTTAATTGCCTCCCCAAGTTCATAAATAGCTCAACTTGGGCGAATTATCACGTGTTATATTATTATACTGGGGAATTATCACGTGTTATATTATTATACATGGAAGACTTAGGGGCTGTTTGTTTACCTCTTAATGAGTTTCTTAATTGTTCAGACCTCTTATTGGTTCAGCACTTAATGGTTCGGACTGTTTGTTTCACGAGCAAATGTCTGAATGGTTCAGACATTTGCCCCTGAATGGTTAAGATTTATACAGAGTCTGAATGGTTAAGACCTGTAATATGAATTGGTCAGACATTTGCCTCTAAACGGTTAAACATTATACTGACTCTTAATAGTTCAGACATCTTATTGGTTCAACACTTAATGGTTCAGACCTCTTACTGATTCAGCACTTAACCATTCAGATGTTGCCAAACAACCACTTAGACTTCCCTATGTAATCTTTAGTTATGGGTTTTCTTGAAGCCCATGTCCCCCTTTCATGCATGGTAACTAGTATTTATTTCTAGCATGTTTATTATTGTATATTTTTTATTAGTATGTGGATAGTTTATTTGGGGATCTATCAAAACATTGAATTTGATCCTCAACAATAAGAAACTACACCGGCACAAATGATATGCATTTACTTGTTTTTTTTTTTGGATGTTAGGTAACGTATTAATTAATGATCTTTTTTATGCAATGACGGATTCATGATTTTTTTCTAGATGATTCCTTTTAGTAGATTTTTACTATTTTTTTCCATGTTGAAGCAAAGAGTTATGGGAAGGTGACTACGTGGACCTTTGCGTTTGCGAAATACAAGTGTATCCTATCCATCTATCGAGGAGATGAATTACCTGTGCAATCTCATAATGCTATATATATATTAAATAATTCTAATCAAATATGAAAACTGGATCCTTTCTAAAAAAAAATATATGAAAACTGGAAGGGAATTAATGAAGTTCTACATGTATAATGTGTGTTTTAATTAAGGCAGACATGCTAGTATCATGCATGGATCTGCCTGATCATGAGATATATGTAATTCCTTTTATATTGTTGTTCTAGCTCATTAGATGATCAGATGAGCAATAAACTGTTGTTTGTAAGTGTATAATTTATTTTTCATTCCTTCAGTTTACTAATCGGCTTCAATTTTTTTTAGATTGTCAAAATGCCCCCTCTGAGCTGAGGTGAGAAATGACATATATGAGTTAACAGACATCATTAACACCTTCTGAAAAAGTGGGTTGAAATGACAATAAAAAACATGCCACGGACCCTAGTGATAAAAAAAAACTTTTCTGTCTAAAGTAGCATATGTAGCCAAACGTCAGGGGTCATTTTGGCAGTTTACTTTTCTTTACTGGCTAAATAGAACTCAACACCCAAATTACACCTTTGCCCGGGATTTGAACATGTGACCTCTTTTTAAACTGCCAAAATGGCCATGAGGGGCTAGCCTAAGTGGTAGAGACACTAGTCTCTTAGAAAGGAGGTTACGGGTTCAAATCCCGGGTAAAGGTTTAACTTAGGTGTTGAGTTCCATTTAGCCGCTCAAAAAAAGTAAACTACCAAAATGACCCCTAACGTTTGCTTTAAATAGAAAAGTTTTTTTCATCACTTGGGTCAGTGGCACTTTATTATTGTCATTTTAACCCACTTTTTCAGACAGTGTTAAATGATGTCTGTTAACTCAGGGGCAAATATGTCATTTCTGGCCATTTTGGCAATTTATAAAAATATTTAGTTTTTATACGGTTCCACAAGCCGATCTATCAAATGGTTATCAGGAGACAACCTGGGATTTAATGAAGATGCGATTGATTTCTATGAAAAAGAATGTCTTTGTGCATACGGTACTTAATGGGATTACTATTCAAGAGAACGAGCCCATGAAAGAAACGCACGACGGCAATGATCATGAGTACGTACATGGAGGTTACGTAAGGTATGTTTGACTTTATGCATAAAAATGAGGTTGTTAGTTATGGAGCTCCGGTGGTTCATGACGGTCTCGTGATGAGCAACGAGATCTCTAATAATTGTTTGGGAAACCTACCTCCCATTTTGGGCCATGCTACCAGTGTTGCGGGGCGGGGCAAGGGGCGTAAAACCATGTTAAGTGGTAACCAAATGACGAACAAAACCGGGAAAAGTGTAAAATAAAACACGAATTTCTACCACCAAGTGACTCACGTGACGTAAAACACTGATGAATTCGTATTTATACCGATACGTTTTAGAAAGTCAAAAGTTCAAAAATCTAGTAAGTACTATAAAAGGAAAGAAACATAGACATGTCTAAGCAACTTGTAGTTGAAAAGACATTTAAGGATGATCGAGATGGATACTGGATTTTTTAATGGACAAAGATATGGTTGGTATGATTTATGGATATGGATATTAAATAGCATTTAAAATATTCAACTATAACAACAATAAAAAACACTGTAGAGTGAATCTATAAGGCGCCCTTGTTACAGGATTTTTCCTAGTTATCGTAAGTAAACGAATTAATCATATTTTCCTAATGCATGTGTATGGTCAGTGGCGGACCTAGAAATTATTTATTGGGGTCTCGGATGAGGTGTTCAACCATATTTTCAAGGGGGTGCGGTCGGGTTTTTTGCCTAAAATATACACTAATTTTTTTTCAATTGGTGCGGCCGCCCACCATAGCCGAAGGGTAGGTCCGCCCCAGTGTGTAGTAGCCAAATTTTTCTTTATAAACTCATCTCTGTCTGCCTAAATCTTCCACGAACTCGCCATCTATCTTTGTAAGAAATGGCTTTATCAGGAAAGTTAATTGGTAACGTGGAGATTAGTAAGAGCGGCGATGTCTTCCATGACATCCTTAGGTACAAACCGCACGAGGTGGTTGCAGCATCCCCAGATAAGGTTCATGACTGTGAGCTGCATGAGGGTGAGCGAGGGGTCACTGGATCAGTCATCTCTTGGCACTTCACTCATGGTACGTATCATATGACTTGTTTCTTTCTCAAATCTTGTGTAACATAATGATTAATGATAACTTTGAATATGCATGGAAAAAAGAGGGAAAGAAGAAATTCTCGAAACAGATAATTGAATCAGTGAACGAGGAAAACCATATGATTGTGTTCAAGGTAATTGGAGGGGAGCTCGTGGATGAGCTATACAAGAGTTTCGTAATCACTTGGCATGTTGAACCAAAGGGTGATGGGCAGGTGGCTACATGGACCTTTGAGTTTGAGAAGCCAGACACAAGTGTACCATATCCAACTTCAATGATGGACTACCTTTGCAATCTTGTTAAGGAATTGGATGCCCATAACAGCGCTAAATAGTTCGAACCAACTATATATCAAAATGGAGGGGTATATAGTTCCGCGTAATGTGTGTGTTTTAATCTACTGTTGAAAGAATAAAGTTAAGGCAGACATGGCTGCTTGTGTATTTGAATGCTGTAGAAAGCTTGTGATATAATTAACCTGTTGATATATTTTGAATTTCAATATGCTATAATATTATTGACATGCAAGCAACCAAATGATTCGTGATCTAAATTAAAAGAGAATCACGATCTGTTATAACGTTATTGATATGCAAGCAACCAAACGATCAGTGATCTAAAATAAAAAAGACACCGGTGCTTGTACGTTGTTATGAATGTTGGTCAGAACCCTTATGAACACGAACACAATGATAAACTACGAACAATCGAACGAATAACTATATTGAATGTGAAAGTATAAGTGATCCTGATGATTACAATTGAAACATACAAACCCTATTTATACTAAACGAACAGGTGCGATTGTAGAGACGTGCCTCTTTACGAACAATTGTGACTCTTGAACTTGTGGATGCGATTAAAGATGAAGAGGTGTGTCTCCTTGTTTCTCTCTTAATGTCGTCGATCAACAGGTGCGACTCCAGGAGGTGTCGTATTCTTTAATTTGAGTTGGTTACAATCTTTCATCTTTCCACCTTTGCCCCCTTGTACTTCATAACTACCCTAATTCTAATATAAACTATCTATAAACTATTTACATAACGACCCTTTAACTTAAGATGTGAGGGATTAGAACTTCAATGAATCTTGTATAAAAGAAAATTTTGATTTAAGTTTACGTATCTACGTTGCTGTCAGTTCTGAATCTGGCTTTGATGGTCACTAGAAGGTGATGAAATGGGAGGACAGGTGTTATAATAAAATGTGGTCACAGTGGAACCAAATCAATTAAGTGATGCCGATTGCCGACAATTGTTGTTGATATACGATGCCAATAATTCGACAAATGTTTAATGCAAGTATGTACTTGGATCTCATTATTAAAATATTATAACAATAACGATTATTAGACTCAGACTAACGCATCGACATAATTTGTCAAAGTTGCCTTGTTATATATTTTATATGTTTAATTTGGTTGGAATCAAATAAATAATATTTTCAGTAAGTTAATAATAACATATTTAATAAATTTTTAGAGAAAATGAAATCAAGTCAAGCAAAATTGACTGAAGATCAAACCAAGTAAACTAAGGCCATAGGGTATACTCTAACATATTGGGTGTTAACGATAATATGGCAAGTTAACCGTCATTGCACACCACTACAAGAATTATATACTTTTACCGGCGACACCATTAGCGGCGACAGGCCAGTTGTCGCCGCTATTGGTCGATCCGCGTCAAACCGAACCCCAGCCGTTGATCATTAATCTAATATAATGGTTGGGGACTAAGGAAGCAATACCGGCGACAATTTATAACCAATACCGGCGACACGCTGTCGCCGCTAACGATTGGTATCCCACTTTAATCCCCAGCCACACAAATCTTATCCTGATTAACCCTAGTTAGAACAGTAGCGGCGACAGAGGAAGTAATAGCGGCGACAAGCCGTCACCAGTATTGATCTTTACGTAAAAGTCCTTACAGCGCCATTTTCTTCCCTCCTCCTTCATTTTCCCCCCTTTTCTCTGCGAACCACCGCCGTAGAACCGGTTTTTTTGCCCAAATCGGTTAGTTTAACTTTGTTTTTGTTAAATCTCTTCTCTATTTTGTTATTTACATGTTCTAGCCTTTAATTTTTGCTCGTTTTTGTGTATATTTGTGTTTATGGAAGAAAATTCGGATCACCACCATCTCGAATCCGGTCACCACCATCTCGAATCCGGCACCACTTCGTCTCCTCGGTCTTCATCTCTTTGAAACTTGAAAAATACGGTTAGTTTTTTTTTTTTTTTTTTTTTTTTTTTTTTTTTTTTAAGTTTAGAAATTGTATAATGTTTGGTTTAGGTATGTAAATGTATAATTTTTGGTTTAGGTGTATGTAACCATCTCGAATACGGTTAGTTTTTTTTTTTTTTTTTTTTTTTTTTTTTTTTTAAATTTAGAAATTGTATAATTTTTGGTTTAGGTGTATGTAAGCATGTATGTGTGTATGTAAGTCTATGAATTAATGTATGTATGTAGGTGTATGTTAGTATGCCAAATGTATAATGTAGGTGTATTTAATAAAAATGTGTATATGAAAATCTATTGATTTGTGTATTTTGGTGTATGTAAGCATGTATGTGTGTATGTAAGTTTATGAATGTATGTATGTAGGTGTATGTTAGTATGTAGGTGTTTATAAATGATGAACAATTGTGCATGTAAATGTTTGTAATTGGTGAAAATGTGTATGTTATTATGTATGTTTGTATAAAATATGCAAATGTGTATGTAAGTAAGTATAAATTTTGTGTTTTTGGTCAAAATGTGTGTTTGTAGGTATGTATGTGTACGTATGTAAATGTGTCTTTATAAGTATGTATGTGTGTTGGTAGTATGTTTATGTGTAGGTTTGAAAAAAAAAAGTTTAAGTTTGATAATTAGTATGTTTGTGTTTAGGTTTGAAAACATTTATATTTAACTTTGAAAGATATATATTAGTTAGGAAATACCCTCCTTGAATTAAAATTATCATTTAATAACGAACATAGAAAATACCCGTCAAAATTGAAATCACCATTTAAAACAAAAGGAGCTAACAAAATGAAGAACATTACATATTTAAAAAATTGTGCCTGATATTGAATTCATCATTTCAAACATAACGAGCTAAGAAAACACCCAATCGAAATTGAAATCATGATTTAAAACATAACGTTCCGCCCAAAATTTAAAACAATCATTAAGAACATAACAAGCTTAAAAAATTGTGCCCGTGTTTGAATTAATCATTTTAAACATAACGAGCTTAGAAATACCCGCCCGAAATTGATTTAGAAATTAATTTCGGGTTGTCCCCGTTTATCTTGGGACTGCTTTTTGAATACTTTATCTCATTTAGGATATGAATGTGTATTACATGATTGTTTGTTTAAGAAGGATTCGGTTATCATTTTCTCTTTGCTCCTCGGGTATATATATCATTACATATATACTTGGGAGCTAAGAGGAAATGCTGCCGAATTTTTCTTAAACAAACAATCATGTAATACACATTCACATATGAGATAAAGTGTTCAAAAAGTGGGTTTAGCAGCCTACCCTTATCTTGTTAATCCTAAATTAGATTTTCTTTCAGTTGCATAATATCTATTGATAAAAGTTGGATTGATTCCCCCGCGTCATCCACCTCACTACAAGCAAGGACTCGAGTCATTTATCGAGATGTGTGAAAGAGTGATAAAAAACCACGATGAAGTTAGATGTCCGTGTACCAAATGTAAAAATTCCGGCTTAAAAACTATGGTAGAAATGAAATACCATTTGCGTATTAACAGTTTTTGGAAGGAATACACGAAGTGGGCCTATCACAGGGACACGACTCCAATTGCAGAAGTAAACGATGTTGCGCCACAAGACGGTATGGTAAACGTTATTGAAGACAGTAGGGGGGAGCGTATGGAAGAAGATACATACCTTGTTGATACATATATGTGGACGCGACTCGACTCGACGCGACTTGGTTCGGTTCGACCCGGTTAGGTTCGGCTCAAGCCCGACGTCACGACATTCCTCCGTCGTGCGTCCCAGAGTTCGACACGCGAAGCACGGAGAGCCGCAACCTATTTCCAACGCCACATCATCATGACATCATCATGATGATGTCATGATGATGTCACTCATGTTGTCTAAATGCAAATTCATGAAGATACTGACAATATGAACGTGCATGGGCAAATGAACTTGGACCAATCAGATTCACTGGGCCTCAACTGTTGGGCCTTAGCCAAAAATGACGAATCAAGAAAGGTGGTCGACGAAACAAGTCCTGTTTCGTCG
This sequence comes from Helianthus tuberosus, assembly GCA_030545235.1. Taxonomy (NCBI): domain Eukaryota; kingdom Viridiplantae; phylum Streptophyta; class Magnoliopsida; order Asterales; family Asteraceae; genus Helianthus; species Helianthus tuberosus. Next base: position 5,049,635 of record JARYGA010060516.1, read on the forward strand.
ATTTGAGTCCATTTCGCCGGCTGATATTTTGATTCGTCAAGTGTTATGTGTCTGTGAGTATAAATAGACATGTTATGTTTCTGTTTCTTTAAGGAGAGCACACAGAACACACACACACTAGAGAGAGTTTACAAGAGAGCATTGTAAACATTGAGCTTGTAACTGAACCTTTCATACGTATTAATACAAGAGGTGTTAATCGTTGAGTCTCGTGTGTTTATCATTGTCGTGTTCGATCTCGGTTTGCTTTCCCGGTTGGATTCCGCACAACCGGGTTGGTTTGTACACAAGGATTAGGCGACTAGATCCTCCCCTAGCCGGACCTACAAGTGGTATCAGAGCCTTGGCTCTTCTCCTTGTTAAAACCGAGGTGTTCTTGGTCGTATTTCGGGTTTTTGAAAAGTTCACATTTTCTGAAAAACTTGTTAAAATCGGCTGAAATCTTGGTGTTTTGCTGGAAGTTGTTATAAAAACCACTTTATCTTTCATTCTCACATATTAAAAGTTGGTTTTTAGTGAAGTTTTTAGCAAAATTCGGGTTTCGGAAACTTTTCGGGTCACCGGAAAACTCATATTTTTCACCGGAATATTCATAGTGTTCTTCACATCATCAAAGTGTTCTTCATAAATTCACTTTTTGATCTTAAAGATTTGAATTTTCAAGTGTTTGTGTCATTGAAAATTGTAATTTGATTAAAATATAGTAAGTCATCATTTGGTTGGTAATTTGGTAAGAGTGTAGCCGAAAGCACTGTTGCGTGTGTCAGTAGAAGATAAAAGTCAATCAGTTCACCAACCCCCTGACTTACTTTTCAACGAAACAAAAATTCAACGGAACACGATTTTGATTCGCCAAAGTGTGTTTGACGAAACAGAATCCTCTTGTTTCGTCAAACATTGTTGTAGATTGGGCTTGTCTCTTGGGCTTATAATTCATTTCGTCAGTCAACTGGGCCTCAAGAATTTTCTGTTTCGTCAAGGCTTTTGATTGGATTTTGTTTCGTTAACTTGAAAGCCATAACAATTAAACTAATAGCCAAAGTCAGTTTCGTCAAAGAGAAGCTTTGGGCCGGTTTCATCGTGTGTTGGGCTCATACATATCAAACTTTGTGTTTCATCAATTTTTGTGTTTCGTAAATTTCATCAAAAGTGTTAAAATCTGTTTCGTCAAACATCCTATTTCGTCAACAAATCAAAGTCCATATTTAAACTGTTTCGCCAAAAGACTTTCCGGTTTCGTCAAACAAGTTTATAAAATCTGTTTCGTCAAACATCTGTTTCGTGGAAACTGTTTCGTCGTGGGTATTGTCAAGTTTTAACAGTAGGTATACAAAACTGTTTTAACTGTTTGTTTCAAGTGTGATTTTCAGGTATTATTTTTCTTGATCAAAAATGAATTCGATGTGGGGTGTTCCGGTAAATGCGGAGATGTATTTTGGTACTCCAGCTCCGGATTCGGGTTCGCAAGCTAATGCTACATCTACCGGTCAATGGGCATTTGTATCAAATCAAGCTCCAAGTGTTCAAAGCATTTTACTAAGCGAAAGTGAAACGGGAAGTTTGAATAGGCCTCCAAAGTTGATGCATTTAAGTGAATATCCGGGATGGTTTGACAGATTTCATACATATGTCCTTGGTCAAAATACAGAACTGTGGTTGCGCTTCATCACAGATTTTGATCAAACGATAGAGGTTGCCGCTTCATCTGCTGCTACGTTTGCTGATCTTACGGAAGATCAGAAGAAGGTCTATGACTTAGAAAAGAAGGCATATGCCATTCTTACTCAGGCATTGAGCAAAGATATTTATCATCAATTTGTCAGTCACAAGACAACGAAGAGGTTGTGGGACGCATTGAAAACAAGGGGCGTGGGAAATGAAGCGACACGTCAACTGAGAAAAGAATTGCTGAAGAAAGAGTTCGATGGTTTTACTTGTATGCAGAATGAATCTTTAGGAGATTTGACAAGTCGATATACTCATTTGCTGACTGAATTGGCAAATACTGGGGTTGTAACAACTTCACCAGAGATAGTGAAGAAGTTTGCAGATGCATTGCCACCTCAATGGAATAATTTCTTAGAAATCCTGAAGTACAATGGCACTTTGGATACAACAAACTTCGGTGACTTTGCTCAACTCCTGGAAAACAAGAATCAGGAAGAAACTCTCAAGGCCAAAAGAGTTCAAGTGCCACAAAATCCGGAAATGTATTATGGAGCTTCTAGCACATCTACAAAACCGTCTTCACACGCTCCACTTCAAACAGCTTTTGTGTCTAGCACTAGCTTGTATGGCACTCCTCCTCCAACAACAGACATTTATGGAAATCCGCTTAATCCAGTTCCTCAACCAGTGCCACAACAGCAAAGCCAACAACCTATCAGAGCAACTGATATATTCGGAAATCCACTTCCTCCTCAACAGCAACAGCAAGCTTGTTATGGAAGTACATCATCTGCTGGTCAACAATCAAAGCCAAATACAGTACGGCTCGACACCTCAAGCTTTTCTAAAGTCAGTGTGGAAGTAGCAAAGGAACACATGGAGCTGCTTAACACTGTGGTGAGCGCATACTGTGGATTAGTGGAAGGTCAGATTGGTAATATTAATCTGACACAAGAAGACTATCAGCAGATTGATAAAGAGGAGATGGAAATGATGGATATTAAGTGGGCCTTTGCCAGTGCTGTTAGGCGAGCAAAGGATTTCATGGAAAGAACAGGCCGAACCAGCTTGGAAAGCAAGAAAGACACCAAGTATGGGTTTGATAAACAGGCCGTCAAGTGTTTCAATTGTGGTGAACGTGGTCATTTTAAAAGGGAATGTACAAGGCCATCTCAGCATGGGAACCAGAATCCTTTCCGAGGTCAAGGCAACAGGGCAAATCAGAACCAAGGAAGGAACAACGAGCGAACACTGGTGCCTGTCAACAACCAGAGTCAAGCAGGACCATCTAATGCCAACCAGGCACTTGTGGTTCAGGTAGATGAAGGCTGTGATTGGTCAATCCAGTTGGGAAGTGATGCACCTGATGGAACAGCTTGTTTTGCTGAAGTGGTTAATGATCTTAAGCACACCAATGGTGGAGAATCTTCCACCAATGGTAGTGAATCTTCTGAGGATGAAGACAGCTCCGGGTACAGTGGAAGTTCAGATGAAGAGTCCTCCGCTTCAGGCGATGATCATGTGGATGACGCATCAAGTGCGTCAATCGCTGCAAATATTGATGAGCTGTTGGAAGAAACTGCAGCAGGAATTCAAAGAAGATCTATTTTGGTGGATCAAGCTGCTTATTCTTCGTCTTCTCTCCATTCAGCCTTTATGGCGAATGTCGACAGTTCATCAAGTCAGGTATGTGTCGGTGAACTCACTTCTGTTAGCTGTAATAACTGTGATAGTTTGCGTGTTAAATGTGCTGATTTGGAAGCAAACATGTCTGAGTTGCAAGGCAAACACGATGCTTTACAAGCTAGTTTGTTTGACTTGCAAGACAAACATGTTTCTGTGAATGATAGGTGGTGTGAATTGCAAAGCAAACACGAGGCTTTGCAAGAGAAATATGATGTGACATTCATTCACAATCAGAAATTGACCGTTGATCTTTCAAAGTGCACTGAAGCCAATATGTTTTATGAAAACCATGAAAAGGAATTTAAGTCAATGATTGAAACGTTAAAGAAAGATAAAACTGAGTTGACTAAAATGGTTTCCAGAAAACAAACTGACATTAACCTTTATATAACTCGTCTTGAGGTTATGCAAAAAGAAATGGCTTGTGTTAAAACAGAAAGTGAGGCGATCCGACTCAAGTTAGACAGTTATTTGAGTTCTAGCTATGTGTTGGATCACATCATTGATGTTCAGAAAGAGAAACGGGATGTCACATGCATAGGTTACAAGAAATGTCCACCACCCGTGAGAAACAATTTTGATGCTTTGCCTGATGAGGAGTATAGGACTCACTTTGAGCCATCTGTTCCTTTGGATGTTGAGGAATTCGCAGCAGGGCTCGGATACAAGAAAGAAGTATCGTCAGATTCAGATGTGTCAGCAGATACTTTTGTAACTGCTGAACAGAATCAGGATCCTCCAGTTGTGATTGAGGATACTGATTCTTCTGATGATGAGTCTGATGATACTGATTCGGAAAAGTCTGATGCAGTAATCAAAGAAGAGGACATACCTCTTGAGAATCATATCCTATGTGATCCTCCCACAAAACCTGCTAAGACTGTTCCAACCGAGTCCACATCAGCAAAAGAGTCGGAGAGTGTGGATTTGCTGTACACTCTTGTTGGTGATGATAAAATCTATTCAGACAAAGATTTTCCTATTAAAAATGTTAATCAATCTTTAATCAGTAAAGTCTTTGAAAATTCTACAAGTAAGTTTTTGGGAAAGACAGGACCACATGTTACAGTCACACAGTGTCCTCCTATCCCAAAGGCTGAAGTTAGAAAACAATTTGGGAACAAGAAATTACCAACAATGGAAAAACAGCAAAATCATAACAAACCCAAAGGTAAGGCACCGACTCAAAATCAAAAGAAGCCGAATCAGAAGAAGAAGAAGAATGTGAACTTTGTGAAATCTAAGGGAACGGACAAAATTGCAACATTTGAAAATCAATCTAACTTAGATTTTGTCAAGAAAGCAACTGTGATGAAAAGGAATGAACCAAGTAGTTCAAAACCTAGTACCTCGGGATCACAAAGTTCATCATCGGCAAGACGATCACATGATACTTCGGGGTTTGTTGAACGAAGATCATGTTTTGAATGTGGTACAATTGGGCATATCATTCGAAATTGCCCGTATCTTCATAAGTTGAAAGCAATTGATGATGATCCCCGTGAACACAATCACCAAAAGCGACCTGTTTCTGTAAAACAAGATCCCCGACTTATAAGAGAAAGGGAAAAGAAACAGAAACGCCAACAAGTCAAGGTGGTTGAAAAGGCACTTAAGAATGAAGTGGTTCAAAAACAAACGGTTCCAGTTAAACCAGAAAGTTCAAAATTTTCAAAAACTTCAATCAATCACGAAGTTAAACTTTCAAACACTCAAACTGGTAAATTTCAACAGACATGGAAACCTAAAATAACCACAAATTCAGGGGGACCATCACAATTTTCGAATCATCAAAGAGTAGAGGTTATTGTCATTGATGAAAATGGAAGACCCAAGACCACAATGGCTTGGGTCCCCATCTCCAACTGATTATGTGAGTTCATGTGCAGGGTGTTTCAGGAGGAACTATCAGTAGTCATTGGATTGTTGATAGTGGGGCATCCAGGCACATGACAGGCGACATGAAGCTTCTCTACGACGTCAAATCTATTAGAGGAGGTTATGTTGCTTTTGCTGGAGATAAAGGCGGATATATAACTGGTGAAGGAATGATTTCCAACGGGGTTGTTAGCTTTGATAAGATCAACTTTGTACAACAACTTGATCACAATCTTCTTAGCGTTTCTCAAATTTGTGATAAGCAGTTCTCAGTACACTTTGATGCAAATGGATGTTATGTGCTGAAACCCAGCTTCAAAATTCCAAAAGAATGGATTCTCTTGTCGGCTCCGAGGATAAATGATTTGTATGTCCTTGATATGAGCCAAGCTATCACAACGTCTGCACAAGCAACTTGTTTCGTTTCCAAAGCCACTGAAAAAGACACAATCTCTTGGCACAGACGAATGGGTCACATTCACTTACGCAAAATGAATCATTTGGTATCAAATGAATTGGTGAATGGTGTTCCTCTTAAAAACTTCCATCTTCAAGACGTCTGTGTTTCGTGCCAGAAAGGAAAACAAACGAAGAAGCGACACCCTACAAAGAAAGTCAACACGGTGGCTGTTCCTCTTGAACGTTTGCACATGGATTTGTTCGGTCCTGTCAAGCACAAAAGCATTAGGAATGATCAATATTGCCTCGTGATAACTGATGATTATTCAAGATTTTCTTGGGTGGCGTTCATGGCACATAAGAGTGAAACCTTCGGTATTATCAAAAACTTGATCATCCAGATTGAAAATCTTTATAACTTGAAGGTTAGGCGGATACGCAGCGACAATGGTACTGAATTCAAAAATCATGCCATGGCAGAGTTTTGCACATCAAAAGGTATTCTTCACGAATTTAGTGCAGCTTACACTCCTCAGCAAAATGGCGTCGCTGAACGTAAGAACCGCACGTTGATCGAGACTGCTAGGACTATGTTGGTAGAGTCACAGTTGCCGATTCCCTTCTGGACTGAAGCTGTGTCCTCTGCATGTTACACGTTGAATCGAGTCCTTACAGTCAAAAGGCACAACAAGACCTGCTTTGAGCTTATTAACAAACGGAAACCAGACTTGTCATATCTTGAACCGTTTGGAGCTCCTTGCACGATAATCGATCCTAATGGAAAGTTTGGGGCAAGAGCAATTGAGGGATACTTTCTTGGGTATTCCACCCCTAATTTAAGAGTCTGGAATCTAGAGACTAAAAGGATCGAGGAATGGTCTGAAGTCAGAGTACAAAGGCACACATTACCAGTTAGAAATCCTGGTCAGCCTTGGATGTTTGAGTACGATGACTTTTTCAATTCGATCAATGTTGAAGCAGTTGAAGAAAATGCTGCGGCAAGGATGTTTTTCGAGAGTGACAACGCAACAGATTCACCGTTGGTTCGTCCCATTATTGTCAATCAAGAACCATCTTCAGTGAACAATAATGCTCTCGACAATGAGGATTTTCAAGATGCTTCCGAATTGAACGAATCTTCAGAGGATGATGAATTTCTAGATGCAGATCAAGAAGCTCCAACAGCAGTTCATGGTATTTCAGAGGGTACTCCTCCAGTGGATGTCCCTCGAACAGCTGAAGCTACTGCATCATCCTCTTCGTCAATTCCGGGCCTTGAATTGATTGTTGATCTCAATCTCAACAATCTGGGTACAAATATTCCAGTTCAAGATAATCCAGAAACAAGGATTCACAATACCCATCCTCAACAAAACATCATCGGACATGTTCAAAGTGGCGTTCAAACAAGAAACATGTTGCGGAACAACAACAATGCAGGCTTGTATGCAACTATCCGAGAATCTGGTCAACAAAATGATTGGTCTTTCGCGTGTTATGTCTCACAGGAAGAGCCAAGAACTTGGAAAGATGCTTTGAAAGATAGCTCATGGGTTGAAGCAATGCAGGAAGAACTGCAACAATTCCAGAAGCTTGGTGTCTGGAAACTCGTAGAGAAACCTGCTGGTTACAAGAAGATTGGTACCCGTTGGGTGTTTAAATGCAAAAAGGATGACCGTGGAGTCGTTATTCGAAACAAAGCAAGGCTAGTCGTTCAAGGTTTTCGTCAGATAGAAGGGATCGACTACAACGAAGTGTATGCACCTGTTGCACGTCTAGAAGCAATTCGGATCTTTCTGGCTTATGCCTCATTCAAAGGTTTCAAGGTATACCAGATGGACGTGAAAAGTGCATTCTTACATGGTGTGGTAGAAGAAGAGGTGTACGTCGAACAGCCTCCAGGTTTTGAAGATCCTATCCATCCCGATCGGGTTTGGTTGCTCAACAAAGCTCTATATGGTCTACATCAAGCACCGCGAGCTTGGTACGCAACCTTATCTAATTATCTGCTGGAGAATGGATTTCGCAGAGGTCTTATCGATTGTACTCTTTTCATCAAAGAACAAGATGGAGATCTTCTACTGGTACAGGTATACGTTGATGATATTATTTTTGGTTCTACTAATGATGTTTTGTGTAGGGATTTCGAGCGTGTAATGCAGGATAAATTCGAGATGAGTGCTATGGGGGAAATGACTTTCTTTTTGGGCCTACAAGTACAACAAACAGAGTCTGGGATATTCATCCATCAGACTAAATATGTTGGTGACATCTTGAGCCGGTTCCAGATGTCTGATGCAACGCCCATTGGTACCCCATTGCCGCAAAATCACGGAATTACTCCAGACTTGAAGGGTCAAGATACTAGCCCCTCATACTACCGCGCGATGATCGGATCTCTTATGTACCTCACAGCATCAAGACCAGATATAATGTACCCAACGTGCCTGCTTGCCAGATATCAAGTCAACCCGAAGGCCTCACATCTTGCAGCTGTAAAAAGGATTTTTCGTTATTTGAAGGGTTACCCTGACACCGGTCTATGGTACCCTAGGGATAATAACTTTGACTTGATCGCATTCAGTGATTCTGATTTTGGCGGATGCAAAATCGACGGCAAATCCACAACGGCTGGATGTCAGTTTTTGGGAAATCGCCTAGTCACATGGCAGTGCAAGAAGCAGACGTGCGTCGCTACATCAACATGCGAAGCTGAATACATTGCTGCCTCAAGTTGTTGCTCCCAAGTCCTGTGGATACAACAACAAATGCGTGATTACGGTTTTGAATTCCTAACTACTCCTATTTACGTTGATAATTCTGCTGCCTTACAGATCACTAAAAATCCTGTGCAGCATTCAAAGACTAAGCACATCGACATTAAGTATCACTTCATACGTGATTGCTTTGAGAAAAGGCTAATCGATGTTGCTTACGTCCACACCGATGACCAACGTGCCGACCTTTTTACCAAAGCATTTGACAAATCAAGATTTGACTTTTTATTATTGGTAAACGGCATTAAGGTCAAGCAAGAGTAATCCACATCGGAAAATCATTTTTGTAAATACCTTTGTGTTTTAAATTTGTCTTAGTTTATTGATTTTAGGGGGAGTAAATCCAAAAATTTGAAAATCCAAAAACATTGAAAAATTTCAAAAACACAAAAACAATAGAAAATCAAAAATGAGTTTCCTGGCGAGCTAAAGAGAAAATGATAGTACATCAGTGGTCTGTCTAAACCTCTTTAAACCTTAAATGAAGAAACGATAAGCAGCTCTATATAAGATGTATCGGTAGGCTCACAATCATTTTAAAGTGTGCAGGGTGATATAAACTTAAATCGACTGAAGACCAGGTGGGAACCATTCATTGGCATATGGTCTTAGTATCGAAATTTCGTTTGAGAGATTGCCGAGGTTCTGAGATATTCGGTCTTTATGCTGCTTATCATCTGGGTATCATGGTTGTATCTTTTACCGAAAAATAACGGGGACGCAAGTCTAGATCTTCCATGATACTATACATACGTGTACATATTGCATTAGACCTCAATAAGTGATCAACAATCACATGTCCAACAAAATAAGTGATAATATATCACAGATTCTTTGCGGGAGTCAAGTTCGTCTCTCTGCTGTACGAAAGTACTGACCTGTTCACGGACTTGCTCCTGTGCCCTCATGCATCGAAAATCAAGTTCCTCATCAATAAGTGATTATATCACATAGGGCTTGTTTTCAAATCAAAATAAGTGAGTTTCTCACATCATATACGGTCAAACAGATGATAATCGGTATACTCACCGGTAAGATGAACCCTCGTGCATACCTTGATACGGGAATGTGTCGTGATGTGGATGAACACCGGTCGGTAAGTATAAATCATACTCTAACGTATCCCCTCGCCATGATTACATCTGATAAGTTGAGCTTAAGTGGACAACAATACCGATAATTGTTATAGGATGCTTATCTTAATGTTAACTAATTGAACAACAAGAGCGTTTTGGCATGACCGTACACTGATATGATTCTCTTACCCTCGAAACTCACAAAAAGAATGTCTGTAAATATTTATTTAATGCTTTCAGTTTCTGCATCTTTGTATATATTTATTTACTGCTTTCAGTCTTTACATTTGAAATATTCAAAATACCAAAAAGATTTTAGGTGTGTTTTAATATAAACTTTATAAAAACCAAAAAGATTTTATTTCTATTTTATTTTCGATCGTACGATGTTGGAGCTCAAGTCTTCGTTGCCTGAAACCTGAACGAAAACCGAAAATGACTAAATCTTCATAAACGGTCGAAATTTGCAAAGGGTTGAAAGTTAAAATTGAAATTGATAAAATTTGTTAAACTTTCAAACTGTCGGACGGTGATTGATTGAATAATGGTCACACATGTGTCGTTTGTTTATGTTAACTATATTCCAAGCAGTTGTTCTCATTACGCGTTTAGATTTCTTGCATGTGCAGATTCTAAAGGCAAGGAGAACATGGTCGATGACAAGCTTCGGAATGAAGACACGACGTGAAGGCACTCAAATGATGAAGATGATCGAGTTGCCGCTGGCCATCATCAACACCACAAGGATCTCAAGTTGTAAAGATCAAGACTTTCACGAGCATAACTCAAGGGGGAGCTTATGTTAACGGGGAGTTTGTTGATACACTTTCTGCTTTCAAGACGTGAAGACATTGAAGATCCTCCGACTTAGAAGACAAGAAAGGCGAATCTCGCGAGTAGCGTCCAAGGGGGAGTTTGTTGATACATATATGTGGACGCGACTCGACTCGACGCGACTTGGTTCGGTTCGACCCGGTTAGGTTCGGCTCAAGCCCGACGTCACGACATTCCTTCGTCGTGCGTCCCAGAGTTCGACACGCGAAGCACGGAGAGCCGCAACCTATTTCCAACGCCACATCATCATGACATCATCATGATGATGTCATGATGATGTCACTCATGTTGTCTAAATGCAAATTCATGAAGATACTGACAATATGAACGTGCATGGGCAAATGAACTTGGACCAATCAGATTCACTGGGCCTCAACTGTTGGGCCTTAGCCAAAAATGACGAATCAAGAAAGGTGGTCGACGAAACAAGTCCTGTTTCGTCGATTTGAGTCCATTTCGCCGGCTGATATTTTGATTCGTCAAGTGTTATGTGTCTGTGAGTATAAATAGACATGTTATGTTTCTGTTTCTTTAAGGAGAGCACACAGAACACACACACACTAGAGAGAGTTTACAAGAGAGCATTGTAAACATTGAGCTTGTAACTGAACCTTTCATACGTATTAATACAAGAGGTGTTAATCGTTGAGTCTCGTGTGTTTATCATTGTCGTGTTCGATCTCGGTTTGCTTTCCCGGTTGGATTCCGCACAACCGGGTTGGTTTGTACACAAGGATTAGGCGACTAGATCCTCCCCTAGCCGGACCTACATACCTTAACCAAGAGAACTCGAATGGAGATAGTAGCGGTGTTGTTGATGATTTTGAAGACCTGGTAAAGGAAGTTGAAACAGAATTATATCCTGGTTGTACCAAGTTTTCTTCTATCGACTTTTTAGCAAAGCCTTTGAATATAAAGGATACGTACCATTTGCAAAATGAAGCAGCAGATCGACTCCTCTCGTTGTTGCGAGAGTCAATGCCAGAAGGCAACAAGATTCCCCCTTCGTATTATGTAGCTAAGAGGACATTTAAGAAGATTGGTTTGGCATATGAGATGATAGATGTGTGCACAAATGATTGTGCTCTCTTTTGAAAAGAAAACGAGTCCTTGCAAAATTGTCCCGTTTGTAATGAGAGTCGATGGGTCGATAAAGACACAAAAGGCACGAAGGTGGCTCGTAAGGTGTTACGATACTTTCCTTTGACGCCTAGACTACGACGTTTGTATTGTTCAAGGCACACAGCGAAAGATATGATATGGCATAGTACCGGACGATCGGAAGATGGGACTATGCGTCATCCAGTTGATGGATCTGCATGGCAAGACTTTGATAAAAAGTACCCAAACTTCGCGATGGAGCCACGAAATGTTCGCTTAGGGCTTGCAGCTGACGGTTTTAATCCCTTTAACAACGGTAGTGGATCCTCGACTCATAGCACGTGGCCGGTTATACTCACCACATATAATCTGCCTCCCTGGCTATGCATGCGAGAGTCCACATTCATGTTGACCTTGTTGATTCCTGGCCCTAAATCACCGGGGAAAGACATGGACGTTTTCCTTAGACCGTTAGTGGATGAGCTTAAGCAATTGTGGCAGACAGGTGTACGTACTAAAGACGCAGCAACAAACACATACTTCACAATGAAGGCGGCGTTGTTATGGGCCATAAATGACTTTCCAGCCCATAGTAGTCTATCAGGTTGGAGCGGACAAGGCTACATGGCATGCCTAACTTGTAACCAAGACACTCCTTCAATACGTGTAACTGGTAAATGTGCTTATGTTGGTCATCGCCGGTTCTTAGATGCCAACCATCCTTGGAGAACAAGTCTCGACTTTAACGGGAGACCCGAGACACGAGACCCTCCGAGACAGTTTAGCCCAGCTGACATAGAAGCTCAACTCGGTCGTTTAATTAATCGTCTACCAGGCAAGCATCCAGATTTTGGAGGTGGGAGGATAACCCGGTCAGATTTCGAGTTGAACTGGTCCAAAAGAAGCATATTTTTTGACCTTGAGTATTGGTCTTCTCTGCAGCTAAAACATAACTTAGATGTAATGCATATAGAGAAAAATGTGTGCGACAGCTTGCTCGGTACTCTTCTAATGAACGATAAGAGCAAAGACACGCCAAATGCGCGATCCGACTTGGAAAAACTAAATTCGGCCGACACAATGGCTGAAACAATCGGGTGGCAAGTTCTTAAGTCCCCACCCAAAGTACTCATTCAAGTCCGATGATCGAAAACTTTTTTGTCAGTTTATAAAAAATGTTAAATTACCAGATGGGTTTGGATCTAATATCAGTAAGAGGGTGACAGATAACAATGCTAACATTACCGGGTTGAAATCTCATGACTGTCATATCCTCATGCAACGTTTGATACCGATTGGGGTTAGAGGGCTTTTGACTAAAGATACATCTACACCAATAGTAGACCTTTGTATGTTCTTTAAGCAACTTTGCTCTAGAACACTATCGGTGGATGATATGAAGAAAACAAAGGATGACATTGTTACCATCTTATGCAAGTTAGAGATGATCTATCCACCTGCGTTTTTTGACATTATGATTCATTTACTTGTGCATTTACCTGATGAAGCGATTGCAGGAGGTCCAGTAGCTTTTAGATGGATGTATCCATTTGAAAGGTACATGAAAAAACTAAAGAACTATGTCAAAAACCCGGCAAGGCCTGAAGGTTGTATAGCTGAACGTTATGTGTTTGAAGAAGCTCTAACATTTTGTTCAATGTACCTTAAAGATGTTCAGACTAAGTTCAATCGCCCAGATAGAAACGATGATGTCGTTGTTGAAAAAAGAAAGTTATGGGTGTTTGAGTCCAAATGTCGTCCTGTTGGCGCAACAAAGGACAAATATCTATCATTCATTGAAAAAAGCAAGATGGAATGGTTTGTCCTCGAAAACTGCGCAGAAGTTAGGGAGTACATGAAGTGAGTGCTTCTATCTTTAACTTTTCATAATCTGTTAATTGGTATTTTTCATTCTTTTCTTATATTTGTCATCAATGTAGTGAATTCAAACATACACATCCCCAAGATGATCTTAAAACCAAATTTCCGGGATGGTTTCTCCATAAGGTATAATACATATATAACACTCATTACTCTACACTTGCTAGGTAATACATATATAACAAACATTATTACTCTATATTTGTTAGGTCCATTCGATGAAAACACAAAATTCTCCAGAATTCCACCCGGAGTTGTATGCTCTTTCAATTTGTGTGAAAATGACTGCATACACTTACACTGCTTGCATAGTCAACGGTGTTAGGTTTAAGACACTTGAACGTGATGCAAAATGCGCAACGCAAAACTCTGGGGTGGAAGTGGTTGGAGAGAACGGTGTGAAGTTTTATGGCCAATTAGAAGAAATTATTGAGTTGCGTTATACAAATAATTATTCCACTGTCCTATTTCGGTGCAAGTGGTTTGATACTCGAAGGGGTGTAAACCATGACAATAATATCACCAGTATAAGCACTGAACGTGAATGGGACAAAGACGATCAACTCATATTTGCTTCGCAAGCCAAACAAGTGTTCTTCATCCAAGAAACGTCTCGAAACCAAAAAAATAAACATAGGTGGGTAGTCGAAAATGTTAATCATCGAAAAATTTGGGATCGGTCATTAAGTGATGATGACCGCGTCAATAAGGTTCAAAATGTTGACAAAGGCTTAGAAGATAATGACGTTGTCGACAACAACTATTCATCTGACTGTCCACTTGTCATTGACTTGACCCAATACTTTCAAATTGGATCTTCTCATGTTACTGCGGGTGAGCCTTCAATTGAAGTTGATCCCCCAACGGCTACCGTCGATGAAGTGTTTGAGGTCGAGACTGATTGTGATGAGGTCGAGGCTGATTGTGATGAGGATGATCCCGATTATGTGGAGTCTGACTAAAAGAAAAGTTATTGTAATTATATATATATATTAAACCCATTAAGTCTAACCGTTTTTGAAATCGATCCTGGCCGTTTAAACTTGCTGAGATTAAATCCTGCCCGTTTAAACTAGCATAAATAACCGCTACCAGCGGCGGTTCAGAGAAGTTACCTGGTAGTTTCCGGTGGGTGGTTTCGTTCCATATATTTCTGCTCCATGATCTGGTGGTTTTGCTCCATTTATTTCGCCCCATTATCTACCTGCAACCGATAAATGTGGAGGATTTTCAAAATAACAAAAGCCACGATAAATGTGGAAGTTATTTTCAACAAATCACATTTTTGTTTAGCTGGAAGTTACCTCCGAAATCTCTGTTATTAATGTTTTTATTCAGTTTTTATTTTTTCCTAAAAAAATGGCCATGTTCTCCACCTTCCTATATTTTAGCTCCGGTGCAGTTATACATGCGCTTATAAATATTGAAACCTGACCGATCAATAGTACATCCTGCTTTCTTTCTTTACCTTCTGTCGCTGCGTTTATGTCGTTAAACATGGAGCAGGATCCTGGGTTTATGTCGCTGAAGATGGAGCAGCAGATTGAAGATGCAACAATGGATAAAGTTGTTAAAGTAAGCTTCAGACATACCTGTTTATTTCGGCTGGTTGTAAACTCCCCCTTTTTTTTTCTTTCAGGTTGCATCAATGGACAATACCTTTCTTCGCCCAATCGTGTGTAAACCTACAAATGAATCGGATAAGGTAAGTAGGAGCTTTATAATCAACTTAATAGCTTTATAACTATGATTTTATTGTTATAATTCTTATAATTT
Source organism: Helianthus tuberosus (assembly GCA_030545235.1). Classification (NCBI taxonomy): domain Eukaryota; kingdom Viridiplantae; phylum Streptophyta; class Magnoliopsida; order Asterales; family Asteraceae; genus Helianthus; species Helianthus tuberosus. The sequence continues at coordinate 5,064,711 of JARYGA010060516.1, forward strand.
ATCATACAAGTCATTTATTATTGTGTAAAAACCAGGAAATTGATGATGTGGATTTTGAGGCATTCAATGGTGCTGACAAAGACATTCCATCCAGTATCGTGGATAGCCAACAAGCAATCATTTCTGAACCTTTCTATGAGTTGGCAAAAGTATAGACATTTTACTAAATTTAATTTTGTATGCGTATTAATATACTATTATTCTCATGATTTAAATGTGTTTTTAAGTTTGCAAGTTTAAGAGAATCAACAAAAGGGTAAATGCTTTAAAGACTTGGAAGTGGGATGAAGTGATAGAAATTGATAGTGATAGTGAAACCGAAGATGAAGAAGAGTATGCTACACCTGTGATAAAAAGAGCTAAGCATGGTTATGTTGTTGAATCAAATGTTGTTGGGTAGAAACGGAAATGTTTTTAAGGGGTCTTGTGGTTGTCTTAGAAATTTTAGGTTGTAATTTTTGTGTTTTTTCCTTTGCTAGGCTGGACCATGTGGCTGTAACTTTTATTGTATTCAATGAAATGGGTTTCTTTTGATGTTTAAACCATTTACGGTTTTGTTGGCTGATACTTACATGAACATGATGTGTCTTTCATCCATTGTTGACCTGCTGCAAGGTGACCTGCTGCAAGTAAATCTTTAACGGCTTTAGTTACATGAACATGATGTGTCTTTCATCCATTGTTGACCCTTTAACGGCTTTAGTAGTAACCATTCTTGGTGTTTGTCCATGTATGTTCAAAGCTTCATTATAGGAAAGGTTTAGTTGATTCTTCTACTTCCTGCCAAAATCAATGGTATATGTTAACAACAAAATGATGCAACTATTCAGTATCTTTAAGTTAAAAATAAGTTTAACATAAAGCTTTGGTCCGATTGGTTTTTTAGGTAACCAACATATTCTTGTCAGAAGATCAACCAGAGTTTAAAGAACTGAGAACTCTTAATATCCGTTTGTTCTATTGGAATTACATCTGAAGAAAGAAAATAGCCAAATTACAAAAAAATAGCAAATTCTAAAAAATTCTTATTAGTTTAATTCCCTTCCATCAGAGTTTAAAGAACTGAGAATATGCAATTCTTCCATCAGAGTTTAAAGAACTGAGAATATGCAACCCAGCTTCCAAAAGTTTTAAGCTTATGCTATATAATATACTACCAGTTTGTTTTTTACTGGCCCTTTGTGGACTTCCAGTTTATTACTAGCCCTTTGTTCTATTTTTAGCTACTGTTAAAAAAAAATCCAATTGTAGACCTTCGATCTGGCAATTTTGGCCCAAATGTCTAATTTTGGTTGACTTGGACTTTACAAAGAAACTCATGGGTTGGTTTGGTAAACATTGTTATTTTCATATAAGATAACCGACTAACCAACCTATCACTCCACTAACCCAATTACTTCGCTAACTACAGGGTAGTTGAAAACCTAAGTCATGTTTTGATTAAGCAGTTAATTTTTTTTAAAGATAACCGATAAACCAACCCATCACTCCACTAACCCCATGACTCCAGTAACTACAGGGTAGTTTACAACACAAGACATGTATTCATTGCAATTTACTACAAGCAGTTTGTCTTTCAGCCTATACAATAGGGATTCCCTTCACAACCCAAAAAATTAAAAATACTTTTGATTAAAAGTATGGACGAAAACACAAATAAAACAAGTGATCGATCTGTCAATGTAACATGCATTTAATAGTTGTCTTGCTTTTACTTTAATGTTTGTGTCGTCTTTTTACATGAAATAGTTTGGGTCTACCATTACTAATTCTCTCTTTTAGGTTGTGAAAACTATCTCTGCCGTTGAGGACCTGGAGCAGAAGTTGATCCCCCAGCCAAATGAACAAGCAAAGGTTTATTTCAATTATTTTATCAGTTTTTACTTATTATAGTCAAATTAATTTGTTATTTTTTTCTTTTTAATTTCAGTCATGTAGTGACAGTGTAGAGATTATTTCATTCGGTCCATTTAGTCCTTTCAAATCACATTTAGCTCGTCAGTTCAGTGCTAAGGTAATACATGATGAATACATAATTATTTTTAGTTTTATTTCTCCTGTTAGAGTATTAGCACTGCTACATTCAAGCAATTTCGGTTATTCAGATGCGAGAGTTTGAGAAGCAGCGAAAACGAGAAAGAGACTTGCTAGATTGGAAATGGGATGACGTTGTAGAAATTAGCAGCTCTAAAGAAGAAATTGAGTTTTTTGATATGACTAGCAATGTTGATAGGAATGAGGTTTCCACTCCGTATGATGATGAGTATGCTGAGCCTGAAGGTGAATTTGATGATACTGCTGATTCGCTAGAAACTTTCAATAAGAATTTGAAGATTCCAACAGTTAAAATTCACAGTCGCTCTCGGGTTGTTCGTCTTTGAATTTATTGTTTTTTTTTCATGTTTTGTTTACTATGTTTGTCTGTGCATCTTTAGTGTGTTTTCTTTCATTATAATTTTTGGATTATGTCTATTTATAAGTTTTGGATTATGTCTATTTAGCTTCAGTTCCCAAACGCACCAAATAATGTCATGTGTGGAGTTATGTGGGGTGTAACAAAATGAAGATAATGGTAAAAACAACCCGATTCAATTACTACTGATATACTTGGTGTTGTCATGTTCGATATAGAAATACAGAGTTTCTCCATTCAATTTCATGTCAAGCCTATCAGTTACTACAAATGTTTCAGCCACGTGACTATCCATCTAATCTAAGTTATTCGTTACGCTTGATACATTCTTAACAATACTTCTCATACTTTTAGTTTTTAAGAGTTTTGGCCTATATGATATGGCTTGATTCTAGATGAATACACACAGGCCCGATCAATTTGAAACACTATATATTATCTAAACATGTGGAACAAAAAACATACCATTATTTTTCCAATCTTCGAAAATTAAAAATAGTGGTTAGTTTTAAAATATAAAAAATAAAATTATAAATTAGTGGAATTTAAAATGTGGTGATATGCTACCTAGGTGTTTTCAGCCAACATGGGTTAGGTTATGGAGCCCCAATTGATCAGATTGTGCTGTATGCGTTTTTTCTTTGCCCCTAACCCACTGCTATCAGTAACTACCCGATTACACTTTTTATTTTATCGATTTTCAAAAGATTTAGATTTCAAAATTTTATACCTTCTTCTCCATCAAGATTACCCACCTGTCCATAATCTCTCCTCCTAACTTACCCACCTCCCATAATCTCTCCTCATAACCTACCCACCTCCCCACAACCTCTCATCATAACCTACCCACCTTCCCACAATCTCATTTTATAACCTATAGTTATTAACTATACCCTATTCTATTGTTTTATATCTCTTTTATCATCTAAAAAATTTCAATCTCAATGTCAATGTATACCAAGCTACAGAATTTACTAGCAAATGGCGCCAACGAAGAAGATCTCGTAGGTTGCCCTCTTTGTAATATAATATGCCTTGACATGCACCAATACAATGTCCATGTATCTTCACGCAAACATCTTGATAGGGTACATCTATTTGAAAAATCCTTCATTTTATATTTCATTCGTACATAATTTAACGTTTCATTCATATTTTGATGTGACAGGTAGACAAAGCTACGTTTCCTTTCATCGATCTTCATTGTGTTTTGTGCAACATTTTTTGTATAAGTTCTATGCAACTTGACGCTCACTTGAGAGGGAAGAAACATGCAAAGATGATGGTGCAAGGGGCAAGGGATGGTAACATGGAAGGTGAAAGTGATGTTAATGAGATTAGTGAAGAGCATGTTGTCGTTGAAGAGCATGTCGCAGCTGAAGAGAATGTTGGGGCTGAAGAGAATGTCGGGGCTGAAGAGAATGTCGGGGCTTTAAATAATGATGGTGGTCATGGTCAGAGTGATGCCGGTGCTGCTGGTGCTGGTCAAGCCTGTATGGGGTGCAAAAGTTATGTTAATTTGCCTCTAATGATGCCGTTTTGTGGCGAGTGCTACCGTCTTTTTAGAAGCAATTATTATTAGGTTTTTCATTTACCTTATGTTTTTATTTCTTTTGGAGTCTCTTTCTCAGTAGAGTTTAGTTACGTTAGGGTATTTGATTTTTGTATTGCGTGTTTTCGTGTTCTATGTAAATTATTATATTATCTTTCCTTTGGATTTATATTATGTTGCGTTGCGATATTTGTGTGTGTTTATTTTAGTATACAAAAATAATTGATGTTTATGATATTATAAAAGGGGAAACTGAATACGGTGATGGTAGACGTGTAACCTTACACGAACTCCCAATCAAAACTACGTCGTTTTGATTAAAAATGCCGTTTAATCGGATAAAAACATTTTGATATTGATATATATATATTTAAAAGATCTCATCCCTTTAGTGTTGTTAGTATGCTATTCAATTTACATAATTACATCTGATCTTTCATCTTTATGGTGTTTTTAAACATATCACAGTAAACAATCTGTCTATGACGTTACTTAAAGATATTCACTATGAATAAAACAAATAGTTTAATAAGGTGTCAAATCATACTGACAGTCTTATTTCAACAAAGACTCGAAATTTAATGTTACATATTTTTTATTCTAAAATAATTTAGCTAATTAATGAATTTTTAATCAAAATGACGTATTTTTTTATTATTTTTGGTTTAAGTTTTTGCGTCTAATAATGCGTCTAATATCACCGTATTTACTTTCCCCATTATAAAATCGCATTGTTATTACATGCTTTGAAGATTTACAATGTGAATACCTAACCGTCATAATATTTGTATTTAAAACAATTGTTAAAAGTAGACACCCATTCAGAAATAACAGTTAAAATTCAATGCCGGACCCCCTAACCCGGCCACAATGATACCTAAATAGAATATGTAGTCCATTTGAAAAAATATGTGGATTTCGTATACTTATATTATATCTCAGCAAAGCTCTTGTCTTTTAAAGCTCCTCATTGCAAAACCAACCAGCCGTATCTAAGGACCAGGCCGAATTCTTGAAGGCCATTTAGCATAACTTCTCCAATGCAAGTTAAGAAGTTACAAAACATGGATTAGTTTTTTTTTTTTTTTTTTTTCTAATTCAAACATTTCAATAACTTCTATATTTATCGTTCCACTTCCCATTATTACCTAATTTTTGCTAATCAAAATCTTTCCTACATATAATATGTATTTTCATAAAAAACATTTGATCTATCCTAACTGTTGCATTGAAAAGGTATGTATTGTTTAGCGTTTTCATAGTTGTGTTTTACCATTGTTATCAACTTTCTTGATCAACAAGTATGTTAAAATCTCTCTGTCTTATCTATTCATTTATGTTCATTCAAAGTATTACGAATCTTTTTTTATCTTCAATGTTGAACTGTGTTACTGTTGCAATAATATGAAAGTGAGTGTTAACTTTGTAGACTCATCTTAATGGTTAAAGATAAAGTAAAAGCTTTGTCGAGTATAAAACGTAATCTATAGTTTAGAATTTAGAATTTAGAAGTATGTATAAAATGTAATCTATAGTTTAGAATTTAGAACTAAGTATGTGCCAAATACTCAATGTAGAACATATCAAATGAAAGTGTAAGCTCTGATCAAAACAATTTTTAAAATTCCAAGCCCATTCAGAAAATACAGAAGGATTGTAGGTTACCTGTCATCCGTTTTGCTATTTCATGCTTTGTGATGTCCATCTGGTAGGTACTTTTATAGAGGTTAAAATAACCATTCTTTTGCCCTGCATCATTAGCATCAAACCGTTAGAAACAGTTTGCCGTAAATCAAATACAGTTGCAATATTCAGTTAGAAATCAATCATTCAGATATACACATAGAATTAAGTTAACATAAAGATTTAGAATTGCGGTTAGAATCATAGCTGAAAAGGGAAATCATTATTGCTCTTTTGTAATACTATTGTGATTTCAAAAATTCCTATTTGATTTGTATTAATATTAACTGCAGTGAATACTTCTCATGGATAGTCTGCATCCAGTTAGAAAGAAAATACATATGAGACACCATGCACACAGTAGGACGTGCATTGATGATATTGGTATTGATATACTTGTGTCTCATATATTAATCAGGCTTCCGGCAAGGTGTGTGGGTCGGTGTAGGTGTGTGTGCAAGGATTGGCTTTCTTTACTATCGACGCAACAATTTGCTATCATGCATTGTCGCCACATATCGACTTCCTATGACCAAAAGTTCATATTAATCGGATCGCTGTCGGGTTACGTTTATCCTGTTGTTTTTGACCATTTAAGTCGTTCCTCAAAAACCATTCTTTCACTTCCATTCGAACGTTCTTCGTGTCATGTACGGATTCTTGCGAGTTTTGAAGGATTATTATGTATTTGTTTGTGTGATACCGGTGAGATGGTTATTTGGAACCCACTAACACAGGCGTATAAAATGTTGGCTAACTCAAAAACTCGTGGTTTATGCAACCCCCGACTGGATGCTGTTGGTTTTTATGTAGATTCTTCGAATGAGTACATGCTTTTACATTTAAAGCGTATTGGTGGTAAAACGTGGCTTTATATATATTCATTGAGGCGTGACTTATGGCGGAAAGTAGGTTTTCTTAAGGAACAGAAGTATTTCAAAAAGAAGCTTAAATGGTCTAACGGAACTTTCTGCAAAGGTGTTGTTTATTTTACGGTTGACTTCATCAAAAATCATTTTCACTCGGGAAGCATGCTACTTGGTTTTGATGTGAGGTTGGAAAAATTTAATAAGATACGCTATCCAAATGTTCCATATGATGACCTGGAAGGGTATTTATTCCTTATACGTAACAATCTGCACATATTTCTTACTCACGGGATGCCTTTTTGGTCAGTGGATTTGTGGAGGTTGGACGGTGATAGTTGGATAAAAGTGTGGGTTTTCCCTCCAATTCGGCCGATTCTTTTAGGGTGCACGGTTACATACGTGATTAGTACTGGCAAGTTTCTTGTCGTAGGCGATTATGGAGATGTGAATGAACTTGACATAACTTTAAGTGGTGAAGATTGTTACTATCCTGTGTTAGGTTGCTATTCGAGGTTGGCAGGCGCGATATTCACGGAAACTCTGGTGTCACCAAATATGTAGCTCTGTTACGTGTTTTGTTTTTCTATTTTTCATGTTACCGTTTGTTAACTTATTTCGTTTTCTTAGGCATGCATTCTATTTGCATTGAATTGTACTGATTATGCATTATATGTGTTTTATTATGGTTTTTTAGTATTTGCTCAATTGTTGTTTCATACAAGTGTAATTGTGTCATTTGTTCATACCACTATACTACCTGTACCGACAAATCTTAATTTATTTTAGGGTTAACTTTGTAAAAATGTAATGAAGATTGCTAATTGATCCAATTAACTCACTGTATCTTTTTTCCCCTTTTTAAAGTCATCGAACTTTCATTTGTTGTTATAATATTTGTTATAATTTAGAATCTTTAATATAATACGGAAAATATAGATAATCACACGGATTTTTCAAAACAAAAAAAAGTAACCTTTTTTTTCTAACAGTTTTTTAACTATATAAGAATTAAAGGAAAAAAAAACAATAACTTGGTTATCTGCCAATTACACACTATTGAAACAGTAAATTGAAGTTTATTTACTTTAGAGATAAAAAAAAGGTTTGCATTACTTAATAGACACATTTTACAAACTTGGTTAAATTTATATGGTATTTCCCCTTTATTTTTAACAAAATATAGTAATTTATTTATATATCTAAAAAATATAACCACCATACCACGATATGTGGAATGTGGGTGGTCTCCTCAATTAGTGGGGGTGTAGCCATGTTCAATCTTTTAAGCTTCGTGTAACCGATTTCAGTTGTTATACATATCATTTTTTTTATTTGTTTTCCCTCTTGATAGTGGTTATACATATCAGATTGTTTTTTTGTTTAGGTTTTGTCACTTACTTCTTGGTAAGAATGGAGGATCCTCAACAGAAGAAAACCACACGAAATTGATCAAAGAAGGTGGCAAAGACACTTAAACCAATGCCAAAGGTATACGTGCGCCTTCTCTAACATTCATGGGGTATTAAGTTATTGTGCTCAAATCTTATTTTATTTACGATGTGATACCAGGGCGACAAAAGTTGAGGAAACTATTAGTGAATTGGTATGATTTTGTGTAAAACTTAATTTCACTTTTTTGTCTTCAAATTCTTTGACTATTTTCGTCTAAACTAAGTCTTTCATTACTACTAGATTCGAAGGTGTGATCGATCCAACAAACGGGCAAGAGCTATACTAACTTGGCAATGGGATGATGTTATTTACATTAGTAGTTCCAATGAAAGTTGTGGCGTTGTTAATAACACTAGGGGTAAATAAAATGATTTCGAGGACGAGTATGCTGATACTGCAGATTCAATCTGGTCAGTGAGGAAAAAGCCAAAGATTCCAAAGATGACTGTTTATTTTTGAATGGTAATTTAATGATGGTTTTTTTAGTTATTTGTTGAACAATGTTTTTGTTTGGTTGTTTTGGTTTCTCAGTTGAATTATGTTTTTTTAATTATCACTTGAAAAATGTTTTTTTTATGTTTTGCTTAGGTTTCTCCTTTGTTCAGCATGATTGATCTACTAAATGAATTTTTTTTTACTTTTAGATAAAAGTAATTTTTTATCTATCAAAAAACCGAAAACTCATAGTTAATACCTGTGACCGTAGATATGTTCTTCTGGCAAAGTCTGCAAAAATGCCTCGTCAGTCAAGATCTTCATGTCACTGTAATTAGACAAGTATGAAATGTAAGCTTTGATTTTAGACCCCATCATCTTAATCAAAAGTTTTCAACATATACAGCAAGAAGACACCATTTAAAAGTGCCTTCATAAGATTACTTTTTCAATACACATCCGTGTTTAGAGTACACAAATGAAAACCCAAACCCCTAACCAAACCCATCATCAAGATTAAAACTGTCCAACAAATACAACTATAAGACACCATTCAAAACCCCCTTGATGAGATAAAATTTTTGATACACTTTGTGTTTAGCCTACATCATCAAGAACCCAATACCCTAAATTTGAAAATCTACAAAACTGAAATCAAACCCATCATCATCTTCAAAACTTTCCAACAAATGCAGCAAGAAGACACCATTCGAACCGTCCTAGATGACATTAATTTTTGTATACGCATTTGTGTGTAGACTACACCATCAAAACCCAAAACTCCTTAATTTCAAAAGCAACAAAATCAACAATATATCCATCAATAAAATCAAAAAATTTTCAACAAATACAGCAAGACTACATCATTTAAGGCACTTAAGTGGCGTTAATTCATATACTTATTCGTGTTTAGAATACACCTTCGAAAATCCAAAAACCCTAGATTTCAAAAGCCATAAAATCAACACCATACTCATCATGAACATCAAAACTTTTTCAACAAATATAGTAACAACAGATCATTGAAAACACATAATAAGCTAACCCAAACATCCTCTAACTTTTGTAAACCCTAACAAGGAAAAGAAATATGTACCTGATCACTGGGAGGATTGAAAGAAGCTTCCGTCTTTTTCGTCAATGACGGCACCACGACTGCCGATCGATTGTTGGTGCCCCTACCTTCCAGCAGCCCCTCTTCTGCCAGATCTGCTTTCCCAAACAACCTATTTCCCTCATCTTCATCCCCGTTAAATTAATCCACCAAACACACTATTGTTACCTATTCCGACATCCTCAACCGACATCATAGGTCGACACCCACTCCCGTCGTCATCTCTCTCTCATTAACATTTACATTCTCTCCGGGCTCACTCTATATGACTGAAGATGTAGTCAAAGACAACCATGAGACAAAACAGGTAGTTTGTCACGGTGAAGAGGGAAGTCCACAGGTGAAGCACTAATAGTTCAAGTTTTAAATTACAAAACTACCCCTGAGAAGCCTTTCATATTTTGTTTTGTTATTATTAGGGCAATACTAATTAAATATTATTTGTAAATGGAAATATGAAAGTCCGACATTTGGTTATCGACGTAAGAAGTCAAAATTATTATGAATATGTCAAAAAGTAACTTCGTTAACTGTGTTATTCAATCTTTTATATATGCTTTTATTTTATTTTTGGAGTTTCACATGTGAAAATCCTGGTCAATGTTTGATTTGTGTTAAGTAGGTGAGTGTTTATTCATCAGTCAAGCTTCAAGGAATGAACGTGACGGATTCAATTTCATTTAAATTATTTTGATAATTACTGATAATTTTAAGACAAAGAGTGTGATTGGAAAAAGAAAAGCCAATACCAAACAACAACAAAAAATTCTACACATATATGATTTTTTAATAAATGAGCATGCTATATATATTGTTACAAGTATAAATACAAATTAATAAATGAACATGCTATATATATTGTTACAAGTATAAATACAAAAATTATATTGTATGTCCACATCATGTTCCAAAACCTCTGACTGAGTCAACGTTGACATTCACTTTTACCTATCTGTCTTTACTAAAACAACTCTTCATCTGTCTCAAATCAAATCAAATGTTTAAAAAATTGAACATCCAAGCGAGGATCTTTACATATCTGTTCTGAAAATCGTTTGAATCGTTACACATTAGTGTTTTCAACAAAGTGGGTACTGATGGTATGCGGTTCAAGTTCAGTCGGCGGCCGCTTTGAAGTTGATGTTCAATTCGTTACCAAAATCAACCGATTCAAGCAATGATGGTGGATTCTATACCTAGATAATCGGATGTGGTAAGTTAGTCGGATAGATATGGTCAGGGGTGGCGTTGGGGGTGGGGTAGGAGGATCACCGACGATGGCCAGTTATTTTGAAGGGCACATGTTTAACGGTGAATCTGCAGTGTTTTTGCGTGAATTTATTTTATATTTTCAAGATGAGACCTGCAAAAATGAAAAGCTGGGTGTATGGTGTGAAGAAGATGATGATATCAGGGTAAATCAAGGGTAATTTTGTCATTAAGGACGGCCTAGGCAAACTGCCATAGTAGAAAGCAAAGAGGGAAGACCAGGACATCCACCTTGACCACCGATGATCATTTTTACGGTATGTATAATAACTATACAATTTCATTAAAATTTAGGTTTTTCAACTTTTGACTTTTTGTACTTAATCACCTCATTCGAAACCAACTGTGAAGACACTTGACTTGCAGTTGTGTTTTTAAGGTCCTCATCATTGAAAACCCACTCTCCATGTAAAGAAGTTACAAAACAAGTTTTTTTTTAAACAAGTTGGTTATTCAGACATTTAATTAACTTCTATGTTTATGGTTCCACTCCCCATTATCTCCTATTTTTTTGGTAATCAAAAAGCTTCCAGCATATATTTTTTATTTTCAGAAAAAAAAAATACATTGATTTATTGCAAGTCTTGCTTTGAAAAGGTATATATTATTTAGTGTTTTCATAATTGTGTTTTAGTATTGTTAACCCCTTCGATAATCAGTTATTGTGTAATTCTTAGGTTGAAATCACTTAAGTGCCGGTTCATCAAGTTGCAGAATTCAATTTACACTTTTCCTGCTAATCAACAGGTTTGATAAAATTTCTTGCGTTATCTGTTCGTCTATTTTGATTTAAAGTATCATTATATGAACTCATAAAAGTAGTAAATAGCTTATATATTTGATTTGTTGCAGTCATTCATCAATCATATCTTTTACTTGGATACACACGTGTTTAAAAATACTTATGTCATTATGATATTCGTACTTAGGATTAGGATTAGGATTATGATGGTCAGGTCTTTCTTTTATATTATACGTGATGAAACTTGAGAAAGTTAGATAAAATGAAGGGGATATGATGCTGGACATGTGGCGAAAGAAGGTATGAATTGGATAAGTTGTCTCACACGTGGTGAAACAAGGTATATAAGTTAAGTCTGTGCCACATATGAATATGACTAATGAAGGTAAATGATAGGTTTTGTTACAAAAATGTAACAAATGTTCGTTTATCATAGTTAGTCCGATACAAGCTATCTCACAATACATATATTTTCTGTTCACAAGGAGAACTAGCAAGTTACGAGACGGATGGGTCGTCCTCGCTTACGAGATCGGCCACTTTGTTTGCATAATGACAACACACCTTCACAAATTCGTCGTCGTGCTGGTGGTAGAAGTGCAATAAGCCCTTTAACTCCACCAACTTGTGCAGTACCATCTCCCTCAAGCTGTATCAGTTTGAATTCAAACGTCCCTGTATGTACTCCTCAAAACCAAATGCGAAATGGTGCATATGGCCAGTATCAAGATGAAAACACTCAAGGTAACGCTTTTACCATTATCTAACTTTTTTTTTCATATTTTTTATGTTGATTTTGTAATTTTATCATCACTTATACTTTGATAATTCTTATTGAAGGTCGTGTTCAATCGTACTGGGACTGTGGTGATGCAGATCATGTATGTTCGCATTGTGATGCAATGGTGTGGTATGCGGAACGAACTCTAAAACATTTTGCGCTGTCTGTTCCTAGATTCAGCTTATGTTGCGGTGAGGGGAATGTCATTTTACCTTTACTTATGAATCCTCCGCAGCCATTGCTAAGTTTACTGAATCGCAATTCTGAGCCACGGTCATCAGTTTATAGAGACCATATCAAAGTTTTTAATTCAATTTTTTCGATGACGTCAACTGGTGGGAGAGTATGTTCGGAATTAAATGATAGTCGTGGTCCGTATGCCTTTCGCTTGAATGGGCACAACCATCATAGAATTGGCTCTCTGCTTCCAACTCATGATGATGGTCGGCCTAGATTTGCGCAATTATATATTTATGACACGGCCCATAAAATTGATAATCGCTTTTATGCTTTAAGAAACTGTGTTCCATCATCTTCTGATGAATCCATTTTTCGTTCGTTGGTCGTTGACTTGCTGGCCATGCTTGATGAAAATAATGTATTAGTACAGGCATTTAGTGTAATAACCATAAATTTAAAATCATTATTCTAGAAATAAAAAGAGTAATAATAATTTATAAATTACCCACTAGAAAACCCTAATTAAGACACCCAAGTAATTCTGTACAAACCCTAGAATTTTCAGAAATTTCAGAATCAGGATTAGGGCCCCTAAAACTCAGGGGGGGTATTCCCTACTTGACAATTATCCTAATAACTTGCGGCCGAAGTTGAAATTTTAAAAAAACTGTCGACTCACCTAGGCTAGTCCCACACGTGGCCACCATATACGAAATTCATGACCCTTACGGACCGTAAGCATTATTTGTTACGGTCCGTAAGCAAGGGCAAAATTCGACTATAAATAGAGGATGTTGGGACTTAATTCTGGGCACAAAAACGACGAAGAAACTCCAAATATACGCTGAGATATCGTTCATATACTCTCAAAACACACACGAAACACTAATTAAGTATAGCGGGGTGCTGCAGAACAGGGTAATAACTCGATCGCTATTACGATTCATTGTCCGATCGATCAATATATCCAATGGATGTTTAAGTGCTGCCCACATTAGGGTTATACTTTGTCGTTCGTCATTAATTCGATAAATGAGTTTAAGTATCGTACTTTGTCGTTCGTCGTTAATTCGATGGATGAGTTTAAGTATCGTACTTTGTCGTTCGTCGTTAATTCGATGGATGAGTTTAAGTATCGTACTTTGTCGTTCGTCGTTAATTCGATGGATGTTTAAGTATCGCACTTTGTCGTTCGTTGTGAGAATTTGATCTCGTAAGTTATCGTAAATGCTGTATTAAGTTACTAACCTAGTTTGTGTGCATGTTATTTAAATTAGGTTAAAAGACTAATCAGTAGTCTAAAACTCTGCCCGTATAAATCTAAAATATTAGCACAAGGTAGCTTCACTTTGGAGTTATTAAGGTACGGATCCTTACCCCACTCTTTATTTGCTTCATATTCAAATTGTTATAAACCACTAAATTACTATATCTTTTTAAAAACTCCTCACGTCTTTGATTATCGATTCATTTGCCAGTCCGTTCGATTCCTATTCTAATCATTTGATTTAGCTTTTAGGTCATGCGATAGTATTATGTTGTTATACTCATTATCGCATGTTCCAATATATGTTCCGTTTTGTTATGAAAATAAGTTTTATAAGTTATGTGAATAAGACCATTTGTACTCTGATACCCTGAGTATCGCTTCTCGTGGAGTGTCCCACGAGCATGTTGTTGCGGCATCAACATCATGTGCTCCATCCGTGACAGAGAGATCAGTTCACGGCGTCTCTTAAGTACAAGTGTGGTACATAAGGCTATTAGGAGGCGTATGGATCGATCCTAGGATTTAAGTATAAGGAGGTGGATAACGGGTATGCCAATTCGCCATCTCATGTGATAATTATGCAGGAGTAGCTACCTGTGTATTGTCACGTTTTCAGTTTGCTCATGGGTACATCCGTAAGATATGATTATGAAATTTTGTTTTTGCATTGTATCATTTTCACAATAAGTTCCATTCGGATAACATTTCTATAAAGCGTTAATTGTTATTTGAGCCTATTATTCCGTACTGAGCATTCGGCTCATTCCGTAAATTTTTGTATATACAGGTCTGCATATTACTTTGGGCGGGGAAAAGAGAGAAGAATAAAGCCTAGGAATAAATCTGAAGATATTAGTTAATGCAGTCGAATGTTTCCGCTTGTAAATTAAACCTTAAGTTTCGTTGTTATACGGTTGTATCCTTGTCAAATAAATAAATGGAATTATGACTTTTGTTTATGATACTATTGTTATTGTGACACGTCAGCCCTTCCGGGTTGGGGTGTTACAGCTATGGTATCAGAGCAAAGGCTCTTTCCTGTAGAAAACTTGAAGATAGTAATTAAAACCTGTGAGGAATGGGTAGATATCTATGATAAGATTCAACTTGGTCTCTTATTTGGTTTAATTCCTATTTCTAATCGTATAGATATGCCTCCTCGTCGTCCGCTACGTAGGAATACTCGTACTAACCATGTACGTAACAACACTTCTTCGAATGAGACTCCAGTCGATCCAAACGTAATTAATGCTATCAACCAGGCTGTTGCCGGGTTACTTCCAAACCTGGTTGCTCAAACAGCTGAGGCCGTTATTCAACAAACTCGTCATCCAGAAGGCACTAACACTAATCCAACCTCTGGTGGTGAAACTCGTGAGAATACCATGAACAATACTAATTATAGTATAGACATATGGATTAGTAAATTCCAAAAACAAAAGCCGAAATCCTTTAGTCACGCTAATAATCTAGTCGAAGCAAGGAACTGGATAGCTCATATTGAAAAGATCTTCGGAGTTCTTGGAGTTCCGGAGCAATACAAAGTTAGATTGGCTACCTACAAATTTGAAGATGACGCACAAACTTGGTGGGAAGGATATAAGCATGTCAAAGGAGGGGATGATTTTGACGCTAATCTTTCATGGGTCGACTTTCGTAATATCTTTTACGAAAAGTATTTTTCGACCGCTGATAAAGAAGCTTATATCAGGGAGTATGCAGTGATTTGACAGGGAAGTGATGAACCAGCCTCTGAGTTCATTACTCGATTTTCAAGGTTGGCTAGTATTGTAGGAGATGTTGCAGGATCAGCAGAAGTCCAGGCAGAAAAATGCAAGTGGGCAGTTAATGATCGAATTCGAAAGTCGATCATGTACATGAAATTTAAGGATATCACCGAAGTTGCTGATGCAATCAAAACTTTTGAATTCGAAAGGAAAGAATTCTTATCTCGAACTGGGAATAATAAGAAGAGAAATAGGGAAGGACAATTTAAGCAGGAAATTGGCCAATCATCCACTACGCCACAGCATCAAGATCGCAAAGTGCAAGGAAATCAAAACTCTGGAAATCAGGCACGTCCATGGCAACCTAGACTGCAAAACCCGAGGCCTGCTCAAAACTAGATTCAGTTGTATGCAGAACCTATTAGAGCTCAACCACTGAATCAGTATATAAACCCGAATCAGATTACATATCCTCTATGTAATACTTGTGGTAAGCGACATCAGGGCGTATGTCACCGAAGTACAGGAGCATGCTTTAGATGTGGCCAAACTGGACACATGATTAAGGAGTGTACAAAGAAAGACACTAAAAAGAATAACCGACCAAACGTTGCACCACCCAATGTTGGAGGAAGAGCTTTCGCACTTTCTGCTACTGATGCTGCTAATGTCCCAGGTACTGTGTCGGGAACCCTTCAGCTTGGTAAACATAGTATCTATGTGTTATTCGACACAGGAGCGACTCATTCTTTAGTATCCCACTCGTTTACTAAGTACCTTCCGATAAGACCAACTCTCTTAAATCATACTTTAACCATTTCCACTCCCATGGAAAATTCATCCGTAATCACTTACGTATATAAAGATTGTCCGATCCGTATTGAATCTATTGTGTGTAAGGCAGACCTATTTCCAATACATATGTGTGACTTTGATGTTATTCTAGGAATAGATTGGTTGTCTTGACATCGCGTAACTATAGATTGTCATTCTCGCCGTGTTATTTTCGGTGATCTTCATCATCCTGATATTATATATCAGGGAACTCAAGCTCATAAATCTCTTAAAATTATCTCTGCGCTCAAGGCTCGAAAATTCATATCAAACGGTTGTGCTGGATTCCTAGCATCGATTAGGGATACTTCTGCTAGTGTTAAGAGTATCGATAACCACTCTGTTGTTCGTGAATATCCTGATGTATTTCCGGATGAACTACCGGGATTACCACCCGACCGTCAGGTAGAATTCACCATCGACTTGATCCCTGGTGCCGAACCTATTTCTAAAGCTCCATACCGTATGGCCCCGATGGAACTGAAGGAGTTGAAGGAACAATTGCAAGAATTGTTAGATCTAGGATTCATAAGACCCAGTGTTTCACCTTGGGGTGCTCCGGTCTTATTTGTGAAGAAAAAAGACGGTAATATGCGTTTATGTATTGACTACCGAGAGCTGAACAAGATTACTATTCGTAATCAGTATCCTCTGCCTCGCATTGATGATCTCTTTGATCAACTTCAGGGGGCTCAGTTCTTCTAAAAAATTGACCTGAGGTCCGGGTACCATCAGCTAAAGATCAAAAATGATGATGTTCCCAAGACAGCCTTTCGTACTCGATATGGTCATTACGAATTTTTGGTTATGCCCTTTGGGCTAACTAATGCACCCGCAGTCTTCATGGATTTGATGAATCGCGTATTTCACAAATTCCTAGACCAATTCGTAATTGTTTTTATCGATGACATTCTGGTATATTCCAAGAGTCGTGAAGAGCATGAAGCACATCTACATGCAGTACTTGGAACCTTGCGGCATGAGAAGTTGTACGCTAAGTTTTCCAAATGTGACTTTTGGCTTAGCCAAGTAGCATTTCTAGGTCATGTCATATCAGCAGAGGGAATTATGGTAGACCCAACAAAGGTTGAAGCTATTACAAAATGGCCAAGACCTACTTCTGTTACCGAAATACGAAGTTTTCTGGGTCTTGCTGGCTATTACCGAAGATTTGTGGAAAGATTCTCGGTAATTGCTTTACCACTCACAAAACTCCTAAGGAAAGGGGTGAAGTACTCATGGAATGAGGAACAAGAGAAAAGCTTTGAAGAATTGAAGAAACGACTTGTATCCTCTCCGATACTCGCTCTCCCTTCTGGAACAGGAGGTTACCAAGTCTATAGTGATGCCTCAAAGAAAGGATTAGGTTGTGTGCTAATGCAACATGGGAAGGTTATCGCTTATGCCTCCCGTCAGTTGAAGCCTTATGAAGTTAACTACCCTACACATGATTTAGAATTAGCCGCAGTCGTCTTTGCACTTAAGATTTGGCGACACTATCTGTATGGTGAAAGTTGTGACATTTTTACCGACCACAAGAGCCTCAAGTATATATTTACGCAGAAGGAGCTAAATATGAGGCAAAGAAGGTGGTTAGAACTTTTAAAAGATTACGACGCAAATATTCAATACCATCCAGGCAAAGCCAATGTTGTAGCTGACGCGTTGAGCCGAAAGAATTCCGGGACTATATCTTGCTTACAAATTCAGCCTCATATTAGGAGGGATCTCGAAAGAATGAACATTTGGCTTCAGGATAGTAAATCTGATGGATATCTAGCTAGAATGCAGAGTGAACCCGACCTCATATCACGGATCAAAGATGCACAAAAGCAAGATGGAGAATTTTGGGCAATTGTGCAAAATCTTGAGGTGGGTAAGCAATCTGAATTTCGTATAGACCATCATGGGGTGATTTGGTGCGGTAAAAGACTTTGTGTACCCGATGACTCCAGCCTTCGTGAGTCATTGTTAGCCGAAGCTCACAGCTCACCATTTTCAATTCACCCAGGATCTACAAAGATGTATCGAGACTTAAGACAGAACTTCTGGTGGAATGGCATGAAGGAAGACGTTGCTCGATACGTAAGTAAATGCCTCACTTTCCAACAAGTGAAAATTGAACACAAACGAGCAAGCGGTCTGTTGCAGCCATTGGATATTCCCATATGGAAGTGGGATGAGATCACAATGGATTTTGTTACTGGTTTACCTAAGACATTCAAGAAGAATGATGTTGTATGGGTTGTTGTCGATAGATTGTCTAAGTCAGCACATTTTCTACCGATTCAGCAAGGATTTTCGGTTAATAAGTTATCCGAAATATTTCTTCAAGAAATTATTCGACTCCATGGCACACCATCTTCCATTGTTTCCGATAGAGACCCACGTTTCACCTCACGATTTTGGAAAGGTTTTCAGGCAGCTTGGGGTACACGACTGAAGTTTAGTACGGCTTTCCATCCACTAACAGATGGGCAGTCGGAACGCATGATTCAGACCTTGGAAGACATGCTCCGAGCATGTGCACTTGAATGGTCTGGAAACTGGGATGAATATCTATGTCTTGTTGAGTTCGCTTACAACAATAGTTGGCAAGCAAGTATTGGCATGGCACCTTTTGAGCTTTTATACGGTCGGAAATGTCGCGCACCGATCTGATGGGATGAAGTGGGAGAAAAGATTATTGAAGGGCCAGAACTAGTTCAGATTACAAATGAAAAAGTCACTATGGCACGAGAAAAACTGAAAGAAGCTCAGAGCAGACAAAAGAGCTATGCAGATCAAGATAGACGACCACTCGAATTTAAAATTGGCGACCACATTTTCTTAAAGGTATCACCTTGGCGTGGCATTCGTAGATTTGGAATTAAAGGGAAGCTTAGTCCCCGTTTCATCGGTCCGTTTGAAATCCTTGAAAGAGTTGGAGAAGTGTCATATCGACTGGCGTTACCGCCTCAACTTTCTCACGTTCATAACGTTTTTCATGTCTCCTCGTTAAGAGGATATAATTATCATCCACTTCATGTCATTAGTTATCCGTTACTTACAATTCACGAGGATTTGTCCTACTAAGAGGAGCCAGAAGCCATTTTAGATCGACAAGAAAGGGTTTTGCGTAGGAAAGTAATTTCGTTTGTTAAAATCCTCTGGAAAAATCACTCTGAGCGCGAAGCAACATGGGAATCTGAAGAATCAATTCGTTCTCTATACCCTAATCTATTCTAGTAATAGAATTTTAGTCGAGTAACGGTAAATCTTGCTCTTTGATATATGTTCATTTGTTTCTGTTTACGGTCATTTATGCTTTACCTTATGTGAATATATCTTAGCTATGATTAAGCATATCTATGTAGGAAATATCAGTACCAATAGTCACTCTAAGTATCTGTAAGTCTCTATTGACTTTTCGTACGGTAAGATATTTTATTAAGATGCGTTATAGAAGGACCATTAGGGCATATATATAAGGTAATTGACAAGTATAGTCATGACCTTAGTTATGAATTTCAGATACACATGTGTGTTTAGGAGATTCTGGTTATATAAGTTAATAACTCCGCTATGACAGTTCCATTTCTGTTACTTATGCGACAGGTTATATTCTTATTTGAAAATTTTCGAGGACGAAATTTCTTTTAAGGGGGTAATAGTTGTAATAACCATAAATTTAAAATCATTATTCTAGAAATAAAAAGAGTAATAATAATTTATAAATTACCCACTAGAAAACCCTAATTAAGACACCCAAGTAATTCTGTACAAACCCTAGAATTTTCAGAAATTTCAGAATCAGGATTAGGGCCCCTAAAACTCAGGGGGGGTATTCCCTACTTGACAATTATCCTAATAACTTGCGGCCGAAGTTGAAATTTTAAAAAAACTGTCGACTCACCTAGGCTAGTCCCACACGTGGCCACCATATACGAAATTCATGACCCTTACGGACCGTAAGCATTATTTGTTACGGTCCGTAAGCAAGGGCAAAATTCGACTATAAATAGAGGATGTTGGGACTTAATTCTGGGCACAAAAACGACGAAGAAACTCCAAATATACGCTGAGATATCGTTCATATACTCTCAAAACACACACGAAACACTAATTAAGTATAGCGGGGTGCTGCAGAACAGGGTAATAACTCGATCGCTATTACGATTCATTGTTCGATCGATCAATATATCCAATGGATGTTTAAGTGCTGCCCACATTAGGGTTATACTTTGTCGTTCGTCATTAATTCGATGAATGAGTTTAAGTATCGTACTTTGTCGTTCGTCGTTAATTCGATGGATGAGTTTAAGTATCGTACTTTGTCGTTCGTCGTTAATTCGATGGATGTTTAAGTATCGCACTTTGTCGTTCGTTGTGAGAATTTGATCTCGTAAGTTATCGTAAATGCTGTATTAAGTTACTAACCTAGTTTGTGTGCATGTTATTTAAATTAGGTTAAAAGACTAATCAGTAGTCTAAAACTCTGCCCGTATAAATCTAAAATATTAGCACAAGGTAGCTTCACTTTGGAGTTATTAAGGTACGGATCCTTACCCCACTCTTTATTTGCTTCATATTCAAATTGTTATAAACCACTAAATTACTATATCTTTTTAAAAACTCCTCACGTCTTTGATTATCGATTCATTTGCCAGTCCGTTCGATTCCTATTCTAATCATTTGATTTAGCTTTTAGGTCATGCGATAGTATTATGTTGTTATACTCATTATCGCATGTTCCAATATATGTTCCGTTTTGTTATGAAAATAAGTTTTATAAGTTATGTGAATAAGACCATTTGTACTCTGATACCCTGAGTATCGCTTCTCGTGGAGTGTCCCACGAGCATGTTGTTGCGGCATCAACATCATGTGCTCCATCCGTGACAGAGAGATCAGTTCACGGCGTCTCTTAAGTACAAGTGTGGTACATAAGGCTATTAGGAGGCGTATGGATCGATCCTAGGATTTAAGTATAAGGAGGTGGATAACGGGTATGCCAATTCGCCATCTCATGTGATAATTATGCAGGAGTAGCTACCTGTGTATTGTCACGTTTTCAGTTTGCTCATGGGTACATCCGTAAGATATGATTATGAAATTTTGTTTTTGCATTGTATCATTTTCACAATAAGTTCCATTCGGATAACATTTCTATAAAGCGTTAATTGTTATTTGAGCCTATTATTCCGTACTAAGCATTCGGCTCATTCTGTAAATTTTTGTATATACAGGTCTGCATATTACTTTGGGCGGGGAAAAGAGAGAAGAATAAAGCCTAGGAATAAATCTGAAGATATTAGTTAATGCATTCGAATGTTTCCGCTTGTAAATTAAACCTTAAGTTTCGTTGTTATACGGTTGTATCCTTGTCAAATAAATAAATGGAATTATGACTTTTGTTTATGATACTATTGTTATTGTGACACGTCAGCCCTTCCGGGTTGGGGTGTTACATTTAGGATGGCTAGGGAGAGGTTTGATGATTCGTCTAGGCAACCAGTTAGGCTTCGCTTGCTTGGCACACAAAATACACAGGCTCGTCAATATAATTTACCTACAGCTTCTGAAGTGGCTGCATTAATTCCAAGTGATGGTAATCCGACTGACTCGCGTGACATCCTTATTCAAGAGCGAGATACTTATACTACAAAACGCATTTCGGAGCTGTACCCAAGTTACATGTCTTTGCAATATCCGTTGCTCTTTCCTTATGGGGAGGATGGGTACCATCCAAACATTCCCTTATCACGTAATACGTCAGCAAGGAGGAAAAGCATATCTTTAAGGGAATACTATCGGTATCGTTTACATGTTAGGGATACTGAAGCTAGAACGTTGCACTTATCTGGCCGTTTGTTTCAGACGTATGTCGTTGATGCTTATAGTGCTGTTCTGGAGAGTGAATTAGATTGGTATAGGCGAAACCAAGCTACGATTCGTTCAGATCTATATAACGGATTGTATGATCATGTTTGTAATGGAGAAACAACGTGTGAGTTTGTTGGACGCAGGGTTATTCTACCAGCGTCATTTACCGGGGGGGCCAAGGTATATGCTACAACAATATCAAGATGCAATGGCGATTTGCCGTTGGGCTGGGACACCAGATCTTTTTATTACCATGACTTGCAACCCGAGATGGCCTGAAGTTGACCGTCACATTAGTGCTACCACACCTGGGCAGACAGCATCAGATAGACCAGACATTCTTGCACGCGTTTTTAAAATTCGCCTTGATGAGCTTATTAAAGATTTAAGGAAAAAAAAGCATTTTGGCAAGACGAAGGCTGGTATGTTACTTATCTTTTAATTCTACATTCTTTAATTGAACATATATTTCATTATTCATAACTAAAAAATATGTTTTGCTTAATTTGTAGTTATTTACACAATTGAATTCCAAAAACGTGGACTTTCGCATTGTCATGCTTTGCTTTTTCTAGAACCTGCGGATAAGATTGGTACAACGGAAGATATTGATAGATATATATCTGCTGAACTTCCTTCTGAATTGCAAGATCCTGTTGCTTTTGCGGTTATTAGCAAGCAAATGATGCATGGACCATGTGGTGAACTAAATCCATCCAGTCCTTGTATGCATAATCAGAAATGTACGAAAGGGTATCCAAAGAACTATTGTGATGAAACATTTATAAGAAATGATGGGTGGCCCTGTTATAAAAGGCCGAACAATTCAAGAACAGTCCGGGTTGGTAGTCAAGATATTAGGCTTGATAATCGATATGTGGTTCCTTATAACCGTGACCTACTTGTCAAATATGGTTGCCATATAAATGTGGAGTGGTGTAACCAGGGTATGTTGGTTAAGTACTTATTCACGTATCTTAACAAAGGACCAGATCGTGCGACTGCTGTCTTGGAAGGTCCTAACAGTAGAACGTCATTTGCATCGTTGTTACGAAACAAAAATGAAATTGAAGAATATATAAATTGTCGGTACATTTTAGCTATAGAAGCGTGTTGGAAGCTGTTTTCATTTGACATGAATTACCGTTCAGTTGCGGTTGAAAGACTACCATTCCATGAAGAAGGTTGTAATAGAGTCTACTTCCGTGATGATGCTGATGTTGCTGATGTAGCACAACGATCAACATCTGCCCTTTCTAAGTTCACTGCATGGATGGAGGCAAATCGGAATCACCCAGAGGGTCGGAATTTAACCTACGTTGAGTACCCAACTAAATACACGTGGCATGAAAAGGATAGGCAATGGATGCCAAGGTATGGTGGTACTACTATTGGTCGCATTTATCATGTGAATCCTTCTATGGGTGAGAAGTATTATCTCCGTTTGTTATTAAATGTTGTTCGCGGTCCACGTAGCTTCAAAGAAATTCATACGGTTGACGGTGTCGAGTATCCAAATTATATGTTAGCTTGTAAAGCACTAAGTTTGCTAGGGGACGATGTTGAATGGGTTGAGGCTATACGTGAAGCCTACCAGTGGAAGTTAGGGAATCAATTGCGTGAGTTGTTTGTCACAATTCTTTTATTCTGCACAGTTAGTGATCAGTCGAAGTTATTTTATGACTGTCTTGAATACTTATCCGAAGATGTTGCTTTCAAACAGAGAGCACTTCTAGGTAACCAACTTGTGGTGTTCACGGATGAGGAGATACTTAACTACACGTTGCTTGAGATAAATTCAATTTTAAACAATCACAACAAATCATTGGCCGACTTTCCAACTCTACCTCAGCTTGATCCTCATTTAACGGATGATGGTTCCAATGGGTTGATTATTGCTGAAAAAACATATAATGTGCAAGAAGAAGCTGTGAAATTCAATGAGCTACATAGCGGGTTAAATGTTATTCAAAGGCAAGTGTTTGATGCTATACTTGATTCAGTGAATAACAACAATGGTGGCGTTTTTTTTTGTATATGGCAGCGGAGGGACAGGTAAAACGTACTTGTGGAGAACACTTATTGCTTGCCTTCGTTCACGTAGGAAAATTGTATTATCCTTTGCATCGTCCGGAATTGCATCTATGTTGTTACCCGGGGGTCGTACCGCACATTCACGGTTTCGCATTCCTATAGATATTGAAAATGATTCATGTTGTTCGATCGACTATGGCAGCAACCTTGCTCAGTTAATCAACGCTGCTGATCTAATAATTTGGGACGAAGCACCTTTATAACACAGGTATGCATTTGAGGCTGTCGACCGAACCTTTAGAGATGTTTGTCGTGATAACATGGTTGATGCTCGGCATCGGGTATTTGGGGGAAAAGTTGTGGTTCTTGGAGGTGATTTTCGTCAAATTTTACCGGTTGTTCCGCATGCACCACGTAGTCAGATTGTCGCGTCTGTTGTTAACAAGTCAGACACAATATGGAATGCATGTAAGGTATTTCATTTGACGACTAATATGCGCTTACACAATCCAGATATCAGCAGAGATTCGCTTGAAAAAATGAAAACGTTCAGCAATTGGATCTTGGCCATGGGGGCCGGTCGCTTGCCTACAATTTCATTGGTGGGGGAAGATGAACCTACATGGATCAAAATGCCTAACGATCTTTTAATCCCGGTTTCTGAAAATCCGATTGGCGCAGTGGTTTCCAATACCTTTCCTGATATTTTAGAAAGAGTCAATGACATTCACTATTTAAAAGAACGCTGCATTTTGTGCCCAACGAATGATGAGGTCGATAAGATCAACCTTCACGTCCTTGAAAAAATGCCAGGTGAACTTCAAGAATTGTTAAGTGCTGATGAAATATGTCAAAGCACAAACAACTATGATGAGATGTGCGCTTTGTATCCACCCGAGTTTCTTAACACCTTGAATTTTTCTGTGATTTCAAACCATAGGTTACAGTTAAAGATCGGTGCGCCGGTTATTTTGATGCGCAACTTAAATTTGCAAAAGGGCTTGTGTAATGGTACACGGTTGGTGGTTACACAAATTAGTCGGCGTGTTATTGAGGCAGTAATTATTACCGGTACACATGTTGGTGAAAAGGCATTTATTGGTAGGATCGATATGACTCCAACGAATACATGTTGGCCTTTTTCTTTTAAAAGAAGGCAGTTTCCAATAAAGGTTTGCTTTGCTATGACTATCAATAAAAGTCAAGGGCAAACTTTTAAACATGTTTGCGCGTATCTGGTAAATCCTGTCTTTACACATGGTCAGCTATATGTGGTTGCATCCCGTGTCACGTCTCGTGATGGCCTAAGGTTTTACATTGACAATACTGGGAAGTGCAATAACAACCTCACAAGGAATGTTGTTTACAAAGAAGTGTTCTACAATTTACCATCTGTAGCAACACGTGGTGTAATGTAGTCGATGGTTGGTAATTGTATAATTTTGCATCAATATGGACTATCTTTTTTTCATGGTATAAAAGGTGGTATTTTACTTTGTACTCAATATTATTGTTCTTGTCACTAATGTAATCATTTAACATGTGTATTTGTAAATATTGTCTTCGTGTTTACCATATTTGTATTTACTCATGTTTCACCAACTTTTCAGGTTTCCCATCACCATAGCATGGCTTATAATTTCATTACAGACTTACGGTGCAATCGTACTGACAACCGGAGAATAGTTGTTATGGTCTCGCGCATATGGACAACATACAACCCCAAAACAAACCGTGTTCTTTCTAATGACATCATTCTTTCGGATGAACGTGTAAGATCATATTTTTTTGACCAGCCAACGGGTCGGGTCGGATTTGGGTCGAGTCATGGGTTGAAACTTCAGGTTGAAACGGGTTTTGTTATAACCGGGTCAACTACCTAAAGGGTTGTTTTTGGTTCGGGATGGAACGGGTTCGGGACTGAACGTTTTCGGATGGGAATGTTTCGGGTCAGTATGAGTTTCGGGCCGAACGAGGTCGGTCAAAAAATGTTTGTTTTTCACAACAAAACAAGTATCTTTTGCATTTATTCAAATGCACAACATCAAATGTTACTAACAACCAATGTGCTGCTTAAGATACGAAAAAAAAATACAAAATAATTTAGTCATTATGTTACAGTCATGTCATCTGATTGTTGAAGATTTACAATTACAAAACCAACTTCAAAAATCATTTAAAACATGTATATTAAGCAGTAGCCGATGTACCTTCAGCTGGCTAGATACGGTTCTGGTCGTCTTTCGTTTTAGGTAGGATATCTGGAACTGCTTGCTGCATGTTTTAAACATACTCGACTGGTCAAGATCATATAAACCGAAAACATCTAGAAAAATGGCTTTCTGTAGATATTAGGAATAAACAATACTGGATAAAAGTTGGAATGGGTTAAAATATCTTTACCCAAATCAAGATAAATTTCAAGTGACCCATTGTGACCCATTTGCTTAAAATTTCAAGTGACCCATTGTGACCCATTTGCTTAAATTATCTTTACCCAAATCAGCCCATATAATATTAAACGTAACCCAAACTGACCCACTTGGAAGGCTTTGGGTCAAGATTGCCCCTTCTAATATTTATTTTCATACATAGCGGTATAACATCTTTTTCTAAGACTTAACATTGTTTCTTTTTAGGGTTTTAAAATTCATGCAAGGATACCTGCTAATTTGATTTACATTTTCAAGAACCGGTTGGAAGAGGGCCGTGTGTATATGATTGATAACTTTTTTGTTCATCCCTATGATATGTTGTACCGTCCTTTGCGACGTTGTAAGTATCTTGAATTTTCACGGTGGACGAGAGTCTCTGCTTCGTCTATTGAACCGTGGTTGTTTAAACGCTATGTTTTTTATTTGGCTCCATTTGAGGATCTAACCAAACGCATAAATGATGATCACTATCTGACAGGTTTTACCGACGACCCTATCATTTGTTTTTATCTACATCATTATGTGTAACTTTCTTTTAAATGTAGATGTTTTTGGTGCACTACGCGCATGGGGTCCTGTTACCACTGAATCTTCAAACGTTCAATCATGTAATTGGGAGATGCGTCACATAGTTTTATCTGATGAGCGGTAAATTTTATTGTACTTTTTGTTTGTATATGTTACTTGTATAATGTAACTATGTTTTTTTTTCATTGTTGCTTTAAACAATATAGTGGCAACAAACTTTGTGTTACGTTATGGGGCAAAGCTGCTCTCAAGTTTACTGACGAGGCCATCCGCAGTTATGGAAGTAATCAAATTTTGGTTATTTTGACCGGTTGCAAGGTCCGAATGTTCGACGGTATGTTTTTTTTTCTAAAATATTATGTATTTACATCAGTTAATATCTCAAACTATATATAATTGTGTCAATTTATACCAGGGGGTCCGTGTTTAGTGTCAACGGTTGCGACTGAACTTTATCTCAATTTGGATTTCCCTGTTGTGATTGAGGCCTTCAAAAACATGTACAGCAATTCTTTCCTAATTTTCCGTTCATTAAAACAAACGATCAGTCTACTTGTAAATACTAACTTTATTTATTTATTTATGTTAACAGTGTGGTGCCGCCTGTTACTTTCACATTGGATGATCAAAGCAACGAGGACATGTCTGTTGTTAGTGTATTTGACATCTATAATTATATTAAAGATGGTCTTGCTAAGGTATTGTTATTGCTTTTTAGTCTACAACCAGCAGCTTTTACCATGGTCATGCCTAAAATTTCTTTATATCTTTTTAAAGGGAAAAATGTACAATGTTGACGGCACAATAATTGGTGTTGATTTGGAGGAGGATTGGAAGTACGTACGGTGTACCATATGTCGTAAGAAGACGACTTTTTCAGATGCACGCTACCTTTGTTTGAAATGCAATAGATATGTCGTCAATCCCCGTCATTCGTAAGTTTCTATAAGATATTAAAACTACGGATGAGCTCGGGACCAAACAGTACCGAAAAGCCCCACAAGTGGGTAGCGGTACCGATACCTAATGTACTCGGTATGGTACGTTTCAGTTCCCGTATGGTACAGATATTTGTTGGTACAAATTGGTAAAGGCCGGTTCCGAAGAATAACCTAAGTGGCACCGGAAAGTGTCGTCAGTTTGTATCGATTTGGTACCGATAAAGTATCCGTTCAGTTGATTTGGTACCGGTTCCGGTTGCTAGATTAATACTGTGCTCTTACCCACAAGCTGTTTTGACTATTATTTGTCGATCTGACTTTTCTATTCTTATATATTCTTATCGGTTTTGTTTATTTAGGTATAAACTGGCTGTTCAATTATGGAACCAAGAAAAAGAGATTACATGTGTTCTCTTTGACGATGCTGCAAATGTTCTTCTCGGACTTACGGCTGAACAATTGATTATAAAGACCTTATCAGAGGTATATTTTTATATATTATCGTGTACTAATTACGACATATATGTCCTCGGATCTTTATACTTAAAAATGCCCGTGTCTATATACTCATTTATGTTTTTTCTTTTTACTTTTTTCATGCTTATGTTATCCTTTTTTTGCTAATTTATAATATTGTTTGTTGTTTTTATAGGGTGCTGATGATCCGTATTGGATATATGAGTTTCTGATGGATGCTTTATGTGCTCGGCATGTGATTTTTAGGATAAAAGTTGATGATTACAATTTGGCACCTACTTACAGTCCACGCTTCACCGTATCAAAATACTTGGGTGACGACATTAATAATCTTGCTAGCACTTTACTTCCTTCAACATGTCCTTTTGCTGATGCTCTCCATGACGAAACTAGCGAGTTTTTAGCTCGGATCAATGATGATGAATGGGACATGATACACGAGTCATTATGGGGACCACGTATTTTGCCGACAGAATCTAAAACGTCGACGTCATCGGTAATTATTTTCACGTGTAGACAAACTTTCTACATATACTTTTTTTTCTTTACTCTTAATGCGCGTGCAATGCCTTTAGGCGATTGTTGATATGGAACATGAGGTTGATTATGCCATCTGTCAGTCTGCCCCAACAAACGATCCCAAAAATACACCAAAGTTGTCAGATTCGGAGCAGACGACAACTCAGCAAGAAGAAAATACGTCATCGGTAATCTTTTTTATATCTAAAAACCTTTGTGTATATACTTTATATTGCTTACATTCAAATTTGTGTAACAACTTTAGGTGGTTGATAATGTGGAACATGAGGTCGACACTGGCAATTCTAAATGTTCCCGGGCAGATGATGCTAGATGTACACCAACTTCATCAGATGTCCAAAATGCAACAAGTCAAGAAGAATTGGTAGTTGTTTTTACATGTAAACAAACTTTATATCTACTTTCTATTCCTTACTCTCATACTTAACTTTCAGGTGGTTGTTGATGTGAACCATCAGGATGCCTCAGTAGACATTGCGATAGATACCCCAAGTTTGACAAATGAGCACTATGCATCAACTCAACAAGTCGAAAAGCGGCTATCTTCGAGGTTAAAGAGGACGATCCAAAAGCCGAGAAAATTGAGGCAGTAAACCACGTTTGATTGTTATAACACTTTTCCGCAGTGTTGTTTAACATTTACTTTTGCATTAAAATGATAGTATTTCATGTTTTATCTCTCTATCAGCTTTATTTTATACTGTTTCTGGTTGTAGACCGTTTACGTAGGTTTTGCTTTTATAAATTAGAGCAAAATGCAATTTGCGTCCCTGTCGTATGTGTGAAACATCAACCTTAGCCCGCAAATTCATTATTTGTTTTTTTTAGCCGCTGAGCTTATAAATTCATAACAGTTTGAGTCCCTCCGTTATTAAAAACATTCTTTTCAGAAAATCCACAGTATTAATAAGATTTTTATGGCCTTAACCGTTATTAAAAATACTCTTTTCAGAAAATCGACAGTATTTAAATTAATTAAATGTTAGTTGAATATGCAAATGTTCAAATTTTATCCTTTATCTATATACGAAATTTTAGATAGTATTATTTGCCTTTACAATGGATTAATTTTGTACTTTATGTTTCAGATTGATGAACGGTTTGTCCTTTTGCACCTAACTCAGTTTATTTTTAACGTTAAATGAGATCACGGGCATGTTACAACTACGTACTTTAGTAATTTTACCCATTTAATTAAAAAAAAAATATGTTAGTTAAATGAGGCCATTATAATTGTTTTCATTTGTGGACTTATCGCTTGTGGTCGTTACTAATTTGTGGTGTTTGTGATGATTTCAACTACCAACAGTTCTAATCGCATAACCACATCCAACAGATCCCCTGCCCCACTTCACCATAAATCACGCGACATAACTGCCATTCCCATGTTACCCTATTTTATATCATAGCCTTTTACTCCTTTCACAGGAAAAAGTTTAACTCAACACTCCAACTCATCAAATGTAAGTAAACGAACATACAAAGAAGCTTAATTATCAACGATAATGACATGGTAAAATAACCTCGACTAGATTCGAAAACAACGGGTTTACTATTTTAAGTTTATTCTACATTAAGGTAAGATCTAAGACGAATTTTTTTTTGAGTTTAATAAAATCTAATCAACTGAAACCAAGTTGTTATAAGTTCCTTAAATGTAAGACCAACCATTCGAAATGCTTCAAGATAACCAAGGGTGCATACGAGTCGAGCTTAAACGAGCCCGAGCCTAAAAGTTAAACAGTTAACCATCAAACATGGACAGAACATATTACTAACTTAAACTTGGTAATCTTGACGGATCTTACAGACTCGATAACAAAAAACCGTAACATACACCGTAACATACAACGTAAACAAGACCGTGTACTGGTTTAATAAATTGTGGATCTTTTGATGACTGGTGCACTTCAGAATGTAGCTGATAACCCCCTTTAGTGTAGCTCTTCGATTTTCTTGAAATTCCAGAGCTCGCTAATTACATATCTGCCACCACTGGGGTTGTATTCATTCATAAGCAATTGATCGTTTTGATCAATCACTTCCTTATGTGCACCGCGCCATCTTCTAGGAGGTTGTCAAGTGTTCTCGCCTTTGTAGTTGGTTTTTCCGTATCTTTACATCCGCAGCCATTCTGTGCAATAAAAACATGCATAGTAAGACGAACCGAAATTCATGTACTGGTATATATTTTTATACCTACTGTGATGAAGAAATGAATGAATGAACCTTTTTTTCTTAATGGCTGATGTTATTTTTTTTCACTGTTGATCAAATATTAAAACTGCTTATGTTTTCTTCTTTAGTTGATAAGTTAAACTTTAGTTCATTCTTGTATTTCCTGTATAAACTTTATTCAGTTCATTACGACTATTAGTATAGTAGTATGTATCAAGTTAAAAGCTTTGTGGGTTTAGAATAAGTTAAACAAAAGCCTTTGCCCAGAATCTTGTGAAGGTGTGTTCTCGGCTTCAAACCCCTCAACAAGGTGTGTTCTTAAACAACATTAAAAAACAAACATCAAAGTAGACACAAATGCATAATACTTAACCATGTAGACATAGTTAAAACACATTTATGTACCTGAAAAAAAAAACAATCTTACTAACTATACACTGATGATCAAAAGAAGCAAGTTCAACTATTCAATAAGCACATAAGTATTAGAACACTCATATATAATGTATCAACAGGAAATTATTAACATGTATTTAGTTAAAAATTAAACAACTATTTATAATTAGTCATAACTTCAATATGATCAAAAGCAACAGAATTGTTCATATTCTTTCATCACATAAAGCTTGGTCTCACAAATAGTAGTCGATATGTCACATATAAGATTCTTCATGTAAAAACACAATATATAAACGGTTTTGATACTTAAATATGCTCACAAAGGAGAACAACAGGAACAAATATCAAATCTAAGAATCGTATTAACACTTTTTTCAAACTTTAATCTCAGATCTACATACAAAAAATAATAGTAATAATAAGCATAAAAAGGAAAAAAGAAAGAAACCCCAAGAAACAAGTTTCTCTTTGTGTATTGAAGAACCCAGATCAACAAAAACAACATTAAATGAAGGTCCATTGTTTTTTCTGATCACAATCCAACCACGAAACCCTAATTATGCCATATACAAATCTGACCTTTGCAGCTTTCCTCACTTTAGCAGTTGAAGATGTGCACTTGCCGGAGTGGTCTCGCCGATCGGAAGTTCACCGTCTTCTCTGTGTCGTATTTTCTATGTTTCTTCACTCTCTCTCTCTCTCTGTGTTTTGATCTGATGGGTTGAGGGAGACTTGATGTGTATCGATAAAAGGAAGTTGTGGGTGGGTGCTATAATTGTTCTGTTGAGGTGCATCGAGAAAAGGAAGTGGCGGGTAGGGTGTTATAAATGGTGAGGTTGATGTTTACCAATAAGGGTAAATTGTATTTTTGTATATAAATTAAACAATTGTGATTTTGTTTATAATATTCTTTAGACTGGCCATGAGCAAATGGTATAAAATATTGATCTCATCCCGATCCTGATACTGATAATCCTGATCCTGACATGTTTCGGTATTGGAAATGGTATCCACATTTTGGTTTTTTAGGTATCGGTAAAATACCGACTTTTTCCCTCAAAATACTGATATCGTACCGAACCGACATGTTTCGGTATTTGTATCATGTATTCACGTAATTTCGGGATGGGGATTATCGGTGTCGGGCCGGGATCGGTACGGGATCGGTATTCGCTCATCCCCACTTTAGTTTTGTGTTCACTTAATGTGTGAGTTTGTGATTGTTTATTTTGAGCTGCTTTTAAGTTTTTGACTTCTTAAAATTTAATATGTCATTTTTGTAGTGTTTGGATAATGTTTTTTCAAAATACGTTTCACTGGTTTTAAAAGAAAAAAAAAAGTTCGATGGTTGTAGTATTTTCAAATAGGAGATGGAAAAGAGGAAAAGGAGAAGCAAACCGAAACACCATCAATATACTTTGTCTTTGTCTGTTACCTTAGCGTAACCCGTCCAACGGACGGGTATTAAACTAGTTTATATTGATTTGTAATTGATAAACACTTGTTTGAAATATATATTTGAATTTGAGTTACACTTATTGTACTTTCCCTTAATTTCTATTAGATACACATGCTGTAACATTTGTAACTTTATAGGGATTATGTTTTCGGTATTGCTGATATTCGCTTATTTGATGGCGGATGTGGCCCCCTGGGGACATGGGGGTGATGGCGCTGGTGATCCACCGGTTCCTCCTGGTGGATTTCGTGGCACACACGAGACAGACGGTAAGTCTTTTACTAAATTATTTTGTAGTCCTTATATTTTATATATTATAAATGTTGTTACTAATTATTTTTGTTTTAATTGCAGCGGTTCCCCCAAAGAAGGTTAGGGGGAAAGCTAAAAACGAGAAACTACGGCGTCTAGTAAAAGCGGGGGGGGGGGGGGGGGGCTGTATCGCTTACGTTTGACAGACAGGTCACGTTTACCCCTGTTGGTAAATCAAGAGACATGTTTTCAAGGGAGGCCAGCATGTATATGTGGCGGAGCATCCCGTTTGATAAAATTGGATGGGATAATGTTGAACAACATTACAAAGATGCCGTCATGAACCACTTACGGGTAAATAAGTTATATGCATAAAATTTTATCAAATATTTAAGCACATGCAAATCTCATTTATATATGATATTTTAACTTTTTTATTTAATTTGTAGGAAAATTTCAATTTTGATGAAGTGGAACGTGATTATGAGGCGAAAAACTTGAAGGGTGGTATTAGGAGTGTGATTATGAAGCGGTACAATGACCGCAAGTATGAAGCTAGACAATTATTTGATAGCAAGGGAGGTTACGATGATCTTGAGAGTGCAAGGGCACACCATCCCGCGGATATGCCCTATGAAAACTGGTTGAGAACCATCGAAGGTTTCCGGCAAGAAAAATATATTAAAAAAGCAAGGCCAACACACTAGTACGCGAGAAACAACAATTCCCATACCGTGGGGGGACATCGTCGTACGGTAGCACCGCCTATAAAAATGTAATGTTTTATGTATGTGTGCATGTGTGTAAGCTTTTGTTTATTTAATGTCTAATCTAAGTTTAATGTTAAACAGGATATGGATTGGGTACCTACGTATGCTTACCCACACGGACAATCAAGGGAATTGGGTTGATCCGGTTGCTGAACAAAATTACGTAAGTATTTCTTTTAAGTATTATTTTCTATAACAAATATATATATATATATATATATAGGGTTAGGTTCATTTGTGAACCCCCCCTTATATGTAAACTTAATGAACCTATCCTAGCCATTGATTTAATTTAGGATTAATAAGGGTAGGATTGTCTTTAACTATATACATTTAATTTCATCTTTTTTTTTTAAATTGTAATCCAAATTTAGATGAGATTAATCAAAAGCAGTTACCATGTTAGGTAACTGACTCCTATTTTTTAGTGATTTTAAATTTATCAACTTCCATTCAAAATTTTCGACTCCAACATCCAACCAAAAAAATGTCCAGGATATCTTGATTATTCTTAGTTTATTCTTCAAGTTGCTTTCCACGCAACTTGAGATTCATATTTAATTTCATCAGTTTTGTTCTTCGTCTATTTATTTGGATATCTTGATTGTTCTCCAAAGTTATAACATAATACTTTGTTATTCACGTAAATTTTATGGCTAATTCCAATATTATGAGCAGCCTACTCTAGAATGGGCAAGGGAGGATGTGATTTTTTTCTTACAGAACATATACACAACATAACAATTTCAGAGATCTATTTAGTTCGTCTACTCTAGAAATATGCATAACATAACAATTTCATTGCATTTTTAATAGGGAAGTCAGCAGTCGTATCATTCTTTGTTGTTATACTAAGGATTTATGAATTTTCACAGACACGAACAAGAATGAGCAGCATGTTGTTTCACCCAATTTGTCAAGTCCCGATGGT
The DNA here is from genome assembly GCA_030545235.1 of Helianthus tuberosus. NCBI lineage: Eukaryota > Viridiplantae > Streptophyta > Magnoliopsida > Asterales > Asteraceae > Helianthus > Helianthus tuberosus. The sequence continues at coordinate 5,099,841 of JARYGA010060516.1, forward strand.
TCAGCATTAATTACACATGTGTATTATTACAGATGTTAACCAATGCAGAATGTATTAGAATCGAAGATGTTTCAGCATTAATTATAGGAGAATGTAACAAACATTAGTATGCAAAAAAACAATATTTTGCGTAACATACATATGTGTACATATCAGATTGTTCATCAATAATACACAGGTGTATGATGTCACTTACACATGTGTATTACTACAAATGTTAACTTGACTATGAATCGAAGGAGATGCAGCGATTTGGTTTTTTTGGATTCTACTAGTTGAAACTCGTTTGTAGAAATCGCAGGTCTGAGAGAAATCAAAGGAGATGCAGCGATTTGGGTTTTTTGGATTATGAGGAAAGAGAATCTTGATGTTCACAAGTGGTTTTGGTTGAAGCTAGAGATTATGGCAATTACTATTATGCCCTTGTGCAGTTATTATAATTCAGTTTTTGGTTTTTATTAATTAGAAAATCATTTAAATTCAAAGATCTTGATCTCCTCATCCAATGGCCAGGATCTGTTCGTTTTTGTTCACTACATAACATTGTTCACTCTTGATCCCCACCCTATATATATATATATATATATACACATATATATTTAATCATCTTCGTAAAATACAGCGGAACATACAACAGGCCACAAGTGAATGGAGCGGTGAGGGTCCGCCAATTGCCCCGTATCAGGAAGCATTGGGTGAGCGGCGAGGATGGTACCGCGGGATGGGGCCTAAACCTTCTTCCAACATGTCCTCGCACTCGTCATCTAACATGTCGTCTTCGCAAGCTCGGACGCAAGAACCCTTTTCCGAGGTAAACTACGCAATTTATAAAATGACAAACGAACGCATTTTTCCTTGTTAAATATATGTTGGTAGCGTTAATTAATATGCTAATATACGTTTTGCTATCTATTATTGTAGGATTTTGTTAACAGCTTGTTCCAAACCCCGTCATTTTTGAACCAACTTAACAACTATCTTGCTTCACAAGGAAAAGGAAAAGGAAAGTCAAAAGACTACGATTCTGACAACTTATTCGATAATGAATCCGACGATGAAACCAACGATAACGATGAGTGACTTGTTTTTAATGTATGATTTAGATTTAAACGTTGTAGGATTATAATGTACGACTTAAACGTAGTTTTTAATTATATTACCTTTAGTATATGTTCGTGGCGTATGTTTGTGTTGTTTGAAATAGGCAGGTTTTGTTTGTTCGGCCGAAAAAAATGGCTGGGTGCTGTAAATACAGCAACTGTATTAAAAAAAAAGACTTTTAGCGGCGGAATGTGTCGCCGCTATTGACATACAACCTTTAGCGACCAAGGGTAATACCGGCGACCCTTTAGCGACGACATTTGTCATCGCTAAAGGTTCAAGATCAATACCGGCGACGCTTACTTTTACCGACGACAGAGGGCCAATACCGGCCAATCAATACCGGCAACACTTTACCGGCGACGTGTCGCCGCTAAAAGTCAATAGCGGCGACAAAATGGACCAATACCGGCGACGCCTGTCGTCGCTAAAGGCGGCCTGTTCTTGTAGTGTCGTGGATGAGCTATACAAGAGCTTTGTGATCACATGGCATGTTGAACCAAAGGGTGATGGGCAGGTGGCTACATGGACCTTTGAGTTTGAGAAGCCAGATACAAGTGTACCATATCCAACTTCAATGATGGACTACCTTTGCAATCTTGTTAAGGAATTGGATGCCCATAACAGCGCTAAATAGTTCGAACCAACTATCAAAATGGAGGGATATATAGTTCCGCGTAATGTGTGTGTTTTAATCTACTGTTGAAAGAATAAAGTTAAGGCAGACATGGCTGCTTGTGTATTTGTATGCTGTAGAAAGCTTGTGATATAATTAACCAGTTGATATATTTTGAATTTCAATATGCTATAATATTATTGACATGCAAGCAACCAAATGATTCGTGATCTAAATTAAAAGAGAATCACGATCTGTTATAACGTTATTGATATGCAAGCAACCAAACGATTAGTGATCTAAAATAAAAAAGACACCGGTGCTTGTACGTTGTTATGAATGTTGGTCAGAACCCTTATGAACACGAACACAATGATAAACTACGAACAATCGAACGAATAACTATATTGAATGTGAAAGTATAAGTGATTCTGATGATTACAATTGAAACATACAAACCCTATTTATACTAAACGAACAGATGCGATTGTAGAGACGTGCCTCTTTACGAACAATTGTGACTCTTGAACTTGTGGATGCGATTAAAGATGAAGAGGTGTGTCTCCTTGTTTCTCTCTTAATGTCGTCGATCAACAGGTGCGACTCCAGGAGGTGTCGTATTCTTTAATTTGAGTTGGTTACAATCTTTCATCTTTCCACCTTTGCCCCCTTGTACTTCATAACTACCCTAATTCTAATATAAACTATCTATAAACTATTTACATAACGACCCTTTAACTTAAGATGTGAGGGATTAGAACTTCAATGAATCTTGTATAAAAGAAAATTTTGATTTAAGTTTACGTATCTACGTTGCTGTCAGTTCTGAATCTGGCTTTGATGGTCACTAGAAGGTGATGAAATGGGAGGACAGGTGTTATAATAAAATGTGGTCACAGTGGAACCAAATCAATTAAGTGATGCCGATTGCCGACAATTGTTGTTGATATACGATGCCAATAATTCGACAAATGTTTAACGCAAGTATGTACTTGGATCTCATTATTAAAATATTATAACAATAACGATTATTAGACTCAGACTAACGCATCGACATAATTTGTCAAAGTTGCCTTGTTATATATTTTATATGTTTAATTTGGTTGGAATCAAATAAATAATATTTTCAGTAAGTTAATAATAACATATTTAATAAATTTTTAGAGAAAATGAAATCAAGCTAAGCAAAATTGACTGAAGATCAAACCAAGTAAACTAAGGCCATATGGTATACTCTAACATATTGGGTGTTAACGATAATATGGCAAGTTAACCGTCATTGCACACCACTCTTTCCTTGTGTTAAGGGACGTTAAAGTAGTTAAGTTATATGTTAACATGTTAACCGGATAGAGATTGAATTAATTATTCTTTTCTTTTTTCAAACCAAAATCACTAAAAACAAGGTTAGATGAAGTTAACGGAATTAAACCATTTCCTTGAAGTGAGACAAAGTGAAATAGAAAAGATGTGTAAATTGCATGGGGTCAATATAAACACATGATGAAGACAAATGAATGGTAAGATAGAGAAGATGGCAATTTTGTAGCTTATTTTGAACGATAAACACACATCTTAAAAATGTACTCTTAAAATTCACCTATTGATGTTCACTATATGTACTTATACCGGAGATAAATTGTACTCAGCCAATGCATCGGCTGAGTAGAATTTCGTTATTAACTAGAAAAAAGAAAATTGCAATTGACTTTTTTGTAGTTTCAACGGTATTTTCAGAACTTGCATAACTTTTCCATATGCTTCACTAATATTTCACAACTGACTATTAGAAAAAAAGTAACTATTGGAAAAAAAAAACCACAATTTAACAATGATCGAGATAGATACTTGATTTTTAAGTCTCGGCAAGAATATATGTGGTTGATATGATTTATGGGTATGGATATTAAATTGCATCTCGAAATTTTAGCTTTATATATAAAACAATAAAAAATATGTAGTGTGAATCTAGCACACTTGTTACGATGTTTTTCCGCATTACGAATTAAGCACGTGTGTCTTAGTTAATATTTTCTATATAAACCCATGGATGTCGGCCCATATTTTCCAAGAACTCAGTATCACCTATCTGGCAATCTTGGTAACTGTTGTTTGTGAGAGTAATTAAGAAATGGCTCTATCAGGAAAGTTAATCGGTTACGTAGAGATCAGTAAGAGCGGCGATGTCTTCCATGATCTCCTTAGGCACAAACCGCACGACATGGTTGCAGTTGCCCCTGATAAGGTTCATGACTGTGAGCTGCATGAGGGTGAGAGAGGGGCCGTTGGATCCGTCATCACTTGGCACTATACTACTCATGGTACGTATAACATGACTTACTTGTTTCTTCCAAATCTTGTGTGTAACATATAGATTAATGATTTTTTTATGCAAAAACTAAGAGGGAAAGAGGAAAACATCGAAACAGATAATTGAATCAGTGAACGAGGAAAACCACACGATTGTGCTCAAGGTGATTGGAGGAGAGCTTGTGGATGGGCAATACAAGAGCTTCACAAACACATTTCATGTTGAACCAAAGGGTGACGGGCAGGTGGCTACGTGGACCTTTGAGTTCGAGAAGGAGGATACAAGTGTACCCTATCCAACTGTGGAGATGGATTACCTTTGCCATCTTATCAAGGATTTGGATGCCCATGACCATGCTAAATAATAAAGATCAAAGATGAGGTGGAAGCAAATTGAAATTATACATATATATGATGTGTGTTTTAATTTCGATTGAAAGAATAAATTAAGGCAGACATGCTAGCTGCTTGTGTGTGTGATGCACAAATGACTTTTTAAATATTTCCTTTTAGTTTCATGCATGGATCTGCATGATCATGTGATATATGTAATGATCATAAGATATATTGTTGTTCTAGCTCCCCAGATGAGCAATAAACTATTCTTAGTGCTTGTTTTGAATATTGTTTGCAATTAGTTCTGATGGTGGTTTTAATGTCTTATAATGAAACGTGGTCCATGCATAGGAGCCAAATGAGATAAGAGACAATGCCAATAATTCGATCTATATGTAATGCAACTAGTTAGACTATATATGGGGTATGGAGTGGGGGTTGGGTACAAACGCCCAAGTCACCACCCCGGGTGGGCTTGGGTTTCGGCATGCCCCTTGGGCGGGGGTTTCAGCCCGGGCGTTGGGCGGGTATAGCGGTCTTCCGTGGTTGGCTCTCATTGGCTGGGTTGGCTAGGCTTTTTTTTTTTTTTTTTTTTTTTTATTTTTTGTGTATTTTTATAATAATTGAAAAAAAAATTATAACATGTGGCCAACCCACGCGGGCTAGCCATGCCCCGTGTAACAACTCTCATCAAAAGTTATAATTATTTAATCAAATTGTCCAATAGGAAACCCTAATTGAGAAACCCAAGTGATTCTGTATAATCCCTAAAATTTTCAGAACATTTGGAATTAGAATTAGGGCCCCTAAAAATCAAGGGGGGTAAACCCTAATTGACGATTATCTCTAAAATGCGTTGTCTAAATTGAGAATTCACGAACTATCAACTCAGCAGGCCTATACTAGTGACAAGGCTACCCTAGGGTAGATGGTTACCCCAGGCGAGTCGCGACAGCATCCATGACATCTTCCGCGACACGCGGGAGATGTCAATTTCACGTATAAATAGGACAGTCTGTTTCATGCAATTGAGTGTTCGTTCGAAGTTTAATTTCAAATTGTACGCTGAGTTATAATCAAAACAGTCCCAAAACACACACTGATCACGAAGTGCTGCCACAATTCAGGGTAATAACTCGATCGCTGCTACGATTCAATGTCCGATCGATTAAACTATCCAATGGATGTTTAAGTGCTGCCCACATTAGGGTTTATGCTTTGTCATTCGTCGTTAAATCGATGGATGTTTAAGTATCGCACTTTGTCATTCGTTGTGAAGGTTATAATCTCGTGAGTTATCGTAAATGCTGTATTAAGTTACTAACCTAGTTTGTGTGCCTGATTATTTAAACTAGGTTATCAAGGCTAATCAGTAAACTAAGCTCTGTTAAATCTGCAATGTGAGTCATTCTCTTTTTATCAAATTTGTTTACAAAATCATGTTTATTTTCAAGATTATAATTACAGTGATTAAGTATATGTAGTCACCAAATTACAGCCGGTATGTGGGGTATTGTGCACATTACTGTTTTTATCACTTTAGGTGGGCGTACCTAAATAATGATACTCGTTACTATTTGGTAAACGGACTCAATAGTAATATGACCACAGTCACCGAAACAAGTCGATGACAAATACTGTGGGTAGTTGGTTGAAATAAACATTGTAATCTCTCTTAATACTGTAAATTATAACAAACGTGTCGTTTTAGTAAAAAGCATGATTCACTCAGTATTTCCCGCTGACAAAACCTTTTTCAAACATGTTTCAGGTGATCTGTTGTGATCCAGGAAAAGTGCCGTGAAGCACTATCAGCTTAAGGAAGTGGCTCAGTATAAAATAAAGAAACATGTTTTGTAAAATAAATGATTTCTTCATGAAATCTCAATATTGTAAATTACCGGGTTTTATCCCGAATTGTGAAATAAAATAATCGGGAAATATTTTAGTTTTAAAAAGATCCTGAAGAAACTTCCGCTGTTAATTAAACACCACGGGATTTCTGTCCCGCGGCTCCTGAAACGGGTTAAACCGGGTCGGGGGCCGTGACAGAAATAAGGTGGTATCAGAGCCACTGATTTAAGCCTATTAAGTATTTAGAAATACTTAATTTTACTAATTGCCAATTATGTGATTATGTGTTTTATTAACTGATTATTTGTTAATTACAGTATGGGTAAACAAAAGCTGTCAAATATCTATCTTAAACTAGATAGGTCATCCAACGAGAAGGGAAGTTCATCCCAAACAAAACCTTATGTAATTCCTGAAGAAGGAATATTTGTCCGTAAGGCACATTACGAGGAACCACTTACTCCTAATAAAAGAAGTTTGATTATTAGGAAAAGTCAGGAGGAAATAAGGAAAAACCGAGAGAAGAAAGTTAAACAAGAAACCCAGGATTTAATAAATAAATCACCTTGGGAGGACAAATTAGATGAGAAATGGGCAAATCTTTATATGCTAGCCACAGTAGCAGAAAATGCAAATCTCTAAATACTCAAAAGTTTTAGCACTTTTATTTCCAGAAACCTTATTTAGTAAATAAATAAGTTATAGTAAATCGTAGTATAATTTACTTGTCAGTTGTTTTATGTATGCAATAATATTTTTGGGTTATCTATAAAATTTTGTTATTTTAACATTTGGTATGTATTTTGCATATATGCTAAACAGCATGAATGAGATATCAGAAGGTTTAGAAAATCTTAACCTCTATCCTGTTAAGATAGAAGTTTCCAAGGAATTCACCGGTTACTTCGCTGATAAAGAAGAACCCATGGAATTTCAATCCAAACCACTGGCAAAACCTAAACCCAAGAAAAGAAGCAGATTTGTGGGCTGGAGGCGTGTACGAAGGAAAAAGCCAGCAACAAGAAAGGTTACCAAAACTGAAGAACCAAAAGACAAAGGAAAAGGGGTAGAAATTGAGAAAAATGTTAATCAAGTAGAGATAGAAGCTGAGAAGAGTTTTAAGCAAACAGAAATAGAGTTCGGAGAAAGTTCTAGACAAAAACAGAAAATGACTCATTGGGAAGTTTTAGATCATAAATTAGTAATGAGTGACCTCATCGGACCTGCCGATGGAAACCTTGAACCAGGCAATCCAAACCTTATATTTACTGAAGAAGATCTTTTCAGCTACCCACTAGAAGCTCCAATTCCAATCAATCTGGAACCTGCTATTCCAGATCCTATTTTCCAACCTCAACCACTACCAGTAGAATTAGATGAATGGTGGACAACTGATTGGCAATACCAAAATCTTTTAAACAACCCTGATACATTTTTCCCACAAGTTGACCCAGAACCTCCACTATACCCAACTATGAGCCCGGAGAATCTGACTGAACTTCGCCTCTGGGGCGAAGAGTTAATTGATGCAGGAAATCGGATTAGGGATGTGGGAGAAAGAGTTACTTGGAAGTATGACGAAAGGGAGCGTCGTTTTTAAGAAATTAGCTGACCAGATAATGAGAGTTTGCAGGAATATGTGTGAATAAATAATCATAATAACCAATATGTGTAATAACTTAACAATAAAACGTTGTATGATAATCGTGTGTACGAGGCATAATATAATATATAGAAATGAAACTTGTGAAATCGATAATTTTTGATTATACACGTTAATGTGATTATGTGCAAACTGTTTTATTATATTTATATTTATACTAATTATTTACATAAAATTTATTATCAGATGTCAAACATTGGTAACGAACCAGTAAATGAGGTTAATCAGTCTGAGCAACATCCAGGAGATCAATATATGACTCGGCAAGATATCGAAAATATTGTTGCTTAAGGAATAGCTAATGCTATTCCAGCATTCGTTGCTGCTATAAAGAATCCAATCGAACCGCAACAAATTGTTCCTAGTAAACGTATTTCTGAAGATAACTTCAGTAATAGTGTAAACGGAGGCAATGATAATGTCAATCATAATGCAGAACCACATCAAGCTCCATTTCCTAAGAAAATGAAAGCCGCAACGCCTGGTTGCACTTTCAAAGAATTCCTTGCTTGTAAACCCACTGAATTTGCAGGCAATGAAGGAGCAACTGCATCACTGCGTTGGTTAGAGAAAACCGAAGCAGTCATTGCAATAAGTAAATGTGCTAAAGATGATCAGGTCATGTACGCATCAAATCTCTTCAAGGAAGGAGCACTCGAATGGTGGAACACTGTGTTACAATCAAAAGGAAGCATAATAGCTTATGCTATGACTTGGGAAGAATTTAAGGGTTTTGTAGAAAGAAAATTCTGTCCCGAATATGAAAAGGAACAGATGACGAATAAGTTTCTAAATCATCGGATGATGGGTGTAGATTGTTGCGGTTATACTTCGACATTCTTTGAATATGCTAGAGTGGTACCAACGCTGGCTTCGCCAGAACCGGTACTCATTTCTCGCTACATTTGGGGAATGATTAGTGAAATCCGAAACATCGTTAAAGCTGCGAGACCTCGCACTATTGACGATGCTGTGGAATTAGCTAATACCCTAACTGACGAACTGGTACGTACGCAAAATGAAAACAAGAAGAAAGAATTGGCTCAGAAAATTACCCAAGGATTTCGTACGGGTAATAACAACAGCTTTAAAAGAAGAGGAACAGGGCAATCTTCAATTTTGCCTTTCTGCAAGAATTGCAAAAAGAAACATTATGGAAGATGTAATATAACCTGCAATTTTTGCAAAGTTTTAGGACATCGGGAAGAAAACTACAGGAAGAAATTCACAATTTGTTATAATTGTGGAGAAACAGGACATTTCAAAACAGAATGTCCTAAATTAGGCAAACCAGCAGACAACAAAACCAAGGCGACCAACGGAACTATTAAGAAGAATGCCAGGGCATTTCAGCTGACCACTCAAGAAGCAGAACTCATCCCAGATGTGATAGCGGGTACGTTCCTAGTTCACAACATTTACGCCAAAGTATTATTTGACTCTGGTGCAAACCAAAGTTTTATAAATACTTCATTCTGCCAAGCTCTTAATTTACCTTTAACCAATATTAGGCAGATTTTTACAGTTGAAACGGCAGACGGAAATTCAGTTAAAATAAATAAAGTTTTGCAGGAAGAAAATATAGAACTTTTAGGACATAAATTCTCTGCAAAACTATTGCCGATGAAATTAGCTGAATTTGATGTTGTATTAGGAATGGATTGGTTAATAGTCAACCATGCTCGAATATTGTGTGATCAGAATTCCATAGAAATTCAATCACCCACCGGAGAAGTAATTAGGATTACAGGAGATAAACCACGTAAGCCCATGAAGTTTATATCAGTAATGAAAGTTGCTAATTATGAACGAAAACAAGGAATAGTATATATGATTTCGGTAATCATTAGTACTAAGGGTAAAGAACTTAAGGAAATTCCTGTAGTCTCAGAATATCCAGATATATTCCCAGAAGATTTACCGGGATTACCTCCAGATAGGGAAGTAGAATTTAGGATTCATCTAATTCCAGGAACTACACCGATAGCCAAGGCACCTTATCGGTTAGCACCCACAGAAATGTTAGAACTGAAAAAGCAATTAGATGAATTACTAAGTAAAGGATTCATACAACCTAGCTCATCCCCTTGGGGAGCGTCAGTGTTGTTTGTAAAGAAAAAGGATGGTTCAATGAGAATGTGTATCGATTATAGAGAATTGAATAAGGTTACAATTAAGAATCGATACCCATTACCTAGGATTGATGATCTATTTGATCAACTTCAAGGAGCTAGATATTTTTCTAAGATAGACTTACGCTCCGGATATCATCAATTGAAGGTACAAGAAGAAGACATACCTAAAACTGCTTTCAGAACTAGGTATGGTCATTATGAGTTTACAGTCATGCCCTTTGGGTTAACGAATGCACCTGCTGCATTCATGGACATGATGAATAGGATCTGTAAACCATATTTGAATAAACTCAACAAGTCGAAAAGCAGCTATCTTCGAGGTTAAAGAGGACGATCCAAAAGCCGAGAAAATTGAGGCAGTAAACCACGTTTGATTGTTATAACACTTTTCCGCAGTGTTGTTTAACATTTACTTTTGCATTAAAATGATAGTATTTCATGTTTTATCTCTCTATCAGCTTTATTTTATACTGTTTCTGGTTGTAGACCGTTTACGTAGGTTTTGCTTTTATAAATTAGAGCAAAATGCAATTTGCGTCCTTGTCGTATGTGTGAAACATCAACCTTAGCCCGCAAATTCATTATTTGTTTTTTTTAGCCGCTGAGCTTATAAATTCATAACAGTTTGAGTCCCTCCGTTATTAAAAACATTCTTTTCAGAAAATCCACAGTATTAATAAGATTTTTATAGCCTTAACCGTTATTAAAAATACTCTTTTCAGAAAATCGACAGTATTTAAATTAATTAAATGTTAGTTGAATATGCAAATGTTCAAATTTTATCCTTTATCTATATACGAAATTTTAGATAGTATTATTTGCCTTTACAATGGATTAATTTTGTACTTTATGTTTCAGATTGATGAACGGTTTGTCCTTTTGCACCTAACTCAGTTTATTTTTAACGTTAAATGAGATCACGGGCATGTTACAACTACGTACTTTAGTAATTTTACCCATTTAATTAAAAAAAAAATATGTTAGTTAAATGAGGCCATTATAATTGTTTTCATTTGTGGACTTATCGCTTGTGGTCGTTACTAATTTGTGGTGTTTGTGATGATTTCAACTACCAACAGTTCTAATCGCATAACCACATCCAACAGATCCCCTGCCCCACTTCACCATAAATCACGCGACATAACTGCCATTCCCATGTTACCCTATTTTATATCATAGCCTTTTACTCCTTTCACAGGAAAAAGTTTAACTCAACACTCCAACTCATCAAATGTAAGTAAACGAACATACAAAGAAGCTTAATTATCAACGATAATGACATGGTAAAATAACCTCGACTAGATTCGAAAACAACGGGTTTACTATTTTAAGTTTATTCTACATTAAGGTAAGATCTAAGACGAATTTTTTTTTGAGTTTAATAAAATCTAATCAACTGAAACCAAGTTGTTATAAGTTCCTTAAATGTAAGACCAACCATTCGAAATGCTTCAAGATAACCAAGGGTGCATACGAGTCGAGCTTAAACGAGCCCGAGCCTAAAAGTTAAACAGTTAACCATCAAACATGGACAGAACATATTACTAACTTAAACTTGGTAATCTTGACGGATCTTACAGACTCGATAACAAAAAACCGTAACATACACCGTAACATACAACGTAAACAAGACCGTGTACTGGTTTAATAAATTGTGGATCTTTTGATGACTGGTGCACTTCAGAATGTAGCTGATAACCCCCTTTAGTGTAGCTCTTCGATTTTCTTGAAATTCCAGAGCTCGCTAATTACATATCTGCCACCACTGGGGTTGTATTCATTCATAAGCAATTGATCGTTTTGATCAATCACTTCCTTATGTGCACCGCGCCATCTTCTAGGAGGTTGTCAAGTGTTCTCGCCTTTGTAGTTGGTTTTTCCGTATCTTTACATCCGCAGCCATTCTGTGCAATAAAAACATGCATAGTAAGACGAACCGAAATTCATGTACTGGTATATATTTTTATACCTACTGTGATGAAGAAATGAATGAATGAACCTTTTTTTCTTAATGGCTGATGTTATTTTTTTTCACTGTTGATCAAATATTAAAACTGCTTATGTTTTCTTCTTTAGTTGATAAGTTAAACTTTAGTTCATTCTTGTATTTCCTGTATAAACTTTATTCAGTTCATTACGACTATTAGTATAGTAGTATGTATCAAGTTAAAAGCTTTGTGGGTTTAGAATAAGTTAAACAAAAGCCTTTGCCCAGAATCTTGTGAAGGTGTGTTCTCGGCTTCAAACCCCTCAACAAGGTGTGTTCTTAAACAACATTAAAAAACAAACATCAAAGTAGACACAAATGCATAATACTTAACCATGTAGACATAGTTAAAACACATTTATGTACCTGAAAAAAAAAACAATCTTACTAACTATACACTGATGATCAAAAGAAGCAAGTTCAACTATTCAATAAGCACATAAGTATTAGAACACTCATATATAATGTATCAACAGGAAATTATTAACATGTATTTAGTTAAAAATTAAACAACTATTTATAATTAGTCATAACTTCAATATGATCAAAAGCAACAGAATTGTTCATATTCTTTCATCACATAAAGCTTGGTCTCACAAATAGTAGTCGATATGTCACATATAAGATTCTTCATGTAAAAACACAATATATAAACGGTTTTGATACTTAAATATGCTCACAAAGGAGAACAACAGGAACAAATATCAAATCTAAGAATCGTATTAACACTTTTTTCAAACTTTAATCTCAGATCTACATACAAAAAATAATAGTAATAATAAGCATAAAAAGGAAAAAAGAAAGAAACCCCAAGAAACAAGTTTCTCTTTGTGTATTGAAGAACCCAGATCAACAAAAACAACATTAAATGAAGGTCCATTGTTTTTTCTGATCACAATCCAACCACGAAACCCTAATTATGCCATATACAAATCTGACCTTTGCAGCTTTCCTCACTTTAGCAGTTGAAGATGTGCACTTGCCGGAGTGGTCTCGCCGATCGGAAGTTCACCGTCTTCTCTGTGTCGTAGTTTCTATGTTTCTTCACTCTCTCTCTCTCTCTGTGTTTTGATCTGATGGGTTGAGGGAGACTTGATGTGTATCGATAAAAGGAAGTTGTGGGTGGGTGCTATAATTGTTCTGTTGAGGTGCATCGAGAAAAGGAAGTGGCGGGTAGGGTGTTATAAATGGTGAGGTTGATGTTTACCAATAAGGGTAAATTGTATTTTTGTATATAAATTAAACAATTGTGATTTTGTTTATAATATTCTTTAGACTGGCCATGAGCAAATGGTATAAAATATTGATCTCATCCCGATCCTGATACTGATAATCCTGATCCTGACATGTTTCGGTATTGGAAATGGTATCCACATTTTGGTTTTTTAGGTATCGGTAAAATACCGACTTTTTCCCTCAAAATACTGATATCGTACCGAACCGACATGTTTCGGTATTTGTATCATGTATTCACGTAATTTCGGGATGGGGATTATCGGTGTCGGGCCGGGATCGGTACGGGATCGGTATTCGCTCATCCCCACTTTAGTTTTGTGTTCACTTAATGTGTGAGTTTGTGATTGTTTATTTTGAGCTGCTTTTAAGTTTTTGACTTCTTAAAATTTAATATGTCATTTTTGTAGTGTTTGGATAATGTTTTTTCAAAATACGTTTCACTGGTTTTAAAAGAAAAAAAAAAAGTTCGATGGTTGTAGTATTTTCAAATAGGAGATGGAAAAGAGGAAAAGGAGAAGCAAACCGAAACACCATCAATATACTTTGTCTTTGTCTGTTACCTTAGCGTAACCCGTCCAACGGACGGGTATTAAACTAGTTTATATTGATTTGTAATTGATAAACACTTGTTTGAAATATATATTTGAATTTGAGTTACACTTATTGTACTTTCCCTTAATTTCTATTAGATACACATGCTGTAACATTTGTAACTTTATAGGGATTATGTTTTCGGTATTGCTGATATTCGCTTATTTGATGGCGGATGTGGCCCCCTGGGGACATGGGGGTGATGGCGCTGGTGATCCACCGGTTCCTCCTGGTGGATTTCGTGGCACACACGAGACAGACGGTAAGTCTTTTACTAAATTATTTTGTAGTCCTTATATTTTATATATTATAAATGTTGTTACTAATTATTTTTGTTTTAATTGCAGCGGTTCCCCCAAAGAAGGTTAGGGGGAAAGCTAAAAACGAGAAACTACGGCGTCTAGTAAAAGCGGGGGGGGGGGGGGGGCTGTATCGCTTACGTTTGACAGACAGGTCACGTTTACCCCTGTTGGTAAATCAAGAGACATGTTTTCAAGGGAGGCCAGCATGTATATGTGGCGGAGCATCCCGTTTGATAAAATTGGATGGGATAATGTTGAACAACATTACAAAGATGCCGTCATGAACCACTTACGGGTAAATAAGTTATATGCATAAAATTTTATCAAATATTTAAGCACATGCAAATCTCATTTATATATGATATTTTAACTTTTTTATTTAATTTGTAGGAAAATTTCAATTTTGATGAAGTGGAACGTGATTATGAGGCGAAAAACTTGAAGGGTGGTATTAGGAGTGTGATTATGAAGCGGTACAATGACCGCAAGTATGAAGCTAGACAATTATTTGATAGCAAGGGAGGTTACGATGATCTTGAGAGTGCAAGGGCACACCATCCCGCGGATATGCCCTATGAAAACTGGTTGAGAACCATCGAAGGTTTCCGGCAAGAAAAATATATTAAAAAAGCAAGGCCAACACACTAGTACGCGAGAAACAACAATTCCCATACCGTGGGGGGACATCGTCGTACGGTAGCACCGCCTATAAAAATGTAATGTTTTATGTATGTGTGCATGTGTGTAAGCTTTTGTTTATTTAATGTCTAATCTAAGTTTAATGTTAAACAGGATATGGATTGGGTACCTACGTATGCTTACCCACACGGACAATCAAGGGAATTGGGTTGATCCGGTTGCTGAACAAAATTACGTAAGTATTTCTTTTAAGTATTATTTTCTATAACAAATATATATATATATATATAGGGTTAGGTTCGTTTGTGAACCCCCCCTTATATGTAAACTTAATGAACCTATCCTAGCCATTGATTTAATTTAGGATTAATAAGGGTAGGATTGTCTTTAACTGTATACATTTAATTTCATCTTTTTTTTTTAAATTGTAATCCAAATTTAGATGAGATTAATCAAAAGCAGTTACCATGTTAGGTAACTGACTCCTATTTTTTAGTGATTTTAAATTTATCAACTTCCATTCAAAATTTTCGACTCCAACATCCAACCAAAAAAATGTCCAGGATATCTTGATTATTCTTAGTTTATTCTTCAAGTTGCTTTCCACGCAACTTGAGATTCATATTTAATTTCATCAGTTTTGTTCTTCGTCTATTTATTTGGATATCTTGATTGTTCTCCAAAGTTATAACATAATACTTTGTTATTCACGTAAATTTTATGGCTAATTCCAATATTATGAGCAGCCTACTCTAGAATGGGCAAGGGAGGATGTGATTTTTTTCTTACAGAACATATACACAACATAACAATTTCAGAGATCTATTTAGTTCGTCTACTCTAGAAATATGCATAACATAACAATTTCATTGCATTTTTAATAGGGAAGTCAGCAGTCGTATCATTCTTTGTTGTTATACTAAGGATTTATGAATTTTCACAGACACGAACAAGAATGAGCAGCATGTTGTTTCACCCAATTTGTCAAGTCCCGATGGTTCAGCATTAATTACACATGTGTATTATTACAGATGTTAACCAATGCAGAATGTATTAGAATCGAAGATGTTTCAGCATTAATTATAGGAGAATGTAACAAACATTAGTATGCAAAAAAACAATATTTTGCGTAACATACATATGTGTACATATCAGATTGTTCATCAATAATACACAGGTGTATGATGTCACTTACACATGTGTATTACTACAAATGTTAACTTGACTATGAATCGAAGGAGATGCAGCGATTTGGTTTTTTTGGATTCTACTAGTTGAAACTCGTTTGTAGAAATCGCAGGTCTGAGAGAAATCAAAGGAGATGCAGCGATTTGGGTTTTTTGGATTATGAGGAAAGAGAATCTTGATGTTCACAAGTGGTTTTGGTTGAAGCTAGAGATTATGGCAATTACTATTATGCCCTTGTGCAGTTATTATAATTCAGTTTTTGGTTTTTATTAATTAGAAAATCATTTAAATTCAAAGATCTTGATCTCCTCATCCAATGGCCAGGATCTGTTCGTTTTTGTTCACTACATAACATTGTTCACTCTTGATCCCCACCCTATATATATATATATATATATACACATATATATTTAATCATCTTCGTAAAATACAGCGGAACATACAACAGGCCACAAGTGAATGGAGCGGTGAGGGTCCGCCAATTGCCCCGTATCAGGAAGCATTGGGTGAGCGGCGAGGATGGTACCGCGGGATGGGGCCTAAACCTTCTTCCAACATGTCCTCGCACTCGTCATCTAACATGTCGTCTTCGCAAGCTCGGACGCAAGAACCCTTTTCCGAGGTAAACTACGCAATTTATAAAATGACAAACGAACGCATTTTTCCTTGTTAAATATATGTTGGTAGCGTTAATTAATATGCTAATATACGTTTTGCTATCTATTATTGTAGGATTTTGTTAACAGCTTGTTCCAAACCCCGTCATTTTTGAACCAACTTAACAACTATCTTGCTTCACAAGGAAAAGGAAAAGGAAAGTCAAAAGACTACGATTCTGACAACTTATTCGATAATGAATCCGACGATGAAACCAACGATAACGATGAGTGACTTGTTTTTAATGTATGATTTAGATTTAAACGTTGTAGGATTATAATGTACGACTTAAACGTAGTTTTTAATTATATTACCTTTAGTATATGTTCGTGGCGTATGTTTGTGTTGTTTGAAATAGGCAGGTTTTGTTTGTTCGGCCGAAAAAAATGGCTGGGTGCTGTAAATACAGCAACTGTATTAAAAAAAAAGACTTTTAGCGGCGGAATGTGTCGCCGCTATTGACATACAACCTTTAGCGACCAAGGGCAATACCGGCGACCCTTTAGCGACGACATTTGTCATCGCTAAAGGTTCAAGATCAATACCGGCGACGCTTACTTTTACCGACGACAGAGGGCCAATACCGGCCAATCAATACCGGCAACACTTTACCGGCGACGTGTCGCCGCTAAAAGTCAATAGCGGCGACAAAATGGACCAATACCGGCGACGCCTGTCGTCGCTAAAGGCGGCCTGTTCTTGTAGTGTCGTGGATGAGCTATACAAGAGCTTTGTGATCACATGGCATGTTGAACCAAAGGGTGATGGGCAGGTGGCTACATGGACCTTTGAGTTTGAGAAGCCAGATACAAGTGTACCATATCCAACTTCAATGATGGACTACCTTTGCAATCTTGTTAAGGAATTGGATGCCCATAACAGCGCTAAATAGTTCGAACCAACTATCAAAATGGAGGGATATATAGTTCCGCGTAATGTGTGTGTTTTAATCTACTGTTGAAAGAATAAAGTTAAGGCAGACATGGCTGCTTGTGTATTTGTATGCTGTAGAAAGCTTGTGATATAATTAACCAGTTGATATATTTTGAATTTCAATATGCTATAATATTATTGACATGCAAGCAACCAAATGATTCGTGATCTAAATTAAAAGAGAATCACGATCTGTTATAACGTTATTGATATGCAAGCAACCAAACGATTAGTGATCTAAAATAAAAAAGACACCGGTGCTTGTACGTTGTTATGAATGTTGGTCAGAACCCTTATGAACACGAACACAATGATAAACTACGAACAATCGAACGAATAACTATATTGAATGTGAAAGTATAAGTGATTCTGATGATTACAATTGAAACATACAAACCCTATTTATACTAAACGAACAGATGCGATTGTAGAGACGTGCCTCTTTACGAACAATTGTGACTCTTGAACTTGTGGATGCGATTAAAGATGAAGAGGTGTGTCTCCTTGTTTCTCTCTTAATGTCGTCGATCAACAGGTGCGACTCCAGGAGGTGTCGTATTCTTTAATTTGAGTTGGTTACAATCTTTCATCTTTCCACCTTTGCCCCCTTGTACTTCATAACTACCCTAATTCTAATATAAACTATCTATAAACTATTTACATAACGACCCTTTAACTTAAGATGTGAGGGATTAGAACTTCAATGAATCTTGTATAAAAGAAAATTTTGATTTAAGTTTACGTATCTACGTTGCTGTCAGTTCTGAATCTGGCTTTGATGGTCACTAGAAGGTGATGAAATGGGAGGACAGGTGTTATAATAAAATGTGGTCACAGTGGAACCAAATCAATTAAGTGATGCCGATTGCCGACAATTGTTGTTGATATACGATGCCAATAATTCGACAAATGTTTAACGCAAGTATGTACTTGGATCTCATTATTAAAATATTATAACAATAACGATTATTAGACTCAGACTAACGCATCGACATAATTTGTCAAAGTTGCCTTGTTATATATTTTATATGTTTAATTTGGTTGGAATCAAATAAATAATATTTTCAGTAAGTTAATAATAACATATTTAATAAATTTTTAGAGAAAATGAAATCAAGCTAAGCAAAATTGACTGAAGATCAAACCAAGTAAACTAAGGCCATAGGGTATACTCTAACATATTGGGTGTTAACGATAATATGGCAAGTTAACCGTCATTGCACACCACTCTTTCCTTGTGTTAAGGGACGTTAAAGTAGTTAAGTTATATGTTAACATGTTAACCGGATAGAGATTGAATTAATTATTCTTTTCTTTTTTCAAACCAAAATCACTAAAAACAAGGTTAGATGAAGTTAACGGAATTAAACCATTTCCTTGAAGTGAGACAAAGTGAAATAGAAAAGATGTGTAAATTGCATGGGGTCAATATAAACACATGATGAAGACAAATGAATGGTAAGATAGAGAAGATGGCAATTTTGTAGCTTATTTTGAACGATAAACACACATCTTAAAAATGTACTCTTAAAATTCACCTATTGATGTTCACTATATGTACTTATACCGGAGATAAATTGTACTCAGCCAATGCATCGGCTGAGTAGAATTTCGTTATTAACTAGAAAAAAGAAAATTGCAATTGACTTTTTTTGTAGTTTCAACGGTATTTTCAGAACTTGCATAACTTTTCCATATGCTTCACTAATATTTCACAATTGACTATTAGAAAAAAAGTAACTATTGGAAGAAAAAAAAACCACAATTTAACAATGATCGAGATAGATACTTGATTTTTAAGTCTCGGCAAGAATATATGTGGTTGATATGATTTATGGGTATGGATATTAAATTGCATCTCGAAATTTTAGCTTTATATATAAAACAATAAAAAATATGTAGTGTGAATCTAGCACACTTGTTACGATGTTTTTCCGCATTACGAATTAAGCACGTGTGTCTTAGTTAATATTTTCTATATAAACCCATGGATGTCGGCCCATATTTTCCAAGAACTCAGTATCACCTATCTGGCAATCTTGGTAACTGTTGTTTGTGAGAGTAATTAAGAAATGGCTCTATCAGGAAAGTTAATCGGTTACGTAGAGATCAGTAAGAGCGGCGATGTCTTCCATGATCTCCTTAGGCACAAACCGCACGACATGGTTGCAGTTGCCCCTGATAAGGTTCATGACTGTGAGCTGCATGAGGGTGAGAGAGGGGCCGTTGGATCCGTCATCACTTGGCACTATACTACTCATGGTACGTATAACATGACTTACTTGTTTCTTCCAAATCTTGTGTGTAACATATAGATTAATGATTTTTTTATGCAAAAACTAAGAGGGAAAGAGGAAAACATCGAAACAGATAATTGAATCAGTGAACGAGGAAAACCACACGATTGTGCTCAAGGTGATTGGAGGAGAGCTTGTGGATGGGCAATACAAGAGCTTCACAAACACATTTCATGTTGAACCAAAGGGTGACGGGCAGGTGGCTACGTGGACCTTTGAGTTCGAGAAGGAGGATACAAGTGTACCCTATCCAACTGTGGAGATGGATTACCTTTGCCATCTTATCAAGGATTTGGATGCCCATGACCATGCTAAATAATAAAGATCAAAGATGAGGTGGAAGCAAATTGAAATTATACATATATATGATGTGTGTTTTAATTTCGATTGAAAGAATAAATTAAGGCAGACATGCTAGCTGCTTGTGTGTGTGTGATGCACAAATGACTTTTTAAATATTTCCTTTTAGTTTCATGCATGGATCTGCATGATCATGTGATATATGTAATGATCATAAGATATATTGTTGTTCTAGCTCCCCAGATGAGCAATAAACTATTCTTAGTGCTTGTTTTGAATATTGTTTGCAATTAGTTCTGATGGTGGTTTTAATGTCTTATAATGAAACGTGGTCCATGCATAGGAGCCAAATGAGATAAGAGACAATGCCAATAATTCGATCTATATGTAATGCAACTAGTTAGACTATATATGGGGTATGGAGTGGGGGTTGGGTACAAACGCCCAAGTCACCACCCCGGGTGGGCTTGGGTTTCGGCATGCCCCTTGGGCGGGGGTTTCAGCCCGGGCGTTGGGCGGGTATAGCGGTCTTCCGTGGTTGGCTCTCATTGGCTGGGTTGGCTAGGCTTTTTTTTTTATTTTTTTTTATTTTGTGTGTATTTTTATAATAATTGAAAAAAAAATTATAACATGTGGCCAACCCACGCGGGCTAGCCATGCCCCGTGTAACAACTCTCATCAAAAGTTATAATTATTTAATCAAATTGTCCAATAGGAAACCCTAATTGAGAAACCCAAGTGATTATGTATAATCCCTAAAATTTTCAGAACATTTGGAATTAGAATCAGGGCCCCTAAAAATCAAGGGGGGTAAACCCTAATTGACGATTATCTCTAAAATGCGTTGTCTAAATTGAGAATTCACGAACTATCAACTCAGCAGGCCTATACTAGTGACAAGGCTACCCTAGGGTAGATGGTTACCCCAGGCGAGTCGCGACAGCATCCATGACATCTTCCGCGACACGCGGGAGATGTCAATTTCACGTATAAATAGGACAGTCTGTTTCATGCAATTGAGTGTTCGTTCGAAGTTTAATTTCAAATTGTACGCTGAGTTATAATCAAAACAGTCCCAAAACACACACTGATCACGAAGTGCTGCCACAATTCAGGGTAATAACTCGATCGCTGCTACGATTCAATGTCCGATCGATTAAACTATCCAATGGATGTTTAAGTGCTGCCCACATTAGGGTTTATGCTTTGTCATTCGTCGTTAAATCGATGGATGTTTAAGTATCGCACTTTGTCATTCGTTGTGAAGGTTATAATCTCGTGAGTTATCGTAAATGCTGTATTAAGTTACTAACCTAGTTTGTGTGCCTGATTATTTAAACTAGGTTATCAAGGCTAATCAGTAAACTAAGCTCTGTTAAATCTGCAATGTGAGTCATTCTCTTTTTATCAAATTTGTTTACAAAATCATGTTTATTTTCAAGATTATAATTACAGTGATTAAGTATATGTAGTCACCAAATTACAGCCGGTATGTGGGGTATTGTGCACATTACTGTTTTTATCACTTTAGGTGGGCGTACCTAAATAATGATACTCGTTACTATTTGGTAAACGGACTCAATAGTAATATGACCACAGTCACCGAAACAAGTCGATGACAAATACTGTGGGTAGTTGGTTGAAATAAACATTGTAATCTCTCTTAATACTGTAAATTATAACAAACGTGTCGTTTTAGTAAAAAGCATGATTCACTCAGTATTTCCCGCTGACAAAACCTTTTTCAAACATGTTTCAGGTGATCTGTTGTGATCCAGGAAAAGTGCCGTGAAGCACTATCAGCTTAAGGAAGTGGCTCAGTATAAAATAAAGAAACATGTTTTGTAAAATAAATGATTTCTTCATGAAATCTCAATATTGTAAATTACCGGGTTTTATCCCGAATTGTGAAATAAAATAATCGGGAAATATTTTAGTTTTAAAAAGATCCTGAAGAAACTTCCGCTGTTAATTAAACACCACGGGATTTCTGTCCCGCGGCTCCTGAAACGGGTTAAACCGGGTCGGGGGCCGTGACAGAAATAAGGTGGTATCAGAGCCACTGATTTAAGCCTATTAAGTATTTAGAAATACTTAATTTTACTAATTGCCAATTATGTGATTATGTGTTTTATTAACTGATTATTTGTTAATTACAGTATGGGTAAACAAAAGCTGTCAAATATCTATCTTAAACTAGATAGGTCATCCAACGAGAAGGGAAGTTCATCCCAAACAAAACCTTATGTAATTCCTGAAGAAGGAATATTTGTCCGTAAGGCACATTACGAGGAACCACTTACTCCTAATAAAAGAAGTTTGATTATTAGGAAAAGTCAGGAGGAAATAAGGAAAAACCGAGAGAAGAAAGTTAAACAAGAAACCCAGGATTTAATAAATAAATCACCTTGGGAGGACAAATTAGATGAGAAATGGGCAAATCTTTATATGCTAGCCACAGTAGCAGAAAATGCAAATCTCTAAATACTCAAAAGTTTTAGCACTTTTATTTCCAGAAACCTTATTTAGTAAATAAATAAGTTATAGTAAATCGTAGTATAATTTACTTGTCAGTTGTTTTATGTATGCAATAATATTTTTGGGTTATCTATAAAATTTTGTTATTTTAACATTTGGTATGTATTTTGCATATATGCTAAACAGCATGAATGAGATATCAGAAGGTTTAGAAAATCTTAACCTCTATCCTGTTAAGATAGAAGTTTCCAAGGAATTCACCGGTTACTTCGCTGATAAAGAAGAACCCATGGAATTTCAATCCAAACCACTGGCAAAACCTAAACCCAAGAAAAGAAGCAGATTTGTGGGCTGGAGGCGTGTACGAAGGAAAAAGCCAGCAACAAGAAAGGTTACCAAAACTGAAGAACCAAAAGACAAAGGAAAAGGGGTAGAAATTGAGAAAAATGTTAATCAAGTAGAGATAGAAGCTGAGAAGAGTTTTAAGCAAACAGAAATAGAGTTCGGAGAAAGTTCTAGACAAAAACAGAAAATGACTCATTGGGAAGTTTTAGATCATAAATTAGTAATGAGTGACCTCATCGGACCTGCCGATGGAAACCTTGAACCAGGCAATCCAAACCTTATATTTACTGAAGAAGATCTTTTCAGCTACCCACTAGAAGCTCCAATTCCAATCAATCTGGAACCTGCTATTCCAGATCCTATTTTCCAACCTCAACCACTACCAGTAGAATTAGATGAATGGTGGACAACTGATTGGCAATACCAAAATCTTTTAAACAACCCTGATACATTTTTCCCACAAGTTGACCCAGAACCTCCACTATACCCAACTATGAGCCCGGAGAATCTGACTGAACTTCGCCTCTGGGGCGAAGAGTTAATTGATGCAGGAAATCGGATTAGGGATGTGGGAGAAAGAGTTACTTGGAAGTATGACGAAAGGGAGCGTCGTTTTTAAGAAATTAGCTGACCAGATAATGAGAGTTTGCAGGAATATGTGTGAATAAATAATCATAATAACCAATATGTGTAATAACTTAACAATAAAACGTTGTATGATAATCGTGTGTACGAGGCATAATATAATATATAGAAATGAAACTTGTGAAATCGATAATTTTTGATTATACACGTTAATGTGATTATGTGCAAACTGTTTTATTATATTTATATTTATACTAATTATTTACATAAAATTTATTATCAGATGTCAAACATTGGTAACGAACCAGTAAATGAGGTTAATCAGTCTGAGCAACATCCAGGAGATCAATATATGACTCGGCAAGATATCGAAAATATTGTTGCTTAAGGAATAGCTAATGCTATTCCAGCATTCGTTGCTGCTATAAAGAATCCAATCGAACCGCAACAAATTGTTCCTAGTAAACGTATTTCTGAAGATAACTTCAGTAATAGTGTAAACGGAGGCAATGATAATGTCAATCATAATGCAGAACCACATCAAGCTCCATTTCCTAAGAAAATGAAAGCCGCAACGCCTGGTTGCACTTTCAAAGAATTCCTTGCTTGTAAACCCACTGAATTTGCAGGCAATGAAGGAGCAACTGCATCACTGCGTTGGTTAGAGAAAACCGAAGCAGTCATTGCAATAAGTAAATGTGCTAAAGATGATCAGGTCATGTACGCATCAAATCTCTTCAAGGAAGGAGCACTCGAATGGTGGAACACTGTGTTACAATCAAAAGGAAGCATAATAGCTTATGCTATGACTTGGGAAGAATTTAAGGGTTTTGTAGAAAGAAAATTTTGTCCCGAATATGAAAAGGAACAGATGACGAATAAGTTTCTAAATCATCGGATGATGGGTGTAGATTGTTGCGGTTATACTTCGACATTCTTTGAATATGCTAGAGTGGTACCAACGCTGGCTTCGCCAGAACCGGTACTCATTTCTCGCTACATTTGGGGAATGATTAGTGAAATCCGAAACATCGTTAAAGCTGCGAGACCTCGCACTATTGACGATGCTGTGGAATTAGCTAATACCCTAACTGACGAACTGGTACGTACGCAAAATGAAAACAAGAAGAAAGAATTGGCTCAGAAAATTACCCAAGGATTTCGTACGGGTAATAACAACAGCTTTAAAAGAAGAGGAACAGGGCAATCTTCAATTTTGCCTTTCTGCAAGAATTGCAAAAAGAAACATTATGGAAGATGTAATATAACCTGCAATTTTTGCAAAGTTTTAGGACATCGGGAAGAAAACTACAGGAAGAAATTCACAATTTGTTATAATTGTGGAGAAACAGGACATTTCAAAACAGAATGTCCTAAATTAGGCAAACCAGCAGACAACAAAACCAAGGCGACCAACGGAACTATTAAGAAGAATGCCAGGGCATTTCAGCTGACCACTCAAGAAGCAGAACTCATCCCAGATGTGATAGCGGGTACGTTCCTAGTTCACAACATTTACGCCAAAGTATTATTTGACTCTGGTGCAAACCAAAGTTTTATAAATACTTCATTCTGCCAAGCTCTTAATTTACCTTTAACCAATATTAGGCAGATTTTTACAGTTGAAACGGCAGACGGAAATTCAGTTAAAATAAATAAAGTTTTGCAGGAAGAAAATATAGAACTTTTAGGACATAAATTCTCTGCAAAACTATTGCCGATGAAATTAGCTGAATTTGATGTTGTATTAGGAATGGATTGGTTAATAGTCAACCATGCTCGAATATTGTGTGATCAGAATTCCATAGAAATTCAATCACCCACCGGAGAAGTAATTAGGATTACAGGAGATAAACCACGTAAGCCCATGAAGTTTATATCAGTAATGAAAGTTGCTAATTATGAACGAAAACAAGGAATAGTATATATGATTTCGGTAATCATTAGTACTAAGGGTAAAGAACTTAAGGAAATTCCTGTAGTCTCAGAATATCCAGATATATTCCCAGAAGATTTACCGGGATTACCTCCAGATAGGGAAGTAGAATTTAGGATTCATCTAATTCCAGGAACTACACCGATAGCCAAGGCACCTTATCGGTTAGCACCCACAGAAATGTTAGAACTGAAAAAGCAATTAGATGAATTACTAAGTAAAGGATTCATACAACCTAGCTCATCCCCTTGGGGAGCGTCAGTGTTGTTTGTAAAGAAAAAGGATGGTTCAATGAGAATGTGTATCGATTATAGAGAATTGAATAAGGTTACAATTAAGAATCGATACCCATTACCTAGGATTGATGATCTATTTGATCAACTTCAAGGAGCTAGATATTTTTCTAAGATAGACTTACGCTCCGGATATCATCAATTGAAGGTACAAGAAGAAGACATACCTAAAACTGCTTTCAGAACTAGGTATGGTCATTATGAGTTTACAGTCATGCCCTTTGGGTTAACGAATGCACCTGCTGCATTCATGGACATGATGAATAGGATCTGTAAACCATATTTGAATAAATTTGTAATTGTTTTTATAGACGATATACTTATTTATTCCAAAAGTCAGACAGAGCATTGTGAACACCTTCATGCACTCTTAACTTTGTTAAGAAAAGAAAAGCTTTATGCCAAATTCTCAAAGTGTGAATTTTGGTTAAAGGAAGTGCAATTCTTAGGACACATGGTGAATCATGAAGGTATTCACGTAGATCCTGTTAAGATAGAGGCAATTACCAAATGGAAGGTTCCACAAACAGCAATGGAAATAAGAAGTTTTATAGGTTTAGCTGGGTATTATAGACGGTTTATTAAGGATTTTTCCAAGATAGCCGTACCATTAACTAAGTTAACCTGTAAAGCCATTAAGTTTGAATGGGGACCTAAGCAAGAAGAAGCCTTTAGAATATTGAAGCAGAAATTAACAAATGCACCAATCTTAGCCTTACCAGAAGGAACTGAAGATTTTGAAGTATATTGTGATGCTTCAAAACTAGGATATGGATGTGTGCTTATGCAACGCAAAAAGGTGATTGCATATGCTTCAAGGCAATTGAAAAAGC
Organism: Helianthus tuberosus; assembly: GCA_030545235.1. NCBI lineage: Eukaryota > Viridiplantae > Streptophyta > Magnoliopsida > Asterales > Asteraceae > Helianthus > Helianthus tuberosus. The sequence continues at coordinate 5,126,456 of JARYGA010060516.1, forward strand.
ACGAAGAAAATTATACGACTCATGATTTAGAATTAGGAGCCGTAATTTTTGCCCTTAAGATTTGGAGACATTATCTTTACGGAAGTAAATTTACTGTCTACACAGACCACAAAAGTTTAAGATATATATTTGGGCAAAAAAGAGTTAAACATGAGGCAAAGGAGATGGATGGAAATCCTAAGTGACTACGACTGTGATATTCAGTATCATGAAGGAAAGGCAAATGTAGTTGCAGATGCCTTAAGTCGTAAGTATTATGAGAAACAACGACGAGTTCGTGCTCTCAGATTAAATCTACAAATAGATTTAATGGAACAATTGAAGAATGTTCAAATTACAGCAATCAAGGATGATGCTGAAGTAATGAAAGGACGAATAAAGGAATTAGAACAAGGAGCAGATGAAATTTGGAGATTTCACAAAAGTAGAATTTGGGTACCTAAGCAGGGAGACTTAAGACCTAAGATTTTAGAAGAAGCTCATAAATCTAGGTATACTATGCACCCAGGAAACAATAAGATGTACCAAGATTTAAGAAAGAACTTCTGGTGGATAGGAATGAAAAAGGATATAGCACGATATGTTTCTAAATGTCTCATTTGTTCACAAGTTAAGGCAGAACATCAGAAACCCTCAGGACTACTACAACAATTAGAAATGCCTGTATGGAAATGTGAACTTATAACAATGGATTTTGTTACTAAGTTACCCAAAACCAGAAAAGGTAATGATGCGATTTGGGTAATTGTGGATCGATTAACCAAATCAGCTCACTTTCTACCTATGAAAGAAACCTTTAGTATGGAAAGGTTGGCAAAATTGTATGTAGATGAAGTTGTATCCTTATATGGAGTTCCACTCTCCATTGTTTCGGATAGGGATAGTCGTTTTACTTCTCATTTCTGGAAAAATTTCCAGCAAGCTATAGGAACTCGACTCAATCTGAGTACGGCATATCATCCACAAACAGATGGACAAAGTGAAAGGACAATCCAAACTCTAGAAGACATGCTCAGAGCATGTGTAATAGATTTTGGTGGAAATTGGGATGATCATTTACCATTAATTGAATTCTCCTATAACAATAGCTATCATTCAAGTATTGAAACCGCCCCATTTGAAGCATTGTACGGAAGAAAGTGCAGAACTCCAGTTTGTTGGGCAGAAATAGGAGAAAGTCAATTATCAGGTCCTGAAATAGTGCAAGAAACGACTGATAAGATTACTCAAATCAAGGAAAGGCTGAAGACGGCTCGAGATCGCCAGAAAAGTTATGCAGACAATAGATGCAAGCCGTTAGAATTCCAAGTTGGAGACAGAGTATTGTTAAAAGTTTCTCCTTGGAAAGGAGTAGTTAGATTCGGAAAGAAAGGAAATCTAAGTCCAAGGTACGTAGGACCATTTTCAGTGATCCAACGTATAGGACCAGTCGCTTATCGTTTACAACTACCAGAAGAATTAGCAGGAGTACATGATGTATTTCATGTATCCAATCTCAAGAAATGCTTATCAGATGAATCATTGGTAGTACCTCTTCGAGATATAGAGGTAAACGAAAAGCTGAAATTTGTTGAGAAACCTCTTCAAATTGAGGATCGAAAGATCAAGTTTCTCAAACACAAACGACTAGTTTTAGTCAAAGTCAGATGGGATTCAAAGATAGGAGCTGAATACACTTGGGAGCTCGAATCAGAAATGAAGCGAAAATATCCTCACTTATTCCAGTAAATCTCGAGGACGAGATTTTTATTAAGGTGGGGAGAATGTAACAACTCTCATCAAAAGTTATAATTATTTAATCAAATTGTCCAATAGGAAACACTAATTGAGAAACCCAAGTGATTTTGTATAATCCCTAAAATTTTCAGAACATTTGGAATTAGAATCAGGGCCCCTAAAAATCAAGGGGGGTAAACCCTAATTGACGATTATCTCTAAAATGCGTTGTCTAAATTGAGAATTCACGAACTATCAACTCAGCAGGCCTATACTAGTGACAAGGCTACCCTAGGGTAGATGGTTACCCCACGCGAGTCGCGACAGCATCCATGACATCTTCCGCGACACGCGGGAGATGTCAATTTCACGTATAAATAGGACAGTCTGTTTCATGCAATTGAGTGTTCGTTCGACGTTTAATTTCAAATTGTACGCTGAGTTATAATCAAAACAGTCCCAAAACACACACTGATCACGAAGTGCTGCCACAATTCAGGGTAATAACTCGATCGCTGCTACGATTCAATGTCCGATCGATTAAACTATCCAATGGATGTTTAAGTGCTGCCCACATTAGGGTTTATGCTTTGTCATTCGTCGTTAAATCGATGGATGTTTAAGTATCGCACTTTGTCATTCGTTGTGAAGGTTATAATCTCGTGAGTTATCGTAAATGCTGCATTAAGTTACTAACCTAGTTTGTGTGCCTGATTATTTAAACTAGGTTATCAAGGCTAATCAGTAAACTAAGCTCTGTTAAATCTGCAATGTGAGTCATTCTCTTTTTATCAAATTTGTTTACAAAATCATGTTTATTTTCAAGATTATAATTACAGTGATTAAGTATATGTAGTCACCAAATTACAGCCGGTATGTGGGGTATTGTGCACATTACTGTGTTTATCACTTTAGGTGGGCGTACCTAAATAATGATACTCGTTACTATTGGGTGAACGGACTCATTAGTAATATGACCACAGTCACCGAAACAAGTCGATGACAAATACTGTGGGTAGTTGGTTGAAATAAACATTGTAATCTCTCTTAATACTGTAAATTATAACAAACGTGTCGTTTTAGTAAAAAGGATGATTCACTCAGTATTTCCCGCTGACAAAACCTTTTTCAAACATGTTTCAGGTGATCTGTTGTGATCCAGGAAAAGTGCCGTGAAGCACTATCAGCTTAAGGAAGTGACTCAGTATAAAATAAAGAAACATGTTTTGTAAAATAAAAGATTTCTTCATGAAATCTCAATATTGTAAATTACCGGGTTTTATCCCGAATTGTAAAATAAAATAATCGGGAAATATTTCAGTTTTAAAAAGATCCTGAAGAAACTTCCGCTGTTAATTAAATACCACGGGATTTCTGTCCCGCGGCTCCTGAAACGCGTTAAACCGGGTCGGGGGCCGTGACACCCCGCCATACCGACCCAACATGCAACTGACCAGCAGTGCCCCTCGAAGTCCACGTGTCAACCCATGCCCCAAACCCCCGCCCCACCATACCCCACGTTCTTACGTGGATGACAATATTAGAATATTAATCCAACTAAAAGTAACACCTTTTACACCTACCATTAGGGCTGTAAACGAACCGAACGTTCAGCGAACAGTTCGTGAACCGTTCGGCAGGAAGTTCGTTTATGTTCGTTCGTTTAATAAACGAACGAACATGAGCAAGAAATTTCGTTCGATTAGTTAAATGAATGAACATGAACAGAGGTCTCGTTCGTTCGATTGTGTTCGTGAACGTTCGGTAAGGTGTTCATGAACATTCGTTGATTCGCGTTCGTTTATGTTCGTATGTTTGTGTTTTAATTGAAGATCTTTGTATTTTCTTATATTTTATGGGTGAGGGTATTGACACACCCCCCCTTTTTGTGTGCACCCCCCCCCCCCCCCCAGAGGTGGCATATAGGGCAATAAGGGGCTTATATAATGTGAAAGCAATTAACGTGCCAGAAAAAGTGTTTTGATAAGCCTCTCATTGCCCTATGAGAGGCATATAAGGTTGGGGTAGTTGGAGCATTAAACCCTATACGCCTCTCATTGAGCAATGAGAGGCTTATCGGCACGACTTTTGATGATTTTAAGGTATAATTACTGACATGAAAGGAGTTCAGTCTGAAAAAGCGTGAAAGTGACCCATATGACCCTTATCGACCTATACGACCCTTATCGACCAAGAATGTTTATTTACCCAAGCATACGGGATTTATGGCTTCCAATTTTTTTCAAACTCGCAAAATTCCGACTGAACTCCTGAAGATTCTTAACTAAAAAATGTGGTTGAGACCGTGAAGCATAAAGATGTCGTTTTGGGGCATTGGTAATATTTTTGGCGAAGATTCGAACCAGTCGTACGTCTCCGAAAGCGTTTGGCTATCCGGCGTTGATCGAGGTGAGGAGGAGGTTGTGTCCGTGCCTCGTTGTGATGACGGGGGTGTGCGACCCACGTTACCTGACTTGAACCAGGGGTTTATAGATGAGGGGGAACCATCTTACAATATTGCCCAAAGTTATTCGCGACACGAATACGGGACTTACCATTCGTATACGGAAAACAAACACAAGTTAGAATATGAGGAAGGTGCTAACGACTTTGAGGAAAATGATAACGAAGTCGAGGAATGTGCTAAGGACTTTGAGGAAAATGATAACGAAGTCGAGGAATGTGCTAAGGACTTTGAGGAAAATGATAACGAAATCGAGGAAGGTGTAATGTACTTTGAGGAGGATGTTGACGACGACGAACCTGCTAACGAGGAAGGTGTTCACGACGACGAGCGTGCTAACGAGGAACCTGCTAACGAGGAAGGTGCTAATGACGAGAAAGAAACAAAAGAGGTATGACATAACCGTCAATTACGTGTTATTCGTGTTACATAATGTTGATATAATTTTTAGAGTGGATAAAATGATTTTGTATACGTGTTATTCGTATGTATATAATTTTTATTAGGTAGGAGAAATCTAGAAAATGTTTGACCCATCCCGACCTTAACCCGAACCCGACCCGAAATTAATTTCATTTATGTGGATTTCTAATGAACCTTTTTTTTTTGAGGTATTTGGGTCACTTGAAGAATTGAAGAATTGGGTATACAAAAGAGAAGTTGCGAAAGGTTACGTCATTGTCACCCAACGAACGAGGAAAAAAGGTGAAGGTGCGTCAGCAAGGACAGTGAAGATATGGTTGCAATGCGATCGTGGCGGCGAACACAAAAGTAAAGCATCCGTTCGGCATTCCGGTAGCAAAAAGGTCGGCTGTCCTTTTAGTCTGATAGGGAAACTAGACTCAAGTAATGGTAGTTGGAGCCTTGTGGAGAAGAAAAACATTCACAACCATGAGCCTGCTGAATTTCTCGAGGGCCACGCGTTTGCTAGAAGGCTGACCCCGGACGAAGAATCACTGGTGGAGAGACTTTATATGCAAGACATGGAGCCTACAAATATACATTTAACCATAAGAAATCAGTACCCACATAGCGTGTGCATTCTACAAGATGTACAAAACGTGATTAAAAAGATTAAACGAAAAATGTACGGCGATCGAACTCCAATGCAAATATTGGAGAGCATGTTGCAAGAAGAAAGGTACGTTTATTTCACCAGAGTGAATCCTTCCACAAACGCGGTCGAGGAGGTTTTTTTCGTTCATCCGGACTCGTACAACATGTGGCGTGCATTCCCACATGTGTTGATGATTGATGCTACCTACAAGACGAATGAGTATAAGCTTCCGTTCATTCAAGTTGTGGGTGTGACATCGACACACAAGTCTTTTTGTGTGGCTCATGCGTTTGTCTCTAAAGAAAAAAAAGATAACTTCTTATGGGTCCTGGAGAAGCTCAAAGAATTGTTGGTAGATTGCATGGAGCCACGTGTAATTGTAACAGATAGGGATCAAGCTTTGATGAATGCTTGCGATAAAGTATTCCCAAAAGCTTCCAAATTGCTATGTAGGTGGCACATCTCACAGAATATTCTAAAACACTGTCGGGCAAAATTTACGGATGAAGACTGGAAAATATTCAAGCTTTCTTGGTCTCGAATGTGTAATTCTCCCATTCCAACGATATACAATTATAACTTTCAGCGGCTTTTCACGCGACTGGTTAACGACGGACAATCAGGTACATATTATATTAGTTTACATACATTCATGCATACATATATACATACAAAGATTACAAATCATTGTATTCAATTTTTTTTTTCAGATGTTGTGGATTATTTGTATGATGTGTGGCTGAAAGATTATAAAGAAAAGTTCGTTTCAGCTTGGACTAACACAGTCCCCAATTTTGGTCAACATACAACCAACAGAGTTGAAAGCCAGCATTCTAAGTTTAAGAGATACATTAAAGGGCCAAACAACTCGCTCCATAGACTTGTGTGTCATGTTGGCAAAGTTGTAGAGTCACAAAAGATACAAATAAAACTTAGTTTTCAGGAGAGCAGGTCCGTGCAAATGGGGGACCACAGATTTCTATTTTTTGACAACCTACGCGGTAATGTTTCCCTAAAAGGCTTAGAGTTATTGGTTGTCGAGTGGAAGAAGCTAAATGCGTTGAGGGCAGGAGGGGGGACTTGTGGCCACCAGCTTTCTACGGGTTGTGGGTTGCCATGTGCTTGTCAGATGGAGTGGTGGGAAAATACAGGTAACATAACAACTATAATATATGCTTCGATCCATAGAATATAATCATCATTATACTTCATGTTTTAACAATGATTCTTGAAAAACAGGTTGCAAAATTCCACTTGCCGCGATAGATAAATTCTGGACAAAACTTGATTTTTCGACAGAAGAACTTAATCAAGACGAGTGTAATATTCAGGCGGAAATGGATAACCTCACACAGCAACTACATACGCAGCCACCTCTAGTGGTAAAAAGTATGTTGTCGAAGATGAAAGCGGTGTTGAATCCAAGTATGACTGACCATCAACCGCCTGAGGTACAACAAGATACTAGGGGCCGCCCAACTACGAAAGTAAAACAACAAAAGAATAAAGATAAACAACTTGAATCACAGAGGAACGACTACACTCAAAAGCCAAATGTGCGACGTAGTCGTTCAAAGAAAACCAAAGAAGAAAAAAATAAACTTCCAATTATAGATAAAGACTTTCCACGGTTGGTCGGGCACAGGTACATACGTATATACATACATATATTTAGAATTCTTTTTCAATTTTTTTTTTAATATTTTTTAGTTTTTTTTTTTTTTTGCCAATTATAGGTACAAAAACGTGATCGAGCGTTTTAAGGATTGGCTTCCATCTAGCTATCGGAGATACATAACGCATATCGAAGATGCCCAGCCGGACGGTAACTGTGGGTTTCGATCCATAGCTATGGGTTTGGGGTATGACCAGAAAGAGTGGAAGTGGGTCCGCCAAGAGCTACTCGACGAGATGTTCATTAACAGAATGCGTTGGGGGCATATACTCGAATCATTGGACAAGGGATGTTACGATAATGTGTATCGATCCATAAATTGGTTAAATGTTGAACCTGCACCTATGGCATGCTGGATGTGGTTGCCCTACACAGGGTTGTTGGTGGCTCAAAAATTTGGGGTGATTGTTCAACATTTAAGCAACGGTGTTTGTCAAACTTACTTCCCGATGTTCGATGGACCGCAGGTTTACCCGAACCATTCCATTTTAACGATTGCTTATGTCGAAGATAGCCATTTCATCATGGTTAAGTTAGCGGATGATAGCCCGATGCCAGTACCAAATGGACTTTGGAATATATACCGAAGTATGGAAGCTATGGAATGGGAGACTATGTACATGTCTCGTATTGCACAGGGTAGGGCGTTACTACGTAGTAATAGAACTCGACAAAAAGAAGTTATTGACTTGTGTTAGGTGTAGCATCCGTGAAACATAGTGTACGCAACGAACTTATTAATGTTTCTCTTTATTATAATTTAAATATATTGTAACATCCGTCAAATATAGTGTACGCAACAATTTTTTTATAATTTTTTTTAATTAAAGTGCTTCATTTAAAAGAAAAGAGTACTCCATAAAAGAAAACTATTGTTTTAAAGGGATTTAAAATTGTTGACTCAAACTAAAAATGAAATCTGTTTTTTTTAATAAAAGTAATTAATTTTAATATAAATAAATGAATAATAAAAAAATTAGAATTACACAAATAAAAAAGGGAGGGGTCCTTCTGTATCGGACCGGCCTCCCCCAGGATTCGAACTCGCACAACTCACATAGAACACACAAGCCTTAACCAGTTTATCCTCCGTACAGGAGATGATGAATTGGTTCTAGAAAATCCTTTATAGACTTCATACGCTTTAAACCCAACAACTCCTATAAGTTGCTCATTGAACCATACGGCCCTCATTGAACACAAAAACTTTCCCAACTTCAATAAAGGGGTAAACTAGATCTAAAATTTGAAAACACACACACTAAAACACCAAGAACACACACACGCTCTGGACCACACGATTTTCACAAGACAAACTCTGGACCACACGATGAAGGTTAGTTTGTATTCCAAATTTTATTGCTTAATCTTCAACCTTTTTTTATTTTTTGGTTTTATTTCCGTCGTTTGTGGTGGTGTTGGGTTTGACGGTGGTGTTGGGTTTGATGGTGGTGGGGGATTGACTGTGGTGGGGAATGACGGCTGTGGGGGATTGACTTTGGTGGGGAATGACGGCGGTGGTGATTGACGGCAGTGGTGGTGGTAGTGGTGGTGCTGTGGTGGTGGCTGTGGTGGTGGTTCGGCGGGTGTGGTGGTGGTTGTGGTGGTGGTGGTTGTGGTGGTGGTGGCTGTTGTTGTGGTGGTGGTTAGGCGGGTGTGGTGGTAGTGGCTGTGGTGGTAGTGGTGGTGGTGGTGGTTAGGCGGGTGTGGTGGTGGTTGTGGTGGTAGTAGTGGTGGTGGTGGTGGTGGTTAGTCGGGTGTGGTGGTGTTGGTGGTAGCATAACCCTACCCTACCCCCGGCCCGACACGTTTGCCGGGTCTAGACTTATATCATCGTTTTTTTTAAATGTGCATATGTTATTTTTATTATTATATTTATTATTTTTAACAGTATATTTTCGGATGTCGGGTCTAATGCTATAATTGTATGTTTTATTAACAGGATATCGAAAGTCAGTGTTTTGACGGTGGTGGTAGCGTAATCCTTATGGAGAAGTACACTGCGTTCATATTTCAGATTCAAACGCTTAACTGCGTTCGTATTCCAGATTCATGCACCGGAATGTCCACCAACGACAATGCTTCTGCACCCACAGTCTGTGACGGTGGAAGTAGATATTTACCGGTGACTATGAGGGTGAACTGGAATGTTCTTCCACCTCCACCGACGACAATGATTCTGCATCAGCAACCTCGAGGGAGAACTCCTTCTGTACGGATTGGTTCTTCATGTGGTAATGGGGAAGCGGAAAGCACGTTTACCGTGGAACGCATCCTTAAACTTGATAGCAAAAATATGGTGATCGAATAGAGATCTGAATAACCGATACAATTTGCAAGAATTTAAGAATATGTAACAGTTAGCGATTTAGGGTTTAGGGTTTAGTCGTTACATTTTGTATTAAAATGACATGTTTTGTGTATTAATATAAAACGATGTTTCGTGTATTTATTGCGTTATGGTTAATAAATGACAAGTGAAAAATAATTAAAGACATAATAATAATTGATAAATAAAAAATTTTACATTTTATAATACACAAAATTCATTTCATAAAATATCGTCATGGGTCAAAGACCGTACCCGATCCCCGGCCCGACCCGTTTACCGGGACTAGATATAACATTGTTTTTTTTAATGTGCATATGTTTTATTATTATTATTATCATTATTATCATTATTATTATTATTATTATTATTATTATTTGTTATAATTATTATTATTATTATTATTATTATTATTATTATTATTATTATTATTATAATAATAAACAATAATAATAACAATAACAACAATAAATAATAAATAATAATAATAAACAATAATAACAATAACAACAATAAGTAATAATAAACAATAATAATAATAATAAATAATAACAATAATAATAAATAATAACAATAATAATAATAATTTTAACAACAACAATAATAATAACAAAAAGAACAATAATAATAAACAATAATAACAATAACAACAATAAATAATAAATAACAATAATAATAATAATAATAATAATAATAATAATAATAAATAATAACAATAATAATAATAATAAATAATAGCAATAATAATAATAATAAACAATAATAATAATAATAATTTTAACAACAACAATAATAATAATAATAAACAATAATAATAACAATAACAACAATAAATAATAATAAATAATAATAAACAATAATAACAATAACAACAATAAATAATAAATAATAATAATAATAAACAATAATAACAATAACAACAATAAAGAATTTCACGAAAAATAAATTGTTAACTTGGAAAAGGAGTTAGTAGATGTATCGTATTACACAGGGTAAGGCGTTAGTAGATAGTAATAGAACTTCACGAAAAAGAATTTGTTAACTTGGCAAAGGTGTAACATCCATGAAATATAGTGTATGCAACAATTTAAAAAAAATATTAATTAGGGTGTTTTATAACATAAAAAAACCCTTAATTACCACATAAAATTGTTAAAAAAATTAATTTCAAATGAGTCGTATAGGGCAATGAGACACATACACAACACCTATAAGGTGCTCATTGATCAATAAGCCTCCCCTGGTTGACACCTTATGAGTGTCTCATTGACCAATAAGCCTCCCCTGGTGGTTTCCACTTTTAAAGTAGTTTTCTAATCAATGAGGGGCGTATAGGGCAAAAAGGGGCGTATAGGAGTTGTCAAATAAAAAAGGGAGGGGTCCTTCTGTATCGGACCGGCCTCCCCCAGGATTCTAACTCGCACAACTCACATAGAACACACAAGCCTTAACCAGTTTATCCTCCGTACAGGAGCTGATGAATTGGTTCTAGTAAATCCTTTATAGACTTCATACGCTTTAAACGCTTTCTAATCAATGAGGGGCGTATAGGGCAAAAAGGGGCGTATAGGAGTTGTCAAATAAAAAAGGGAGGGGTCCTTCTGTATCGGACCGGCCTCCCCCAGGATTCGAACTCGCACAACTCACATAGAACACACAAGCCTTAACCAGTTTATCCTCCGTACAGGAGTTGATGAATTGGTTCTAGTAAATCCTTTATAGACTTCATACGCTTTAAACCCAACAACTCCTATAAGTTGCTCATTGAACCATACGGCTCTCATTGAACACAAACACTTTCCCAACTTCAATAAAAGGGTAAACTAGATCTAAAATTTGAAAACTCACACACTAAAACACCAAGAACACGCACACACGCTCTGGACCACACGATTTTCACAAGACAAACTCTGGACCACACGATGAAGGTTAGTTTGTATTCCAAATTTTATTGCTTAATCTTCAACTTTTTTTTATTTTTTGGTTTTATTTACGCCGTTTGTGGTGGTGTTGGGTTTGACGGTGGTGTTGGGTTTGACGGTGGTGTTGGGTTTGATGGTGGTGGGGGATTGACTGTGGTGGGGAATGACAGCGGTGGGGGATTGACTTTGGTGGGGAATGACGGCGGTGGTGATTGACGACAGTGGTGGTGGTAGTGGTGGTGGTGGTGGTGGCTATGGTGGTGGCTGTGGTGGCTGTGGTGGTGGTGGTTGTGGTGGTGGTGGTGGTGGTGGTGGCTGTGGTGGTGGTTCGGCGGGTGTGGTGGTGGTGGTGGTTAGGCGGGTGTGGTGGTGGCTGTGGTGGTAGTGGTGGTGGTGTTGGTGGTGGCTGTGGTGGTAGTGGTGGTGGTGGTGGTGGTGGTGGTTAGGCGGGTGTGGTGGTGGCTGTGGTGGTAGTGGTGGTGGTGGTGGTGTTGGTGGTGGCTGCGGTGGTGGTGGTTAGGCGGGTGTGGTGGTGGTGGTGGTAGGGTAACCCTACCCGACCCCCGGCCCGACACGTTTGTCGGGTCTAGACTTATATCATCGTTTTTTTTTAAATGTGCATATGTTATTTTTAATTATATTTATTATTTTTAACAATATATTTTCGGATGCCGGGTTTAATGCTATAATTGTATGTTTTATTAACAGGATATCGAAAGTCGGTGTTTTGACGGTGGTGGTAGTGTAATCCTTATGGAGAAGTACACTGCGTTCATATTTCAGATTCAAACGCTTAACTGCGTTCGTATTCCAGATTCACGAACAGTTTCTGGTCAACGGACTGATCGGTAACGTTACTCTACTTGTCCTCCGATTTAAGCGGCGCGCTCCGATTTCGGTTGCTTCATAGGACTCACTTGAATCGTCTCGGAAGTGGATTTCGGTTGGTTCAGATCTCTTTGGGTATATTCGAAACCAACTAAAATACGTTGAATTACTGAATCAACAGAAATAACTGAAATTGAGAATCAACTTCTTCATCATATTTTTCATGCATTTCCATTAGCCACAGTTGTACGAAGAAACTGTTCGATTTCACGGTTTGTTTGAGAACCTGATTCAGATACACAACGGGTTCGTGTGAATCTAAGTAATAATATGTAATAGTTAGCGATTTAGTGTGTAGGGTTTCGGCTATGTATTGTATTACATTTTGTATGAAAGTGTTGTGTTTTGTGTTATTTTATCAAAGAATGTTCACTTACATTTGCGTTATGGATTATAGAGAATTTGACGTTTTATAATAACACTTGATAAAACAAATGTAGAAGTTTTATAATACTAATTAAAAAAATGTTGACGTTTTATAATACTAATTAAAGACATAATAATAATTGATAAATAAAAAATTTGACATTTTATAATACACAAAATTCATTTCATAAAATATCGTAATGGGTCAAAGACCGTACCCGATCCCCGGCCCGACCCGTTTACCGGGACTAGATATAACATCGTTTTTTTTTTAATGTGCATATGTTTTATTATTATTATCATTATTATTATTATTATAATTATTATTATTATTATTATTATTATAATAAACAATAATAATAACAATAACAACAATAAATAATAAATAATAATAATAAACAATAATAACAATAACAACAATAAGTAATAATAAACAATAATAATAATAATAAATAATAACAATAATAATAATAATAATAATAAATAATAACAATAATAATAATAATAATTTTAACAACAACAATAATACTAACAAAAAGAACAATAATAATAAACAATAATAACAATAAATAATAAATAACAATAACAATAATAATAATATATAATAACAATAATAATAATAATAATAAATAATAACAATAATAATAATAATAATAAACAATAATAATAATAATAATAATAATTTTAACAACAACAATAATAATAACAATAATAACAATAATAATAATAATAATAATAATAATAATAACAATAACAACAATAAATAATAATAAATAATAATAAACAATAATAACAATAACAACAATAAATAATAAATAATAATAATAAACAATAATAACAATAACAACAATAAAGAATTTCACGAAAAATAAATTGTTAACTTGGAAAAGGTATTAGTAGATGTATCGTATTACACAGGGTGAGGCGTTAGTAGACAGTAATAGAACTTCACGAAAAAGAATTTGTTAACTTGGCAAAGGTATAACATCCATGAAATAGAGTGTATGCAACAATTTAAAAAAAATATTAATTAGGGTGTTTTATAACATAAAAAACCCTTAATTACCACATAAAATTGTTAAAAAAAATTAATTTCAAATGAGTCGTATAGGGCAATGAGACACATATTCAACACCTATAAGGTGCTCATTGATCAATAAACCTCCCCTGGTTGACACCTTATGAGTGTCTCATTGACCAATAAGCCTCCCCTGGTGGTTTCCACTTTTAAAGTAGTTTTCTAATCAATGAGGGGCGTATAGGAGTTGTCAAATAAAAAAGGGAGGGGTCCTTCTGTATCGAATCGGCCTCCCCCAGGATTCGAACTCGCACAACTCACATAGAACACACAAGCCTTAACCAGTTTATCCTCCGTACAGGAGCTGATGAATTAGTTCTAGTAAACCCTTTATACACTTTGTACGCTTTAACAACAACCCCTATACGCCCTTTTTGCCCTATACGCCCCTCATTGATTCAAAAACTACTTTTCAGGTTTGACCAAATAGATAATAGATCTAAAACCCACACACTAAAACACCAAGAAACACACACTGTCTCTCTCGTATAGCTCGGCTTAGAACGTATCAACCTATACGGTCCATATTTTCATAAAAGGTTAGTGTATTATTTCATCTTTCCTTCGTTTATTTTTTATTTTTTTTTAAATTATGGCCGGTGGTGTTGCGTTTGACGGTAGTGTTGGTGTTGGGTTTGACGGTGGTGTTGGGTTTGACGGTGGTGGGGGATTGACGGCGGTGGGGGTTTGACGGTGGTAGTGGTGGTTAGGCGGGTGTGGTGGTGGTTAGGTGGGTGTGGTGGTTGTGGGGGTTTGACGGTGGTGGTGGTGGTTGTGGTGGTGGTTATTGACGGCTGTGGTGGTGGTTAGGCGGCTGTGTTGGTGGTGGTGGTTGTGGTGGTGGTGGTGGTGGTTGTTGTGGTGGTGGTTGTGGTGGTGGTGGTTTGTCAATTATTTAGATGTTAATTTGTTAGAAATTTCTTACAAGTTTATAAAATTTGTAAAAAGTTTATAATATGACACGTATTATATATTAATTTTTGCAGATATGTCGTCAGACGAGGAGGAGTTTGGTGCGACCCAGGTGCCTGGATTCGATGAGATGGCCGGGGGTGATTGTTCGGGTAATCCCTTTATGGACTACCCGAACAATTCTAGGGAGTATAAACGTTTTAACAGGTTGCGACAAATGAAGGTGGGTCGGCAGAGGGCGTTGTCATGGGAGGCTTTACGGGAGGTCGGGGAGGAGGAGAGATCCCGGGGTTTGATTAGGGAGAATTCCCCGTGGGATCGCATATTTTCGGTGGCGGCTGCGCCATCTTATAGGACCATGATGGTGGAGTTTCTGTCGACATTCGTGTTTCGTCCACGGCCGGCTGACCGGCCCAATTCGGATATGGACGATCCGAACGTGGAAGCACCGCCTCCCGAGGTATCTTTCTCTTTGTTTGGGCAGCGACAAAATTGGTCGCTGCGTCAGTTTGCTGTTGCCACCGGGTTCTATACCGATGATGAGTTGGTTCAGGACATCTATACCACCGCGATTTGGGCTATGCCTGATGATCAGTTGTTTGCTTGGTGGCCCACTCTATGTCCTGGAAGACCCTTCGATAAGAAGGCCCGAGTTTCTGACATTCCTGACCCACTCGTTCGCTACATACACCACTGCATTTCCACGTCGATCTCTTCGCGTGTCAAAAGCAACGAGTGGGTCACAAAGGTGGATTTGTTCTTTTTGTACTGCTTATATACGGGCACACCGTGCGCCCTCCATCGCTGTCTGGCGGAGTATTTCGCCTCGTACGGCAAACGGCAGAGGCGTAGCCGTTTGATTGAAGGGGCGTTTATCACGCGTATTGCCCAGCATTGCGGTCTGTATTACCCATTCCTTGATGATATGCCGGCCCCAGCACCACACGAGCTCTTAGATCTTAGGACGATGAGAGGGATGAAGATTGCGGTGAACTTTCCGGATATCGGGCATCGGTTTGTTGACGAACACCAACAGATTTATGAACCCCAACCGATAGTCCACCAGCCACTGCTCGAGGCTGGGGAGGTGGAGATGCCGCATATTGCTGACGTGCCTGCTATGGATGGAGACATGGAGCCTCAGGTTGACCAGGGGCATCCGCAGGAGCCGCCACAGATTCCACAACGCGTTTATCATGCAATGCGGTTGCCTCAGTCCACCCAACGTCTCCTTGAGAGGCTGGTGGCGGGTCAGGATGGTATGATGGCCAGCTGGACACAGCAGTTTTAGCGGATGGACAGGCGGATGGACCGGATGGAGGATTTGATGGAGTGGGTGATGGCTAGTGAGGCCGAGAGACGTACCCAGGCGGGGTTGCCGGTTCGACCCCCGCCACATCCACGAGTGTATCCGGGTTTCGACATGGAGGCAGGTCCGTCCGGGACGCAGGCAGGTGGTGGGGATGATTCTGACGACAGCGATAAGGAGATGGAGGATTAGTATTTGTTTTTGTTGGGTGAATTTTATTTTGTTAAACATTTGTGGGCATGTATGAACAAATATTTATTTCTTTTTGTTTATTTTGGTATGTTTAAACATTTGTAACTTGATGAATGTTTGTTCGTTTTGTTATTTATGCTTAGTTATTTATGCTTAGTCGACTTATTTTAAAAAAACAACTTTTTAAAAAAAAAAACTTAGTGTATATAATAACAATGAAAAATAACAAGACAAACAACACAATATTCGATTACATTTTTTTTAAAACTTAATATATATAAAAAACGGCATTTATAACTAATATTCGATTACATGTCTTGCATAAACTTACATACTAACAATGAAAAATAACAAGACAAACAACACAAAAAAAATCCAACTGATTATCAACCAACGTTCCCTCTTACGAACAACACTTGAATGAATATCTTCAAATTCCGCTTCTTGCAATTTATAAATTCGAACCTCCTCTCTCAAAAAATTGACTTCGTTTTTAAGCAAAGCCTTCGTATCCATCAGTTCTTTGATGACCACACATGCTCGACGACACATGGGAGGATCGACCCACACAAAGAAGTTGCACTTAGAACGCTGACACGAAAAAAAAATCACTAATATACAAGGGTTAATGGAAAAAAATACATTAAAAACATACCGTACTGTGACAAGTGTAAAATTGACGTCCGGGATTAGCTTCAGTCCAAGATGTTCTTAGTGCAGCCGTCCTACCACATCTGCAAACAACCATTGTGAATTTGTGATTGCTAAGATGGTGTATATTTCTATGGCAAGTAAGGATGACAAAAATACCCGACATTTGCAACCAACATATACAAGCTTTTTAAAAAAAAAACAAACCAATATGCCGCTCATAGGCCCATACGCGCGTATGGTGGGTACGGATCCTGACAACTTTTCAGCCCATATGCCTCGTATAGCCCGATGAGACCCATATCCACCTACCTTTTCTGAAAAGTTGACAGGACATTTATGACACCCCACTTGCATATGCCTCTCATCGACCCATACGGGTCTCATTGAAGTTCAGTTTCACTTCCTTTTTATACTTTAACCGAGAACAAGTACAGTGTACATATCCAAATACAAAAGTTATTTTTTGGTTAGACGAGTTCTGGACCACACGATGACAATCCAGAAGGGGACCGCACGCGTCTCTCGTATAGTTTTTGCTCTCGTATCGGTCTATATGGTCGGAATATTCAAGGTTAGTTTACCCTTGTTTTTTGTGGTTTTATTTTGGCGGTTTGTGGTGGTGTTGGGGTTGGGGTTGTGGTGGTGGTGGTGTTGGGGTTGTGGTTGTGGTTGTGGTGGTGGTGGTGGGGGTGGGTCGGCTGGGGTGGTGGTGGTGGTGGTGGTGGGTCGGCTGGGGTGATGGTGGTGTTGGGGTTGTGGTTGTGGTGGTGGTGGTGGGGGTGGGTCGGCTGGGGTGGTTGTGGTGGTGGGTCGGCTGGGGTGGTGGTGGTGGTGGGTAGGCTGTGGTGGTGGGTCGGCTGTGGTGGTGGTGGTGGTGGGTCGGCTGGGGTGGTGGTGGTTGACGGTGGTGTTGTGTTGTGGGTGGTAGGCTGTGGTGGTTTTGGTGGTGGTGAGGTCGGCTGTGGTGGTGGTGGGTGGTCGGCTGTGGTGGTGGTGGTGATGGTGTTGGTGGTGGTGTTGTTTGTTTATTATATTTTACAATATAATTTCTAATATCGAGTCTAACACTATAATTCTATGTTTTTTAACAGGATATCGAAAGTCGGTGTTTTGACGGTGGTGGAAACGTAATTCTTATGGAGAAGTGCACTGCGTTCATATTTCAGATTCATGCGTCGGGACGTCGGTCTAGGGTGAGGTGCTTGGCGGTGGGGGATGCATCATCCAACATCATTAGCCAAGTCACTCGGAACTCTGACGGTGCACTCTTGATAGCATCTACCGACGCCCGGTAGTTCCGTGACCACCATATACCATCACGCGTCTGAACCGGCTTTTAAACCGGACGGAATCTACGGAGAAACTGTTCGATTTCACGGTTTGTTTGAGAACCTGGTTCAGATACACAACGGTCTCTTTGCTTCGTCCACTAGAACTATTTGTGCATGCATTCTTTTGGTATTACCAAAAGAATGCATACACAAATAGTTCTAGTGGACGAAGCAAAGAGACCGTTGTGTATCTGAACCAGGTTCTCAAACAAACCGTGAAATCGAACAGTTTCTCCGTAGCTTCCGTCCGGTTTAAAAGCCGGTTCAGACACGTGATGGTATATGGAGAAACTACGTTCGTATTTCAGATTCATGCACTAGAACGCCGATCTAGGATTACGTGTTATCGGAGTAGCCTGTTGACTCGTCAGCTCCAAGTGACGCTAGCCAACGCGGTCCGCCCCGTAACATGTCCTTCCAAGAGAGGAGTTCATTAGTGTTCTCACGAGCCTTCCACCAACGGGAATGCTACTTCGCTCACCATCCCGAAAAGACGCGGAAGGCTGGACGGTGGTTGATAAACGAAATGCCGACTCCACTACTCCAACCTCCTGATCCCTTATGCCATTTCAGTGTGGTAGATGTGAAGCAGAATCCCGTTGGAAGGTTGGGTTCGGTACACAATTTCAAGACAACCGTGGCTGTCTTTATATTGTGTATGCTGCACCCATCGTTTTCCTGTACAGGAATTCAAAAATATGTAACAATTAGCGATCTAGGGTTTAGGGTTTAGTCGCATTCTGTATCAAAGTTACATGTTTTGTGTATTAATATAAAACGATGTTTAATTACATTTTAAATTACGTTTCTTGTTGCGTTATGGTTAATAAACGACAATTGGAAAACAACTAAAGACTTTCAGAAGTTGACATTTTTTAACATACACATTGCGTTATAGAAACAATTAAACACATAATAATAATTGATAAATAAAAAAGTTGACATTTAATAAAACGTTATAATATACCCATTTAATAAAATTAAACACATAATAATAATTGATAAATAAAAAAGTTGACATTTAATAAAACGTTTAATAATACTTATAAAAATTGGCATTTTATAATATATACAATTCGTTTTATAAAAAAAAATTGACATTTAATAATACTTATAAAAAATTGGCATTTAATAATATACACATTTCATTTCATAAAAATATGAAGTTTTTATAATACTAACACAATTTTTTATAACAACATTTTATAAAAAGAATTTTAATTTTCTTAATATTTCACAACTTCCCCATACAAATACCCTATCAAAATAAAGTTCCACACACCCCAATCATTGGTAATCATTGGCTGACACCCAATGATTGGCATTAATTAGATGGCAGGGGGTGTGTAAACACTTTTTAATCGTATTGGGCAATGAGGGCGTATGGGTGGGGCCAGTTTCAGGCGTATTGGGCAATGAGGGTCATTTAGGGTTAGGGGGGGTGTGTAGATACTTTTGGGGGGGGGGGGGGGTGTGGATACCTCCTCCGTATTTTATTTGTACTTTTTATATTATTAAACTTTTATTTATTTTAGAGAAAAATGCCCGGATAGTCCCTGTGGTTTCACCTTTTTTCAACTATAGTCCCTATCTTTCTAAAACTACTTGAATAGTCCCTGTGGTTTTCCGTTTTGTTCTCGGATAGTCCCTGGCTCTAACTTCAGTTACTTTTCTCTGTTAAGTGACCCCATGTGCATATCACGTGAGGGGTATTTTGGTCAGTTTATTTGTTTCTAGCATTTAAAAGCATGCCTGCACCCCTACTCCCTAATTGTCAGTTGTTTTCCCTCCCTCCCTAAGGCGAATCCGGCTCATCATCTTCCCCTAATCTCTTCACACAATCTAAACCCTAAATCTGATCGATTGATCATCAGAATCTTCCCACGAAAATGAAGGACGACGATCCTCAACATCCAAACAACAACCGTCAGTGGAATTTCCGGTCCAATTCTGAGTATGTGAAACAGTTTGTACCAGAGAGTGTTTACGGTATGTATCGTTAAAACCCTAGCTTCATTGTGCAAGAATGGTACAGGTTCAACAACATGCAATATAGACAAATAAAATGTTAAAACCCTAATTTTATACCCTAATGTGAGTTTAATGTATGTGCAGATGGTTTTGAGAACTTTTTCAGCATAAAACTTCTTTATGGTGGTGTGTTTACTCCGTCACCAGGAAGAAAATATGCTTTTGGTAAAGCTGCTTTTGTTGACTACTGCAACATTGAGGAATTTTCAGTGCATGAAATCGATTGGATGGTGAGAGATCTTCAACTAAATGTTCCTGATGTGAAGTTATATTACCATTTTAAGATTCCTGATTTAGACTTAGATGTTGGATTATGTCCTTTAGGTAATGATGGTGATGTTAGGCTTTTGGCCAAATATGTTGCAAAAAACAAAGTTATTAAGGTGTTTATAGAACATGGTGAAACCAAGGTTAAAATTTACTTTAGTCCTACACAAGCGTCGAAGGTGGTTATTCAAGAATTAGAA
This sequence comes from Helianthus tuberosus, assembly GCA_030545235.1. Taxonomy (NCBI): domain Eukaryota; kingdom Viridiplantae; phylum Streptophyta; class Magnoliopsida; order Asterales; family Asteraceae; genus Helianthus; species Helianthus tuberosus. Next base: position 5,146,847 of record JARYGA010060516.1, read on the forward strand.
AATGAGGGGGGTGCTGTTAATACCATTCAAAGGCCTAGAAGAAAGAAACTTAGGGTATCAAAAAATCTCTTACTTCAATGGAAAGATGTAACTGATGTAGATGGTTTAGAGGCTGCTGATAATGCAGGTAATGTAGAGGTTAATGCAGGTAATGTAGAGGGTAATGCAGGTAATGTAGGTGGTGTAGAGGCTATATATGGCAGAACATGAAACTTCAATGGAGAGGAGATGCCTTCAAGGAGTGTCTTCAAAATGCATCCAAAGCTTATACAGTTCCAGATTTTGAAGCAAAAATGGAGGAGTTGAGGTTGTACAACATTGAAGCTTATAACTGGTTGGCAAGTATTCCACCCATTCACTGGAGCATGTCTCATTTTACAGGTATATGCATATCAAAACTGTTGTGTTCATACCAAAAGTTATAACTGTTGTTTACTGCTGTTTATTGATGTTTATTGCTGTTTCCAAGATTGATCATTGAGTTTGGCAATTTGATATACAGGTAGGGCACAATCTGATGTGGTGCTGAACAACATGTGTGAAGTCTTGAATGCAAGGACAGTCAATGGTCGAGACAAGCCTATAATTTCTGCTTTGGAGTTTGTCAGAGAGTATTTAATGCAGAGGATTGTGAATGTTCTCAGGAAGATTCGGCAGACAAATGGTCCACTTACTCCTAGAGTTGCAAAGATTTTTGAAAACACAAAGAAATTAGCTGCAAATTATAATGTTAAGTGGAGTGGTGGGACAAAGTATCAAGTCAGTGGTAAGGTTACAGTGGATGGTGCTGCAACACATAAACAGTATGTTGTGGATGTTGTGGATAGGGTTTGCACTTGTAGAGAATGGGAAGTTTTAGGAATCCCTTGTAGGCATGCTGTGGCTGTCAATTGGGACATGGCAATGAATGGCCAAGAGGTTGGACCCCCGGAATCATGGGTTAATGAATGTTATTATCTTGAGACATGGAAGAGGGTTTACAGTCATACCATTGGTCCCATTAATGGCAGAGAATTGTGGCCAAAATCACAGGTTCCAACCAACCTAACCCCACCTCTGCAACACAGACCTATCGGCAGACCTAAGAAGAAAAGAAGGAAGGATGCTGTGGAGTTGCAGGATGAAGTTGAAAGGGCTTCACAAGCAAGAAACAAGAGAAACAGGGCTGCTCAAGCTGATAACAAGGAGGCTGTGGTTGGTGGCAAATTCACAAGAAAATGGAAGTCGGTGAAGTGCCAGAAGTGTGGTGAAAAGGGCCACAACCAAAGAACTTGTGGAAGGACCAAAAAAATTGCCGGGCCGAAGAAAGGGAGGAAAGGAACGAAGAAGAAAGATGGTAATCAAGCTACTGAGGCTGGTCAGGCAGGTCCAAGTGTTTAAGGGTTATGGTTCTTCGGGTTGTCGGGTTATGGTTTTTGGGTTGTCTTAAAACAATCATGCAGTCTTTTGTGTCTATTTAGCTTATTAAAACACTATGACCACCCTATCATCATATTTTGGACTTGTTATGTTGATGATATTAATGTAGGATTTTGTGTATGGTTGGATGTTTAATGGTCAGTAGTTAAAAGTTTGTGGTTTACTATTTTGTGTTTTAGTTTCATGTTTGTCGAATGTTAAATCTGGTCCAAATGTTGGACACTTATGTTTGGACAGGTTATTGTGTTCATTTGTTGCAACAGGTGATGCACTTTGGACAGGTTATACATGTTCATTTGTTGCAACAGGTCATGCACAATGGATTTAAACGACACATTTCGCACGATACATTTTGCACAATACCTAATTATTTCCAAACAACCACATTCAAACAACCTGCTCATTGAATCAACCTACTCATTGAATGCTATCCATATTTCACCAACCACATTTAAGACATAATTACTTCCAAACAACCAAATTCATACAACCTACTCATTGAATGCTATGAATATGCATCAGATTTTCAAAAAACATTGGGAATATCCATTGCATTGAAGACATTACAACATCCTTCACATTAAAAACATTACAATATCCAATACATTCAACCCTTAACATACATCCAAAACACAAACCCTAAAAGTATCAAAAGACCCGTAATGATCTTGTTCTTCAGCCGATTCTTTTCCCGCATCTTGGCTAACTCAGCATCAACTTGGTTTCTGTGTCTTAAAAGCCCATGAATAATTGCCACTGCACGACTGCACATTGGTGGGTCTACCCACCCTATGAATCTTCCATAGTTGGGATTCTTCAGAGAAAGAAGAAATGATCAAACTTTTTAAGCCCTAGACTATTAAAATCGGTAAAAGTATACATTACCATGGTTGGACAAGAGTAGAATCGGCGACCAGGGTTGAGATCAGTCCATGACGTAACTATGATTGCATCTTGGCCACAATTGCAGAGAACCATGAGGATGATGGAATCGAGGCGGCTGAGGAAGACGACCTGAGGAAGACGAATAGTGGAGAAGATGATGGAATCGATGCTGTTGGTGGTTAGGTTTAAAAGGGTCTTATTTAATAGGCAGGAGAAAAGAAACAAATAAACTGACCAAAATACCCCTCACGTGATATGCACATGGGGTCACTTAACAGAGAAAAGTAACTGAAGTTAGAGCCAGGGACTATCCGAGAACAAAACGGAAAACCACAGGGACTATTCAAGTAGTTTTAGAAAGATAGGGACTATAGCTGAAAAAAAGTGAAACCACAGGGACTATCCGGGCATTTTTCTCTTTATTTTATTTCCCTAACAATTAAACTAGGAAACTCACTTTCACCTTGTTTATGCATCATTTCCCTTTCATTTCTCATTATTTATATCCACGAATACGATCGACCTCCGTTCCACAATAAGAGATTCAAGTTCGAATGCTACTCTCTGGGCCATCTATCTTTATCATTCGTCGAGTTCGCCAAATTTATTTGTGTTCGTGAACCGTTCGCGAACACGCTCATTTCCTTAACGAACGAACACGAACATAAAATCTCGTTCGGTAAGTGTTCATGAACCGTTCGTGAACACATTAATTTCCTTAACGAACGAACACGAACAAGGCCTTGTTCATGTTCGTTCGGTTCGTTTACAGCCCTACCTACCATATATAATGATCAAGTCAAAGAAATACGGAAAATCTGCTAGTTGTTTGCTTGATTCTATTGAAATTGTTTTACTGTAATATTACCAGCTGATTTTTTTCCCAAAGCAACAAAAGATATATTTCAAAGTGTTTTTTTTTTTTTTTGTTCGATCATGAAATTGTTTTAATATTACCAGCTGAGTTTTTTCCCAAAGCAACAAAAGATATATTTCAAAGTGTTTTTTTTTTTTTTTGTTCGATCATGAAAAACTGAATTAACTGCTATAGATATACCAACATTGTTGTCGCAAAATAGTTATATCGGTAATGTTATATTTCTATGTAGTTATTTATAAAATTGATTAGCCATAGCACCGCACATGTGGGGTATCAAAGTGTGAACCAGTGGATAATAAGAGAAATCGCAGAACAATGGCTTTCCAAGGTATTAAAATGATTGGGTGTTGGAGCCTTTGGAAGTCTAGAAAGCGAGTTCAAATGTCGAAACCGATCAAGATTGGGAACATTATCAGTCAGGTTAAAGCCTTGGGTTTCTTATGGTTTGCTCATAGAACGAAAGTTAAGGACATCACGTGGGATAACTGGAATATGTTTTTATGTAGTTGTGTTTGTTGTGCAGTTGGCCCGTTTTGGGCCGGCGGCCGTTTCTAATGAAAGCTTCCGTTCAAAATAAAGAAATAAGCACACCATTGATTAATTAGTATTACCAAGCATCAGGTCCAAATTACACATGCCTCCATTCATTACAAGAACCACAAAGATGAAAGCCCGAAGAAGTCAATTAATACATCGGGCATGGTAGGTTATGGCCCGCATTCATGTAAGGCTGGAGGGTGTGGTATAAAGCCTCTAAGGGCTTTATTATGTCACGTAAGCGCCATGTAGATTTTGAGATAAAAATAACGCCCCCTTTAACAATGATGGTGTGGGATAAAGCCCAACTAGCGCCCCAACCTAATTAAATATTAAAAAAGAAAGAAAAATAAGCAAAATCTGATTGGTTAAGAGGCATGATGCCCACCAGATGCACCCATTCACGCCCGTTAGTGGGCTGGCGAACAAGGGATAGGGCCCCCTTGTTAACGAGCAGGGGTGGTGGAGGGCGCTATGGGGCACCAAAAATGATGATGTGGCGGGGTGGCGCTAGGCCACACCCTGACCTAACAACCATACAAAAATGTTGAAATTAAGATAACATCTTAACTCTCAAGGAAAAGTTTGAATCGATATGATATCTAAAACAAACAGTGATTGTGTTTAGAATTGTAAGGGGGGGCGGGGCGGTTAACTAGTGATGGATTCTATCACTCACAAGCACCAATCAAGTTTCGCCATGTCAGCAACCATTTTTCCATCACTCACAACTTTTTTTAGGCGGGGTGGTCATCACTCACCACCACACCCAACAATTTCCCCCCAACCAACAAATACCCTCACATCATAAAACACTAACGGAGTGATAGAAATAACGAAATGATGGTGCCGTGATACTTTAACGCGTTGAAGTGGTGGCCGGCGGTGGAAATAACGCGTTGAATGGGGCTTCCGTGATAAAATAACGGACGAGCCCGTCCCCCCTAATGTCATTAATAAATTTCTAATTTCTGATAGATTGTCTTCTATATTTTGGTGTGGATGTTTGATGTTTCTCAAAATCCAAGTGCTTATCATTTAAATTAAACTCCTGATATTTTCGGCGTGAATTAAAAGGCAAGATTATATGATTTTTTACATGAATTGACAATAAAAGTAGTGAAGTTGTAAAAATATTTTTTTTAACATGCTAGGAAGTTAACCAATTGGCTAGGACTCCTATGTGGATAATAACAATCACAATAATAACAACAATAATAATAGTATCTTATTTAAAAACCTTGTGGTTCCTGAGATGCCATGCCATATCAGATATCTTGAATGTTTGATGGTTGCACCGGCCACCCATATCTAGTGGGTAGTTGACACCCCACCTATAAGAGTGGTCGATCATAAACACGACCAGCAAACTCATCTCAACCTCTATAACAGGGAATTGTAATGGGCGAGTTTGGGACAGGTTTGGACTTTGGGTAACCTAAATCTCATACTCGATTATAAAAGCTTATCTCATACCTGGCTCAAAACCCGTCAAGTATCTATCGAGAAACAAAATTGAAATAAAAGAACGGGAAATATAGCATTGCACCACGTACAAAACAAAAGAGAAATTCATAAGAAAACAATCATGAGATTCGCAAGATGCTTACAAGTGGAAAGATCGAGGAAGATAGAGGCATTGTCTTGTTAGGAGATCGTAAGACTTTTTTAAAGTATTTTTTAGTGCAGGTCAGGGCCGGCTCTATAGGCTTGGTAACTTAGGCACGGGCCTTGGGCTATCAAAAAATAAAGGCCTCAAAGTTTTTAGAAAGATTTTATATATAATGTATGTATTAGGCCCAAATAAATACGTTTATTTTTAAATTTAACTGGTTTTTCATTGAATGAACCCCAAATAAATATTGTTTAACAAAAAAAAAAGCCAGTTTCAAAACCCATTTTCGCCTTGATTTCCAACTATTACAACACGACAACCATCGACCTAATCATTAATATTTAGCGGCAAAGCCCCTAAATACAGACGTAATCATCGTTCCCACTTCCCATCGCAACATGCTTTCAATTTCTAGGCTATCGGCTATCACAAGACGAAAAAGTAAGGGTAATCACCCATGGCGTGGGATTGGAGTAGAGTCTATCGGCGAAATTAGGGCCCTGAAGGGGTATGGTCCCAGATCTCGCACCAACATGGCCGTGAGTAACCATTACCCTTATCGAAAACCCCCACCGGCAAGAACTTATCTGTGTCCATGCGGGCACGTGCGAACACATCGGTCGAATCCAATCGGTCAAGGGATGAGAAGACTTGTCTTGTGTATGAAAATGGGTGTTGCACATAGCAATGCAGCTTAGCACCGCATCCTATGAACATTTTCGTCACGACAAGGGATATAGAAGAACAGGTATGGCGATGCGGCCCCGCACCGCATCCCATAAACGTCTACGACAGACCAAGGAACGCGGAAACAACCGCAGTAACCGCAGGTAGCGATGCGGCTTGACACCGCATCCTACTGATGATGCAAATGGGACTAACACCTTGACTAAGGTAGCCAAAACAGCAAGTGGCACTGCCGACAGTCATCTGTCAGCCCATACGTAAACGAAACTGACGCATAGACTGACACCACAGTAGGACGTGGCATCACCACTGTAACCGACAAGCCTGACACACCTGCAAGAAGCTGTTTGTTGCCAGTCTAGCCAATCAATTACCCTCCTTCACTCCTCGGCTATAAATACCCATCCCGGACCAGGTTTGAGGTATCGCTTATCAACTCTCTCACTACTACTACTATCACACAATTTGCTTCTTAAGCAAATTACTGATTCTCACGCCGGAGAGTGTTAACAAGGAGCACCCCCACCCCTTCCTCCTTGTTACGAGTCACGGTGTGTTTTCCTTGTGCAGGAGATAGATCAACGGACGATCTAGCCACCGATCCTCGGAAAGAATGGATTAACCCTACTTGACGAGACCAGTGAATTAACCTCTCTTGGTTAACCACTGTTTCATCAGGCCCCCACTTCATAATTCGGTTAGAGTCTTAAAAACGTAAGAACGGCCTCATGTTTGAATGTTAGAATTGAAGAATTGAGGATTGTGGTTTTGGTACTAATTAAAAAGTGACGATTCAGTACCACTAAAATATGTGTAAACTTTAAATGATATATAAAAATGTATCATTATTCATTTCTTCCTCGTAAAAGTTTTCTTTTTTGGCTCCAAGCTTCTTTTCACTGGAGGATGAAAACGCTGCATGGAATCGTGGCGTTGCTGTCTCTAAAACTATATTTTCCCCTCGAAAACAGGCGACTATACGTGATGATGTTTTATCGTGGCAAACGAGTGTGAACTAAAAGTATCTAAATTAGAAACAAAAAGTTGTTTATGGTCCTTTTCTTCATTATTCTGGTTGATTTTGCCATTTTTGGAAAAAAAAAAAACTTGGGCCAGTTATAGTTGCTTATTGTACTACTAGCGAAATTGGAAAGTGAAAGCTGATAGTTAAAATGGTAAAAGGATTTGAGTGTCGGTGTGTGGTCACAGCCAATATTTTCTATATAAAGCCCTCAATCTCTACCTATATTTTCCACAAACACATCTTGTAAAAGAAATTGTTTGGCCTTTGTTAGAATAATCAAGAGATGGCACTATCAGGAAAGTTAATCGGTTACGTGGAGATCAGTAAGAGCGGTGATATCTTCCATGATATCATTAGGCACAACCCGCACGAGATGGTTGCAATAGCCCCTGAAAAGGTTCATGACTGTGAGTTGCATGAGGGTGAGAGAGGGGTCGTTGGATCAGTCGTCTCTTGGCACTTCACTTATGGTACGTATCACATGACTTACTTATTTCTACCCGAATCTTGACTAACATATTAACTAATGATATCTTTTTTATGCATGGAAAAGATGGAAAGAAAGAAATATCGAAACAGATAATCGAATCAGTGAACGAGGAAAACCATACGGTTTCATTCAAGGTAATTGGAGGGGAGCTTGTGGATAAGTTATACAAGAGCTTTAAAATCACATTTCATGTTGAGCCAAAGGGTGATGTGCAAGTGGGCATAGTTACTTTAGAGTTTGAGAAGCGAGACACAAGTGTACCTTATCCGACTTCTTTTATGGACCTTCTTTGTAGTCTTGTTAAGGATATGGATGCCCATAACAAAGCTACATAACTATATTCCTAGACGAAAATATTGGAGTGAATTGAGTTCTGAATAATGTGTGTTTTTCGGATTGTAATTTGAAAAATAATATGGGGCATATATGCCTGCTTGTGTGTGCATGTTGTAGAATGGCTTGTAATAATTATCATGGCTTGTAATTTTTTGTCTTGTATTGTTACATATCTTGTAAAATGTATCTTGAAGCTGGATGTGTCTTTATTCACAAACACCCTACAATTCGTAAGTTAAATAAAAACTAACAGGTTCCATTGTGAAACGTTGAAACTGGATTTTGGAGAAGAAGTCAATAAGTGGTTCGAAGATATGGAGGGGGTAGGGGTGTAAACAAGCCCAGAGGTTCCCCAGCGCCAATAGTAAATGCTCTTCCACGTGCCCCGTTCCCACCATTGTTCCCATTGTTGTTATTCCCAGTATTGTTGTTGTTGCCAGCATTCTGATTAAGCTGAGGGCAATCCCGCTTAAAATGACCCTCATAACCACACTGAAAGCAACCCTTTCGATTTCCCTGATTCTGTTGAGGCTGCTGCCTCTCCTGTTGTTGCGGCTGCTGCGGCTGTTAATAAGGCTAAGGGTGTGTGGATCATATTAAGAAAGCGAATCGAGAACCATAGTTTGGGACGATGTGAACGAGGAAAAGAAGCATCCTTTTTACCACCACCACCCTCGGTTCCACAAGCCGATCTATCAAGAATATGGTTATCAGAAGACAACCTTGGATTTAATGAAGATACATGCGATTGATTTCTATGAAAAAGAATGTCTCTTTGTGCATAAGGTTCTTAATGGGATACTATTCAAGAGATAACGAGCCCATGAAAGAAACGCACGGCAATGATCATGAGTATGTATGTAAATGGAGGTTACGTAAGGTATGTTTGACTTTATGCATAAAAATGAGGTTGTTAGTGATGGAGCTCCGGTGGTTCATGACGGTCTCGTGATGAGCAACGAAATCTCTAATAGTTGTTTGGGAAACCTACCTCCCATTTTGGGCCATGCTACCAGTGTTGCGGGGCGGTAAAACCATGTTAAGTAGTAACCAAATGACAAACAAAACCGGGAAAAGTGTAAAATAAAACACGAATTTCTACCACCAAGTGACTCACGTGACGTAAAACATTGACGAATTCGTATTTATACCTATACGTTTTAGAAAGTCAAAAGGTCAAAAATCTAGTAACTACTATAAAAGGAAAGAAACATAGACATGTCTAAGCAACTTGTAGTTGAAAAGACATTTAAGGATGATCGAGATGGATACTGGATTTTTTTAAGGGGAAATTACGAGAATGGCCAAGACCAAAACCCACTTGCAAAATTGGCCATCTCATGCGTCCTTGGAGAGGCGCATCACGGATTCAAATGCGCGGGATGCGTCTAAAGTCCACGGGATGCGTCTTTGAAAATAGTTCACTGACCGATGCGTCTAAAAGTACACGGGATGCGTCTAAAAGGGCACGGGATGCGTCTTGAAAACTTGAAGCGTCTGAAAGTGCACGGGATACGTCATTGGAGCGAGGCATCATGCACGGGATGCGTCAGGCAAGTTTCCGCCATTTTTTCCGGCGATTTGCAGGTTTCCGCCATTTTTTCCGGCGAGTTGCAGGTTTCCGCCATTCCTACCTTGAAAAATGGGGAGTTGACATTCCGACTGTTAACGAACGAAAGCAGAGTATTGAGATCTGAACAATCTCTAGGTCGTTTTCTAGAAACAGGAAGGCTACAAGTGAGACCGCTTTCAGGCTTGATCGGAGCAGTATTCACCGGAAAACCATCGGTGAAACCGTACATTGCTGTTAAAAGGATTGGTGAGTCCGTAAGCTAGAGGTGTGTTACCGGTGGTTTGATTGTCTGTTAGCATCATTTGAGGATGGAATAGAGTGTGGTGACCTGCTTCAACTACCATGAAATGCAACCAACTGTGCGTTTTTAGAGAGAGAAAGTAGAGAGAGAAGGAGAGGATGCATTGTTTGGTGTTGGGTTTGCTTTGAAGACAGAAACCTGAAAAGGCTGCACCTCTAGCTTCACAAAGTTGATAAAAGTCAAAATCTTGAAAAGGATGCACCACTTGTCCATTTCCTATTGGTAGACGCATCAAATACTTGATGAGTCTGTATATGGACTCTTTAGGTGGCTATTTTCGTAAATGGTGTGAGGTCATGGCTATTTTCGTAAATAGCCCTTTTTTTAATGGACAAAGATATATATGGTTGGTATGATTTATGGATATGGATATTAAATAGCATTTAAAATATTCAACTATAACAACAATAAAAAACACTGTAGAGTGAATCTATAAGGCGCCCTTGTTACATGATTTTTCCTAGTTATAGTAAGTAAACGAATTAATCATATTTTCGTAATGCATGTGTGTGGTCGGTGGCGGACCTAGAAATTATTAGTTGGGGTTGCAGATGAGGTGTTCAACCATATTTTCAAGGGGTGTGGTTGGGTTTTTTTGCCTAAAATATACACTAATTTTTTTTTTCAAGCGGTGCGGCTGCTCTGGCGAAAGGGTAGGTCCGCCCCTGTGTGTGGTAGCCAAAATTTTCTTTATAAACCCATCTATGTCTGCCTAAATCTTCCACAAACTCGCCATCTATCTTTGTAAGAAATGGCTTTATCAGGAAAGTTAATTGGTAACGTGGAGATTAGTAAGAGCGGCGATGTCTTCCATGATATCCTTAGGTACAAACCGCACGAGGTGGTTGCAGCATCCCCAGATAAGGTTCATGACTGTGAGCTGCATGAGGGTGAGCGAGGGGTCACTGGATCAGTCATCTCTTGGCACTTCACTCATGGTACGTATCATATGACCTGTTTCTTTCTCAAATCTTGTGTAACATAATGATTAATGATAACTTTGAATATGCATGGAAAAAAGAGGGAAAGAAGAATTTCTCGAAACAGATAATTGAATCAGTGAACGAGGAAAACCATATGATTGTGTTCAAGGTAATTGGAGGGGAGCTCGTGGATGAGCTATACAAGAGCTTCGTAATTACATGGCATGTTGAACCAAAGGGTGATGGGCAGGTGGCTACATGGACCTTTGAGTTTGAGAAGCCAGACACAAGTGTACCATATCCAACTTCAATGATGGACTACCTTTGCAATCTTGTTAAGGAATTGGATGCCCATAACAACACTAAATAGTTCGAACCAACTATCAAAATGGATCAGGGATATATAGTTCCGCGTAATGTGTGTGTTTTAATCTACTGTTGAAAGAATAAAGTTAAGGCAGACATGGCTGCTTGTGTGTTTGTATGCAGTAGGAATTGCTTATGATATAATTCCGCTTAAAATCATGCTTTGATATTAAGTGTACGTATCTACGTTGCTGTCAGTTCTGAATCTGGCTTTGATGAAATGGGTGTTGGTGCACTTGTGTCTGTACTTTGTCTGTATTTTGTGATGATATAAAACGATGTCTTTTGTTAGTCGATGTAAGTTTGACCAAGTCAACCATCCTCCTGGTTTGACTTGACCAAACAGTTAGAACATTGTTTGTAAGATGTTTGTGTCGAAGGATGAGTCATCGAAGGATTGTTTAGATCCTTCGATGAGCTCGAAAGATAAGCCTTCGATGGATGATTGATGGACCTCGAAGGATATCATCCTTCGAGGTGTATATGTGATCCTTCGACAGGTTTCAGGTCGATAGATGATCCTTCGATCAGTCTAACTGATCCTTCGACCAGACAAGCTGTGACGGGTATATATACCCATGTAATGTGTTCACTTCATAAGAGACAGAAAACACAGGTTGTAAGTGTGTGAGATGTGAGTGAACCGAGTCTTGTAGAGAGCGTATTTTCAGTTTGGGTCAAGGGCTGTAACCGTGTCCACTGAAATACAAGAGAAAACTTTGATATCTCGTGTGTCTACCTTTCTCTTTGTGGCTTGTGTTCTCATATAAACTCCGGTTTGCATTCTAGCTTGGATTCCGCACTTGCTAGTGTGTTAGACATAACAAGGATTAGGTTTGACCTCAACCTCCGAGGGACCTACAAGTGGTATCAGAGCCGTGGCTCTTTTCCTTGTTAAAAACCGAGTTTATACAAGACTTTGGAGTGTTTGGACAAAAACTCACATGGTTTAGCACCCGTTTTTAGTGTTTTTCTCGCATTTCTTGTCGTAAAAACGTGTTCTAAACTTACCGGGTGTGTTAAAGGACGGGTTGGGTAACTTAAAAACTTGTTTTTAAGAAGTTTGGTCATCTCCGGCCAAATTCCGGCTTACTCCGGTGACCGGTTTCTGGATAAGAACCTTCGATTTTTAGTATATTTTATTGTTCAAATCTTGGTTTGGTAAAAAGTATGGCCTGACCATACTTTCTGGCGAAAGCTTTCTTCCAACCCATCACCTTTTCACCAACCTGTCTCTTTTGTCAACTGTGTCAGTGCAGATCGAAGGATATCCTTCGAAGTCGAAAGATCATCTTTCGATCAAAGGAAGTTCGATAGATAATCATCCTTCGAACATCCTTCGAAGTCTGTGGCTTATCCTTCGATCCAAGGAATCTTTTCGAAGCATACATCTGTCGATCTACAGTTCTTATTCGAAAGATAAGGATCCTTCGATTGGAGAATCTTTCGAAATCATTGTTCGAAATTCAACAGTGATCTTCCGAACACTGTTGATCCTTCGAACAAGTATTGATCCTTCGATCCTAGTCTGTTTATGTTTAACAAGTTTGTGTTTTTCTCGTCTTTCGATCAGGGATCCTTCGGCTGGTTGGTTGTTAACAAGGAGAACCCGAGAGAACTAGTGTAACAATTTTTCTTGATCAAAAATGAATCCGAGATGGGGTACTCCGGTAAATACAGATATGTATTATGGTACTCCGTCTCCGGATAGCGGAAAGTATAGAAACACGAGTTTGTCTCCTTCGTGGGCCGAATCTCCCGCACCGGTATCTTCTCAAGCTAATGCAATTTCTACTGGTCAATGGGCATTCGTATCAAATCAAACTCCAAGTATTCAAAGCATTCTCTTAAGCGAGAGCGAAACCGGAAGTTTGAATCGGCCTCCAAAGTTAATGCACTTATACGAATATCCAGGATGGATTGACAGATTTCATACATACATCCTTGGACAAAATACAGAATTGTGGTTGCGTTTCATCACAGATTTCGATCAAACAATAGAGGTTGCCGCATCATCTGCTGCTACGTTTGCAGATCTTACGGAAGATCAGAAGAAGGTCTATGATTTGGAAAAGAAGGCATATGCCATTCTTACTCAGGCGTTAAGTAAAGATATTTATCATCAATTTGTCAGTTTCAAGACAACGAAGAAGTTGTGGGACGCATTGAAGACAAGGGGCGTAGGAAATGAAGCGACACGTCAATTGAGACGCGACCTGCTAAAGAAAGAGTTTGATGGTTTTACTTGTATGGAGAATGAATCTTTAGGAGATTTGACAAGTCGATTTAATCATTTGTTGACTGAATTGGGAAATTTTGAGGTTGTTACAACTTCAGCAGAGGTTGTGAAAAAGTTTGCAGATGCGTTGCCACCTCAATGGAATAATTTCTTGGAAATCATGAAGTACAATGGTACTTTGGCTACAACAAACATCAATGACTTTGTTCAACTACTGGAACATAAGAATCAGGAAGAAACTATCAAGGCGAAAAGAGTTCTAGTACCTCAGAATCCTAAGATGTATTATGGAACACCCAGCACTCCTGCAAAAGCTATCACCCATGCTCCGATTCAGACGGCGTTTGTGTCTAGCACCGATATGTATGGCAATCCAATCCAAGTTCCGGTCAAGCCGCCTCCAACAACAGACATGTATGGAAATCCGCTTCAATCAGTTCCTCAACCAGTGCCACAACAGCAAAGCCAACAACCTATCAGAGCAACTGATATGTTCGGAAATCCATTACCTGTTCGATCTACCGGACCAACTGATCTATATGGGAATCCACTTCCTCCTCAACAGCAAGCGTGTTATGGAAGCACATCATCTGCTGGTCAGCAATCAAAGCCAAATACAGTACGGCTCGACACCTCAAGCTTTTCTAAAGTCAGTGTGAAAGTAGCAAAGGAACACATGGAGCTGCTAAACACTTTGGTGAGCGCATACTGTGGATTAGTGGAAGGTCAGATTGGTAACATTAATCTGACACAAGAAGACTATCAGCAGATCGATAAAGAGGAGATGGAGATGATGGACATCAAGTGGGCCTTTGCCAGTGCTGTTAGGCGAGCCAAGGATTTCATGGAAAGAACTGGCAGAACCAGCTTGGAAAGCAAGAAAGACACCAAGTATGGGTTTGATAAGCAGGCTGTTAAGTGCTTCAATTGTGGTGAACGTGGTCATTTCAAACGTGAATGTACGAGGCCATCTCAACATGGAAACCAAAATCCTTTCAGAGGTCAAGGCAACAGGGCAAATCAGAACCAAGTAAGGAACAATGAGCGCACATTGGTGCCTGTCAACAACCAGAGTCAAGCAGGACCATCTAATGCCAACCAGGCACTTGTGGTTCAAGTAGATGAAGGTTGTGATTGGTCAATTCAGTTGGGAAATGATGCTCCAGATGGAACAGCTTGTTTTGCTGAAGTTGTCAAGGATCTTAAACACGCCAGTGGTGGAGAATCTTCCACCAATGGTGATGAATCTTCTGAAGATGAAGACAGCTCCGGTTATAGTGGAAGCTCAGATGAAGAATCCTCCACTTCAGGTAATGATCATGTGGATGAGACATCAAGTGCGTCAGTTAATGCAGATATTGATGAGCTATTGGAAGAAGCTGCAGCAGGAATTCAAAGAAGATCTATTTTGGTGGATCAAGCTGCTTATTCTTCGTCTTCTCTCCATTCAGCCTTTATGGCTAATGTCGACAGTTCATCAAGTCAGGTATGTGTCGATGAACCCACTTCTGTTAGTTGTGATAATTGTGACATATTGAGTATTAAATGTGCTGATTTAGAGACAAGCATGTCTGAGTTGCAAGGCAAACATGATGCTTTACAAGCTAGTTTGTTTGACTTGCAAGACAAACATGTTTCATTGAATGATAAGTGGTGTGAATTGCAAAGAAAACACGAGGCTTTGCAAGAGAAATATGATGTGACATTCATTCACAATCAGTTGATCTCTCGAAGTGCACTGAAGCCAACATGTTTTATGAAAACCATGAAAAGGAGTTTAAATCGGTAATTGAAAAATTAAAGAAAGATAAAACCGAGTTAACTAAAATGGTTTCCAGAAAACAGACTGACATTAATTTGTATATAACTCGTCTTGAGGTAATGCAAAAGGAAATGGCTTGTGTCAAAACTGAAAGTGAGGCGATCCAACTTAAGCTAGACAGTTATTTGAGCTCTAGCTATGTGTTGGATCACATCATTGACGTACAGAAAGAGAAACGGGATGTCACATGCATTGGATACAAGAAATGTCCACCACCTGTGAGACACAATTATGATGCCATGCCTGACGAGGAGGATAGAACTTTCTTTGAACCATCTGTTCCTCTAGATGTTAATGAATTTGCAGCAGGACTCGGATACAAGAATGAAGTATCATCAGAATCGGATGTGTCAGCAGATACATGTGTGTCTTCTGCTGAACCGAATCAGAATCCTCCAGTTGTGATTGAGGATACTGATTCTTCTGATGATGAATCTGATGATACTGATTCGGCAAAGTCTGATGCGGTAATCAAAGAAGAGGACATACCTCTTGAGAATCATATTCTATGTGATCCTCCCGCAAAACCTGCTAAGACTGTTCCGACTGAGTCCACATCTGCAAAAGAGTCGGAGAGTGTTGATTTGCTGTACACTCTTGTTGGTGATGATAAAATTTATTCTGACAGAGATTTTCCTATTAAGAATGTGAATCAATCTTTGATCAGTAAAGTCTTTGAAAATTCGACAAGTAAATTTCTGGGTAAGAAAGGATCACACGTTGTGGTAACACAGTGCCCTCCTATCCCAAAGGCTGAAGTTAGAAAACAATTTGGCAATCAGAAATTACCAACAGAGAAAAGGCAGCAAAATCATAACAAACAAAAGGGAAAATTGCCGGCTCAAAGTCAAAAGAAGCCAAATCAAAAGAAAAACAAGAATGTGAACTTTGTGAAATCTAAGGGAACGGACAAAATTGAAACGTTTGAAAATCAATCTAACTTAGATTTTGTCAAGAAAGCAACAGTGATGAAAAGGAATGAACCAAATAGTTCAAAACCTAGTACCTCGGGATCACAAAGTTCATCATCGGCAAGACGATCACATGATACTTCGGGGTTTGTTGAACGAAGATCATGTTTTGAATGTGGTACAATTGGACATATAATTCGAAACTGTCCGTATCTTCATAAGTTGAAAGCAAAGGATGATGATCCCCGTGAACGCAATCACCAAAAGCGATCTGTTTCTGTAAAACAAGATCCCCGACTTGTAAGAGAAAGGGAAAAGAAACAGAAACGCCAACAAGTCAAGGTGATTGAAAAGGCACTTAAAACTGATGTGGTTCGAAAACAATCTGTTTCAATTAAGCCAGAAAACTCAAAATTTTCAAAAACTTCAAACAATCACGAAGTTAAATTGTCAAACAATCAAACTGGTAAAACTCAACAGACATGGAAACCTAAATTGACCACAAGTTCAGAGGGACCATCACAATTTATGAATCATCAAAGAATAGAAGTTATTGTTGTTGATGAAAATGGAAGACCCAAGACCACAATGGCTTGGGTCCCCATCTCCAACTAATCATGTGAGTTCATGTGCAGGGTGTTCCAGGAGGAACTATCAGTAGTCATTGGATTGTTGATAGTGGGGCATCCAGGCACATGACAGGCGACATGAAGCTTCTCTACGACGTTAAATCTATTAGAGGAGGTTATGTTGCTTTTACTGGAGATAAAGGCGGATATATTACGGGTGAAGGAATGATTTCCAACGGGGTTGTTAGCTTTGATAAGATCAACTTCGTACAACAACTTGATCACAATCTTCTTAGTGTTTCTCAAATTTGTGATAAGCAGTTCTCAGTACACTTTGATGCAAATGGATGTTATGTGCTGAAACCCGGCTTCAAAATTCCGAAAGAATGGATTCTCTTATCGGCTCCAAGGATAAATGATCTGTATGTCCTTGATATGAGCCAAGCTATCACAACGTCTGCACAAGCAACTTGTTTCGTTTCCAAAGCCACAGAAAAAGACTCAATCTCTTGTCACAGACGAATGGGTCACATTCACTTACGCAAAATGAATCATTTGGTGTCAAATGAATTGGTGAATGGTGTTCCTCTTAAAAACTTCCATCTTCAAGACGTCTGTGTTTCGTGCCAAAAAGGAAAACAAACGAAGAAGCGACACCCTACAAAGAAAATCAACACGGTGGCTGTTCCTCTTGAACGTTTGCACATGGATTTGTTCGGTCCTGTCAAGCACAAAAGTATTAGGAATGATCAATACTGCCTCGTGATAACTGATGATTATTCAAGATTTTCTTGGGTGGCGTTCATGGCACATAAGAGTGAAACCTTCGGTATTATCAAAAACTTGATCATTCAGATTGAGAATCTATATAAGTTGAAGGTTAGGCGGATACGTAGCGACAATGGTACTGAATTCAAAAATCATGCCATGGCGGAGTTTTGCACTTCAAAAGGTATTCTTCACGAATTTAGTGCGGCTTATACTCCTCAACAGAATGGCGTCGCTGAACGTAAAAACCGCACATTGATCGAGACTGCTAGGACTATGTTGGTAGAATCGCAGTTGCCCATTCCATTCTGGACTGAAGCTGTGTCCTCTGCATGTTACATGTTGAACCGAGTCCTTACAGTCAAAAGGCACAACAAGACCTGCTTTGAGCTTATTAACAAACGGAAACCAGATTTGTCATATCTTGAACCGTTTGGAGCTCCGTGCACAATAATCGATCCTAATGGAAAGTTTGGGGCAAAAGCAATTGAAGGATACTTTCTTGGGTATGCCACCCCGAACTTAAGAGTCTGGAATCTAGAGACTAAAAGGGTTGAGGAATGGTCTGAAGTCAGAGTACAAAGGCACACTTTACCAGTCAAATGTCCTGGTCAGCCTTGGATGTTTGAGTACGATGACTTTTTCAATTCGATCAATGTTGAAGCAGTTGAAGAAAATGCTGCTGCAAGGATGTTTTTCGAGAGTGACAATGCAACAGATTCACCGTTGGTTCGTCCAATTATTGTCAGTCAAGAACCATCTTCAGTGAACGATAATGCTCTCGACAATGAGGATTTTCACGATGCTACCGAATTGAACGAATCTTCAGAGGATGATGAATTTCTAGATGCAGATCAAGAAGCTCCAACAACAGCAGTTCATGGTACTTCAGAGGGTACACCTCCAGTGGACGCCCCTGGAACAGCTGAAGCTACTGCATCATCCTCTTCGTCAATTCCGGGTATTGAATTGGTTGTTGATCTCAATCTCAACAATCTGGGTACAAACATTCCAGTTCAAGATAATCCAGAAACAAGGATTCACAATACCCATCCTCAACAAAACATCATCGGAAATGTACAAAGTGGCGTTCAAACAAGAAACATGTTGCGAAACAACAACAATGCAGGCTTGTATGCGGCAATTAGAGAATCTGGTCAACAAAACGATTGGTCTTTCGCGTGTTATGTCTCACAGGAAGAGCCAAGAACTTGGAAAGAAGCTTTGAAAGATAACTCTTGGGTTGAAGCAATGCAGGAAGAACTGCAACAATTCCAGAAGCTTGGT
The DNA here is from genome assembly GCA_030545235.1 of Helianthus tuberosus. NCBI lineage: Eukaryota > Viridiplantae > Streptophyta > Magnoliopsida > Asterales > Asteraceae > Helianthus > Helianthus tuberosus. The sequence goes on from JARYGA010060516.1 coordinate 5,165,479, forward strand.
GTCTGGAAACTCGTAGAGAAACCTGCTGGTTACAAGAAGATTGGTACCCGTTGGGTGTTTAAATGCAAAAAGGATGACCGTGGAGTTGTTATTCGAAACAAAGCAAGGCTATTCGTTCAAGGTTTTCGTCATATTGAAGGGATCGACTACAACGAAGTGTATGCACCTGTTGCACGTCTAGAAGCAATTCGGATCTTTCTGGCTTATGCCTCATTCAAAGGTTTCAAGGTATACCAGATGGACGTGAAAAGTGCATTCTTACATGGTGTGGTGGAAGAAGAGGTGTACGTCGAACAGCCTCCAGGTTTTGAAGATCCTATCCATCCCGATCGGGTTTGGTTGCTCAACAAAGCTCTCTATGGTCTACATCAAGCACCGCGAGCTTGGTATGCAACCTTATCTAATTATCTGCTGGAGAATGGATTTCGCAGAGGTCTTATCGATTGTACTCTTTTCATCAAAGAACAAGATGGAGATCTTCTACTGGTACAGGTATACGTTGATGATATTATATATGGTTCTACTAATGATGTTTTGTGTAGGAATTTCGAGCGCATCATGCAGGATAAATTCGAGATGAGCGCTATGGGGGAAATGAATTTCTTTTTGGGCCTACAAGTACAACAAACCGAGTCTGGGATATTTATCCATCAGACTAAATATGTTTGTGACATCTTGAGCCGGTTCCAGATGTCTGATGCAACGCCCATCGGTACCCCATTGCCGCAAAATCACGGAATTACTCCAGACTTGAAGGGTGAAGCTGTTAGCCCCTCATACTACCGCGCGATGATCGGATCTCTTATGTACCTCACAGCATCAAGACCAGATATAATGTACCCAACGTGCCTGCTTGCCAGATATCAAGTCAACCCGAAGGCTTCACATCTTGCAGCTGTAAAAAGGATTTTTCATTATTTGAAGGGTTACCCTGACACCGGTCTATGGTACCCTAGGGATAATAACTTTGACTTGATCGCATTCAGTGATTCTGATTTTGGCGGATGCAAAATCGACGGCAAATCCACAACGGCTGGATGTCAATTTTTGGGAAATCGCCTAGTCACATGGCAGTGCAAGAAGCAGACGTGCGTCGCTACATCAACATGCGAAGCTGAATACATTGCTGCCTCAAGTTGTTGCTCCCAAGTCCTATGGATCCAACAACAAATGCGCGACTACGGTTTTGAATTCCTAACTACTCCTATTTATGTTGATAATTCTGCTGCCTTACAGATCACTAGAAATCCTGTGCAGCATTCAAAGACTAAGCACATCAAAATTAAGTATCACTTCATACGTGATTGCTTTGAGAAAAGGCTAATCGATGTTGCTTACGTCCACACCGATGACCAACGTGCCGACCTTTTTACCAAAGCATTTGACAAATCAAGATTTGACTTGTTATTATTGGTAAACGGCATTAAGGTCAAGCATGAGTAATACCAACATCGGGAAATCGTTTTTGTAAATATCTTTGTGTTTTAAAATTTATCATAGTTTGTTGATTTTAGGGGGAGTAAATCCAAATTTGAAAATCCAAAAACATCGAAAAATTTCAAAAACACAAAAACAATAGAAAAACAAAAATGAGTTTCCTGGCGAGCAAAAGAGAAAATGATAGTAAATCAGTGGTCTCTCCAAACCTCTTTAAACCTGAAATGAAAAACGATAAGCAGCTCTATATAAGATGTATCGGTAGGCTCACAATCATTTTAAAGTGTGCAGGGTGATATAAACTTAAACTGACTGAAGACCAGGTGGGAACCACTCATTGGCATATGGTCTTGGTACCGAAATTTCGTTTGAGAGATTGCCGAGGTTCTGAGATATTCGGTCTTTATGCTGCTTATCATCTGGGTATCATGGTTGTATCTTTTACCGAAAAATAACGGGGACGCAAGTCTAGATCTTCCATGATACCATACATACGTGTACATATTGCATTCGACCTCAATAAGTGATCAACAATCACATGTCCAAACAAATAAGTGATAATATATCACATTTATCCGGGAGTCAAGTTCGTCTCTCTGCTGTACGAAAGTACTGACCTGTTCACGGACTTGCTCCTGTGCCCTCATGCATATGAAAATGAAGTTCCTCATCAATAAGTGATTATATCACATAGGGCTTGTTTTCAAATCAAAATAAGTGAGTATCTCACATCATATACGGTCAAACAGATGATAATCGGTATACTCACCGGTAAGATGAACCCTCGTGCATACCTTGATACGGGAATGTGTCGTGATGTGGATGAACACCGGTCGGTAAGTATAAATCATACCTTAACGTATCCCCTCGCCATGATTACATATGATAAGTTGAGCTTATGTGGATAACAATACCGATAATTGTTATAGGATGCTTATCTTAATGTTAACTAATTGAACAACAAGAGCGTTTTGGCATGACCGTACACTGATATGATTCTCTTACCCTCGAAACTCGCAAAAAGAATGTCTGTAAATATTTATTTAATGCTTTCAGTTTCTGCATCTTTGTATATATTTATTTACTGCTTTCTATCTTTACATTTGAAATATTCAAAATTCCAAAAAGATTTTAGGTGTGTTTTAATATAAACTTTATAAAAGCCAAAAAGATTTTATTTCTGTTTTATTTTCGATTGTACGATGTTGGATCTCGAGTCTTCGTTACCTGAAACCTGATTGAAAACCGAAATGACTAAATCTTCATAAACGGTCGAAATTTGCAAGTTTTGAAAGTTAAAAACCTAAAACTGAACAATTTGTTAAACTTTCAAACTGTCGGACGGTGATTGATTGAACAATGGTCACATGTGTGTCATTTGCTTATGATATTCCAGGCAGTTGTTCTCATTACGCGTTTAGATTTCTTGCATGTGCAGATTCTAAAGGCAAGGAGAACATGGTCGATGACAAGCTTCGGAATGAAGACACGACGTGAAGGCACTCAAGTGATGAAGATGATCGAGTTGCCGCTGACCATCATCAACACCACAAGGATCTCAATTCATAAAGAACAAGTATTTCACAAGTATAAATCAAGGGGGAGCTTGTGTTAAGGGGGAGTTTGTCAACACACTTCCTACATGAAACGGGGAGTTTGTTGGTACACTTTCTGCTTTCAAGACGTGAAGACTTTAAAGATCCTCCGACATTGAAGACTTGAAAGGACGTCAAAGACCTGAAGACACGAAGATCGAGACAAAGCTACAGCCAAGGGGGAGTTTGTTGGTGCACTTGTGTCTGTACTTTGTCTGTATTTTGTGATGATATAAAACGATGTCTTTTGTTAGTCGATGTAAGTTTGACCAAGTCAACCATCCTCCTGGTTTGACTTGACCAAACAGTTAGAACATTGTTTGTAAGATGTTTGTGTCGAAGGATGAGTCATCGAAGGATTGTTTAGATCCTTCGATGAGCTCGAAAGATAAGCCTTCGATGGATGATTGATGGACCTCGAAGGATATCATCCTTCGAGGTGTATATGTGATCCTTCGACAGGTTTCAGGTCGATAGATGATCCTTCGATCAGTCTATCTGATCCTTCGACCAGACAAGCTGTGACGGGTATATATACCCATGTAATGTGTTCACTTCATAAGAGACAGAAAACACAGGTTGTAAGTGTGTGAGATGTGAGTGAACCGAGTCTTGTAGAGAGCGTATTTTCAGTTTGGGTCAAGGGCTGTAACCGTGTCCACTGAAATACAAGAGAAAACTTTGATATCTCGTGTGTCTACCTTTCTCTTTGTGGCTTGTGTTCTCATATAAACTCCGGTTTGCATTCTAGCTTGGATTCCGCACTTGCAAGTGTGTTAGACATAACAAAGATTAGGTTTGACCTCAACCTCCGAGGGACCTACAATGGGAGGACAGGTGTTTATAATAAAATGTGGTCACAGTGGAACCAAATCAATTAAGTGATGCCGACAATTGTAGTTGATATACGATGCCAATAATTCGACAAATGTTTAATGCAAATATGTACTTGGATCTCAGTATTAAAATATTATAACAATAACGATTATTAGACTCAGACTAACGCATCGACATAATTTGTCAAAGTTGCCTTGTTATATATTTTATATGTTTAATTTGGTTGGAATCAAATAAATAATATTTTTAATAAGTTAAGAATAACATATTTAATAAATTTATAGAGAAAATGAAATCAAGTCAACCAAAATCGAGTGAAGATCAAACCAAGTAAACTAAGATCATAGGGTATACTCTAACATATATATTGGGTGTTAAGGGTGATATGACAAGTTAACTGTCATTGCACACCACTCTTTCCTTGTGTTAAGGGGCATTAAAGTAGTTAGTTATACGTTAACATGTTAACTGGATGTTAAGAGATTGAATTAATTATTCTTTTCTTTTTTCAAACCAAAAACACTAAAAACAGGGTTAGATAAAGTTAACGGAATTAAACTACTTTCTTGAAGTGAGATAAAGTGAATAGGAAAGATGTGTACACTGCATTGGGTCAAAGACAAATGAATGGTAAGATAGAGAAGATGACTATTTTGTAGCTTTTTTTTTTGAACGAAACACACATCTTAAAAATATACTCTTAAAATTCACCTATTAATGTTCACTATGTGTACTTATACCCGAGATAAATTCAGTGGCGGACTCAGGAATTTTTCCATGGAGGTGCGGAACATTTTTAAAAATTTTAGGCCCCTAGGTATATAAGTAAAAAAATCGGTTCGTATCGTAACGGGTCGGGTCGGGTCATGTAAAACAAAATAAATCGCGTCATAACGTCCCTACTCATGGTTCCTATCACAAACAAATTGATCCATAAGTTCATCACTCCATAACATAATGTTTCAATTTTAATTTTCAACCCTAGAAATCGTGTGTAATCACCCTAAAAATCATCTAAACAATATAATCACCTTAAAAATCATCTAAACAACCATAAACAACATAAAAACACATGAAATTTCAAACCTATTTAAGAATTTTGTTACCCTTTGGTGTCGGACAGCGGTGGTTCACGGCTGCTGAGGACGTGTTGTTGTGGCTGCTGTTGTGTTCGATGATCGCTAGAGGGAGATGACCTAAGAGAGGGAGGGCGGGATGAATTCTAAGGGACTATTGAGCTTATTTTAATTATTATAGTTTGAACTTAGATTAAGTTTGGTTAATGGGCTAGTAATTAGTTGGCTATTTATGTTAATGAAATAGTGGGTTAAGGTATTGGGTATTTGGGTATTTGGGTTAAGTTGGGTAGTATAAGTTTATATAAATTAGGTAGTTTTTTTTAATTAGAGTTTACTAAAAAAATTTAAAATATAAATCCATAACATTTTTTACCTAAGGTGTGTGGATGAAAAATTTCATGGGGTGCGGACGAAAAAATTCAAGGAGTGCGGACGAGATTTTCAACGGAAAATAACACTAATTTTTTTTCCCCTGGGGTGCGCCCGCCCACCTTAGGCTAGGGGTAAGTCCGCCCCTGGATAAATTGTACCCAGCCAATGCATATGGCTGAGTACATTTTCGTTATTAACCAGAAAAAAGAAAATTGCAATTGACTTTTTTTGTAGTTTGAACTGTATTTTCTGAACTTGCATAACTTTTCCATATGCTTCATTAATATTTCACAATTGACGATTAGAAAAAAAAAAAAAGTAACTATTAGGAAAAAAAAACACAATTTAACAATGATCGAGATAGATACTTGATTTTTAAGTCTCGGCAAGAATATATGTGGTTGATATGATTTATGGGTATTTCCCCTATATCAATCATCAAATTTGGTTTGTGAGAAAAAATTACTATTCAGTTTTTTACCAATATTAAAGCTTACTTTACAACTACATAATGCATGCATCTTCTTCTTTTTGATTGTTCTACAACACCATCGCTCTCTCCTCCTTATCTCTCCGACTCTCTACTCATCCCCTTCTCTTTCTCTTTCTAGATCACAATTTGTCTTCTAGATCACAATTTGTTTTCTTTTCAGTAGAGGTAGCAATCTTGACCCAAAGGCTTTCAAGTGGGTTACTTTGGGTTACTTTTAAAATTATATGGGTTAGTTTGGGTAAGATATTTTAACTAAACGGGTCACAACGGGTCAATTGAAATTCCATCTTGTTATTTACGGGTCAAAGCGGGTCAACAACTTTAAAGAAATGGGTCGATGTGGGTCGACAACTTTAAAGAAATGGGTTTCGGATCGCAACGGGTTTTATGCCGACACGAGTTTCCGCACGGGACGGGTTTTAGGCCGACACGAGTTTCGGGTCGGGACGAGTTTCGTACCATTTCGACCCGTACCGTTTCGACGCGAACCGTTTCGACACGTACCGTTTCGACGCGAACCGTTTCGACCGGTACCGTTTCGACCGGTACCGTTTCAACCCGTACCGTTTCGAATCGAACCGTTTCGACACGAACCGTTTCGACGCGTACCGTTTCGACCCGTACCGTTTCGGCACGTACCATTTCGGCCAGTACCGTTTCGAATCGAACCGTTTCGACGCATACCGTTTCGACCAGTACCCAGTGGCGGACCCAGGAATTTTTTCCTGGGGGTGCGGAATATTTTCAAAGATTTTAGACCCCTAGTTGTATAAAAATATCGGTTCATAGCGGGTCGGGTCGGATCATGTAAGACAAAAGAACATCAAACTAAAATTTACAAATCATCAAAAACACGTCAAACGTCATTACAAATTACAAACGTATTTACAATTGTGCCCTACAGGTTTTTTTTTTTTTTTGAAATATATCCAAAATATCATCTAAAGATAATAAACAAGTCATAAGTTCATTACATTCTTACTCATTGTTCCTAACACATATAATTTGCTCCATTAGTTCATACAACAACACTAAACACTTAAACAAAATAAACAATCATGTTCAACCATAGCCCATAACTTTCAATTATATTTTTAAACAATTAAGCCCTAATATTAAATGTTGATTACTTGTAACTAATCATTTAAACAAACAAAGCTATAAATAAAACAACAAAGTCATTTAACTACAAGTCTAGAACAAAAAAATCAAAAAAATATAAAAAAATTAAACCCTTGCACATCTATATTTTCTCCTAATCATCACATAAAATAAAATAAATAAATAAATCATACTAGTTCTATATTGGAATTCTGATGTAATATGGGCCGGTCTAACCGGAATTTTGGTTTTTCTGGTAAAAAAAAGCCACCAGGTCGTGAGCAGTGGCGTCAAGTCGCTGGGACTTTTTTTGGGGGCGGGAGTTGGAAATGGAATGGGTGGATGGGTTTGGGTTATTTTATTCAGTTCAAATTTCTTTAGGTTGGGTTTGGGCTTGTGTTAATAAAAATTGATTGCAAATTGGGCTTTGATTGGATTAAATAATTAAGTGAATAAGTGGTTAATAATTATTTTTTTTCTAAGTGGGACGGTTGAAAATTTTCAAGGGGTGCGGGTAAAAAATTCCAAGGGGTGCGGTCGGGATTTCCGGCGAAAAATAACACTAAAAAATATTTTTTCATGGGGTGCGCCCGCCCACCCTTAGCTCAATGTGGGTACGCCCCTGCCAGTACCGTTTCAACCCGTACCGTTTCGACACGAACCCACTACTAATAACTGCATATCGATAGTAATTATATTCTCTGTTAATCGATTCGTTGACGATGCAAATCAACAGATTTAAGTAATTGTTGCATTTCAATAGACGTTTGTTTTCTCAATTTTACTCAATTTTCGATTGTAATTAGCAATTGATAGCATGTAATAACTGTAAATCAGTTGTAACCTGTAATCATGATTTCTGTTAATCAGTTCGTTGATGACGCAAATCAACAGAACGACTTAATTGTTGCATTTCTATAGATGTTTTCTCAATTTTACATCTGCACGTAGTAATTGCTAGTAATGCATATTAATAGTAATTAATAGTAACTGTTGCATTGACGAACCCATAGGAACGAGCATGCCGTTCAACATGGATAGTCACTTAAAAAAAACATTTTTTAACCATCCCGACCCGACCCGAAACCCGTTCCGACCCGAAACCCGTTCCGACCCGAAACCCGTTCCGACCCGAACCCGTTTTGACCCGAACCCATTTTGCCCCGAACCCGTTTTGACCCGAACCCGTTTCGACCCGAACCAAAACAACCCTTTTTTAATTGACCCGTTTCGACCCATGACCCGACCCGACCCAACCCGTTTGCCAGGTCTACTTTTCCGCAAGCCAGTATCGTGGAGTCCACCTACCACCGCCGGCTACAAACCCTAAAGAGGGACACCGATCCTGACACTCGCTCGAGCCGTTGATGTATTGGTTGCACCAGGGTACTACAGCACTACTGACGAATGCACAGTGGCGGCGTTGAGAAGGATCCGGGCATTAGAGAAAAGAGAGAATGGTTAGAGTGTCAACGATGAGATCGCCGGTACCGGTTGTGACGATGGTTTGAGGAGACTTTTAGTGAGGTGTGGGACGGCTGGTGGCGTCAGAGATAGAGAGAAGAAGCGTCGGACTGTGGGGTTTGTTGATGACAGCCATCTCCGATGTCCATACAAGGAGTTTTCTGGTGACCGCGGCAGTGACGGGTTTAGCTGAAGTAGTCAAAAGTGGTGCCTACTTGAGAGAGAAAGAGAGGAGACAGAGAGTTAGTGTTAGGATATGTCATATGTGTGAACCAAGATGTGTGGTCTATGTTGGTGTATTGGTGTTGTACGTCGCTGCCGGTAGTGAGTAAAGGTGCACGGGGCACATGCGGTGACCCCATGCGGTGACCCAAGTTACAGTGCGGGTACACCGCCGCCATCGGCTCGGGGAACGTAAGCGGGGAGGGGGATCGGTGAGAGGTTACCGCATGAGAGAGAGGAGAGAGAGAGAGAGAGGGTGATTGGTTGTTAATGTGGGTCCATCCTTTTTCCACCAATCATATTTTTTTCTTCTTTTTTTATAAAAAAATAATTGTGTGAGTGGAGTGATGCCAACGTTTGAGTGCAAAATGGGGACTTAAGAAGGGAGTTGACGTGACACGTGCTGATTGAGTGTGTGTAAGAGAGGGGACTCCTCTAAGAGAGGAGTGCCCCTCTCACCCTAAGAATTGAAAAGAGATGATTTTAAGGTTGACTAAAATTTGATGGTTTTGAATTGAGTCCGCTGGTTTGCAAGATATAAAATGGGTTGGTGAAATAAAGAATAATATTTTTTTTGAACGGCGTTTAATAAAATTACTTTCCACCTACTTCACAAAGAGCATTTTAAAAGAAAGAACTTATAATTCACTCAAACATTATATATCTCTTAAATCTATACATTTGGGAACAGTATTTTTAGATATCTGATGGCACCTTATTTGTTCCTTTTTTTCCCTTGTATATCTCTTAAATCTATACATTTGGGAACAGTATTTTTAGACATCCGATGGCACCTTATTTGTTCCTTTTTTTCCCTTGTATATCTCTTAAATCTATAAATTTGGGAACAGTATTTTTAGACATCCGATGGCACCTTATTTGTTCCTTTTTTTTCTCCCTTTTTGCTGTTTTAGGTGTTTATATAAGATTCTTTTCACACTGAACATATTTGTTTGTGTGGTAAAGTGGTAGGTGTTTGTTTCAGCTCATCTTTCTCCCAGGTTCGACCCTCTGGTGTCACTCATCTTTCTCGCGGGTTCGACTATTAAATTGCTTCCATGTGCGTATTTATAAAAATTATCAAATTTGATTAGTACAAAATCATCTACAATGTATATATATATAGAGTTATATATTTTATACATAAAATGTAAATATTTGTTTCTCCGTTTATTTTATATAAAAGATGTTCATATTTGTTTTTAACTTAATTTTTATAACTAATTACACGAATGGTACATGTGCTCTATCTAAATTACGTATACAATTAATCCCCTGGTCTATCTAAATTACATATACGATTACGATCCCGCGGTCTATCTAAATTATGTATACAATTACGGTCCTGTGCATTGATTATAGACCCGCCGCAACGTGCTGGTTTTTTAAACTAGTGGATATTAAATTGCATCTCGAAATTTTAGCTTTATATATAAAACAATAAAAAAATATGTAGTGTGAATCTAGCACACTTATTACGATGTTTTTCCACATTACGAATTAAGCACGTGTGTCTTAGTTAATATTTTCTATATAAACCCATCTATGTCGGCCTATATTTTCCAAGAACTCAGTATCACCTATCTGGCTCTTGGTAACTGTTTGTGAGAGTAATTAAGAAATGGCTCTATCAGGAAAGTTGATCGGTTACGTAGAGATCAGTAAGAGCGGCGATGTCTTCCATGATCTCCTTAGGCACAAACCGCACGACATGGTTGCAATTGCCCCTGATAAGGTTCATGACTGTGAGCTGCATGAGGGTGAGAGAGGGGCCGTTGGATCCGTCATCACTTGGCACTATACTACTCATGGTACGTATAACATGACTTACTTGTTTCTTCCAAATCTTGTGTGTAACATATAGATTAATGATTTTTTTTATGCAAAAACTAAGAGGGAAAGAGGAAAACATCGAAACAGATAATTGAATCAGTGAACGAGGAAAACCACACGATTGTGCTCAAGGTGATTGGAGGAGAGCTTGTGGATGGGCAATACAAGAGCTTCACAAACACATTTCATGTTGAACCAAAGGGTGACGGGCAGGTGGCTACGTGGACCTTTGAGTTCGAGAAGGTGGATACAAGTGTACCCTACCCAACTGTCGAGATGGATTACCTTTGCCATCTTATCAAGGATTTGGATGCCCATAACCATGCTAAATAATAAAGATCAAAGATGAGGTGGAAGCAAATTGAAATTATACATATATATGACGTGTGTTTTAATTTTCGATTGAAAGAATAAATTAAGGCAGACATGCTAGCTGCTTGTGTGTGTGTGATGCACAAATGACTTTTTAAATATTTCCTTTTAGTTTCATGCATGGATTTGCATGATCATGTGATATATGTAATGATCATAAGATATATTGTTGTTCTAGCTCCCCAGATGAGCAATAAACTATTCTTGGTGCTTGTTTTGAATATTGTTTGCAATTAGTTCTGATGGTGGTTTTAATGTCTTATAATGAAACGTGGTCCATAGGAGCCAAATGAGATAAGAGACAATACCAATAATTCGATCCATATGTAATGCAACTACTTAGACTATGGGGTATGGGGCGGGGGTTGGGTACAAACGCCCAAGTCACCACCCCGGGTGGGCTTGGGTTTCGGCATGCCCCCCTTGGGCGGGGGTTTCAGCCCGGGCGTTGGGCGGGTATAGCGGTCTTCCGTGGTCGGCTCTCATTGGCTGGGTTGGCTAGGCTTTTTTATTTTTATTTTTATTTTGTGTGTATTTTTATAATAATTGAAAAAAAAAAGAGTAAACTGTCATTTTGGTCCCTATGGTTTGGCCAGTTTTGCCACTTTAGTCCAAATCTCAAACTTATTACATCTGAGTCCATGTGGTTTGCATTTTGTTGCCATTTTAGTCCAAAACCCTTTTGACTGATTTAAAGACCCTTTTTTGTCCTTTTCTAGAGGGATAGTTTGGGCATTAAATTTTCATTAAACCAATTCCTTCATTAAACCAATTTCATTTGAGTGATTTTTCTCTCTCTCTAGTTTCTCTCTCTACCCAATTCTCTCTAGCCGGCCTTGCAAATCCTCCTGCTTCTCGTTGATTTGCTTGTCCGATTGTTGTTTCCCAGCTAAATGATGCCTTCAAATGGTGGTTCTATACCACCAGATCTCCCTCCTAACCCCTTGAAGCCTATTCCAACCGTACCCCTCCCCAATCGGCGCTCCACTAGGTCGTCTGGATCCCATAAAAACCATGAACTCAGCAAACAAGCTGGAGTGAAAATTACCCTTGAAACTCAAAACTCTGTGACAAAGGATAATCTTATACCACTGAAGAATGATAAGATTCGTATTCCACTGTCGGAGTTATGTGCTAATGGAGGTGGATGTTCTTCAATCGGAGAAGGATTCAGCACCCCAAGACCAAATCTCTTTTGATAATGCGGTGTTTGATATCAATCAAGAGGAGGATGATGACGATGTCCAGGTAACTCACCCTACTGACCCTTCCCAGCTTAGTTCGGATGGGGTAAACCAAGGGATGGTGCTCGAACCTGCTGCAGGGCCATCTCCCACGCAAAGCCACTCCCATACTAGTGCTCCCGCAACACCTACGAATCAGAGGATACATGGTTCAGACGGTTGGGGAGAAGATGATGAATTAGGGATTAGGGTTTGGGTGTGGGAAGAAGAAGAAGGGGAGTATTTCATTTCATTAATGAAAATTTAATGCCCAAACTACCCCTCTAGAAAAGGACAAAAAAGGGTCTTTAAATCAGTCAAAATTAAGACATTTTGGGTTTTGGACTAAAATGGCAACAAAATGCAAACCACAGGGACCCAGATGTAATAAGTTTGAGATTTGTACTAAAGTGGCAAAACTGGCCAAACCATAGGGACCAAAATGGCAGTTTACTCAAAAAAAAATTATAACACGTGGCCAACCTGTAACACCCCAAAAATGGGTTTGGTAATTTAAACCCGGTTAATATAAAGGAACGGGTAAAAATACCGTTAGGGGTAAAATTGAACCCGTAAATGAATATTAACTAGGAATGACTAACCTAGTTGAATATTAGTATCGTTGGTATTAAACGAAGGGTTGTGGCCTTATTTAATTAAAACGAAACATGAGGGACCAAAGTGGGACAACTTGAAAGTTGTTTTATTAAATGAAAACACACACACACACCTCGTGTGTGTGTTCTGGATCGTTCAAGAAGAGGCTCCCATGGAGCCAAAACCCTAGTTCAACAATATCATCAAATTGAAGGGCCAAATGAAGTCTAAATTCATAACCGAACGTGAATTAATGATCACCCAAGCTAGGGGATCATAAGGTATGTAAAATTTTGATGATTCGTGAAGTTGTAAAGTTTGAATAATCATCATAATCGTGGATTATGTATGGATTAGAGAAGCTATGGCTAAATTAGTGATGTATGCTCATTTAGGAACAAACCCTATGTGAAGATTCTTAGTAAATTGCTATAATTTGGGTGTGTGGATGAATTACTACACTTAGCTAGGTGGGTTTGTGTTTAATCTATGAAATGGTATGAACTTGATTATAAATATGTGTAGTATGTGATGTGTACTTGTACATGGATTGAGTATGGTATAGACTTTGTATGATGGTTACTTGTATTGATGAATAGAAGTGATAATTAGGAAGAAAATCATGAAATACTTGTACATCATGCTTAGAAAGTAGTACGCACACCAAGTGTTTGATGAAATGTCTAAAAGACAATAATAAGTGAAATTGTATGCTAGTGACGGGTAACCATATATAGTTCATGTGAAGATTGTGTAGGGATAATGTTGAGTATGTTTTATGCTTGTTTGAATGGATTAACGAAGGTCATATATGAGATGTGAATTTGATATGGTTGTTCATATGTATAAGCATATATGCTAATAAGGATGTGAATGTAATGACATGAATGTATAGGAATCATGTTAAGATGGTTGAGAGCGTGGAAGGCTAACAGACTAAGGAGACTCAAGTAAGCGAACGCAATTACGGACGCACAAGGTAAGTAAATCCCGGACTTACACTTTAGATGTAAAATATATTGTAGTATGATGATTATTGTGATACATGTGAGAAAGTATTAAACAATGGAAGTAAATAGGTAAGTTTACGGAAAAATGAGTCGAAAGTGGATAGGAAAGTATAATGATGCTAATTGTTTTCTGTTAAGAATGAAATGGAAGTGCAGGTATACTAATAATGGGGAATGAAGGTTAAGTATGGAAGTCAGACGAGAGTGTCCGAATGGATAGACGAATGGACTTATATGAACGAGAATAAGAGATGTTGATGCTTGATTATGCACGTTTTAAAGTATATATATTATGTCATCGGTTGCTAATGAAGTAATTGGTTATGGTGAATGCAGGTTGTACAGGTTTATGAATGTTTTGCTCAAGCAGAGTACGTGGTTGAAGATCGAGTCAAGACATGGATTGTACGTGGGTGTGTATGTGGTTACTTAATTCGATACGTATGTTACTTTTTAATTAATTTATAAAAAGGGATTAATGTATTTAAGTGAAAGAAAGAATAACTTATAAAGAAGTTTTTAGTATGTATTTTCCGCTGCGTCGAAATTTGGTTAAAACGTGTTAGGGCGTTACACAACCCACGCGGGCTAGCCATGCCCCGCCATACCGACCCAACATGCAACTGGCCAGCAGTGTCCTTCGAAGTCCACGTGTCAACCCATGCCCCAAACCCCCGCCCCACCATACCCCACGTTCTTACGTGGATGACAATATTAGAATATTGATCCAACTAAAAGTAAGACCTTTTACACCTACCATATATAATGATCAAGTCAAAGAAATAAGGAAAATCTGCTAGTTGTTTGCTTGATTCTGTTGAAATTGTTTTAATATTACCAGCTGATTTTTTTCCCAAAGCAACAAAAGATATATTTCAAAGTGTTTTTTTTTTTTTTTGTTCGATCATGAAAAACTGATTTAACTACTATAGATATACCAACATTGTTGTCGCAAAATAGTTATATCGGTAATGTTATATTTCTATGTAGTTATTGTTAATCGATAAACATGTATAGAACATAGAGGATCAAAAGTGGCTAGGGTTTATTCAATAGAAAGCATAGTTTACAAATGAAAAGAAAACAAACATTATATAGCCAGGTTACGGGCTTACTAGCTACGAGCCAAAGCCCAAAACAAACTAATACGCTAACATCCCCCCTCAAACTCACAATGCAACAGTAATGAGCATTGAGAGTTTGTCACATAAGAACCGGAACCGAGATGTCGACTGAGCCTTGGTAAAAATATCCGCAATCTGCAAGGCTGATGGAACAAAAGGAAGCGAAATTGTCCCACGCTGAAGATGTTGACGAGTAAAATGACAATCAATCTCAATATGTTTTGTCCGCTCATGAAAAACCGAATTCTTTGCAATCTGCATAGCACTTTTGTTATCACAATGTAGAGGAGTAGGCTGAGAAATGTTAATTCCCATATCTGCAAGAAGCCAACGTAACCAAACGATCTCACATGTAGTCACGGCCATAGCACGATATTCAGCCTCAGTAGAAGATCTAGAAACAACATCTTGTTTCTTACTTTTCCATGAGATTAGCGAATCTCCAAGGAAAACACAGAAACCAGTGGTGGATTTACGATCATTAGGATCACTATCCCAATCAGCATCACTATAGGCACGCAACTCAAGAGAAGATGTCGAAGGAAACAGGAGACTCTGAAACTGAGTCCCACGGAGATATCTCAGAATACGAAGAACAGCTCCCCAGTGAACAGAAGTAGGAGCAGTAACAAATTGACTAACCACATGAACTGCATGAGCTATATCAGGGCGAGTAACTGTAAGATAAACCAAACTGCCTACAATAGTACGATATAGGCTCGGATCAGATAAAGGAACACCATCAGTAGGAGAATACCGTGCATTGGTTTCAAGAGGAGTGTCTGCAGTTTTGTTATCAGTAAGCCTTGCCCGCTGAAACAAATCGGAAATATACTTTGTCTGAGAAAGGAGGTATCCTTTCTTAGACTGTGCCACCTCAATACCCAAAAAATACCGTAACATGCCCAAATCCTTCATAGCAAAACGGTGAGCTAAATCATGCTTCAAGGACTCAATACCTTCATAATCATCTCCTGTAATAATCATATCATCCACATATAGAGACAGAAGAATGCGTCCTGCACTCGTACATCGAGTAAATAATGCTGAATCATGATTACTAGGAATAAAACCAAAGGAAGTAATGACTGTAGAGAATTTCTCAAACCAGGCACGAGGGGCCTGTTTGAGGCCATATAGAGCTTTTCGAAGCCGACAAACTTCACCGGGATGATGAGCAATTCCCGGGGGAGGAGTCATGTAGACCTCCTCATGGAGATCACCATTTAGAAATGCATTCTTGACATCCATTTGACAAATCTTCCACTGACGAACAGATGCAACAGCTATCAGAGTACGAACTGTAGTCATTTTTGCCACTGGGGCAAATGTCTCCTCATAATCCATACCATACTTTTGAGAGTATCCTTTTGCTACAAGTCTGGCCTTATATCGCTCAACAGACCCATCAGACTTCGTTTTAATCTTATATACCCAACGACAACCAATTATATGTTTACCAGGTGGTAGCGGAACCAAATCCCACGTCTGTGTCTGATGAAGAGCACTGAGCTCTTCAGCCATAGCATTCTGCCAAAGAGGATTAGAGACAGCCTCTCTATACGATGCAGGTTCAGATAGATGATGTATATTTGCGATGAAGGAAGCAAATGAAGCCGAGTAAGTAGAGTAGGCAAAATCTGGTAGCTTGGTGGACTTACATTCACGAGTGGACCTCCTTAGAGGTGGAGCTATCTCAACAGATGAAGGAGTTGTCTCAGGTATAGTTGGACCTGAAGCTGTGTCTGACAAAGTGTGGGTGTCTTGAACTGGCCCATCAGGTTCAGTAGATGTAGCTGGAACATCAGACGATGTTGATGCATCAGTGTCACAAACAAAAGGATCAATATTCAGGAGATCTGGCTTCGTTACATTGTGCGATGTGGATGGAATAGAGTAGAATGGAATATGCTCGAGGAAGATAACATGCCTTGAAACATATAACTTCTTACTTACAGGATCAAAACAACGATACCCTTTCTGTCCAGTGCCATACCCTTTCGAACCACTGGCATAACCTAAGAATACACATAAGGCTGCCTTATTTGACAATTTGTCTCGTTCAACATGAGGACGGAGAACAAAGCAGGTACATCCAAAAACCCTTAATTCACCGTAATCAGGGAGCTCGCCATATAGTTTCTCAAAAGGAGACATCCCAGAATTATGAGCAGTAGGGATCCGATTAATCACATGTTGGGCAGTTAGGAGTGCTTCTCCCCAAAAAACACTCGGAACATCAGCAGATAGAAGAAACGAGCGAGCAGTTTCCACCAAATGACGGTGTTTCCTTTCAGCAACACCATTCTGCTGAGGGGTATCAGTACAAGATGACTGGTGTATTGTACCATCTGACGCAAGTAACTGTCTAAAAGCATTGGAGGTATATTCACCCCCTTGGTCACACCGGAAGCACTTTATCACAGTCGAATGTTGTGTCTTAATATAGGCTCTAAAGTCTTTGTAAATGTCAAAGAAATCAGATTTACGCTTCATAAGATACACCCAAGTATAACGAGTATAATCA
The DNA here is from genome assembly GCA_030545235.1 of Helianthus tuberosus. Classification (NCBI taxonomy): domain Eukaryota; kingdom Viridiplantae; phylum Streptophyta; class Magnoliopsida; order Asterales; family Asteraceae; genus Helianthus; species Helianthus tuberosus. The sequence continues at coordinate 5,182,765 of JARYGA010060516.1, forward strand.
TCTATGAAAGAAACATAATAAATCGACCCACCCTTAGTGGAGACTGGTGACGGACCCCACACATCCGAATGCACAATATCAAAAGGAGCAGCAGAACAAGATATACTTTTTTTAAAAGGCAAAGCAGAGAACTTAGCAAGTTTGCAACCACTGCAATCAGAAATATCACAAGTGCTCAATTGACCCAAAGCACCTGTAGAAACCAAAAACTTTAAACGCGATGCTGACACGTGTCCCAAACGAGAATGCCACCGATAAAAATCTGGAGATGAACTACTCAAGCGAAAAGAAGACAAGTCAACACTAGATGCAGCTACATCAATTTCTTTGAGACCATCCAAGACATAAAGTCCACCCACTCTACGACCGGTCCCAATCACCCTCATAGAACGTGAATCGAAAATACAGCAAACAGAATCCGAAAAGAACACCCAATAACCAGATTTGCACAACTGACTAACCGATACAAGATTTAAAGCAAGATTTGGAATATAATAGACATTAGTGAGAGATATATGTGGAGTAACAACAGATCCAACGCCTTCTATTCGCATCGATGTAGCACTCGCAGACATAACAGACGCACATGAACTAGATGTCAAAGATACAAAAGATGACAAGTAGGGTGACATATGATGAGATGCACCAGAATCCAAAATCCAAAAGGATGAAGGAATACCTGAGGTACTAGACGAAGACATGCATGAATTTAGAAACAGTCTGAATTGCTCAAAAACCTGTGGATCTGAAAGAGAACTATCCATGAGGAAAAACAATTGAAGCCTACTTAGAACAACGAGACAAATCCGAGCAACCAAATGCGAAATTCAAATCCAACCAATCAAGTCGAATGAAGATAACCTTTTCGTCCAAACTAACTTTTCTTCCAAATAAACTAAAATCCAAAAGCAAACTTCTCTGAAGACCAACTTTTCGTCAGAACCCAACAATTCACCAAAATCAAAAATTTTCTCTAACGTCAAATATTTTTTTTTTTTGCTAGAATCCAACAAATATACGAACCGCCAACACACGAAGACTAATGCAAGCCAGCAGCAAAATCATATACCAATGAACCCAAAAGATAAATACCCAAAATTAATTTATAATACACCTTCTGTTGTCGAATTCATAAATTAGAAAACCACCATGAGTGGAATCATGATGTCAGCCATCATAAAACTCATCAACCAATAAAAAAAAGACTTTGTTGCCACAAAATCACAAACCACTATTACTTCACGGTGATAACAGATTATCGAAAAGGTTTAATACCTTTTGGCGGCAAGAGATGTAATATCACTCGGACACTTCCAACAATACGAAAACTTGGTGTTTGCAACAACTTCTCCTATCAATAATCATGGATCAATTTGGCTCTGATACCATGTTAATCGATAAACATGTATAGAACATAGAGGATCAAAAGTGGCTAGGGTTTATTCAATAGAAAGCATAGTTTACAAATGAAAAGAAAACAAACATTATATAGCCAGGTTACGGGCTTACTAGCTACGAGCCAAAGCCCAAAACAAACTAATACGCTAACAGTTATTTATAAAATTGATTAGCCATAGCACCGCACATGTGGGGTATCAAAGTGTGAACCAGTGGATAATAAGAGAAATCGCAGAACAATGGCTTTCCAAGGTATTAAAATGATTGGGTGTTGGAGCCTTTGGAAGTCTAGAAAGCGAGTTCAAATGTCGAAACCGATCAAGATTGGGAACATTATCAGTCAGGTTAAAGCCTTGGGTTTCTTATGGTTTGCTCATAGATCGAAAGTTAAGGACATCACGTGGGATAACTGGAATATGTATTTATGTAGTTGTGTTTGTTGTGTAGTCGGCCCGTTTTGGGCCGGCGGCCGTTTCTAATGAAAGCTTCCGTTCAAAATAAATAAATAAGCACACCATTGATTAATTAGTATTACCAAGCATCAGGTCCAAATTACACATGCCTCCATTCATTACAAGAACCACAAAGATGAAAGCCCGAAGAAGTCAATTAATACATCGGGCATGGTAGGTTATGGCCCGCATTCATGTAAGGCTGGAGGGTGTGGTATAAAGCCTCTAAGGGCTTTATTATGCCACGTAAGCGCCATGTAGATTTTGAGATAAAAATGACGCCCCCTTTAACAATGATGGTGTGGGATAAACCCTAACTAGCGCCCCCACCTAATTAAATATTAAAAAAGAAAGAAAAATAAGCAAAATCTGATTGGTTAAGAGGCATGAGGCCCACCAGATGCACTCATTCACGCCCGTTAGTGGGCTGGCGAACAAGGGATAGGCCCCCCTTGTTAACGAGCAGGGGGTGGTGGAGGGCGCTATGGGGCGCCAAAAATGATGATGTGGCGGGGTGGCGCTAGGCCACACCCTGACCTAACAACCATACAAAAATGTTGAAATTAAGATAACATCTTAACTCTCAAGGAAAAGTTTGAATCGATATGATATCTAAAACAAACAGTGATAGTGTTTAGAATTGTAATGTCATTAATAAATTTCTAATTTCTGATAGATTGTCTTCTATATTTTGGTATGGATGTTTGATGTTTCTCAAAATCCAAGTGCTTATCATTTAAATTAAACTCCTGATATTTTCGGCGTGAATTAAAAGGCAAGATTTTGTGATTTTTTACATGAATTGACGATAAAAGTAGTGAAGTTGTAAAAATATTTTTTTAACATGCTAGGAAGTTAACCAATTGGCTAGGACTCCTATGTGGATAATAACAATATCACAATAATAACAACAATAATAATAGTATCTTATTTAAAAACGTTGTGGTTCCTGAGATGCCATGCCTTATCAGATATCTTGAATGTTTGATGGTAGCACCCACCCATATCTAGTGGGTAGTTGACACCCCACCTATAAGAGTGGTCGATCATAAACACGACAAGCAAACTCATCTCAACCTCTACAAGACCATGTGTAGTGGTAATGCCCCACCTTTGAGCGTTTTACTTCATGTGCCAGCCCAGTCAGCAATGAGGTATTATGGGACGTTTTCTAAAATGGGTGTAGTGGGGATGTGGAGCATTATGTTAAAAGGGGTGTTAAACAATTAAATAAATAAAAAAAAACCATCAAAAAAATCTTATTGGCCAAAAAAAGGAGATTAACTGTGATTGGCCACTTCATCCCCTTCTTTGGCGTGGAAAAAATGACGCCTTGGAGCAAATATTCGAACAAAACGCCCCGGGGGCGGTCAATTGCGCGTTGGGGGGGGGGGGGGGGTCAAGGGTAAAACGCCCAAAAACCTTACCACTACGCGTGGTCTAACAGGGAATTGTAATGGGGCGAGTTTGGGACAGGTTTGGGTAACCTAAATCTCATACTCGATTATAAAAGTTTATCTCATACCTAGCCTAAAACCCGTCAAGTATCTATCGAGAAACAAAATTGAAATAAAAGAACGGGAAATATAGCATTGCACCACGTACAAAACAAAAGAGAAATTCATAAGAAAACAATCATGAGATTCGCAAGATGCTTACAAGTGGAAAGATCGAGGAAGATAGAAGCATTGTCTTGTTAGGAGATCGTAAGACTTTTTTAAAGTATTTTTTACTGCACGTAAGGGCCGACTACTCTATAGGCTTGGTAACTTAGGCATGGGCTTAGGATCACAAAAAAATAAGGCCTCCAAGTTTTTAGAAAGATTATATATATATAATATATGCATATGTATTAGACTCAAATAAATATGTTTATGTTAAAATTAAACTGGTTTTTTCATTGAAGGAACCCCAAATAAATATTGTTTAACAAAAAAAAAGCCAGTTTCAAAACCCATTTCGCCTTGATTTCCAACTATTACAACACGACAACCATCGACCTAATCATTAGTATTTAGCGGCCTAAAGCCCCTAAATACAGACGTAATCATCGCTCCCACTTCCCATCGCAACCTGCTTTCAATTTCTAGGCTATCGGCTATCACTAGACGAAAAAGTAAGGGTAATCACCCATGGCGTCGGGATTGGAGTAGTGTCTATCAGCGAAATTAGGGTCCCTACTTCATAATTCGCTTAGGGTCTCCAAAATCGTAAGAATCGCGTGCTACAGGTTTGAATGTTAGAATTGAAGAATTGAGGATTGTGGTTGTGGGGATTAGGATCAAATACAAAGGATCCTAATTGTAAGAAGTGTAAGAAGGATTTATAGAGTGACAAGTGTTCAATAACCTAAAAAAACCCACTACACAAAAAAACCCACTAAAAAAAAAAACTTAAACATCCACTACCACCAAAACCCCCCACCCCCACCCCCACCCCCACTACCACCAAAACCCCCCACCCCCACTACCACTAAGAAGGATTTATAGAGTGACAAGTGTCCAAGTTTTTTTATATTTTTTTTTAGGTTTTTGGGGGGAGGGGGGGTTAGGTTTTTTTAGGTTTTTTTTTTTTTTGGGGGGGGGGGGGGGGGGGGGGGTTAGGTTTTTTGGGGGTTTTTTGGTGAGGTATAGTTTTTTTTTTGGTTTTTTTTTAATGGGGGGGGGGGGGGGGGGATTTAGGTTTTTGGGTGGTGGGGTGGGGGTGGGTGTTTAGGTTTTTGGTGGTGATGTAGTGGGTTTAGTTTTAGGTTATTGGACACTTGTCACTCTATAAATCCTTCTTACACTTCTTACAATTAGAAGGCTTTGTAGAATAACTTGACCCGTGGTTGTGGTACTAATTAAAAAGTGACGATTCAGTGCCACTAAAATATGTGTATACTATACGTTAAATGATATTATACTATATGTCTATATATGTGTGTACTTTAAATGATATATAAAAATGTATCATTATTCATTTCTTCTTCGTAAAAGTTTTCTTTTTTGGCTCCAAGCTTCTTTTCACTTGAGGCTGAAAACGCTACATGGAACCGTGGCGTTGCTGTCTCTAAAACTATATTTTCCCCTCGAAAACAGGCGGCTATACATGATGAAGTTTTATCGTGGCAAACGAGTGTGAACTAAAAGTATCTAAATTAGAAACAAAAAGTTGTTTATGGTCCTTTTCTTCATTATTCTGGTTGATTTTGCCATTTTTGGAAAAAAAAAAACTTGGGCCAGTTATAGTTGCTTATTGTACTACTAGCGAAATTGGAAAGTGAAAGCCGATAGTTAAAATGGTAAAAGGATTTGACTGTCGGTGTGTGGTCACAGCCAATATTTTCTATATAAAACCCTCAATCTCTACATATATTTTCCACAAACACATCTTGTAAAAGAAATTGTTTGGCCTTTGTTAGAATAATCAAGAGATGGCACTATCAGGAAAGTTAATCGGTTACGTGGAGATCAGTAAGAGCGGTGATATCTTCCATGATATCATTAGACACAACCCGCACAAGATGGTTGCAATAGCCCCAGAAAAGGTTCATGACTGTGAGCTGCATGAGGGTGAGAGAGGGGTCGTTGGATCCGTCGTCTCTTGGCACTTCACTTATGGTACGTGTCACATGACTTACTTATTTCTACCCGAATCTTGATTAACATATTAACTAATGATATCTTTTTTATGCATGGAAAAGATGGAAAGAAAGAAATATCGAAACAGATAATCGAATCAGTGAACGAGGAAAACCATACGGTTTCATTCAAGGTAATTGGAGGGGAGCTTGTGGATAAGTTATACAAGAGCTTTAGAATCACATTTCATGTTGAGCCAAAGGGTGATGTGCAAGTGGGCACAGTTACTTTAGAGTTTGAGAAACTAGACACAGAGTACCTTATCCGACTTCTTTTATGGACCTTCTTTGTAGTCTTGTTAAGGATATGGATGCCCATAACAAAGCTACATAATTATGGTCCTAGAAGAAAATATTGGAGTGAATTGAGTTCTGAATAATGTGTGTTTTTCGGATTGTTATTTGAAAAATAATTTGGGGCATATATGCCTACTTGTGTGTGCATGTTGTAGAAATGGCTTGTAAAATTTATCATCACTGCACCAGATGATATTATTGTATTGGTTCGAAGATATGGAGGGGGTAGGGGTGTAAACAAGCCCAGAGGTTCGAGAGCTACTCGTTATAGGCTCAGTAAAAGCTCAAACGAGCCGAACTTTAATGAGCCCGAGCTCGAGCCTGTAATAGAGCTCGTTTAGTTATCGAGCTTGAAATACAGAGCTCATTTAGGCTCTCGAGCCTAAACGAGCACAAACAAAATTTTACTTATTTGTATATAATAATAATGATTACATTAGCGAGCCGAGCTCAAGCCAGCTTTGGCTAGTTTAAGCGATATTGAAGCGACCTCGAGCCGATCTTTTAGCTTGTTTGAGGTTGATCTCAAAATCGTTCGAGCGAGCTCGAGCTTCATAAAAACATGACGAGCCGAGCTCAAACCTAGTCGGGCTCGTGCTCGACCCGGCTCGTTTATACCACTAGAGGGGATTTGTCACTATGAAAGGGGTTTATAATGTAATATTGAAATGTGGTCAGAGACATCAACACATGTGGCCCACAATCGTAAACCAACACCATCACTAAAACGAAGAAAAGCCAGTTGGGTCACTTCGCACTACGCGATTGTGGTGGAATTATGTGGTCGTGTGACGCGAGGGCTCTTTGACCACCAGCTGACACATGGCACCATGTGGCATGTGATATTCGTTAATTTACACATATTTTAGTCCCCCGTTTTACCCCTATTTTATGTGTTTTTAGCCGTAAAACCGTCATTCGGATACTTATTTATCTACATTTATGTTTACAGGCCTAAAACAGCATACCAGACAAGATGATAGCGAAAACGAGGACTTTCCGGACAAAACGACGAAGCTGCGGACATTCTGTTAAAGATTCTGAACTGGGCCTGTGGAACGACCGTTCCACCTGATGCACGGTCGTGCATCTCCGACAAAGTTGATCAGCTCGGTGATGAACGAGAGGTGCGACTGGGCGTTCTAGGAAAACAAGGCGCCTCGGTGAAGAACAGACGTTCCATCTGAGGAACGACCGTGCGTATCCGATGAACCAACAGAGTCTCGGTGATGAACGACCGGTGCGACTCGGCGTGCAACAAATAACCCGGAACTGAACGACCGTTCCATACGAAGAACGGTCGTGCCATTTCGAATCTGGTCAACGATCTGATGACGTATGCAGTATGGTGACCCATCCCCAATAATTACTTAAAGTGCACGGTCGTGCCATATGGAGAACGACCGTGCGACAGCGAAAAGTATAAAAACAGAACAGAAACCTTCTGTTCGATATTCTGGATTTTTGGAGAGCTTCTCAGGCGATTTTCAGGCTCCGGAGGCGTTAGCTTTCACCCGGAATCAAGCCACATTGTCCCGTTTAGCTCGATTACTACCCGGATCCTTAGTCTAGTACTTGTTTATGGTTTGATTTTCTAATCTTTCCATGTTTTTGTTAATCTTTCAAGTACTTAGATTATTGTTTATGTATTATTGTAGCCTTTGGGCAAAAACACAAACAATCCCTTGCTAGATTATTGCCATTAGTATGTTAAGCTTTGTTTGTAATGACACTTGAAGTATTTTCTATGTTAATCTTTGATGATTAGTTTGCAACCTTGTTATTGATATTGAATTCTTGATTATAAGTAATTATGTTGGATGATTGATGCTTGGTTAGTTAAGATAGTTGAAAAATGAAGCTTAATTAATCTTGTATTAGTAAACTTTGAATTTGGTTAACTAGTTTAACTTGGTTTAAATGTATGCATCATGATACTAGAAATGGTTAGTGATTTAATAAAATGTAATTATTGTTAATCAAGAGAGCTTGCCGTCACGTAAGGACCTTAACGGGTTAGATGGTGTCGTTATAAATTCTTGCCATGATTTATTAGCTTAGTTAGTAGTTTAGGCCAAAATTGCTATCTTGGTGAATTATTGTGTAAGATTTGTAAAATAAACTCGGTTGTGATTTAATCTAGTTTATGCTTGTCTCGGTGGTTGCATTGTGTTTATCGGTGTCTCTTTCCTTGATTAAGTGCGGTTAGAAAACTCCTAACGGATGACTAGCTTATTTTTAAGAGATTTTCATAGACATTTATCAATCGCACGTTAAAGAACAATTTTAGGTGGTTAAAGTGTGTTTATCGTTTTAGCTTTCCGAATGATTGTCATGTTAGGATTCCCGAAAGGGATACTAATTGTCTTAAATTGGAAAATTGACCGAATGCTTCTAGTGCCAAAACTGACTTAGTTGACATGCTGTGGTTGTGTATTTAGCAAGGCTTTTTATCTACTATCTATTATGTTTTTATTATGTATTTGGTTATGCTTACTTTAGTTTAGTTTAAATCAACCAAACTTATGTTTTTACCGGTAGTTTAGTGACAAAGGTCTAGTATTATTTCTCCGCCCATTTCCTTGGATCGATACTTGGTTCTTACCGATACTTTATTACATATGTGACGGGGTACACTTGCCTCTTTCGTGTGTGTTTTGATGTAAAAGTAATAATCACTTTTATAAATTTAAAACCCAATCGTGTGTAAATTCATTGTAAAATTATGTATATATACGCACACGTCAGCATGCCTACATGGTGACTCATGACACCTAAGCCCTAGCTAACACCTTCACGCTACACAACGGTGATGGTGAAACCCAGTCGCGCGGCGCGACGAGGTTGTTCCTCAGCTATAAATTGGACGTGAATTGAGCATTTCAGACTTGCTCAAATCTCTTTTCTTTCTCTCGTAGTACTGCTATAATACCCGAAGCTCTAAAACTCTGCTCCGTAATCAGTGTATTAACCCGGATCACTGGTACGATACCCTGTCCGATCGATCTAATACCAAATCAACAGATGTTTAAGTGCTGTCTGAATAAGGCTATTCTTTATCATCTACGTTGTGGTTTTGATCTCATGATTATCGTTAAAGTTGAATTGGGTTAATACACTAATACATGTTGCATTGTGTGCTTAATTAGGAACCCAAGACTTAGACCAGAAGGCAATTACTGAAGACCCTAAATCTACAATGTGAGTCATTCTCTTTTTTATCAAGTGCTTTCAAAACCCTAAATGTTTTGTAGTTGTATTTACAGTGATTAAGTCTTTGTATTCCAACTGAGAAATTACTGGCAGTATGTGGGGTTTTGTATACACTACTTGATAAGCTCAATAGTTGAGAGAATGACCAACATTGATATGACCTGTTAAGATCGGAGGCTCTCATGATTGTGCTTGTTTGTATAATTTGAACAAATCAAATAGAAATGAATAGAGTTTAAGTGCAGCGGAAATGAACAACAAACTTTGTAAACACAATCAAAGAGAGAAACAGTTTTGATAAACACATGCTTTTCATCAGTCGAAAGGTTACAAAGCAAATCAAAAGATTACAAAGCAAGCTTACAAACTAAACTCCCCCTCAGCCTGATACTCCATGGTTGATTGCACACAAGATGAAAGGATTAGACTAGAGGAGAAGAACTCACTCAGTCAAAATCAAAATGTAACAGTACAGGGTACTGCTCCATTTATAGGCAAACCAAACCACTGCAGCATCTCAGCTGACGTCACCATGAAAGCGACGTCTAACAGCCTAACAACCTGTATCTACTATTCTTATACAAACACTGCTAAACCTAACCACTGACTATACATAAAACAGATGACATACTAAACTACTACTCTCTCTTTACATCAGTGCTTTCCTCAAGGTTGATCAGTTCTTGATTGGGCAGTGCTTTGTCATCAGTAGATTGTACCAGCAGTGCTTAGTTCTCAGCAGTCTTATGGGCTTTATCAGTAGTTTTGAAGAACAGCAGTAATTGTATCCGGGCAGTGGATATAAGACCATCAGCTGTTATAATCACTTTCAAGGGAGAAGACTTAGTGTAAACAGCTGCTTATTGTGAATCCACTGTTGTGAACCAGTTTTGGCTTTCATTATCTGTTCCTCTGGTAGGGTTCAATCCCAACAATCTCCCCCTGGAACAGATAATGCCAAAACACTTCATTATTTTGGATCTTTATTCCTCATCAGAAGTTCCCTTGCTTGTCTTTTAAATTCTTCTTCAAATTCTTTAGAACTTGTGTCATCCTCATCCCTGCACAATGAAAGTTCAAGGAGATCCTGCAAATCTTCAACACTAAGGCCTAGTGTGACAACCCGCACAAAACCAGGTATCAGTACAACTTAATTAATGATTAATTATTACTTGATTTCTGTGCTTGATTGAAACTAGCTGATAAACTGCTACCTGCATACTGATACATGCACTTACTTGCATCATACTTTATTTGCTGTCACTACATTATTTACGTGCTGAACCCTAGTGACAAACATGATGCACAAAAAGCACAGTAGCACCAAACGGATACACAGTAAACATGCTGATATAACCAGCATCAGGCAAATACTGCCTCAAGGCCTGTTAAGAGCCTCATATATTTTGGCTACACTGGTAGTGAGTGTAGGATATAAGGGTTGTGTTACCGCGTCTCTAGGGGATAAGATACACTGATTCGGATGTGCCAGAACGTACTTTAAGTACCAAACACAGCACTTTAAATAATTTAACCAGCTTCTAGCTGACTAGTAAAGTGCCAAAAATGAGAAAATATTACTAGACACTTTCTAAAGTGTCGGGAAAACAAAATGTGTCACTAAAAATGCAATAACGACATTTTGAAGTCCTTTGTAACACTTTAACGGATTACTATCCAACCGGACACCCGGACTTTACCCGGAACATGAAAATTTTATTATTTTCACTTTTTATATTTTTCTGAGCCAGTTAGGGTCCCTGATTACCCTAACGCCCATCATAACGCATAACATAACACTAACTAAGTTAGATACTTAGTTAACCCTACTTAACTAAACTAACCTCCCTAATCACTACTTACAATCGAACAAGAGGACCCCCCCCCCCAAACCGATCGGTTACCTAGGGGGCACCAATATGTACTTTGTGATCTTGGTCAATCAAGCTTTGTCTAGTATCTAGTGAACACAATGCCCAATGGATAATGCACCTTAACTTTCTCTATAAATACATGAGATTTGCACTAAGATAGTCCAACACAATTCACAACCAACTCACTCTCTCTCTTGCTTCTTGTGGCTCTCGGCCGAACACACCAAACACACACACCACATTTTCGGTTTTGATCTCATCATTCCAACAACATACGCATATCAAGGGTCACGTTTAAGGAGCTTTGGTGCAAGCGGAACACGAAGGACCACTCTCGTTGGCTTTTATCCACGCGGTTTTCGTCACAACTCTTCCCTAGCCTTGAGCTAGAGGTATAACCTTTAAAACTCGTTTTCACACATATCTAAAGTGGTTAAAAGAACTTTCGTCGGTTAAATATCGTTAACATGCGTTTTGAATCCTTAAAGTCTAGTAAAATCACTAAAATGGTGGTTAATAGCGTATAACTTGTGTAAAAGTCGTAGGACTTGAAATTTGTGCTTATTGTGACCCGATCTATAATGTGGTAGCTCAAATCTTCGTTTAACCCGACTTTGTAAAATCACGTATCATCACATAAGCTTGTTTTTGAAAGATACAAGGGTTAAAAGTGAAACACTACCACATTTTAGAGACATGAACTTGTAGAGAAATATTTTACTTGTGTAAAAGTATTTTAACCGGTAAAATGATGTTTAAAACTAGCGGATCTACGTATCCGCAAGTGGTATTTTTGAAAGACCACACTTTAAAGAAATCATGTTATTCTAAAAGATGGATCTTGCACTAATAAATATGATTTTATAAACCACAAGTGTAAAGACACTTGTAAAATAAAGAGATCCGACAAAGAAGTGTATTTGTCACTTGTTACTAGAAGTTGTAAAGACGGTTTTCTCTAAACACGAGGTTTTTACAAGATTAAAGTTACTTTATATAGAAATCTACATATATAAGGATGATTTACATTATTAATGCGGAAAAACTGCAAGTTCATGCGATTATGCAAATTTACATACTTGTTGACTAGTTTGATGTGTCGGAAATTGTTTGATTGAATAAAGAAGTTGATTGAGTTGATTTGTTAAAAGAAAATGATACGCTTGAAAGCGTGGCCACCTCCAGTTACAGAGGAAACTCTGGCGAAATTTTCTAAAAACCTAACACTTAGACTTTTTACACAACAAGTGTTAGAACTATTTTTGGGCATACTTTTGAAACATAAATTTCGCCAGTACTATATTTTACTAAACATTCGGAGGTGGGATTTTCACAAAGATTAACGTGATAAATATATTTTGTCACAACACTGTTTATGATTATTTTGTGAAATACATAAATATTATTTTAGAGTGAAAATAATATTTACAAGCGTTAATGATTCCAAAACTTTGCGAACGCTTCCATAAACATATAAGTTACACCGGTAATTACATTACCACAAGATTGATAAAACGTAACTTACGCACATGTATTGTATCCCCCATCCTTGGGAAGAAGAATAACTATCAAGCATATACAAAATGTAACACGAAATAGTTGTCTAACTATTTCCCGCAAACATAAACTGTAAAGCTAAAGCACGGCCGTCCGTCTAATAGAATTAGCACTTGTAGGTCGTTGCACAGATTACTGCTTCAGAGACGCTTGATAGAGTTTACGCATCCACTGTGAGTTCATGTCCCCCTTTTCTCTAACTGTTTTCAGTTTTCTTAACTGCGGGGGTGAAATACATGTTACTTTGTTTACAAGTACTTTTTACACGGTATGAATAACGTAAGGAGGTTTAGATCATGTGAATGGGTAGTTAGAACCCCGAGGGACTCGAGCGGTAGATCTATTTGGGTGTAGCGAGCCCAGCTCCCGGTCCAACAGAACAGGCCTCACGGAGGACTAACAGAACGGATCCGGAGTGACTTGGTACCCAACGCAAAATCGGCTAGGGTTGTATCTTACTTACTTGCATTTCACGACATGCTAATGGCCTTGCAAACCATTGGTGATCACAAGTCCTCTTACACTGCTACATACCAGGAAACTTTTATACTTACAAGTGTTTTACTTACTCACTTGCACATGAACTCGCTCAACATTATTGTTGATTTTTCAACTCACATGTATTTCAGGAAATTAACGGATTCTGGCACGGTATGAACGTTTTCCGCTGCAATCTTCATGAAGTCATCAAGGATTAGGGGTTGTGTTCTCTTACCTGGACAAGACACAATCCTTAACCCTCATTTATGTTTTGTTTCTAGATGTAATGTTACTGAACAAGGTTATGGTCGTATGTTTAAAACAATGGTATTGTACGTTGATTTCTAAACTTAATGATGACTTGCATGGTTTTTAAATTCATATAGCTTTGTTATGGTTAAGCTATGGTATTAAGAAGTCACACCAAAACTAACCACGCTTCCGCAAAGCCAGGGTGTGACAGCTTGGTATCAGAGCTCTGATCATAGCGAACTAGGATTCTGTCTCGAGTCTAGACTATGATCACTAGGGCTCTCACGAAAACATTTTTCTGCATACCACTTAAGTCCAGATCCACACTTTTTACAAACAAATGTTGAGCACATTTTATTAATTATAAGTTCAGCTTGGAGGGCTGAGGATCGATCTGGAGGATCGAGATGGTTAAGGTAGTTGAGCACGTTGATTTGTTATAAGGTTCGATCTGGAGGATCGAGGTGAATAAGGTAGTTGAGCACGTTGATTTGTTATAAGGTTCGATCTGGAGGATCGAGGTCTGGTTTAAGTGAAGGATAGAACAGTCTTGTAGACGAGATGGTTTTGGCTAGTAAGACTAGGAGAAATTATGTGATGCCCTACTTGGTGACTTATGTGATTATCTGATTATGTGATTGACTGTTTGTGCATACTTGTGTTTATGTTACAGATACATGGATCCGGCTGATTCAGGTGGTTCAGACATCACCAACCCCAGGCGTGTTGTGTCAGATGATTTAGAGTCCTCGGAGCACGAGGTGTACACGTCAGACTTTACCAGTACCGACGATGACGACTTCCAGCCATTCGCCCTACCTGATGGCGACGATGAGCTCCCTATTGATATTCCGGCCGGGGATTTGCCACTAGCGGTGATCCCTGCTCCCATACCCCTCGCTGCTTACCCTGTTCAGGAGTTACCATTCGACGGCGACGAGGACGACGTCGACTTGTTCGAGGAGGAGCCTATGGAGGACGTTCAGGGCGAGGCCCTACCCGCTGTTGCCCCTCTACTGATTGCAGATGCTCCGGCTGCGGAGGCACCTGCACTTTCCCCAGCCCAGGACTCCTCTGAGTCTGTGGCTTCTGCACCGACACATACCCTTAGTGCGCAGCACTACTCTCACGAGTCAGATTCTGATCATGCATCTTCTGTCGCCCCCATCCCCAGTCCCACTTTTGACCACGAGGACGAGGGGGATTCAGACCCTATGTTTCCCCCAGGCTATGATCCTGACCGCGATTTGGAGTTTGTCCCTATGGACGAGATGATGGAGGATCCTGCTGATCCTATTGATCCTTTCGACCCGATCGATCCTGATTTTGACTTTGATATGGCATTCGATGACTTGGAGCCTGCCCTTGTCCCTGAGCAGGCAGCTGCTCTTGATGTGTTACCGGAGCATGACCCTATGCATGCCGATATACCCCTTGAGCCCATTGCTGTTGATCACCACCTAGATGTTCCTTTGATTGCAGACGATCATATCCCTGTCGATCCCATTGATCCTCTACCCCTTGTTGCTGCACCTGTTGACCCACCATTTGAGCACTTGGCACCCGTTGACCCTATTGTAGCCCCTTTACTTGATCCCGTTCCCATAGAGCCCGGACATGCACCGTTCGCGGCACAGATGGATCCACCGGACGAGGCCGCACAGCACGGGTGGATCCCGGCTGATGAGGACGTCCCACCGTTACCCCCACAGATTCCAGACGCTAGACACACTGACTTTTCGTTTCAGATTCCCACATACATACCTCCAGCAGGGCCTGGAGAGGGCTCTTCAGCCCACCCATCAGGGCATGTACCGATGCCCATGCCTTTCTTACCACAGATGCCTTTTGTTCCACCTATTACTGCTCCTTTTGGGATGACACCCTTTGACCCCACACGTGAGCCACTGCTGTGGTCACCATTTTTCCCCTATGCCACCCACTGATCCATACCACAGGTTCCACGTGGGACACACTATCGAGGATGTATTGATGTCATTTGTACACCAGCATGAGTCGCATGAGCAGCGACTACAGGAGTTGGAGAGAGCCCGCCTGCAGCCATGTCAGTGCCATGGCCGGGTACCCTCTCCGTTACAGCCGTTTCGACCATTACCCCCTGACTATGCTGCTCGTCTTGCTACTTTGGAGCAGCAGATTGCCTCCGTTATTCGCACGCAGCAGGCGATGGAGGCAGATTGGTTAGAGATGCGCCGTTTGTTTTATACCCATTTTCCCCCTCCTCCACCACCATCTGCTTAGAGCTCATCGGTGCCACTTGGGTAGGCGAGGTGAGAAGGCGGCAATTGCTTTTACTTGCACAGCATTTTTGAGGAGACTACGTTATGATTTGACTTTTGTTATGTACTTGATGTTGTATTGATACTGATGTAGCTTTTGACAGGGGTGATGTAGCCCCAGTGATTGATAATTGTATGTATACACTTACGATGTGGTCTCATTATTATGGCAATCGCAGTTTTCTCACCATATTTTGGATTCGCTTGATTACTTATTTGCATTGTTATGGTATGGGTTGTGTGTGATTGATATTTGTGATATGTGATAACATGAGATGCTGTGTGATTATATTATTACTACCGTTATATACGTACGCTATATTACGAACTGATTTACGTATCGTAACATCGGAGCCTTCTATGGCCTAACCAACTTAAACCATCTTTTAGAAAGATGCCGCCAAGACGACAACAACAGCCTATGCCTACCACTCAGGAAGAGCTACAACAAGTCATTGCTGCTGCCATAGCGCAGTACGCAGCTTCTCAGCCAGGAGGGAGCGGAAGTGTTAATCAAGGCAATAACAATCCACCTCACGGTAATACTACGCCATTCGAACCTACCATGAACTAGTTGGAGATTTTAGCGGTGATGCTAATGCCAAACACATGTTTTAACATACGTGCAGGATGCACCTACAAGCAGTTCTTAGACTGCAAACCAGTTAACTTCGATGGCATGGGAGGTGCAGTTGCCTTTACCCGCTGGGCTGAGAAAACCGACTCCGTCATACGCATGAGCAAGTGTGCTGAGGACCAACAAGTCACATACATTTCAGGGCTATTTCTCGACGGAGCCCTATCTTGGTGGAACTTACAAGTCCAAACCTTAGGCGAAGCTGCCGCCTACGCCCTGACTTGGGCCGAATTGAAGGAACTGATGCGCAAGAAGTACTGTTCACGCGCAGAAATTCAGAGGTTGGAGACTGAATTCTGGCACTTAAAGATGGATGGTCCGAAAGTAGCGGAGTACGTTCAGAGGTTTCATGACCTATCTCAAGTGGTTCCTTACATGGTTACGCCTGAATACAAACGAATCGAGCGTTTCATTTGGGGTTTGGCTCCCCAAATAATAAGCATGGTAACCTCCTCCAAACCAGCGACTATCACTGAAGCCATCGATTTGAGCGTGGCTCTCACCGAGGAGGGGATTCGTTTAAACAAGTTCGGTGATGTAAAGGCAAAGGAGAAAGAGACGCATGCTGAGTCGTCCGGAAGTAACAAAAGAAAGTTTTCGAACTTCAAGCTAAGTGTTAGCGGTGATGGTAAGAGAGGAGCACCAAGCACGCCAGCTCAGGGTGCAGCTGGCAGTGGAAGGAGAGGAAAGGGATATATGGGCACCCATCCCAGGTGTAATGCCTGCCAGCGTCACCATTCTGGTCAATGTGGGCTAAAAGTATGTGAAGCGTGTGGGAAACGTGGTCACTCTAAGGATACTTGTTGGGTCTCTGCCGGCCGTGGAGGCCAGGGAGGATATGGAAATAGGAATGATAACCGTGGTGGAAATGGGAATCGCCAGCAAGGAAATCTTGGAGGAAACAGAAACCGAAGCAACAATGCAAACCAGGCTGGCAATGCCAACCAGAACAACACCCCAGCTGGAAATGGGGATGGTAATGGGCAAAGGCTCGGATGCTACAATTGCGGGGAAATCGGGCATTTTAAGAAGAATTGCCCAACACTGAATCAAGCCCGTGGTAGAGTGTTCCAACTTGAAGCTAGAGAAGCACGTCAAGATCCAAATGTTGTTACCGGTACGTTCCCTATCAATCAACGCTATGCATCCGTTTTATTTGATACTGGTGCCGATTATAGCTTCGTATCGCTAGAATTTAAGAATATGCTTGGGTTAGCTGCTAATAAGTTAGACATACCCTACTCGATCGAATTAGCTAATGGAAAGTTAGTTGGAGCCGACGAAGTAATCAGAGGTTGTGTGATAGAATTGGGAGAGCGCGAGTTTACTCTGGATCTACTACCGGTCCCATTGGGAAGCTTCGACGTGGTAGTAGGAATGGATTGGTTATCCAGGAACAAGGCGGAGATGGTATGTCACGAGAAAGTTGTTCGTATCCCAACTGACGATGGTGAGACAATTGTGGTTCACGGAGAGAAGCGTGACACACCGCTAAGATTCATCAGCTGCTTGAAGGCAAGGAAGTGTTTACGGAAAGGATGTGTTGCTTTTCTGGCACACATCGTAGACAAGAAGGCTGCCGAGCCAACAATCGAAGACATCCCTGTCGTAAGGGAGTATCCAGAAGTCTTCCCAGAAGACTTACCTGGACTGCCACCTCAGAGGCAAGTGGAGTTTCACATTGACTTAGTTCCAGGCGCCGCGCCTGTGGCTAAGGCACCATACAGACTTGCTCCATCAGAGATGCAGGAATTGTCAACACAGCTTCAGGAGCTGTTAGATAAAGGTTTTATCCGACCAAGCTTCTCGCCTTGGGGAGCTCCGGTCTTGTTTGTCAAGAAGAAAGACGGAAGTTTCCGTATGTGTATTGACTACAGAGAATTGAACAAGCTGACGATAAAGAACAGGTATCCACTGCCAAGGATCGACGATCTGTTCGATCAACTTCAAGGTTCAAGCTGTTACTCTAAGATCGATCTTCGATCTGGATACCATCAATTAAGGATACAGGAGGAAAGTATCCCGAAAACAGCCTTCCGAACTCGTTATGGACACTACGAGTTCCTCGTGATGCCATTTGGTTTAACCAATGCGCCTGCAGTGTTTATGGACTTGATGAATAGAGTTTGCAAGCCATACTTAGACAAGTTCGTGATTGTATTCATCGACGACATCCTGATTTACTCAAAGACGAAGGCTGAACACGAACAACATCTTAGAACCATTTTGGAGCTGCTAAAGAAGGAACAACTGTACGCCAAATTCTCCAAGTGCGAGTTTTGGCTACGCGAAGTCCAGTTTCTTGGACATGTGGTTAATGGGGATGGAATTCATGTTGATCCCACAAAGATCGAGGCAATCAAGAATTGGGAGACGCCTACAACGCCAACCGAGATTCGACAATTCTTGGGTTTGGCTGGCTACTATCGAAGGTTCATCGAGGATTTTTCGAAAATCGCTCAACCGTTGACGCTCCTGACCCAGAAGGATAAGACGTTTGATTGGGGAATCAAACAGGACGAAGCGTTTCAGATATTGAAAGATAAGCTCTGCAACGCGCCAATCTTAGCTCTACCGGAAGGTACCGACGATTTTGTGGTATACTGCGACGCATCGCGTCAGGGATTGGGATGTGTGTTGATGCAACGCCAAAAGGTCATTGCTTACGCATCACGCCAGCTGAAAGTGCACGAGAAGAATTATACCACACATGATTTAGAGCTTGGCGCAGTGGTTTTTGCACTAAAGATCTGGAGGCACTACCTGTATGGTACGAAGTGCACAATTTTCACAGATCACAAGAGCCTACAACATATATTTAACCAGAAGGAGTTAAATATGAGGCAAAGACGATGGGTTGAGTTACTAAACGATTACGACTGCGAGATCAAGTATCACCCGGGAAAGGCGAACGTAGTAGCCGATGCCCTAAGTCGTAAAGAAAGAATCAAGCCCATAAGGGTTAGAGCTTTGGAAATGATTGTACGAACCGACCTTCCCTCGCGCATTCGTGCTGCACAAAAGGAAGCTCTCAAGAAGGGAAACCCTGAGGAAGAATATCTCCGGGGAATGGAGAAGCTTTTGGTACCAAACGAGGAAGGAACATTATGTTTTGAGAAAAGGATTTGGGTTCCTCTGTTTGGTGGATTAAGGGAAGTTATTTTCAACGAAGCGCACAAGTCACGGTACTCTACCCACCCTGGATCGGATAAGATGTACCAGGATCTTAAAGATTACTATTGGTGGCCTAGGATGAAAGGCGACGTTGCTGTCTATGTGAGCAAATGTTTAACGTGCGCTAAGGTCAAGGCAGAATACCAGAAGCCTTCGGGACTTCTGCAACAACCTGAGATTCCCAAATGGAAATGGGAACAAATCTCAATGGATTTTGTTACAAAACTGCCAAGAACGCCAAGAGGCCATGATATGATTTGGGTGATTGTTGACCGCCTAACAAAGTCCGCACATTTTCTGCCAATCAGGGAGAAAGACAGTACTAGTAAACTTGCGGAAATTTACATGAGAGAGATCGTAGCACGACATGGAGTACCACTCTCGATCATCTCTGATAGAGACGGAAGATTTGTGTCAAGAATATGGCAATCTTTCCAAGAATCTTTTGGCTCACAATTAAATCTGAGCACTGCATTCCATCCGCAAACCGATGGCCAGAGCGAGCGAACAATACAAACGTTGGAAGACATGCTGAGGGCATGTGTTATGGATTTAGGAGGTAGCTGGGATAAACACTTACCCTTGGTCGAATTTTCATACAACAACAGCTACCACACCAGTATTGGTGTCGCGCCATTTGAGGCCCTATACGGACGCAAGTGCCGATCACCCCTATGTTGGTCTGACGCAGGTGATAGGCAGCTTGCTGGTCCCGAGATTGTCCAAGAGACGACAGATAAGATCGCGCAAATTCTTAAACGCATCGAAGCCGCTCGCCACAGGCAAAAGGCCTACGCGGATCCAAACCGGAAGAATGTCGACTTCCAAGTCGGAGAGATGGTATTATTGAAGGTTTCACCCTGGAAAGGGGTAGCGCGCTTTGGAAAGCGAGGAAAGTTAAATCCACGCTACATTGGTCCCTTTAGAATTCTAGAAAGAATCGGGACGGTAGCATACAAGTTGGACCTACCTGCTGAACTAAATGGTGTTCACGATACATTTCATGTATCCAATTTAAAGAAAAGTCCAACTCAAGTTGACGTTGCCATTCCTATCGACGAGATTCATATTGACGACACGCTCCACTTCGTTGAAGAACCTGTCGAGGTCACGGATTGGAAAGTTAATAAGACCCGCCGGAGCAGTGTCAAACTCGTCAAGGTACGTTGGAATGCCAGACATGGTCCTGAATTCACATGGGAACGTGAGGACCGAATGAAAGAAAAGTACCCCCACTTATTTCCCAAGAACACTGCATCTACAAGCAGAACTTAAAATTTCGGGACGAAATTTATTTAACGGGGGGAGAATGTGACAACCCGCACAAAACCAGGTATCAGTACAACTTAATTAATGATTAATTATTACTTGATTTCTGTGCTTGATTGAAACTAGCTGATAAACTGCTACCTGCATACTGATACATGCACTTACTTGCATCATACTTTATTTGCTGTCACTACATTATTTACGTGCTGAACCCTAGTGACAAACATGATGCACAAAAAGCACAGTAGCACCAAACGGATACACAGTAAACATGCTGATATAACCAGCATCAGGCAAATACTGCCTCAAGGCCTGTTAAGAGCCTCATATATTTTGGCTACACTGGTAGTGAGTGTAGGATATAAGGGTTGTGTTACCGCGTCTCTAGGGGATAAGATACACTGATTCGGATGTGCCAGAACGTACTTTAAGTACCAAACACAGCACTTTAAATAATTTAACCAGCTTCTAGCTGACTAGTAAAGTGCCAAAAATGAGAAAATATTACTAGACACTTTCTAAAGTGTCGGGAAAACAAAATGTGTCACTAAAAATGCAATAACGACATTTTGAAGTCCTTTGTAACACTTTAACGGATTACTATCCAACCGGACACCCGGACTTTACCCGGAACATGAAAATTTTATTATTTTCACTTTTTATATTTTTCTGAGCCAGTTAGGGTCCCTGATTAC
Organism: Helianthus tuberosus; assembly: GCA_030545235.1. NCBI lineage: Eukaryota > Viridiplantae > Streptophyta > Magnoliopsida > Asterales > Asteraceae > Helianthus > Helianthus tuberosus. Next base: position 5,203,985 of record JARYGA010060516.1, read on the forward strand.
CCTAACGCCCATCATAACGCATAACATAACACTAACTAAGTTAGATACTTAGTTAACCCTACTTAACTAAACTAACCTCCCTAATCACTACTTACAATCGAACAAGAGGACCCCCCCCCCCAAACCGATCGGTTACCTAGGGGGCACCAATATGTACTTTGTGATCTTGGTCAATCAAGCTTTGTCTAGTATCTAGTGAACACAATGCCCAATGGATAATGCACCTTAACTTTCTCTATAAATACATGAGATTTGCACTAAGATAGTCCAACACAATTCACAACCAACTCACTCTCTCTCTTGCTTCTTGTGGCTCTCGGCCGAACACACCAAACACACACACCACATTTTCGGTTTTGATCTCATCATTCCAACAACATACGCATATCAAGGGTCACGTTTAAGGAGCTTTGGTGCAAGCGGAACACGAAGGACCACTCTCGTTGGCTTTTATCCACGCGGTTTTCGTCACAACTCTTCCCTAGCCTTGAGCTAGAGGTATAACCTTTAAAACTCGTTTTCACACATATCTAAAGTGGTTAAAAGAACTTTCGTCGGTTAAATATCGTTAACATGCGTTTTGAATCCTTAAAGTCTAGTAAAATCACTAAAATGGTGGTTAATAGCGTATAACTTGTGTAAAAGTCGTAGGACTTGAAATTTGTGCTTATTGTGACCCGATCTATAATGTGGTAGCTCAAATCTTCGTTTAACCCGACTTTGTAAAATCACGTATCATCACATAAGCTTGTTTTTGAAAGATACAAGGGTTAAAAGTGAAACACTACCACATTTTAGAGACATGAACTTGTAGAGAAATATTTTACTTGTGTAAAAGTATTTTAACCGGTAAAATGATGTTTAAAACTAGCGGATCTACGTATCCGCAAGTGGTATTTTTGAAAGACCACACTTTAAAGAAATCATGTTATTCTAAAAGATGGATCTTGCACTAATAAATATGATTTTATAAACCACAAGTGTAAAGACACTTGTAAAATAAAGAGATCCGACAAAGAAGTGTATTTGTCACTTGTTACTAGAAGTTGTAAAGACGGTTTTCTCTAAACACGAGGTTTTTACAAGATTAAAGTTACTTTATATAGAAATCTACATATATAAGGATGATTTACATTATTAATGCGGAAAAACTGCAAGTTCATGCGATTATGCAAATTTACATACTTGTTGACTAGTTTGATGTGTCGGAAATTGTTTGATTGAATAAAGAAGTTGATTGAGTTGATTTGTTAAAAGAAAATGATACGCTTGAAAGCGTGGCCACCTCCAGTTACAGAGGAAACTCTGGCGAAATTTTCTAAAAACCTAACACTTAGACTTTTTACACAACAAGTGTTAGAACTATTTTTGGGCATACTTTTGAAACATAAATTTCGCCAGTACTATATTTTACTAAACATTCGGAGGTGGGATTTTCACAAAGATTAACGTGATAAATATATTTTGTCACAACACTGTTTATGATTATTTTGTGAAATACATAAATATTATTTTAGAGTGAAAATAATATTTACAAGCGTTAATGATTCCAAAACTTTGCGAACGCTTCCATAAACATATAAGTTACACCGGTAATTACATTACCACAAGATTGATAAAACGTAACTTACGCACATGTATTGTATCCCCCATCCTTGGGAAGAAGAATAACTATCAAGCATATACAAAATGTAACACGAAATAGTTGTCTAACTATTTCCCGCAAACATAAACTGTAAAGCTAAAGCACGGCCGTCCGTCTAATAGAATTAGCACTTGTAGGTCGTTGCACAGATTACTGCTTCAGAGACGCTTGATAGAGTTTACGCATCCACTGTGAGTTCATGTCCCCCTTTTCTCTAACTGTTTTCAGTTTTCTTAACTGCGGGGGTGAAATACATGTTACTTTGTTTACAAGTACTTTTTACACGGTATGAATAACGTAAGGAGGTTTAGATCATGTGAATGGGTAGTTAGAACCCCGAGGGACTCGAGCGGTAGATCTATTTGGGTGTAGCGAGCCCAGCTCCCGGTCCAACAGAACAGGCCTCACGGAGGACTAACAGAACGGATCCGGAGTGACTTGGTACCCAACGCAAAATCGGCTAGGGTTGTATCTTACTTACTTGCATTTCACGACATGCTAATGGCCTTGCAAACCATTGGTGATCACAAGTCCTCTTACACTGCTACATACCAGGAAACTTTTATACTTACAAGTGTTTTACTTACTCACTTGCACATGAACTCGCTCAACATTATTGTTGATTTTTCAACTCACATGTATTTCAGGAAATTAACGGATTCTGGCACGGTATGAACGTTTTCCGCTGCAATCTTCATGAAGTCATCAAGGATTAGGGGTTGTGTTCTCTTACCTGGACAAGACACAATCCTTAACCCTCATTTATGTTTTGTTTCTAGATGTAATGTTACTGAACAAGGTTATGGTCGTATGTTTAAAACAATGGTATTGTACGTTGATTTCTAAACTTAATGATGACTTGCATGGTTTTTAAATTCATATAGCTTTGTTATGGTTAAGCTATGGTATTAAGAAGTCACACCAAAACTAACCACGCTTCCGCAAAGCCAGGGTGTGACACCTAGTGCTTCCTTCCTTGATATGTACTTCATTTCACCATTGGATTTGACTAGAGTCAATACATGGGTCTTTTGATCAGAGAGCCCAATGGGTTTCTTGGGAGAGATTTATTTTCTGATGAGCTTGGAGATTTTGGCCTTGAGAAAAATTGTAAAGCAGTATCCAGTACTTCAGACATTCTTTTGAAAGCTTCTTCTATGACTTCATTTGCTGCAGCTATGTCTTCTGCAACTTCTTTGTCAATTTGCTCTTGTGTCTTTTGTTGATCAAGCTCACTGTCTGAGATATCTGCTGCAGGTTTGGTTAATACCTTTTTGAAAAGGTTTTGAAGGCTCACTGAAATCTCTTCTTTTAGATCAATTTTCTTGATGGCTTCTGTGAAGTATTCAGCTTCCTTTTCTTTTTCTTCTTCACTGGTCAGCAGCTTTCCTTTTTCTTGGTTTTCCACAAGAATAGGGCTGCTGATGTGAGCAGTGTTTTAAGAGCATCCAGCTTTTGTTCCATCTTGTAATAATCTGGCTTTTTAGAAGTGCCTGAGACTGTTATCTTTCTTTTCTTCAGTCGTTCATAAGCCTCGTCGGTATACTGCTTTGTCCATTTTGCTATGGCTTCAGCAGTATCCACTTTAGCATCTATCAGTTCCTGTTTTTTCTTTTTGTATTCAGAAGTAAGATCAGCAATTAGCTTTTTGTACTTATTCCAATTTGGAGTTGTCTTCTTCTTACTTGGATCATTTTTAATCCTTTCACTCCTGTTTGCTTCAGGCTTCAAAGCAACCAGTGGCCACTCTTCAAATTGATTTTCTTCAGCTTGATAGAATTTTTCTTTTATTAAAAAATATGCAAGATATTCTTTTCTCATTGCTTTTCGTTGACCTGTCTTTTCTTTGATCAGATCTTGTGCATAGTCTTCCATCAGCTTGACTTTTGTGAGCAAGAGTACCATTCTTTCTGCAATGGCTTCATCACCTTCATCTTTGCATTCAAGCTTAGCTCTAATCCTTGCTTGCCTTGCTTTCATTTCGAGATATTCATCCATGTTTTCTGGGACTATGAAGCCAATGAGAGAAGGAAATCTTCTTTTTGAAGGATCTTCCTCGGTGTAAAATTGTCTCATCACATTTTTCACAGCATCTAGTTCCAGTGGATATTTTGCGGCAACAGGATCATACTTTTCATCAGTAGCCTGAGTTGTTTCTCGTTTTCTTTTGTGAAGCTTTATGGGTGGAGGTAATTTTGGTTGTGATGTAGGAATTATGAGAGCAGTGGTGGATGGTTGACAAACAGCTGTTGAAACAACTGGTGCTTCAACCTCTGTTGTCATTACAACTACTGATGTGTCAGTAGATGTCTTCTGCTTTTGAGCAGGGGTTGAGGGTGGTGAAGTTATTTTTGGAGGTGGTGATGGAGAATCATCATCAGGAATGAAAACTCTTCTCCTTTTTATTGTAGGAGAGGCTGATGATGTCGTTGGTGGATCAGTGGTTTGAGAAGTGGAAAGTGTCTGACAAACAGTTGTTGAAACAACTAGTGTTTCAACCACTGTTGCCATTACAACAGATGTTGTAACATATGTTGTCTTCTGCTTTATAACAGGAGGTAATGATGATGATGGTAGGGCAGTGGTTGTGGTAATGTGTGATAAAGTGGTGTGTGTTGTAGAGATGGCAGCTGTTTGGCAAGCAATTTTTGAAACCACTGGCATATCAGCTGTTATAGCAGTCTTTGTGATTTGGGGTTTGAAGCTTTTGAAAGATTTAGATGTCTGTTTTTCTTGTTCTGGTTCAACATACATGCCATCTTCAATTCCCTTTTTCTTCAACTGCTTGATATTCTCGCCCTTTTTGGCATTATCTGCAAGGGGTTTATCCATGAAGAGGATAGTAGATGGAGCTTTTCCCGTTGTGCTTTGGATGTTGGCCTTTATAGCTTTAATGTCTGCTTGAGTATCTTTGAATCTTGATTCCACCATGTTTGTCAGCATTTGTACATGTATTGCATGCTGCTGATCAGCCGTTTGTTTTTGCTTTTCAAGCAGGGGTTGGAATAAGTTCCACAACTCATTTGCAGCAGGTGCAGGTTGTGCAGGTGCTTGAGCAGGAACAGAAGTGGATTGTGCTTTTTGAGCATTTAACAGCTGTTGCACCATATCCTTTATTACAGCAACTGATGTTTCAAGCTTTTCAACTCTGCCCGTCAATTCCTGATATTTTGAATCATCACCCACGTTAATGGGATCATCTGATTCCCCACCAGCAGTGGTTGTATCAATGTGTGATTTAGGAACTGAGTCCCAAAAATCACCCATTGATGCCCCTTGTTCTCGGTACTGGGGACTTCTTTCTTCAGCACTAGATAATCCTTTGATGGTACCAGTGGTTAAAACAAACTCACTGGTGGTTACCGAAGGTGCTATGGAAGAAATTGCCTTCAAGGGAATCTTATTAATGAAACAATTGTCCAAATGCAGATCTGTTGATCCATCACTTGTAGTTGCTGCTCCAGTTGAACTACCACCAAGAGTTACTTGTAACTCAAGGGGTGTAGCCTCCTCAGTTGTTGCTGGGATAGCAGGGGTAGTAGCATCAGACCCAGTCACTTGTGGGAGTATACTCTCAGTGACAGGTGATAAAGAGGAACTGGTTTGTGTCTGAGCTATAGCAACTGCATGCAACAAGGGTATTATTGATTGTGACATTATGATTGGTGAGGGTATGGGTGTTGAAAGAGACATGTCCTTGGGATCAGGACTGAGGAAGATGGATCCGATTGGGTCCAGAGCTTCATATTGTGGGGTCCCTGTGCTTACAACCTGATCCTTTTGTGAGGATGCAGGAGGAGTTTGAGGTAAGGGTGGAGATCTTTCTACCAACTGCTGTGAGGAAGTAGCAGCAGTGGTTTTTGGTGACATTTGTGTTGTCACTGGCAGCTGCTCTAGGATCTCATCTTCCAGAGTTGCCTTTTTCTTGGGTTTGGTGGGCTTTTTGTAAGACTTCTTTTTGGTCTTTTTGGTGATGTCAGGTGTGGGTTTCAAAGTAGTGGTTGTGCTGCTATGATCACCTGGAGCAGTGGGCTCAGCAGCAGATGTCTGAGGAGCAGTGGCAACTGCTAAAATCTGCTCAGGCACCTCTGCTTTTGTTTTTATTGGTGCCATCATTCTAGAAAATGTTTCAGTTGTTAACCCTTTTATTTGAAAATAGACACCCTGTTTGAGCAAATTTTCATTTTCTTTTTCAAATTTTTGTTTAAAATAATAGCTTAAAAATCTTGGAAAAAGTAAAAATGATTTGCTATCAACATTTTTTACCAAGTCATTAAAGATCTCCTGGGAATAGTTGTAATTTTCATTCTTTAAAATAGCATAACCCAGACATTGAATCTTTAATGGTATTTCGTTAAAAGTTGTTGTTTTATTTGAATCACACATCAGAAGTGTGTGAAATAAAAACCTTGGTGCAGAAGGGAAGTAACCTTTTTGTAAGGTATCTACCTTTGATTGTTCTGCATATCCCGTTTTTACGAAATCAGTTTTCAACTCGGCTTTATCAAAGAAAGTTTTACCTTTCTGATCATCGAGTTTAAAGACTTCGGAGATTGATTGCGGTGTAATTTGTATCGCTTTGACCTGTATCGAGGAGTTGATGGCAATGACTTTATCATCTTGTTTTTCAAGCGTAGCCTTTTCCCAAAACTCTCTCTGGGTTTGCAGATAAATAGGAGCATCTGCTGTTAACAAAGTTTTGTACTTTGATGCAGATATAGTATCGATAATGGAATCGAAGGTGTGGTTGTTTGTGGGTTTTGTGAGTAGACCCAAATAGTTATGAGGGGATTTGTATTGTATTTCAACGGGTTCAGCGGCCGTTTGAGCGGCCTCTTTGGAAGATGATGGTGATTTTGGTTTTGGTTTTGGTTTTGATTTTGATTTTGATTTCGGCATTTTTGAAAAGGAAGAAGAAGAAGAACAGAGAATGATTTGGGATGAAGGATTGAAAACTGCTTTGAGACGAGAGTTTTAGAATTCAATTCGACAGTGTAAAACCCTGTTTGGGGTTTTTATCAGGGTTTTATTAAAAAATTTGGTGTTGATGTGGCAGCGGTTATAAAGATCTGAGGGCTAAAAACTGACCACGTGCCAACCTCTGATGAAGTGGATGAAGAGTGGAGAGCAGTTGTTTTGAGAACCACTGATGTACTAAGCCTCAGTAGTTACAACGGTAATAATGTGATAACAGTGGATGATTTTTACTATCAGTAGATAGCATATCAGTGGATAAGACACTGATTTTGAACATCAGTGCTTGCCAAGAAATTGAGGGATCAGTGGCTGACTTTCAGCAGTGGACAGGATTTAGGAAACAGATGTTTGAGCGAAACAGTGGTTAAGGGTAAGATAATGGTATTGATTTGAAAGACTGGTATGTCAGCAACTGTTTTGAGAATTTTCATTCAAGGTTTTGCCACATGTCAATTACACATTTTGAAACTTTTATAGATTCCTGACAGTGGTTTAGTACCCCAGATGATGTAGACCCTTTTTAGTAAAGCAACTCATTTTGTGTCATAATATTTGAATTAGAACATGAGTACCCAAGTGTTTTTAGGGTCTATTAACGATCAATCTTTTGCTCAGTGTAAAAACAAACGTGAGTTTGACATGACCTTGACATGTGTACCATTTCCTTTTGATCTGCTTGAGGATAATATAACCAACAAAAATAAAAGTTATATATCCTGACAGGAGATTGAAACTCTTACTATCAAAAAACCAGTAAAAGTTCAAAATATATTATTCAAAAAAATGAAGAATGATATATCCTGCTTTATTTGATAAAATCCTTTTTCAGAAAAATAAATAAAGGATTTTCTAAAAACAACATCAAAAAGGATCTGGTATAATTTTCCACTGAAACTCCTAGTTATATCAAACTCAAGCTTATGAAAATGGTCAGTGGTTTGACAACAGTGCTATGAAATTTTAAATACGTTTTGACCACAGTTTGGTACCATTCTCTTGTTGATTAATTGACAACAAAAAAATAAGGACACAAGATCACATGAGTTTTCTAAAACCCTAGTGTAGATTTTGTTACTATGTGATGATTCTGAAAATTTGTCTAGTCCTTTTGAAAGTTTATTCTCTACGAATACTATTGTTACCTGAACTCTTTTCTGAATCAATAAATGCACACAGTTGCTTAATAACCATTGTTACCCCAAACCTTGACTCTTAAGTGTTTTATGTTTATACTCTTTCCTTCTGACTTCAAAAGTTTTGAGATAAACACACCTTTTTGAGTGTAGTGATTTTTATCTTTTCCTTTTTACCTTTCCCATTCATAAGTACTGAAATACTTACTGGGAGGTTTTATTTAAGGAAAACTTAATCCAAACTCATTTGGTAGTAATGTTTTGAGAGATTTGATCACTTTTGTGCATGTTTATATCAAATCTCACATTACATATGATTAGGACTATTTTAACACATGATATTCTTAATGTGTTTTTAGCAAAGTTGATTTTGTCCTTTTGAGGATTCTCAACCTGTTTTTCAACACACAAGATCTCATTAACTAAGGTTTTCATTTCCCTCCTTTTATGTTAACAAAACACTAATGTTTTTATGAACATAGGTTTTTGTTGACCTGAGGTTCACACCTTAGTAGCAAACATGATGGAAACAACAAAAACTTCATAACAACAATTGAAATCAATTTTCATAAATAATTTTACCATAGTTATCAGATATATTCTCAGATCTGAAAACTGTAAGTGGTTTATGTATGACATCACTTGTTGTGTGAAGTTTGTGTGTCTTATGACATCTTGGTTGTTTTACAGAGCTTTTGAGTAGTCACTTTGAACATGATTTCTCGTTACTCTGTTTATCAACTAAATGTAATCAACCTTAGTATCAATGAATTTTGAGCTGAACTGTTATGTCAAATTGATTGTTAGATCGAATTTGATTGTCCAGGCTCTGATACCAATTGTTAAGATCGGAGGCTCTCATGATTGTGCTTGTTTGTATAATTTGAACAAATCAAATAGAAATGAATAGAGTTTAAGTGCAGCGGAAATGAACAACAAACTTTGTAAACACAATTAAAGAGAGAAACAGTTTTGATAAACACATGTTTTTCATCAGTCGAAAGGTTACAAAGCAAATCAAAAGATTACAAAGCAAGCTTACAAACTAAACTCCCCCTCAGCCTGATACTCCATGGTTGATTGCACACAAGATGAAAGGATTAGACTAGAGGAGAAGAACTCACTCAGTCAAAATCAAAATGTAACAGTACAGGGTACTGCTCCATTTATAGGCAAACCAAACCACTGAAGCATCTCAGCTGATGTCACCATGAAAGCGACGTCTAACAGCCTAACAACCTGTATCTACTGTTCTTATACAAACACTACTAAACCTAACCACTGACTATACATAAAACCGATGACATACTAAACTACTGCTCTCTCTTTACATCAGTGCTTTCCTCAAGGTTGATCAGTTCTTGATTGGGCAGTGCTTTGTCATCAGTAGATTGTACCAGCAGTGCTTAGTTCTCAGCAGTCTTATGGGCTTTATCAGTAGTTTTGAAGAACAACAGTAATTGTATCCGGGTAGTGGATATAAGACCATCAGCTGTTATAATCACTTTCAAGGGAGAAGACTTAGTGTAAACAGCTGCTTATTGTGAATCCACTGTTGTGAACCAGTTTTGGCTTTCATTATCTGTTCCTCTGGTAGGGTTCAATCCCAACATGACCACAGTCACAGGAATTGCCGAGTGACAAATACCTTTGAGTAATAGTAAGATATAAACAAATGTAAAAACTCTTAATGTTGTAATTACAACACAATGTCTTTTATAAGAATTGAATGAACTCAACAGTGTTTTCACTATCAAATGTTTTTAAAACGCGTTTCAGGTGATTTACTGTAAAGAGAAGAAAAAGTGCTATGAAGCACTCAAGCTTAAATAAGTGGCTATGTAAACTTGAATAAAACGTGTTTTGTAATCAAGGGTTTATCCCGGTGAAAATCCTTTATGTAAATGTGGGTTTTATCCCACAGTTGATGAAATGAAAACTACGGTGTTTTCAAAACTCTGATATTTTTCCTGACACCCGGTTCTGATAAATTTTCCGCTACGATAAACTTAATAAACACTGGTACAACTTGTATCTGCCAACAGCTCCCGCCCAGGTGAGGGTCGGGGGTTGTGACAGGTCGGCTGTGGTGGTGGTGGGTCGGCTATGGTGGTGGTGGAGGTGGAGTTGAAGGTGGAGGTGGAGGGTGGTCGACTATGGTGGTGGTGGTGGGTCGGCTATGGTGAATATGGATACGGATTATTACAACTTCTCATAAGTATTACAAGTTTTTTTTAAACGTCTATGTGCCGCTCATAGGGCATTAAGAGGCATATAGATATATGAATTCTGACACATTTTCAGGTTATACACAGCGTATAGGGTAATGAGGGTCGTATATACTTGCTTTTTCTGAAAAGTTGTTAGAAAGTGTATTTCTATACGCCTCTCATTGACCTATGACTAGTGTATAGAAGTTTTCTTGCCTTTTATAGCCACAAACAATTTACTATCCAGAAGTACATACGAAAAGGGGTTGGACCACACGAGAGGAACTCTGGACCACACGATGACGATCCAAAAGTGCACACATACGCACAGATTCTTTGTCTCTCGTATAGTTCTCGCTCTCGTGTCTCTCTATACGGTTGGAATATTCAAGGTTTGTAATCTTCAATCTCTTATGTTTTTTTGTTTTTTTTTTTTTTTGTCATTTGTGGTGGTGTTGGGGTTGTGGTTATTGTTTTCGGTGGTGTTGGGGTTGTGGTTGTTGTTTTCGGTGGTGTTGGGGTTGTGGTTGTTGTTTGCGGTGGTGGGTTATAGTGGTTGACGGTGGTGAGGTGGTGGTTGTCGTGGTGTTGGGTTGTGGGTGGTGGTTGTTGTCGTGGTGGTTGTGGTGATGGTGGTGGTTGTCGTGGTGGTTGTGGTGATGGTGGGTGGTGGTGGTGGTGGGTCGGCTGGGGTGGTGGTTGTGGTGTTGGTGGGTTGCTGGTGGGGGGTCGGCTGAGGTGGTGGGTCGGCTGTGGTGGTGGTGGGTCAGTTGTGGATGTAGATGAGGTGGTTGAGGGTGGTGGTGGGCGATAGTGATGCCGTGGTGGGTGGTGGTTGTGGTGGTGTTTGGATTTTTATTTTTTATTTTTTACAATATATTTTTGAATGCCGAGTCTAACGCTATAATAATATGTTTTTTTAACAGGATATCGAAAGTCGGTGTTTTGACGGTGGTGGTAGCGTAATCCTTATGAAGAAGTACATTGCGTTCATATTTCAGATTCAAACGCTTACCTGCATTCGTATTTCAGATTCATACACTAGGACGTTGATCTAGGATGATGTGTGATCGGAGTGGACTACATTGTGCTAAGCTTCTAGTGATGCCAGCCAATGTTGTTTGCCCAGTTGAATGTACTTCTAAGAGAGCAATTTAATTACTGTTCTCATGAGGTATCCACCAACGGGAATTCCATAACACCCACCACCGCGAAAGGGCGAGCCAGATTGGACAGTGGTTAATAAAGAAAATCCCGGCACCCACTGCTCCAACCGCCACCTACCTTGTCCCTCTTGATGTGGTAGTTGGGATGCGGAAAGCCCGTTGGAAGCTAGGGTACCAGTACCCAATTCCAAGATAGTCGGCGTGTCTTGGTACTTTGTTGTTAGACCCATCGGTTTCGTGTGCAAGAATTTATAAATATGTAACAATTAGCGATTTAGGGTTTAGTCATTACATTTTATATTTTATATGAAAGTGACATGTTTTGCGTATTAATATAAACCGATGTTTAATTACATTTTGAATTACGTTTCTTTGTTGTGTTATGGTTAATAAATGACAAGTGAAAAACAATTAAAGACTTAATAATACTTAATAAATAAAAAAATTGACATTTTATAATATATAAAATTTGTTGTTTAAAAACATTTTATAATAAATAGGAAGTTTTTTATAATAATATTTAATAAAAAACATATGCACATTTTTTATTAGAAACGATCATATTTTATAATAATACTTGATAAATAAAAAACAAATAAAAACTTGATATTTTATTATATATATATATATATATATATATATATATATATACACACATTTTCTATAAAACATTTCATAAAAATATAAAGTTTTTAATAATAATACTTAATAAAAAAACATATGCACATTTTTTATTAAAAAACGATGATATTTTATAATAATACTTAATGAATAAAAAAATAAAAACATGTCGTTTTATAATATTAACACATTTTTATAACAACATTTTATAAAAAAAAATCTATGAATTTTCTTATATTAATTAGTATTTCACAACTTCCCATACTAAAACATCCTTGATATTTAAATAAAGTTCCATATGGTACATCTCAATCATTGGGCAATCATCGCTGACAACCAATGATTGGCATTAACTAGGTGGGCCTGAGCCAATCGTATAGGGATATGACGGGGGTATGGGTGAGCTCATTTTCAGACGTATAGGGCAATGAGGGAAGTATAGGGTTAGGGATGTGTAGATACTTTTGAGGGATGTTTGGATGTTTTCTCCCTAAAAAAATTGTAGAATGAATCTATAATGCGCCTTTGTGGCCTTGTTTCAGGATTTTTCCTAGTTATAGTAAGTAAACGAATTATTCATATTTTCCTAATGCACATGTGTGGTAGCCAAATTTTTCTTTATAAACCCATCTATGTCTGCCTAAATCTTCCACGACCTTGCCATCTATCTTTGTAAGAAATGGCTTTATCCGGAAAAGTTAATTGGTAACGTGGAGATTAGTAAGAGCGGCGATGTCTTCCATGATATCCTTAGGCACAAACCGCACGAGGTGGTTGCAACATCCCCAGATAAGGCTCATTACTGTGAGCTACATGAGGGTGAGCGAGGGGTCACTGGATCAGTCATCTCTTGGCACTTCACTCATGGTAGTATCATATGACTTGTTTCTTTCTCAAATCTAGTGTAACATATTTGATTAATGATAACTTTGAATATGCATGGAAAATAGAGGGAAAAAAGAAATTCTCAAAACAGATAATTGAATTAGAACGAGGAAAACCATATGATTGTGTTCAAGGTAATTGGAGGGGAGCTTGTGGATGAGCTATACAAGAGCTTCGTAATCACATGGCATGTTGAACCAAAGGGTGATGATTATATGTGGCGGTGTTGGGGCACGAAGAGGCTCCCACCTCCCCTCTCCATGCCGCCAAAGCCGCCAAACCGTCTAGCCTAAGTTAATGATTATATGTGGTGGGTGGAGATACAATAGGAAGTTTATTTGGCTAGGAAGACTAGGAAGTGATCTTGACCATCCATTTAGTTAATCAATGGCTAAGATTAAATGATGAAAATTGAAGGGAAGAAAAGAGACGCGTGAGTTTGTTTAGGGGTATTCTAGTCAATGCAAGACAATAGTTTCTCTCTCCTCCAATCCCCCCCCCCCCAATTTTTTAAACATTAATAACTCTTTCATACGAAATTAGTTTTTTATAAAATTTGCACCAAAAAACGAGCGTTTTTTTATCTTTAAAACGAGTATACTATTGCTATATTTTCAAAAAAAAAAAAATTAAAAACTCAGTCGCGTAAAACGCAATGAAAAAAAAAACCTAAAAAATGACATTTTTCTAAAACGCAATGCACCAAAAACACAAATAAATGTCTTATTTGTAAAACGCAATGGCCAGAAAACACAAAGAAATATCTTATTTCTAAAACGCAATAGCCTAAAAACTTAAAAGAAAATGTACTTTCTAAAACGCAATGGACTAAAAACACATAAAAAAGTGATTTACCTAAAACGCAATGCACCAAAAACACATACAAATGTCTTATTTCTAAAACGCAATGCCCAGAAAACACTTAAAATGTCTGTTTTCTAAAACGCAATGGACTGAAAACACATAAAAAGTGTTTTACCTAAAACGCAATGCACCAAAAACACTAAAAAATGTCTTATTTGTAAAACGCAATGGCCAGAAAACACTTAAAAATGACTCATTCTAAAACGCAATTGCCTAAAAAAGAAAAGAAAGTGTTCTCTGTAAAACGCAATGGACTGAAAACACCTAAAAAAGTGTTTTACCTAAAACGCAATGCACCAATAACACTTCAATAATGTGTTTTTCTAAAACGCAATGGCTAGAAAACACATAAAAATGTTTTAGTTCTAAAACGCAATTGCCTAAAAACACCAAAGAAAGTGTTCTCTCTAAAACGCATTGAACCATGACAATAGTTTTGTCTGTGCTGTGAACTGTCTGAACCAATGCAGTTTACGAATGCAGTTTCCAGAGACAATTTATAGAAAATTAATTTTTCTGATGCAGCTCAACCCCAGCCAGGGGCTCTGTCCCTTGGACCCCGCCAGGGGCTGCCGCCCCTAGGACCCCGCTACCAGGGGCGCTGCCCCCGGACCCCCGCCAAGATCGTAAAACGCAATGACTAAATCAAAAACCCAGATCGTAAAAATGAAATTAAAGAATTTCTTACATGGATCGAAGTGATTTCTTCAACAATTGACGAATTTTGAATGATTGAAACACTTATCAGCGCTCGAATCGAACGGATTGAATGAATATCTTCAAAATCACCGGAAAAAGCGAGATTTTGTATGAAATTAAACTGGGTTTTCTTCAAAAAAAAAGCTGAAGAACACGTGAATCAGGTGTTTGAATCATTGATTGGTGATGAAAATCGCACTATAATGTAGTGATTATTGAGATAGAAAGTGAAGAAATGGTTGAAGATTGTGGGTTTTGAAAATGGTGGGTTTTGAAGTTACTGGGTTTTGAAAAGGAAGAAGAATGGGTTGGATTGACTAAAATACCATTTTTCTTTATTTTAAATGTTGTCACATGTCCTAATCCTATTGCTTCCTATACTTTCTAGCCAAAATAAACTTCCTATTTGATCTTTTCCGTTGTAAACATATTTTACCCCATGAACTTTATGAGATGTAATGTTATTGTTTAGGCAATAGAAGCTTACATCAAACATGACAACAAAAACAAAAAAATGATGTAGCACCTTTTTACTATGGTTTTACTCATCTTCTACTGGTACTTCATCTTGGAGTATTAAGCGATGATTTTCAACAGGAGTGATCTCTATTCGCACTTCGATTTCACCGGTTTCTGCGTTTTTCAATCGTAGGACCATATCTTGTATAATCGCATCCTTATTCCATATAATGTGGCTCTCTTCAACTAGGTTGTTATGTTCTTCGGGTTGAACAGTTTCGAGTTTAGTACCAGCCGGTAGATCGCGAAAATCCCTGCGCTTTTCCATGCACTCGATGTACGGATTTAAATCTATATGTGTTACTCCCATGATATCGTCGTCACTGAATGTGTCCTTATCATGCACGGTCTAAAACATAACATGTTTTCATTCATTAACATAATAATGGTAGAAATTATAAACCAAATTGTACATAATAGCATTCAAAAAATTTATAACGAATTTTTTTTAGATTTTGAGACTAAAATATGTGTTTGATAAGATAGGGAAAAAACGTCCCTCATTCAATTCATATTACGCCCAATTTGTATGATAAGACACATTTGTACCGGAACTTAACTCTATAAATATATTGGAACGCTTGACTAGTTCACTGAAAAATGTTTTGAAAGAAAATACTTAGGGATGAAAATGGGTATCGATATTTACCGGTAAATACCGGTATCGAGAAAAATAGAAAAAATAGGTACCGGTTCGATACCGATACCCGATACCCGATACCAAATGCTTATCCCTACTTAGGTCATCGTCACGTATTAAATAGATTCGAGCAAAGTATTTGTCATAACAAAAGTCACTGGGTCATGTGTCACATATAAAATAGCTTTGGACATGATATGTTAAAACAAAAAAAAGAAACGTTATATCCAACCTTTCTGGAAATCTTTCAAATGTGTGTAGTAAAAGTATTCCTTCTAATCTGATTAACGTTCAAGTCTTTTATGGTATATACCGATGTAAATTAAATAGTAAATACTAAGTTTAAAGGATCTACGTGTAAATTAGTTCTAATTTTTTTTAAAGAAGATAATGGTTGCATCTTCACAAAACTAAAAGAAGAGACTTAAAAAAATGTTATAACCTTATATTACCTTTTTATAACAAATTTATAAGGGAGTTCAGGGTTGGTTCCGGTACAAACCATATTTATCGTACAAATTGTAAGATTAGATCCTAGCACTTTAAAAAGTTAAATTAACACATACCAAAATAATGCATACAAAAAACTAGCACTTTTGAATTATATTAGCACATGAAAATTAATCAAGATGTAGTTGATTTTAGCACATATTTGAATGATATGAGCATTTTTCTTAATCAGCACATTGAAAACAAAAGGAAGATCCAAATAAAGAATTAGTTGATTGTTAGCATATTTATAGGGAATTCAATATAATTGATATTATTTAGGATATTATTTTATTATTTCTCTATAATTGGTTAGATGTCACGTGAAACTTTTTAAATGGTTCTTACAGTTTGTATACGAAATGTGGTTTGTATTTGATCATACTCCTATTCAGAGATACCTCTCTTCTATCTAATTCTATACATAGATATATATAGAGAGAGAATGAAAAAGGACGTGTGAATAAAATTTAGAAGTGTGTAAAAATAAGAGCCATTTATAGTGGGCTACTAGATACCTCTCTTCTATCTAATTCTATACATACATATATAGAGAGAGAGAAAATGAAAAAGGACGTGTGAATAAAATTTAGAAGTGTGAGAAAATAAGAGCCATTTATAGTGGGCTACTTACAAGTGTGATTGGAGCCTTGGGGTCCTTAATGATCATTGTCAGATCACAATCCCACACAGGATTGGAATTTTCCTTCACCACCGTGGTTTTTGTTTTCTGCCTTAAAACAAAAAAAATTGTTTTAGATGAGAAAATAAATCTTATATTATTTAAGTAGGAAGTTAATATTCACGCACTCTTTCCCTTTATCTTTCTCTATACACATATATATATATATATATATATATATAGGGGGAGTTTCATTTGAAAAGAAAATTAAATTGAGAAGAAAAAGAATAAAGGGTACAATTGTAAAACATTAAATAGTTTTTCTCTCATCTCATTTATTATTATTTTTTACTAATTAATTAGTCATAAAGAGTATCATTCTACACACTAAAATTTTTGCCTAGGCACATCAAAATTTATCCTACACGTTTTTGAAATTTATCCTACACATACAGAAATTTATCCTACACAACTCGTAATTCATCCTACACACCTCATAATTTATCCTACACTTTAAATTAATTTTTTTATTCTTTGAAAAAATATATATATTTTTTTAAAACAGGTTACAAATTTAATTTAGTTAGCTATTAAAAATGAAGACTAACAATTAATGATCTATCTAATTTTACCAATATACCCTTACACTCATATTAAATACAAAAATTAAATGAAGTAAAATGAAGCATTATTATTGGTTGAAGTTTGTTCTTTTTTATTCTTACAAAAAATTTCTTCTCATTTGAACCCTCCACTATATATATATATATATATAGAGAGAGAGAGAGAGAGATAGAAGGAAAATTGATGTAAAATTTTTTTAAAGATGTGAGAATAGTAGAAGCTTTTAAATAATACTGAAGCAAATATTGACCAAATGTTTCAAAGCGACACTAACCTCCTAACAATTTGATTTGAAATCAACATTACATTTATAATGAACCCCTTCAACTATTAAAAAACATACAAAAATAACAAACTCGACCTGATGATCCAAGGTTGCGATTACATAAGGATCACTTGTGCCCCGGGTCCAATCACAAATCGCGAGATTGGTCCCTTTCTTTATTGTTAGCTTCAAAACTCCTATCACTCCTTCCATTTGATCTCTGCAAATTTGTTCTTAAAGATCTTAATTATGTTCATCATAATGTTAGAAGGTTGGATAATTTTGGTTTATTATTCGTTCATAAATGAAAAGATAGAGGCCAACAAAAAATGGTTGATAGATAAATAAGGAGACCTTGTCAAACCCTTCTTACATCCCTTTTACATGTGAGGTTGAGACCTATCATTTACTCCCTCATGGATAAGATTATAAACATTGCATTTATGATTTTTTCAAAGTATTTTAGAAAATACATATTTTCTATTTATAGAAAATAGATGTGAATTATAAGAACCTATAACAATAAATATAGGTGTGAATTATAAGAACCTATAACAATAATCTTACCATAAAATATAGAAACATGGGCGGAACAAGAGGGGGTTCGAGGGCTCGAGGGAACCGTCGATCCTTAGGTCAATCAAATCTTATATTTAACTCGCACCACCGACCTTACAAATTTGTAGATTATTGGATTATAGATTTATAGCAGTCAAAAGATTATCTAAACAGATGAAAGGTGATATATGCTAGGTCTGTTCAAATCAATTGATACCCGAATAAACCAACTGATCCGTTTATCATTCGGGTAGAACGGTTCACATATATCAAGCTCGGGTTAGGCATAATTAGTTATTCAGTTAGCATAATGATATTTCTCGATTTGGTTATTATGTTGGTAAATCACAATTGGGTAACCCCATTAACAGGATATCTTTTTCTAGGTCAATTTTTTGTATTCCCACCCAATTTAACACTCGCTAGATATCGTCAACAATTCGTTTCCAAGATTGATTTCGTTTCTTCAAGGTATGATTTCTCGGTTCCAGGCTTCCATCGTTTCATCATTTTAGATTACAAGAAGTTTGTACTTGCAAAATCTATATCTATAACATATTTGTGGCTTTTATAACTATTTAAATCTTTATTATTCTAAGTCATAACTTTTTTTACCACATATCATGATATTATCAAGACACTTATAAACTATTTACATAACATATTCATTAAAATCAAATTATATATCGGGCCATTTAGATTGGTTGTGAATTGTGAATTATGATTGGGGATTTGTGGCTGCTAAATTTGATTAAGTGGGCTGAATATTGACGGGCTTCTTAACTAACTAGTTCTATACCCGTCCGGTGGACGGATATTAGTGGTATTATAACATAAGAGAATGAGAATCAAGATACAATAACCTTAGACATTAGTCTTACAAGTTACATCTGTCACGTGGTTGGGTACTTTATAGTAATACTATGAAAAAATATTTTTCTCTCAATTATAAACAAAATCACAAAATGTGTCAAATAAGTCTATAAGAGCAAATAAGAATAAGTAGATTCCTTCTTATTACGTTCTACTTGCAGATAATCACTTTCACAAACAAAAAAGATATGAGGCCTTACAAAGAAAGAAAAATATAAGTCTTGAGTAGACCATCTCTGGAAGCAAGAATGAATTCCTTAATCACTCGGAAGCAAGAATGAAGGGGTATTTCCTTGTTTCTTTTTCTGCAACCCAATAAATAGTGATTTTTATACGGTTTTAGCTTACTACGCAAATAGTAAACTGAACCTAGATGGAGTTTGGCTTCTTTGCATTGTTTTGTTCTCCAAAAAAGACATGAAAAGGATAAAAATTTGCCGAGGGCGACGCAATGGCACTTCGTGTCCTGCACCTGAGACTGTGACGGATATCATTAAGATATTCAGGGAATTACTTGAATACATATATGAAATCGAAAGAATATATAACTAAAGCTCATTACCTTCCCGTTATCATACCACGCTAACCACCAACTGGCGATTGTTGAAATATTTAATGCATCAATTGAGTATCTTGAATATCTTGTTGCGGTGAGAAAAACAAATGAATTAGTATAGTTGAAGCAAATATCAACATTTTACCTATTGTAAGCAGTGTTGCAGAAATCGGCCTAGGCGGCCGATTAATCGGCGCCTAGGCGCTAGGCGGCCACTTATTGCATAATTTTGAGCTAGTCGGTCAATTAATCGGCCATGGTCAAAGTCGGTACCTAGGCGGTCAAAAATCGGATTAATCGGTCAAAATCGGTAAAAATCGGTCCTAGGCGGTCAAAATCGGTCAAAATCGAACCATACTATCTGAAACTTGAAGTATTTATGTGAATTTTGAAGTATTATTTTTATATTATTGGGTATATATATATTTTTGAAAAAATACATATAAAAATCTCATTCCGATTAATCCCTAGGCGGCACCTCACCGCCCGACTAGCGCCTAGCGCCTTCTACAACATTGATTGTAAGCAGCAAATAGTAGTTTTCTTTTAAAAAAGAAAGCAAACATGTATATTTAGTAATTGACATATCATTGAAACAAAACAAAAAAAATTATAAGTATAGGAGCAGAATTTCTAATAATACTTATATACCATTTCTGAGTAAGTAGGAATGGGAGTAGTGGCCCGAAAATCCTCTTTACTAGTACCATAAAAAGCAGTCAATTTGAGACTTCTTCAACCGTAGCAAGTGCAAAAGATGCACTACTTAAAAAATAGTTGTAATTTTTGGACAGAGTTTGTCCTCAACCTGATTTGACATGTACCAAATATTTTTTATTTTGACTCGAATGAAAGCAATGCCAAAAAAATATCATATGCAAGGCTGTAGTGAACCCCACCATACGAAACTCAAAAGAAAACGGTGCCACTTCAAACCTGCATTGTATTCTTCTATGGTTTGATCCACAATCATCATCAATGTTTCCACTTCTTGAGCCGTATCTGAAAATTTCAAGCATTACACATCAATCAATGATAATACTCTCCATAACTCCATCAGTGATCCTATATAGTTATTTGAAACCGTATTAAACAAAAGATTAACCTATAAACAAAACGCCATGAATTAAACTTCATAAAGGGAAAACAACATTTTTTCTATTCTTGCTCCACGTACCATAAGCCGATTAGCGTATGATATGTTGCACTTGTTATATTTTCAGCGTATTCCATCCGCTTCCCACCAGCAACCTTATTCTTCAGGCCTTCACATTAAATAGTATGTCATGAGGTCAAGAGACATGGGTGAAGTCGTGTCAATCCGTATATTCCCACAACTGCCCTAAATACAATGGCAAAGAAAAATCCATCCTTGTTGCTATTATGTAAAGGTTAGCATAACTCTGTCATGAACATTGATAGTCAACACCATAAGCAATAAACAGGTATTCACATACATAAACACCCCCACCTTGACACCAAGAGTATAAAAAGGGATTTTGAAACACCATGTGTTCATTTTTAACACATGACCTTTCAGTAGCACGATTACCATACTAAATGTGGATGATTTGGTACATGGCCCGAAACTTACAGAAGGAAGTCCATAGTGAACTTGGCGTTCGAATACATAACCCAAAGAGTTTTTTCTACATAACCCAAACTCCAAAGCCACCAGATGAGGACAACCAAGTGTCGTTTGACCTTCAGCATTCAAATAAGCAAAAAATAAATAAATAAATTAGAGATGGATCTCGATTTGGATTCAGTTTCACCATAAATCAACTGAAACAAAATCAATAGGAAAGCAAAAAACTGAGGATTTTAGCAGAGGAAACATGGCTTCATGGGGAAATTAATGTGTTCAGCTTCTTGATAACCCATTCTCGTACAAACCTATAATCACACATCCTAATATTACATAAACTAAAAAATAACACTAGAATAGAAAACAAAAATCCTAAATTGATGACTACTGGAATATATAGGATTCTTGCCTTGCTGACTTTCCTTTCTTATTGGCGGTAGACAAGCCTCCATCGTTCTTACCTTTTTGATCCTCGATTTCTTCTTTCTAAGGAGTAAGGAGTATGAAACTCAACGAACTACGAACGATAGAATAGGGATTCGGAGAGGAAGAAGGAATTGGGAATGTAGAAGTGGGCTTCCATCCATTAATGACTGATGTGGGGTATTAGGGTGGTTGTGATCGTAGAGACGTGGGAGAAATTAGTGGAATGAAAAACCGCCTTACAACTTGAAGGTTATGATGAATTATTACGGTCACGATTTGTTCTCAGCTTAATCCAAGGGTTGAAATGCATTTAATAGGTAGTTACAATTAACGGGAACATAAGAATAGATAATTGGGCTATGAAAGTTTATGGGCTTGTAAATCTATTCGGTTTAAGAAGATCGTTTTTTCGACTTCCGTTAGTTGATGGACGGTTTTAGAAGATCGGTTTTTCGACTTCAGTTGATCGCTTTCAGACTTCGAGTACGGCTGATTGACGGGATGCATTAGGTTTGTTAAATTTCCTTAACCTACATTTTTCATTCTTTATGTATAAGAGAAAGCCGAGGCAAAAAACGTGTCTTACACATTACTTGTGAGCTCATTTCGATAAAAATCTTATAGATACGATTTGGGTGGCTTTCAATTATAAATTTCCATTTTTGCTAGATTTTTTATGTGCCCGGTTTGAGATAAAACGTAACCCAAATTGACTCTTTTGTTAATACAGATTTGATTCAAATCTGCAACCTCTAAAGATTATGTTGTGTTCTCATTTTTTATACAAAGTGTTAACCAAGATTTTATTGTTTCGGGGCTGTAGTTGACTAAAGAGGGTTCTGGGTCATCGACTACACCAAAAGAAAATATATATGATGGTAAGGTCATTGTAGTCATTGGCTTGCATGCAATTATTATTAAGCCGTTGCATGTTTTAATAAACAAACTGTTGCAGATAAGGCGATTCGGGTCAAGAACCTACCGCCCAACATGACATCGGAATCATTACTAAAGGTGGTAAAACAATTCGGACCGGTGAAGCAGAATGGTATTCAGATAAAAGAATATGCTAAGGTCTGGTTCATGTTTACTATGATTTTATTATAATATTTTAAAGAAACTTTAAGATCTTGATGCACCATGGTCAACTTTTGGAGTAATTTGCTAATTCCAGTGTTCTTTATTCAGGACGGATATCGTTATGCTTTTGTCGAGTTTGATGATCCCAAATCTGCCCGCAGTGTGCAATAGAGGTATACATAGGCTGTTAGAAAATCTTCTGTTCAATATTCTTCATATTTAAAAATGATAAACTTTTTTGGCATTGTTTGATTTGATAATAGTGTCATAATATATAGTAATTAGTTTAGTGTCTTGGCTGATCTATAAATCATAGTAACACTAGAAATTTGTTATAAACTTAATGGTTTCTTTTTGTTAGATGCATAGTTATAAGCTAGATATTATTATTATTATTATTATTATTATTATTATTATTATTATTATTATTATTGTTGTTGTTGTTGTTGTTGTGTTAGTTGCTGATAGTAAACAAAGCCTGAATGCGAGGTTAGAAGAGTGGCGAGCAGCTTTAGAGGGAAGAGGTTTAAAGATTAGTCGATCTAAGACTGAGTACTTGTATTGCGACTTTAGTGGAGTAGACAACGATGAGGACATTCAGATCACCATTGACAGTCAAGCGGTCCCGCAGGTGACTAAGTTCAAGTATCTAGGATCGTTTGTCCATAGGGATGGGGAGATAGATAGTGACGTTGCCCACCGCATCCAGGTCGGATGGTGTAGGTGGAGAGCTGCCACTGGGGTATTGTGCGATAGGAGGTTCCCAACAAAATTGAAAGGGAAATTTTATAGGGTTGCAATTAGACCTGCTATGTTATATGGAACCGAATGTTGGGCCATTAAGGAAGTACAGGCATGCAAGTTGGAGGTAGCAGAGATGAGAATGCTAAGATGGATGTGTGGCCACACAAGGTTAAACCGGATAAGAAATGATGTTTTTAGGGAAAGGTTAGAAGTAGCTAGTATATCAGATAAGATAAAGGAGGGAAGATTGAGATGGTTTGGGCATGTGAAGAGGAGGCAGATGATAGAACCAGTTAGAGTGGTTGAAACCCTCGAGGTGGAGGGGAGGAGGAGTAGAGGCAGACCCAAAATTACTTGGGATGAGCGGATTAGGCAGGATCTGCAAAAATTGCACCTCTCTGAGAACATGGTCCATGATAGGAACTCGTGGAGACGTAGGATTAAGGTTAAGGATTTCTAGGAAAGGGTACAATTGTGTTTTTAGGTGTAGTGTATGGTCGTACATAAGTAACTATGTGTATAGGATGTTTTGTACATTTGTGTTTCTAGGTGTAGTGTATGGTCGTAGATATGTAACTATGTGTATAGACTGTTTTGTGTTGTCATATTTGTTTTGTTCTACCATGCACTATTTCGCAACTCATACTACATTGGTAGCTTCATACACATACACACACCTCATGCTCTATTTATTTCTTTCCTGGGTGTTTTGGAGCCGAGGGTCTCTCTGGAAACAGCCTCTCTATCCCTAGGGGTAGAGGTAAGGTGTGCCTACATCCCACCCTCCCCAGACCCTACAAATAGCTTTGCTATTTGTGGGATTTTACTGGGTATGATTGATTGATTGATATTATTATTATTATTATTATTATTATTTCTCTTAACCTAAGTTAGAATATGGCGGTTACTACCGATTTAATTTAAGTATATATACTTATGTATGATAACACTTCAGATCCATCAATTCATTTTATGAACATTCATCTTCAATCTTCGAAACCCTAAATTCAGAAATCTAACAAAGTGGTATCAGAGCCACATCGATCAAATCCACGAAATCACAAATCTCGATCAAAACATGAATCAGGCACAAGGAATTCAAACACAAATTCCCAAACTTAACGGACAGAATTATTATCACTGGCACATTCAGATCAAAGTTTTATTTGAATCGCAAGAATTGTGGAACATTGTCGATAAAGGAATTCAAGAACTGGGAACGAATCCCACTGAGGAGGCGACGGCAGCATATAAAGATTCAATCAAGAAAGATAAACGGGCATTACACATCATTTTTCAATCAGTAAATGATACTATATTCGAACGGATTGCACTTGCAAAATCATCAAAAGAAGCATGGAACATTTTGCACAAATCTTACAGAGGAGAAAACCGGGTAAAAACAATTAAACTTCAAACTCTTCGATGTGAATTTGATGCACTGATGTAACACCCTTACTATTGTTTATCGATTTATGTATAAATAACGACAATTAAATGTGTGTTTACAACTACACATACTTATAAAAATACGGGTTTATTAAAACTTTTACAATTTCAAAACAGTACAATGTAATGTAAACAAGTACATCGTTTAAAAGTGATGAGGAAACAGCGTGCGGAAGCTTTTATCTCGTTCGTGTTCGGTTCTTCGTTGAGCTTGACCGTACTCTGGCATCCTAACTTAACCTGCATTTCATAAGCCATGAAACGATTAGTTATACGAGCTTATAAAGTGTTTAAATCGAGTCCGGATACGAAACCGAACAATTAAATAAATTTTGCCAGCCTTTTGTGCTCTCACGGGGCGCGACCGCTTGAGCCCTTCTCTCTCGCGGGCCGCGAGAGATGTCGCGTGCCGCGATGATGCTAAACGATTACTGTCGCGTGGCGCGACAGCCATGATTCGACAGAATGTTATTTGGCTGCTGCTGTATATGCCCAGCTCCAATTTTTTTCCAACTTAATATATATAAAAACATGCATAACTTTTGTTCTACTTATCCGATTTGCGTGATTCTTTTTCCTACGCGTTCGTAATTTAA
Source organism: Helianthus tuberosus (assembly GCA_030545235.1). Taxonomy (NCBI): domain Eukaryota; kingdom Viridiplantae; phylum Streptophyta; class Magnoliopsida; order Asterales; family Asteraceae; genus Helianthus; species Helianthus tuberosus. The sequence continues at coordinate 5,229,214 of JARYGA010060516.1, forward strand.
TTCTCCATCATATGGAGTTAAAATTTAACATTCAAACTATAAAATTCCAATTTTTTTAAGCAATCGACTTATTATTCAAATCAACATTTTGACCCTTTTGTATTTAAAACCACCTACCTGATTCTTAAACAACCAAAATACATACGTTAATGTATTTAACACACAATATTTAGCTCGGGTTCGTAATTGCTATAAATTGCGCGACTAGTACGCAAGCTATGTGCATAAACTGTTTTGACCCGTTTAGGGAATTTAAGCAATTTAGTCTAAAATTTTCTCTTTTCTTTTTGACACTACAATATTTCCATATCTAAATAACTATATATAATCCACCACAACTATTTTGTGGTGGATTTAACATAAAGAACCCCCTTTTTCCCAATTTTACCCTTCAACTAGTCATTTTACGCAAATGACCATTTTTAGGCATTTGAACTACGAAGTTTATGCCTACAACTCTTACATGTATCTAAGGGTTACATAATTACAATACAAGTTTCTAAACGGTCTCTAAGGGTCGTTTGCCCGTTTTACCCATTAAGGGTTTTTTGGTCACTTCTAGTCTCTTATTTTACGACGAAGGACTTTCACAAATCATTTGACCAAAATAGCACTTTTAACTACAACATAATAATGCGTACCTGGCTCGGTCAACATATAGGCCCATTTCATTTTTATACCTTACTTTTATTAGCCGCTCATCCAAAGCGACGCAATTATTCAACTTCTGTTCAATCCTAAGAACATATAACTTGACAACCAAATGTTAGTCGATATTGCCAAATGGTGCTTTCATCACCGTTTGGCCCGTTTGGCCCATATGACCAAACGTTTACTTACATAACAAAACATGGTTTAAACTACCAATTCTGTAAGGACCTTCAAAAATGTCCTAAACCGACCCGTAAGTGAAAACCCGGACCCCTGAAACCCTAATCCATATAAAAAATCAAGAAAATCAGATTTCTGGTCTTCAGGCGGGCCGCGTAAAGATTAAGCATGGTCTCACGCGGGCCTCGTCAAAGATTGGTTGACCGGATAAGCGTTCCCGGTCCACGTGTCACACACGTGGCATGCCTACAAATGACACGCTAGCCCTAGTCTACGTTTAGTTGTCCCTCGCGGGCCGCGTAAAGGTCTTGAAGGGTCTTACGTGGCCCTTTACGCGGGCCGCGTAAGACCCATTTTTCAGCTATAAATAGCTTGGATCATGAGCAGTCCAGTGGTGTCAAAACCAAATCTCAAAAGCAAAAGCATACTGCTCAATTTCGAAAATTAAGATAGCGAGGCGCTGCTACGATACAGGGTATTAACTCGATCGCTGCTACGATTCAATGCCCGATCGATTGAAACTATCCGATGGATGTTTAAGTGCTGCCCACATTAGGGCCATACTTTGTCATTAGTCATGAATTCGACGGATGTTTAAGTATAGCACTTTGTCATTCGTTGTGAGGGTTTTATTCTCGTGAGTTATCGTAAATGCTGTATTAGTTACTGACCTAGTTCGTGTGCATTGTTGTTTAAATTAGGTTACAAGGCTAATCAGTAGGCTAAACTCTGCCCGTTTCAATCTGCAAAGTGAGTCATTCTCTTTTTATCAACAGTATTTTACAATAATCCAAGCATTTTCAAAAGTTATAATTACAGGGATTAAGTCGTGGTTATCTTGAATCACCGGCTAATTGGGGTATTGTGCACATTACTAATTTCTCACGGTTAGGCTAATAAATCCTAACAGTGATAATCATCACTACTTGGGGAAAAAGACCCAATAGTGGTATGACCATCATCACTAGGTGACACGGCGCCAGATAAAAACAAGATAGAAGCCATTGTAATCGCTCTTATGCTGTAATTGATAATTAATGTGTCGTTTTACATACTTGAATGACTCGCCAGTATTTCCCCGCTGATAAAATATTTTTAAAAACATGTTTCAGGAGACCTGCTGTGAATCAAGGAAAACGTGCTACGGAGCACTAACAAGCTTGAAGAGGTGGCTCAATAAAATGAATAAACATGTTTTGTAAATCAGGGAATTTACTTGTGAAATTCCTCTATTGTAAATTACGGGGCTTGTTCCAGATTATATAATAAAATAATCGGGCATTTTCAAGTTTAAAAGATCTTGTAAATCTTCTGTTGTCAACTCAATTAATAAATACCACGGGATTTCTGTCCCGCGGCTCCTGGACCGGGTAAAACCGGGACGGGGGCCGTGACAGAAAAAGGTGGTATCAGAGCCACTGATTTAAGCCAATTAAGTATTTAAGAATACTTAATTTTCCTAATTGCCATCCTATGATTATGTGATTCTATCTTGACTATCTGTTAATTTACAGTATGGGTAAGCAAAGAATTTCGGACATCTATCATAAATTAGATAGTTCACCGAAAGATATTGGAACTTCATCCCAATCAAATTCCTCAAGATACTCAGCAGATACTAAGGAAGGAATATTTGTTCGAATTGCACAGTTTGAGAAACCACTTACCCCTAATAAAAGAAGTTGGATTATTAGAAAAAGTCAAGAGAAAATAAAGAAGTCACAACCAAAAGGAGTGTTGAGTAATAAGGAAACTCAGGAAATAGGCACTAACCCACTATGGGAAGATGAATTAGATAAACAATGGGAAAATCTCTATATGTTAGCCACTATAGCATTAAATGCTAACTTATAATTTAACCGCCAAAGCAGTACCAACACCTATGTCACCTACAAGCCAGAAACTTTAAAATAATAAATAACCACTAGTATCTTTCGAATTTTAGTTGTACTAGATATAAATATTTTGTTTCAATAAAATGGTTTATTAGATATTTGTAATTAATATTAAATTTTCTGATTTCCATTCTGTGATTCTTTGAAAAATTCAATTTACAAAATTTTGACCTAAAATTTTGTGTGTTTCTTCATAACTACTAAACAGCATGAATGAATTGTCTGAAGCTCTTGAGAATCTCAATCTCTATTCTGTTAATGTGGAAGTTTCCAGAGACTTTACCGGTTATTGTGCCGACGTGGAAGAACCTATGGAATTTCAAGCCCAGCCTCCGGAAAAACCTAAACCGAAGAAGAGAAGAAGAATTGTGGGCTGGAGGCGTGTGCGCAAGAAGAAACGAGCAACAAGGAAAGTTACCAAGATGGAAGATCCCAAAGGTAAAGGCAAGGAAATAGAGATTGGGGAATGTTCTAGGCAAGACCAGGAAATGCCACCCTAGGAAGAACTGGATCATAAACTTGCACTTAGTGACCTCATCGGACCTGCCAATGAAAACCACTTTAGTTACCCAGTGGAAGCACAACTTCCAGTTGAACTAGAGCCTGAAATCCCAGATCTTATTATCCACTCCCAACCTCTACCAGCAGAACTAGAAGAATGGTGGACGACCGACTGGCAATTCCAGAATCTCCTAAATAACCCTGATACCTTTTTCCCTCAGTTTGACCCAGAATCTCCACTACACCCACCTATGAGCTCTGAAAATTTGGCTGAACTCCGTCATTATGGCGAGGAGCTGATTGATGCAGGGAACCGAATCCGGGAAGTAGGAGAGAGGATATCTTGGAAGTACGACGAGAGGGAACGTCGTTTCTAAAGTGCCAGCTAATAGGGAACATGTGTGGTGGTGTGGTGTGTTTGTTTAATAATAATATAATCATAAAAATATAATTATGTGTAATACTTAAAAATAAAAACTTTTGTAAAATAATCAGTGTGTACGGATGCCTATTTATAAAATATTGAACGTCGAAAAATTGACAATTTTGGCTATACATGTTGACATGATTATGTGCAATTGTTTTGTTATATTTGGTTATTAATTATTTTATGCTAATCACTTATATAAATTAATTTCCAGATGACAAACGCTGGTGATGAACCCGTTAATGAAGTGAATCAATCTGAACAAAACAATGAAGATCAATTTCTGAATAGGCAAGATATCGAGAATATCGTTGCTCAGGGAATAGCCAATGTTATTCCAGCAATCCTTGCTGCTACTCAAAATCCAGTTGAACCTCAACAAATTATTCCTAGCAAACGTACTCATGAGGACAATTTCAGTAATAGTGTAAACAGAGGCGGCAACAACAATAATAACAATAACAATGATGTACTGCAGGCCCCAACTCTCAAAAAAATGAAAGCTGCAACGCCTGGTTGCACTTACAAGGAATTTCTTGCCTGTAAACCAGCTGAATTTGCAGGCAATGAAGGGGCGACTGCGGCGCTGCGTTGGTTGGAGAAAACCGAAGCAGTAATTATGATAAGTAAATGTGTCGAGGAAGACAAGGTCATGTATGCATCGCATCTTTTTAAAGAAGGGGCGCTAGAATGGTGGAATACGGTACTTCAAGCTAAAGGAAGAAATATGGCCTATGCCATGAGTTGGGAAGAATTTAAACAGCTAGTGGAAAGAAAATTATGTCCTGAATATGAAAAGGAACAAATGACAAATAAATTCCTGAACCCCCGATGGTGGATGTAGACTGTCGAGGGTATACTTCGACATTCTTTGAGTATGCGAGAGTAGTACCAACCCTGGCTTCGCCAGAACCGGTACTTATTTCCCGCTATATTTGGGGATTGATTGGCGAAATTCGAGATATCGTCAAAGCTGCGAGACCACGCACTATTCACGATGCTGTGGAATTAGCTAACACCCTAACTGACGGACTGGTACGCACAAGAGAAGAAACCCAGAAAAAGGAAGTGGCCCAAAAGATTACCCAGGGATTCCGTATGGGTAACGTAGCAATTTCAAGAGAAAGGGAACTGGACAATCTTCCACTATTCCATTTTGCAATACCTGCAAAAGAAAACATTTTGGTAGATGCAAAGGGTATTGCAATTTCTGTAAAATTCTGGGGCATCAAGAAGAAGATTGCAGGAAGAAGAAAGCAACAGTCTGCTACAATTGTGGAGAAGCTGGACACTTTAGGCCAGACTGTCCAAAACTGGTCAAACCAGCGGATAACAAAGCCAAACCTGCAGAAGGAACTACCAAAAAGAACGCAAGAGCCTTCCAACTGACTACTCAGGAAGCAGAGCTGATCCCTGATGTGATAGCTGGTACGTTCCTAGTTCACGACGTTTATGCAAAAGTATTATTTGACTCTGGTGCAAACCAAAGTTTTATAAATACTTCATTTTGCCAAGCTCTTAACTTACCCTTAACCAACCTTAGACAGATTTTTACGGTAGAAACGGCAGATGGGAATTCTGTTAATATAGATAAGGTTTTGCAAGAAGAAAAGATAGAACTTTTAGGTCATAAATTTTCTGCAAACCTGTTACCTATGAATTTAGCCGGATTCGATGTTGTATTAGGAATGGATTGGTTAGTAGCCAACCATGCTCGAATTCTTTGTGATAAGAATTCCATAGAAATTCATACACCCTCAGGAAAAGTAGTGGTAATTACTGGAGATAAGCCACGTAAGCCACTGAAATTCATTTCAGTAATGCAATTGGCCAGTTATTCAAGAAAACAAGAAGTGGTGTATATGATTTCAGTAATCATTAACACAACTCGTAAAGGACTTAAAGAAATTCCTATAGTATCGGCATACCCAGATGTATTCCTAGAAGAACTACCTGGATTACTACCCAATAGGGAAGTCGAATTTAGAATTCATCTAATTCCTGGAACTACACCGATAGCCAAGGAACCTTATCGGTTAGCACCCACAGAAATGCTAGAATTTAAAAAAACAGTTAGATGAATTACTGAGCAAAGGATTTATACAACCTAGTTCATCCACATGGGGAGCGCCAGTGTTGTTTGTGAAGAAGAAAGATGGTTCGATGCGAATGTGTATCGATTATAGGGAATTGAATAAGGTTACAATTAAGAATCGATACCCATTACCTAGTATTGATGATCTTTTCGATCAATTGCAAGGAGCTAGATACTTTTCTAAGATAGATTTATGCTCCGGATACCATCAATTAAAGGTACAAGAAGAAGACATACCTAAAACTGCTTTCAGAACTAGGTATGGTCATTACGAGTTTACAGTCATGCCCTTTGGATTAGCAAATGCTCCGGCAGCATTTATGGACATGATGAATAGGATCTGTAAACCGTACTTGGATAAATTTGTAATTGTCTTCATCGACGATATACTTATTTATTCCAAAATCCAAGAGGACACATGGTGAATCACGAAGGTATTCATGTCGATCCCTCCAAAATAGAAGCAATCACTAAATGGAAGGTTCCACAGTCAGCTATGGAAATTAGAAGTTTTATAGGGTTAGCCGGATATTATAGACGGTTTATTGAGGATTTTTCCAAAATAGCTGTACCATTAACTAAGCTAACCTGTAAAGCAGCTAAGTTTGAATGGGGACCTAAACAAGAAGAAGCTTTTAAGATATTAAAGCAGAAATTAACAAATGCTCCAATTTTAGCTTTACCAGAAGGAACAGAAGATTTTGAAGTATACTGTGATGCTTCAAAACTAGGATTAGGATGTGTGCTAATGCAATGCAAGAAGGTAATTGCGTATGCTTCAAGGCAATTGAAAACGCACGAAGAAAACTATACGACTCATGACTTAGAATTAGGAGCCATAATTTTTGCCCTTAAGATGTGGAGACACTATCTGTATGGGAGCAATTTTACTGTCTATACAGATCATAAGAGCTTAAGATACATATTTGGACAAAAAGAATTGAACATGAGACAAAGGAGATGGATGGAAATCCTAAGTGACTACGACTGTGATATTCAATATCACGAAGGAAAAGCAAACGTAGTTGCTGATGCTTTAAGTCGTAAATACCATGAAAAACAACGACAAGTTCGTGCTCTTAGATTAAGTTTACAATTAGACTTAATGGAACAACTGAAGAACATTCAAGAAACAGCAATCAAGGATGATGCTGAAGGAATGAAAAGGAAGAATAAAAGAATTAGAGCAAGGAAGTGATGCAATTTGGAGATTCCATAAGAAAAGAATTTGGGTACCTAAACAGGGAGAATTAAGAAATAAGATTTTGGAGGAAGCCCATAAATCTAGGTATACCATACATCCTGGTAACAATAAGATGTACCAAGATTTAAGGAATAACTTCTGGTGGATAGGAATGAAAAAGGACATAGCTAAATATGTTTCTAAATGTCTTACTTGTTCACAAGTTAAGGCAGAACACCAGAAACCGTCAGGTCTACTACAACAATTAGAAATGCCTGTATGGAAATGGGAACTTATAACCATGGACTTTGTTACTAAGTTACCCAAAACCAGAAAGGGTAATGATGCGATTTGGGTAATTGTGGATCGATTAACCAAATCAGCTCATTTCCTACCCATGAAAGAAACCTTTAGCATGGAAAGGTTGGCAAAGTTGTATGTAGACGAAGTAGTATCCTTACATGGAGTCCCACTCTCCATTGTATCGGATAGGGATAGTCGTTTCACTTCCCATTTCTGGACAAGTTTCCAAGAAGCAATGGGAACTCGGTTAAACTTAAGCACTGCATACCATCCTCAAACAGACGGACAAAGTGAAAGGACGATCCAAACCCTGGAATACATGCTTAGAGCATGTGTGATAGATTTTGGTGGAAACTGGGATGACCACCTACCCTTAATTGAATTCTCCTATAACAATAATTATCATTCAAGCATTGAAGTTGCCCCATTCGAAGCACTGTACGGACGTAAGTGTAGAACTCCAGTGTGTTGGGCAAAAATAGGAGAAAGTCAATTATCAGGTCCTGAAATAGTACAAGAAACTACCGACAAGATTACTCAAATCAAGGAAAGACTAAAGACAGCTCGAGATCGCCAGAAAAGTTATGCCGATAATCGACGCAAGCCGTTAGAATTTCAAATCGGAGACAAGGTTCTCTTAAAAGTTTCTCCTTGGAAAGGAGTAGTTCGATTTGGTAAGAAAGGAAAGCTAAGTCTAAGATACGTATGACCATTTTCAGTAATCCAACATATAGGACCAGTTGCTTATCGCTTACAACTACCAGAAGAGTTAGCTGGGGTACATGACGTATTTCATGTATCCAACCTCAATAAATGTCTATCTGACAAATCACTCGTAGTACCTCTTCAAGATGTAGAGGTAAACGAAAAGTTAAAATTTATAGAGAAGCCACTGCAAATAGAAGACAGAAAGATTAAGTTTCTCAAACACAAAAGACTAGTACTAGTCAAAGTCAAATGGGATTCGAAAAGAGGACCCGAATACACCTGGGAGCTGGAATCGGAGATGAAGCGAAAGCATCCTCACTTATTTCAATAAATCTCGAGGACGAGATTTTAAATAAGGTGGGGAGCATGTAAGGACCTTCAAAAATGTCCTAAACCGACCCGTAAGTGAAAACCCGGACCCCTGAAACCCTAATCCATATAAAAAATCAAGAAAATCAGATTTCTGGTCTTCAGGCAGGCCGCGTAAAGATTAAGAATGGTCTCACGTGGGCCGCGTCAAAGCTTGGTTGACCGGATAAGCATTCCCGGTCCACGTGTCACACACGTGGCATGCCTACAGATGACACGTAGCCCTAGTCTACGTTTAGCTGTCCTTCGCGGGCCACGTAAAGGTCTTTGTTGATGCAGATTTTGTGTCCGATGCTTGTCGAATAGATTAGTTATTATTTTACGCTGAATTTGTAATAGTTAGTGAAACGGTCTATCGAACGTGTATAGACCCGCTCGTTTGAAGTGGTCAAACGAGAGGGTTATTCGTTTGACCGTGTGTGTGGTTGCAAGACAAATTATGGTTGTTTAATGTTGGTGTCGAAGGATAAGGCATCGAAGGATTGTGTATCCTTCGATGAGCTCGAAAGATATCCATCGAAGGTTGAAGATGGACCTCGAAGGATATGTCATCCTTCGAGGTATATGTGTATCTTTCGAAAGCTGAATGGTCGACAGATGATCTATCGACCAGTCAGTTTGATCCTTCGACCATACAACCTGTGTTTGGTATAAATACCAACACTTTGTCATTTGCAACATAAGAGTGAGAGCACAAGTGTGTGCAAGAGAGTGAGTGGAGGTTTGAGACCTCACCGGGAGAAATCACCACTTGATTTCTCCCTGGATGTATACTTCTTTGGTATTAGTTCGGTTTCCATGTAATCGGGCCGACTTGTAACGTTGTACTACCGGATTAATACAAAGTTTGTTTGTTTATCCTCTCTTATCTCTTCCGTCTTTGAACAAAACCATGAAAATCACGGTTTCGGTCCCCAAACCCGGTCCTACAATTGGTATCAGAGCCATGGTGCCCGATTTAGTAAATCTAACCGTTTACTAAGTCACATGTGCTCTAGATCTGTGATTTTTGTGCTTTTTGTTCAAGATGTAAAAATGGTGAAATGAAGAAAAACTCAGATCTGGACCCGATTATTCAGATCTGTGCTGAAACGAGTGTTGGGTTTTATGTCTTTCACCTAAATAAACAAGTTATCATCATCAAAAATCAAAAATACCATGTTTTTGTCAAATCTGCGGTATGAACAGTGGCTGTGTTCTTGATGTTCTTGACAGCTGCTTGAAGATTCGAAGGATGCTTGAAGATTCGAAGGATAACAATATGATCGAAAGATGTTATTTTCCTCGAAGGATTCTAAGCTTTTCGAAGGATAATCCTTCGGTTGATCAGATCTTTCGATAGATCAAAATTCAAAATTTATGATCTTTCGTAAGATGATCCTTCGTAAGATGATCCTTCGAAAAGCAGTCCATCTTTCGAGGTTAAGAAACATCATCGAAGGATCCAGCATATATCTTATGTTTCGAAGGATTCAGATGTTTCGAAGGATCCAAAAAAAAAAAAAAAAAAAAAAAAAAAAAAAAAAAAGGGATGATGAAAATTTGATTTTTGAAAAATGTGGGGTAGTCACGGTTACCGATGCAAATGTCAAAAATGGTGACGCGACTATTATGGGCCAAAAACCAAAAACGAGAACGGTATGTTCACTTCCGCACGTCGATTGTTTATGAGTGTTATCGGTTATTCGAAAATGTTCGAAAGCATTTTGTTATTTGTCATATTCTCGCATTTGAAGACGAACGTATGAACCTAGAACGTCAATACCGGTCCTAACGAGTTCACAAAGTCTTTGGAGGGATACAAGTCTGATCCTACGGGGTACTAGGCGATATTTCCTTATCAACTAGAATATGCAACGAAGAAATTTGTTTTTGTTTATTGTCATATTCTCGCATTTGGTAACGAATGCATGAACCTAGAATGTCAATACCGGTCCTAACGAGTTCACAAAGTCTTTGGGGGGATACAAGTCGGATCCAACGGGGTACTAGGGGACGTTCTTATTCAACTAGCTTATGCAAAGAAGAAATTCGTTTTCGTGATTTTTCGAAAAACCAAGAACATTCAACGGAGATTGATGACAGTTCCGCTTAGTGGAGGGAACTGGTGAACATTTGACGACAGTTTCTTTGAAGTGGAAAGAATCTGTTAAGGTTTAGAGATTTTACCAAAGAAATGGGGGGATAAAAATTGAATTTCTTCGGTAAATTTCTAAACGCAATCACAGGTGGTAGAGTTTGTGATTTTCTGGTGATACAAACGGTTCGGCGTGGAATGTTTTGCACAGACACATATTTGAGAATTTTAATTAATTCTCCAGCCAGCGTGAAGGGTTTTGCACGGAAACATACAGGTATCTAAAGTCTACAGTAGTTACAAAAGCGCTGTTCACTGAAGACCTGGGGAATCTTTATGGAAGCTGATAGTTCAAGGCTGAAGACCTGCAGGATTCGGTTTTGGGTTTGATGTTTCTTTGGGATTTTACAGGGATCTGGGGGTAACTCAATTCGTTGAGTTTGCAAACGATGTACTTGGTCAAGCTGACTTCCTGAGTACTGATGCTGAAGATCCGTAGTGCATTACGTGGTCAACTTCACAAAGGCGAGACAATGAGATCTGGATGTAGTTCAACTAAGCATGCTGGTTGAGCTTGCAAGGGATACACTTGGTCTAGCTGACTTTCCTCAGTGTTGATGCTGAAGATTAAAGTGCATTACTTGGTCGATTCCACAAAGACGGTTTACAGAAGACAGTTCACCAGAAATCTCTATCAATGTAGTATGCTTGTATGAAAGAGAGTTCTTATGACAAGATCAAGACTTGATGCAGTTCTTAAAGATTGGAACCCTTATCAAATGCCGGTTGGAGTATTGGAAGATCAGCGGAAGATCGGTCAATTGAGGAAATTGCACAACACCCAACACGGATACGCGTACTTTGAGGGGGAAATATTATACAAGGAGCATCAAGATACTACTTACCTGGATCATCGGTCAAGGGGGAATCTGTTTACACAGAGAAGATGATTACTTGACTGAAGATCGATGATTGCAGTTGCATTTTCAGCATTCGACAGCAACGGACAAGGGGGAATTTGTTGATGCAGATTTTGTGTCCGATGCTTGTCGAATAGATTAGTTATTATTTTACGCTGAATTTGTAATAGTTAGTGAAACGGTCTATCGAACGTGTATAGACCCGCTCGTTTGAAGTGGTCAAACGAGAGGGTTATTCGTTTGACCGTGTGTGTGGTTGCAAGACAAATTATGGTTGTTTAATGTTGGTGTCGAAGGATAAGGCATCGAAGGATTGTGTATCCTTCGATGAGCTCGAAAGATATCCATCGAAGGTTGAAGATGGACCTCGAAGGATATGTCATCCTTCGAGGTATATGTGTATCTTTCGAAAGCTGAATGGTCGACAGATGATCTATCGACCAGTCAGTTTGATCCTTCGACCATACAACCTGTGTTTGGTATAAATACCAACACTTTGTCATTTGCAACATAAGAGTGAGAGCACAAGTGTGTGCAAGAGAGTGAGTGGAGGTTTGAGACCTCACCGGGAGAAATCACCACTTGATTTCTCCCTGGATGTATACTTCTTTGGTATTAGTTCGGTTTCCATGTAATCGGGCCGACTTGTAACGTTGTACTACCGGATTAATACAAAGTTTGTTTGTTTATCCTCTCTTATCTCTTCCGTCTTTGAACAAAACCATGAAAATCACGGTTTCGGTCCCCAAACCCGGTCCTACAGTCTTGAAGGGTCTTACGCGGGCCGCGTAAGACCCATTTTTCAGCTATAAATAGCTTGGATCATGAGCAGTCCAGTGGTGTCGAAACCAAATCTCAAAAGCGAAAGCATACTGCTCAATTTCGAAAATTAAGATAGCGAGGCGCTGCTACGATACAGGGTATTAACTCGATCGCTGCTACGATTCAATGTCCGATCGATTGAAACTATCCGATGGATGTTTAAGTGCTGCCCACATTAGGGCCATACTTTGTCATTAGTCGTGTAACACCCCGAAAACGGGTTTGTTATTTAAACCACGTTAATACTAAAAGACGGGTAAAAGTAACCCGGTAAATATTAGGATTTAAATATATAATCCTAATATTAAATACAAGTGAATAAAAGCTTTTAAGGAAATAAGTTTATAAGAGGCCCAAGTTAACGGGACTTAAAATAAACTTAATCATAAATTCTCCGAACCCACTAAGTTAACTAGGAACATTTAACCTAGTTAATTAGTGGGAATATTGTTAAAAAAAATTAGGTTGTGACCTAGTTAATAATGAACCAAATAATAGATGGGGGACCAAAGTTGTCAAGTTTGAAACTAATAATAATCAAAACAATAAAAAAAAATTAAAACCAGTATGTCTGGTTCGATCAAACACAGAGGGGCGACACAGGATTCCTCAAACCCTAAACTCAACAAATCTCAGAAATTGAAGGCACAAATCGGTTCCAAAACAAAATCTGAGCATAGATTGGTGATCTCCTCTGAAAAAGGGTCATAAGGTATGTAAATTTTGTAGAAAATTTCCATCTAAATTTCTGGATGAACTTAGAGAATTCGAATTAGATGGTTGCATGTTCGTTAAATGATGAAATAGGAACATTGTAGTGTCTAGGAGTAAACCCTAGACAAGCATATGATGAAATTAGGTCTAAATCTTGTGAATTCATGATCACCATTGAAGGTGATAAGTGTGATGATGCTAAATTCGTGTAATGTGATGTTTTTAGGGTTTTTGATGACTAAAAATAGGGCTATAATGTCATAAACATGTTTCGATTGAAAGCTAAATTCAAACAGCTTCTGATCAGAATTTACAGCCGACTTGTATTGGCTGTAACGTGGACAAAACGTGACAAAAACGTTTGTTTCTTGAGTCTAAAATGTAATTCCAGGAAATATCTTTAAAACCCCACTGGAATCGCATTTTTTCGACGAAAATTGAGCGTTTTATGAATTTTTCCGTATCAAAGGTTCAAGCTGCGTTTTCTGGCAGAATTTGCAGCCCATTACGAATGTCATAACTAAATTTAGGAATTGAGTTATGATCTCAAATTCTTACTGTAGAAAGTATTAAGTGATTAAAAGAATCGCCAATTGGAATTTCGTCAATCGGATAAACGAGGAACTTTTAATGAATTTTTCCGTAAGCTGCAGTCAGAAGTGACGAATCTGATTGCAGCTTAGTAGATGAATTTTTACTAATTTTTGGTAAAGAGTTAGATCTTGAAATTTTAACACAAGGTCTAACCCTCCGATAGGTACGCCACATAAAAAAATCATAATTTTTGAAGACTTGTAAACAGGTTAAACAGGTCACCAAAAACAGCCTATTTTCAGTGATACGAAACTTGATTGATGATGTTATAAATTATGCCCACAATGTTCATATGTTGAAATTATGAATCAAACGCGTAATTTCCTAGTTCGATTAATTACGTGTGATGTGAGGTAATACAAATTTTAATTATGAAGTCGATTTAGCTTATATGCACATATCATATAATTAAGGGTAGTTAACTTTTGAAAAGTTAAACTAACCATGGACGGAGTCGAATAGTAGTTTTGACATAGAAAATACGTAAGGTGGAATAGTCGTAGTTGTAATGACTAATCTAACCACCTTGTGAATTATGATGGTAGTTTGACTCTTGACAAGCTAGATGGAGGCTTGGGAATGAAGCGGGTCAAACGGAGCAAGTACGAAAAGGAAAGCGTAATTTGGATGGGAGGTAAGTAAAAGCTTACACCCTTTTTAGTATACATCAGTTGTGTGTATTGAAAATGAATAAGGAAAAGTTAGTAATAGAGTTATAATGTTCCGACGCAAATAATATGAGTCGGAACTAGTGCAATGGTGAGAAATCATAAACAATGGCAAAAAGGGTAAATTGGTAAATTAGTCATATGACGATGAACTAATAAGAAATTTTGAAACACTACGTTATGGTGTAAATCGGAATGGGTAAAAGGGCGAGGTGGTAACTAGATATCATCTCATAACAGAACAGGGTCATTCGGACTAAACGGGTCAAATGACATTGGCAAGATCATTTGACAATATTAATTGATGATCGCTTGTTGAGTTTTGTGATTACAGGAAATATCATACGGTTCGTGTTGGTATTAATTAGAAATTAATAGTGAAAGATATTTAAACGGGTCAATCCTATGACTCGAGCCAGGTACGCATATTTAGAATTATTGTTAAAAGCGATATTCTTGGTTAAATATTAGCGAAAGTCCTTCGTCGTAAAATGAAGGACTAAAATTGACCAAAAAGCCCTTGATGGGAAAACCGGGCAAACGACGCTTAGAGGTTGTTTAGGAATTAGTACTAAGATTACGAAATAAAAGTAGATACTTTAATGTAGCAAAATGATGGGTGAAAGTGTTTTAAGGAATCATGAAACGGGTCAAAAGTGTTAAAAAGGGATTTCAAGCCGAGAGCTTGAAATCTGAATTTTTGAACTAGTGGAATGTCAGGTTTTAACTCCATAAGATGGAGAATTAAATTTCGAACGCATAGGAAAAAGAATCGCCTAAAACGGACTAGTAGATAAAAAGATATGGCCGTTTAAAGTTCGATTTTTGTTGAATAATTGAGCTGGGCAGAAAATGCAGGTTCAGAAAAGGACCTGCTGGAAATTAGTCTCCCTCGCGACACGCGACAGGGTCCCTCAATTGGGGCGCGACACGCGACAGGTGTCGCGACTCGCGACAAATTAAAGGTTGCCTTCCGCGACACGCGGGAGGCATGATTTTGGAAATTTTATTTTGATTATCATTATTTGATATTGGAACTTATTTATACATGTTTATAAGTTGTCAAAACTAACTTTTAAGTTGGTTTTGATCATAGGTGAGAATAGCAAGCATCCGGAAGACGATCAAGCAATCAAGTGAACCGAACACATGTCAAATGAAGCTTCCGCAATGACTTATGTTGTTTTTGTTTTAAGTGAACTATGTAAACATTTGGAACTATATTTTGTTTACTTTAAACACGTATGAACTTTGACTTGACAAAGTTTTTAGAAAGTCACATTTTTCATATAAAATGCCTAATTAAGGTTATAAACATGTTAAATTGAGACGGATGTTACAAGTCGTGAATTCGACGGATGTTTAACTATAGCACTTTGTCATTCGTTGTGAGGGTTTTAATCTCGTGAGTTATCGTAAATGTTGTATTAGTTACTGACCTAGTTCGTGTGCATTGTTGTTTAAATTAGGTTACAAGGCTAATCAGTAGGCTAAACTCTGCCCGTTTCAATCTGCAAAGTGAGTCATTCTCTTTTTATCAACAGTATTTTACAATAATCCAAGCATTCTCAAAAGTTATAATAACAGGGATTAAGTCGTGGTTATCTTGAATCACTGGCTAATTGGGGTATTGTGCACATTACTAATTTCTCACGGTTAGGCTAATAAATCCTAACAGTGATAATCATCACTACTTGGGGAAAAAGACCCAATAGTGGTATGACCATCGTCACCTGGTGACACGGCGCCAGATAATAATAAGATAGAAGCCATTGTAATCGCTTTTATGCTGTAATTGATAATTAATGTGTCGTTTTACATACTTGAATGACTCGCCAGTATTTCCCCGCTAATAAAATATTTTTAAAAACATGTTTCAGGAGACCTGCTGTGAATCAAGGAAAACGTGCTACGGAGCACTAACAAGCTTGAAGAGGTGGCTCAATAAAATGAATAAACATGTTTTGTAAATCAGGGAATTTACTTGTGAAATTCCTCTATTGTAAATTACGGGGCTTGTTCCAGATTATATAATAAAATAATCGGGCATTTTCAAGTTTAAAAGATCCTATAAATCTTCCGCTGTCAACTCAATTAATAAATACCACGGGATTTCTGTCCCGCGGCTCCTGGACCGGGTAAAACCGGGACGGGGGCCGTGACAAATTCGCCCATCCGACCCATTTCAGATTTTACCATTAGATCCATTTTTTTTACTAACCAAGGTTTTTTCATCATTTTATATATCCCGTATTATTTCGTGTCGGAAACATATTTCGGATATAGCTTTTTATCGTATTTACAATCTATGAATAAATACGTATCTTATAAAAAGGGGTGTAAGCTTTTTACTTACGTCGCATTCCAAGCCTTGCTCTTTTCTCGCGTACTCGAATCGTTTGACCCGCTTCTTTCCCAAGCCTCCACCTAGCTTGTCAAGTGTTAATCTATCATTATAATTCGTAAGACGGTTAAATTAGCCATTATCACATACGACTATTCCATCTTACGATTTTTATGTCGAAACTACTATTCGACTTCATCATTGGATAATTTGGCTTTTAAAAGTCAATTACCCATAATCGTATGAAATGCATATTTGCGTTCAATAACTCATTTAGTTTTCACCTAGAATTCAAGGTGAAACTAAATAGCAAAATTACCTTATGATCTTTTCAAGAAGGTGATCACTATTCTGAGTTTGGATTTCGATTTGGAGCCGATTTCCCCTTTCAATTTGATCTAACTTCAAGAACTAGGGTTCAATTGATGGAGCTTGGTCGCCCCCTGTGTTTTCCTGCGACCAGACACACACCAAGTGTGTGTGTTTGGTTTTTAATTGTTTTATTTAATAAAACTATTTTTCCATCTTTTCACTTTTGGCCCCTATACCTTACCCTTGTTGCATATAACATGTTTTGACCAAAGTTTCACATAACTACAAAACTTGTAATTAACTAAGTTATTTATTTCCTAGTTATTTTATCTTGTTCACAACCCGTTTTATTTTAAGTTCCGTTAACTCGAGCCTTTTATATACTTTGTTTTCTCAGAGTATTTATCATCCTTTTAATGAATATTAGATTTATTTATTTAAATCCTAATACTCACCGGGTTTACTTTTACCATTGACGGCACTTTACCCGCCTTTTAGTATTAACGTGGTTTGATTACCAAACCCGTTTTCGGGGTGTTACAACTGAAAATGAAAGAAGGAGAATCTGTTGAAGATTATTTCAATAGAACAATTCTTATTGTTAATCAATTACGAATGAATGAAGAAAAAAATAGCGAACAACGAATAGTAAAGAAG
This sequence comes from Helianthus tuberosus, assembly GCA_030545235.1. Classification (NCBI taxonomy): domain Eukaryota; kingdom Viridiplantae; phylum Streptophyta; class Magnoliopsida; order Asterales; family Asteraceae; genus Helianthus; species Helianthus tuberosus. The sequence continues at coordinate 5,246,634 of JARYGA010060516.1, forward strand.
ATTCTACGAAGTTTGACTCGAAATTTCGAGTCGGTGGTGATTACTGTGGAAGAAATGAAGAATCTAGAGGATGTTTTGACTGAAGAATTAATGGGAATTCTTCAATCTCATGAACTGAGATTAAAACGATATGATAATGCTCCAATAGAACATGCATTTCAAATGCAGAACTCCAATCAAGATAGGTTCAAGCAATCACGGAATAATATAGGAGGAAGAGGACGTGGAAAAACTAGGGGTCGAAACATGAACTCTGTTAGATGTTACAATTGTCAAAAATTAGGCCACACAGCCAAGTTTTGTCAGCGGAAGGATGAGAGCGAGAAGCCTGACAACATGTTGATTCACAAAGACGATGAAATCGATGAACAAGATGACACGATGTTCATGATTTTCAATATGGAAGAGGCAGTCAAGGATAACTGTTGGTACTTAGATAGCGGCAGTAGTAATCACATGACAGGAAACAGGGATTTATTTGTCAAACTGGATGAATCATTAAAGAAAAAAATGAGGACATGCGATGATAAAAGACTGGAAGTAATCGGAAGCGGGGAAGTGTATGTCTCTATTAAATGACGAGTTCGGAAGATACCGAATGTATTTTACGTGAAAGGTTTGAATCATAACCTTTTGAGTGCGGGGCAACTCATACAAAGGGGTATACAGTTTTGTTTCAAAAGGATCGATGTATCATCAAGGATGCAGGTAATGAAGCTATAGGAGATATTAAAATGACGAGTAACAAAATGTTTCCCCTTCGTCCTGGTAGTGATCTAAACTTTGCAATGACCATGACAACGAAAGATATGTCAGCTCTATGGTAGTCAACTTTTGCGCCAAAGGACACCGCATGCAAAAGGGTGTTAACGTAAAGGACAAAACTTGTAATTACTCATTTTCTTATTATGGGCAATGCTTTAAAACCCGGTTTTTAAAGCATATTGGGTTACGCTTTGAAATGGTTCAACCGATTGAATGGGGCATTTCAACCGAGTTGACTAATCAACCTTCTAAATCCATAAAATACAATTCCAACTCAAAAAAAAATCCAAAACTACATCAATCCATAATAAAAAAGTAATCCAAAATTCACTATCAACGTGATCCTCATCAAGTTAATCCATTGGAGTCTTAAATACATCAGTTAACGATCGCTTAACCCAATTTGATGTGGATTGTGGGTGTTTGGTTTTACTAAGAAGGTAAATTACCAACTTTTGTTAGGACCGGTTTTGCTCCGTTTCGATTGCGAACCGACTTGTACGACGTGCGGAATCCGTGCACGAGTGAGACCGAACACACGTGATGTAATATAAACTGTGATTCTATTCAAAGATCTGATATTGTACACGAACCGTGAATCACCTAGACACTTTCTCTCTCTAGTTTCTCTCTCTAGAACTAGAGCTCTCAAATGTAGCAAATGAGCAAAAATGTCAAAAGTTTTCCCAAAAGTTCTTAATTCTAACCCTAAGACTTCTATTTATAGGCCAAGGCTTATAAGAGCTTTCCTCTTATTTACAATATTGCCACCTTGCCTTTTCTATCTAATATTACAATGTAAGGCTAGAAATAAACTGTTTCAGCTACGATTTGAGATGACGGAGGCGATAGACATAAATGCACTAACAGACTCCCCCTTGGATATTGCCGCAGTCAATCTCAAACATTCAGACTCGTAGCTTCTTTTCTTTCTCTCTCTTTAGCTCGAACAGAATCCCCGTGGATCTGTCTTCAGCTCCAGCTCCCCCTTTTGGTAAACTCTTCAGGCTCCCCCTTTCGTCAAGCTTCCGTGCTTTTGGGATCGACACCTGGTTTTCCGGTTACAAGCTCTTCTGGGAAAAGTATCCTGGCGCCTATGCACGCTTCCCCTTTTGTTGAGCTCGTCTTCAGACTCCCCCTTAGACTCGGCTTTCGGGATCGTAATCTGGTACAATATCTACAACACTCATACGTTTATAAGTAAAACATTTTTAGATTTCCAGGTATCGTAACCTGGCTCCATCAAACTTTCTAAATCAAGATCCTGGGACTAAGATATAATAATATGAGATATATCCAGGATTACTTGATATTCTCCCCCTATCAACAATCTTCAAGGATTTTGCAGTTGCAACGAACCGGATCGGAAACTTGCTCTTTTACAGATTTTAACAATCCAAGCATCCAAATCCCTCACAGTTAATCATCCAAGTCCAAACTAATGACCTTGGAGATATCACAAACTGTTTTTGATTTTTTTGATTTTAAAAACTTCAAGTTTCAAATTAATGAACTTGTTTTATTTTTAAGAAACACAATCAGCATACTTAGATTTTGAAACTCAGCTCTCAAACATCGGTTGTCGAAAATAAAGCAGAAATCAAAATCTTTTTGTACTTTTTCTGAAATGTAAAACAGTAAAGAAATATGTACAAACATATTTACAGACAATATTTTTGTTTGAGTATGCGTCAGAGGATCATATCAGTTTTTTTGACAAGTCACAAGTACCATTGAGCTTAGTTACACTTTAAGAGTTAAACAATTCACTTAGATTGTCGATATACTGATCCACTTAAATTTTCACACAAAGTTCAACTGATTCAGGATACGAATTAGGTGTTTTAAGAACTTAAACTCATTCATGTGTCCCACCTCTTGAATATACTCCCGTATCCAGATCCCAATATTCAGTCTTACAGGTGAGTATACCTAGATGATATCTGTAGGGGAATAAATTATAGTACGAAACCGTGAGAGCTCAGGTCAGAACTTTCGTTCAGCAGAGAGATGACGGCTCGACTTTTGGTGTGTCCCCTTTAGAGGATCTTTTGAATTACAACAGCCATGATTAGCATTCTTCAATGTTTCATCATTTTTTAGCTGAGGGCTGCGCTATGTTTCAAGCAATGCGGAAAGTATTCTCCGGGGACTAGGCCATTGCTTCCGCAAAATCAGAAGTCCCGGGATAATACCCCAGATATCACTAAGCATAAAGACCTAGTATCTCAGAAAGAGGGGTCCTTCAAACGAGATTTCAGGGGTTACCTATATATCCAAGTAGTGTTCCCCACGAAATAAGCAAGTTTGAATTTAGGTTAATATCCTGAAAAAGTTTACTAAATGTATAAAAACCTATTGGCATATCATCAGTGAGACTGTTTAACGCTATTTAATCATTACATTTCTTTAGCATACTGTAACTGTCTACTGATGTACTATCATTTCCTCTTTTTACACAAAAACTCAATTTTGAATTTTATCATGTTTTTGGCTTTTTCAAATTTTCTAATGTTTTTGGATTTTCTGACAATATTACTCCCCCTAAAATGCAAAACCATTTAAAGAAAATTTGACAAACCAATACTGATAGCTTTGTCTCGCCATCCATTTTCTGCTTCACATGCACTGATTTGCAGAAAAATAACGTACCCCCATGATTTACAACCCATTGATTTTCGACAGTTTGAAAACCGTTTTTCAATCTTGTGAAAGTAATCATGTTTGTTCAGCCGTGAGGGTTTCGGCGTATTCAATCAGAACTCCCCTTTACAACAAACTATTTTCCCATAATGATTTCAAAACACTTAAGTTTGTATTAATCAGAATGGTTTTTCCGGAAAAATTAGTTTGTTTACCCATCACTTGTGGGTTCAGGGTCATCTCATCACCTTGTTCTCTTTTAACTATTTTGAAAATTTAACATTATTAGGTCAAACACCACTATCACTTGTAGAAAATCAAGTACAACTTAATGTCCTTGATTAACCACTTGTAAGACGAAATATCACAGTTACCATCCTGTGAATTTCTCAAGAATGATGCCGATACCTGCTTCAGACTTACCAACCTGGAAGCTCCGGCAAGTCAGAAATTCAACCAACAGATTTATGTACCCAAGCCTGACCAGTCTTGGGTGTGTTTTGAACATTTCTCTTTTCTTCATAAAATTCTTTTGCCCCTTTTACCTTTCCATCAGCCATTTTGCTAAAAATATGTTTAACATTGCTATTAAACATTTTTCCAGCATCAACACCTTTTGATTTTAGGTTTGCGGCTCGTAATGGTGGAAAGTTCTCATCATTCATTAACGGAACTGTCTCTTCCTTTTTTACCTCAACTTGTGGCTCCTCTGATTTTGTGGAATCAGATTCATTGCCCGAACTTGGCTTGTCTGACTTGGATGAGCCAGATTCATCGCCAATAACTTTCTTTTTCTTCTTGTTTGTCCTCAGATTTGCATCTGAAGAATTCGATTTTCTTGACTTTGCCATCGAGTGAATCGATTCATCAGAACTTTTATTCGAACCAACTGGTGAACCTGAAGACAAAATCTTTTCCAAGTATTCTCTCGCCTTCTTCCTCTTCTTCCTCAGTCTGTCTCTCTACCCCTGTGAAAGCTTTACTTTCTTATCTTCCACTTTCTGTTCTTTGGGCTTGACAGTGACTGGTTTCTTTACCGTTCTCTGAGATTCAACCCTTGATCTTCCCATCGATCTCCTTGGGCAATCTCTGGAAATATGTCCTCTGATATGGCAATTATAGCATCTTCGTGTCTCATAACTCCAATTATGGCAGTTAACAGCAATGTGTCCTCTCACACCACAGGTGTAACACACTCTGTTAGCGTACCATTCACCTCTGTCTGTCCAAACCTTCAGATCATAACATTGTTTGGCTTGGTGATAATCATTTCTCCTCTTCATTGTTGGATTTGTCTTTTGAGCACTGTGGTCAAACCTGCACCACTTATTACCATCATTTTGTGAATTTTCATTTACAAATTTTTGTGATTTTTTATAATGATTGGATGACTGAACTGATGAGCTTTTATTTTCATTTTTAAAATTTTTCGAATTTTTAACTTTTTGTTTCTGTTCTACACTCTTCTTAACAGGTTTTTGTTTAGAACATTCATCTGTTTCAGTAGATTGCAAAACAGTATTTTTAAATTTTTCTTGTAAATCTAAAAATATTTTTCTTTTCTTTTCCTTTTCTATTTCATCATCAGCTTTGTCATCACAATCTTCAATTTTGACTTTGTCAAAATTTGTGACATTGTCACTTATTGGAACAGAATTGATCGGTTTTGGACAAACATATGATGCAGAAGTCACAAAACTTTTCAATTTGTTTTCTAAATCAGCAATTTTCTTTCTATTACCTTCGGCTTCATGCTCAAGTCGAATGATTTTATCAAGATGAGAATTTATTTCACATTGTTTTTCAAGATTATTTTTACCAAAAACATCTCTCTCATCTTCTAAAATCTTTAACTGACTTTTGAAATCATTTTCAAATTTTAATTTTTCATTTTCAAACTCTTTTTCTTTTTCTTTCAAAATCTTGTTATCCAATGTCAAACTGTCCACATCACTCAACAGTTTGATATTTTCAGATTTTAGTTTTTCACAGTTCAAGCGCAACTCCAGAATCTGTTCATCATCAGCTTTCTTCCCATCTTTCAAAGCTTTGTTTTCCAATGTCAAATTCTCCGCATCACTCAAGAATTTGGCATTATCTGCTCCAAATTTATCACATTTTGAGCATTTTTCATTCATCTTTTCAACATCAGCTTCTTTCTTTGTTTCCATCCTGAATGTTCCTGCACAAAAAATTTTAACAAAATCAAGAGGGTTTGCATATTCATCAATAAAACAACCTCTCTTAATATCATATTTCATGACATTTTTTGCAGCAAGACATACAGAGATTCTTTTTCTCATTTCGATAATCACTTCCAAATTTATCTTTTCTAAATCCCTTTTCATTTCATTCATCAACTCTTCTTTTCTTTTTTCTTTATCAAATTTATGTGAACTAAACTTATTGATGAATTCTCTAAAATGAAGCTTTGAGAAACTAGCATCCCTTTTTAGTTCACTTAAAAATTTTTCCCACTCTAAAGGTAATGCATCAGCAAATTTTGAAATTTTTTCAGCATTTGAAACCCTTATCTCATATCTATCGAACTTATCAATCAAATCATCAAACCGCCTGTCCAATTGTTCCAAAGATTCATTTTTCATGCACAAGAAATTTTCGAATCTTTTAATCCAAACATCCTTCTTATTCTTCTTATCAATCCAAGATCCAGAAGTCCAAATGTTTAAATTTTTAAGATTCTCGTTTTCCTGTTCATCAAACATTTTAGCCATTATGCTTTCTTTTTGAATCACCTTAAACCTTTATCACAAACAATCAATGAACTGAAATATCACGAGACAAAATTGATTCTTTATCAAAAATGGCCGACAAAAATGATAAGACTCAATTCTTATAGGACCTCAACTATTATGAATCTTGGGTCGATGAATTCACATGATAAACTGACAAACTCTTAACACTTAACACATATATTCATGTGACTTTTAATGCAATCAATTTGAATGGCCGACAACTATTTATTCAAGAAAATCTCGTGACATTGTCTTATGTTATTAATGAGAAAAGGTTACCATGTTGACAAAGTGATGTAAATGAGTGATGAGTTTAGAAACAGACAGAAATATCACATGCACACCGATTGCTATTAATGATTCACATGTAATGCTGACAAGGTTGACTAACAAACCTGAATATGTTGACTAAATTGACTAGATCAGGCGAGATGTTATGACGAGGATTACTATCCGTGCGGACAAGTGTCCATGCGGATAGGTCAACTAATAGTCAACACGGATTGTTATCCGTACGGATGGTGATGTTATCCGCACGGGTGGTGATGTTATCCGCGCGGACAAGTTGTCCGTGTGAGTGGCAAGTCAACAAGTCAACACGGATTAATGAAATGTTATCCGTACGTGTGATGAATGATGCTATCCGCACGGGTGGGTGCTATCCGTACGGGTGAGGATCTGGACAAGTAAGACAATCCGTGCGGATGAAGTTGACTTCTTTGACCTCAATGGATGAACCACAAAACCACTTGCAACAAGACAAAAACCTTCACGTGATAATCTGTTTTCAATTAAAAAATGGTCCGACAATCCTGTTATCTTTCACATGCAATACCGAATATTCAATTAAATGTCATGTGCTTATGTTACTTCACACCGATTGTATTTAATGTGCTGACAATTCTGACTAATGTTGACTAAGTGACTTGTTCGGGTGAGATGTGGTTACACGTAATGTTATCCGTGCGTATAGATGTTATCCGCGCGGATTACTTAACCGTCCGGATAGGTCAACAAAGGTCAAAGCGGATTGTTTATCCGCGCGGGCGACTTATCCGGATGAAATAAATGAAACGTTATCCGTGCGTGTAACTAGTCAACAAGTCAACAAAGGAATCTTGAGTCTAATTGTTATCCGTGCGGGTGGCAGGGTCAACAAGTCAACGCGGATTTGTTATCCGCACGGATTGCCATCCGTGCGGTGAGCATCAAGAACAACAGCAGCAACTTTCAACATTTTTTACAAACTTTCGAACCACAAAATTCTCGATTTCTCCCAAAAGGCTTTGAATTAGGATATGAAACTTTGTAGGCTTGTAGATCAGGTACTTTCGCTCAACATATCCAAAATTCAGCAATTTTCAACCGTAAAAACCTGTTCAAATTGACAAAAATCAGATAAAAACGTGAAGAACAAGAAAATATGAGAAATTTGACAAATCTGGATGATTTAGGCTCTTAATCTGATCAAATCTTGAACGAAATCGTGCGTTTGATCCTCGCAACCGAGCTCCTGCTCTGATACCACTTGTTAGGACCGGTTTTGCTCCGTTTCGATTGCGAACCGACTCGTACGACGTGCGGAATCCGTGCACGAGTGAGACCGAACACACGTGTTGTAATATAAACTGTGATTCTATTCAAAGATATGATATTGTACACGAACCGTGAATCACCTAGACACTTTCTCTCTCTAGTTTCTCTCTCTAGAACTAGAGCTCTCAAATGTAGCAAATGAGCAAAAATGTCAAAAGTTTTCCCAAAAGTTCTTAATTCTAACCCTAAGACTTCTATTTATAGGCCAAGGCTTATAAGAGCTTTCCTCTTATTTACAATATTGCCACCTTGCCTTTTCTATCTAATATTACAATGTAAGGCTAGAAATAAACTGTTTCAGCTACGATTTGAGATGACGGAGGCGATAGACATAAATGCACTAACAACTTTTATGGCCCATAAAGTATTAAAAATTCAAATTTTAACCTTTGGCTCGGTACCAATATACCGGTTTTAACCAGTATAATCCAATTTACCGTCGGTACAACTTCTTTGTCATTCCCTCGGTTTACTGGTATGATTCGTGCCGGCCAAGCTTTCAGCATCCGGTTTAACCGACCAGTATAAACCGGTTTTTAAACCTTAATTATGGGATGCAAAAAGCAAATTTAACTTAGTAGATTAAAATCATAATTAATCCATATTAAGTCTTTAACCAAATTATGTATTCCAAAAGATCGTTAGTTTTCACTTGGTACTAGAGGTGTTCAAAACTATCCGTATCTGAAAATCCGTTCAAAAATATCCGATATCCGAATCTAAAATATCTGAAAATTAGATATCCCGAAATTCGAATACCCGAATTTTTCGGATTCAGATTCGGATAGTGATTTTAAATTTTTTCGGATATTTCGGATGTCCGAAATATCCGAAAATTTAATTTTTATTTTTCGGATATCCGAATCATCCGAAAATATCCGAAATATATCCAAAATAACCAAAAAATATCCGAAAAACTTATATTCGGATATCAGAAACTATCCAAAATATCTGGTTCCGAATATGAAAAATAAAAAAAATTAAAAATTAAATAAAAAGTTAGATTTTCGGATATCCGATTCACTATCCGATCGGATATCCGAAATTTCGGATACAGATTCAGATAGTGAAATCTGGTATCCAAAAATTTCGGATATCCGGTTTTGAACACCGCTACTTGGTGCCCTGTGATGCAAACTCAACAAAAATTTAAATCATTTTTATTTCTTTATTTTTTCATTAACATCTGGATTTAAATCAACTTAGTCATTTAGGTTGTCAATGATGTTGTTTGAAAGAAAAAAGGAGCACGTACGTGCCTTTATCATATCTTGCATATATATACTAGGCCCTCGAGAAGAAAATGGAGCAACAAAAGGAGCACCTGGATTGTCAATAGGCTCACTTCTTAAAATTTGGACCAGAGATTCTCTGTGAACAATTTTGAGTAACAATTAGGTGCTGCATAATATGCATATTTGTAGTTAAACAGAGAAAATACCTCTACCAAGGTATATTTTAAGTGACGTGCAATTACTAGAAGTCATCCAGTCGCATAAATGTCATAAGAACGTTAAAAGGTCGATATACGCGGTTGTGGCGGCAACATGTTGGAGCATTTGGCTGATGAGAAATGATTTTATTTTCAAACAAAAGCAACCCTCGGTGCAGAATTGGTGACGGATATCAAAGTTGTCTCTTATACTTGGATCAAGAATCGAGCTGGCCTCTCGGACTTAGAATGGAAAAATGGTTGTCTTTTAATCTTTAGTATGTATTCCTGTCTTTTGTACTTTTGTTTATTGTTTGTACTGTTTCTTGAGCACCTTGCTTGAGTTTTATAAAATTCCGCCATTTCTTAAAAAAAAAAAAAAGTTAAACAGAGAAAAGGGTCATTACGTGGTAGACTTTTTGAATTTTTTGACTGAGTTAAGATCATCTCTACTTAGGGCTACAACAGACAATGGCATGACCAGAGAATAATTATCAAGATATTTTGTTGTCATTCCATCTAAGATTGAAATGTAGGTATTTAAATTACTATGCCAAACTAACCAAGTGTACCCAAAGGCAATGGGTTAAAGGAAGTCAAGTGTATCATAATTCATTGTCCAATTAAGATATTTAATGCTAATAAGTAGATAAATAAATAAAAGGAAAAATTACACTTTTCGTCCTTTATGTTTGTAGCTAGTTGCAATGGATGACCTTTACCTTTAATAATTACAGCCACATTCCTTTATTTTGAAAATTCATTACACCATTCGTCCTTTAGTGCTAACCAGGTTAAAATTTTGAGTTAAATCTAGTCATATGAGGGTATTATGGTCATTTCATGTTTTTATTTAAAAATAGTTAAATAAAAAACAATAAACAAATATATATAACACATATCAATATCAGATCTGAGATCTCATCTCTCTCACTCTCAACCCTTCTTCCCCAACCAAACTCACCACCACCTGCCACCACTGTTACGTCATCGCTGCAGTGTCCACCACCACCGATTCCATCACAGAAAAGCCCCCAAAATCAATCATCAGCTTCTTTAATCCACACTCAGCCATAATCTCTTTCTCTCTGATAAAACAATCACTCAACCACCGCCTTAGTCCACCACCACCACCGCCTGTAACATCACAACCACCATCATCAGAGCTACATGACCACCACACTCTCTCTTTCTCTCTCTCTAAATCATAACACCACCGCCGAAGATTACATCCACCACCACCATCATCGGAGCCCTAGATTTTCTGGATCTACAAACACCGCCGGCACCGCCTGTGACATCACCACCACCATCATCGGAGCTACACCTCCGATCAATATCTCCGCCACAGACGACGGTAGATCGGATCTGAAGAACAACGCTGACGTCAGCAACCTTGTCGTTGACTTTAGACCTAACTCTGCTTCTTCGCCGGAATGTCCAGATCTGTCTCGTAAACGAAAGTGAAGGTCGAAGATTGTGTCCACTAGTAGTACGATTGATTTGGTAATTTTATAAAATCCCCAATTTTGTTAAGTTATAAAATGAAAGTGAAGGTTTATTAGTTTGATTTGTTGAATTCTTTTTTGTGTGTTGTTGAGTTTTTAATGTTGTGATTTTGAATCGTGTTTGATTATTTAGGATTGATTGTGTTGTTGTGAAGATGGTGTTTGAGAAGTGTTTATGGGATTTGCAGAATAAGTTGAATGGGAAATGGATGAGGTGTCGGGTTTGAAAGACGGATCGTATGGTTGTGGTTCGAAAATGGACAGTGATTGGTGTGGCGGGGCTGCAATGGTGAAACAGATCCGGTGGTGTGGTCAACAAACGGTCGTGATGTTTGGAGTTTAGAGAGAGCAGGAGGTGGTGAATGGTGGTGCTTTCGGAGATGATGGTGCGTTGGTTGGTGGAGGTGGTAGACTGGTGGCAGGAGGTGATGGCGGCGGCGGCGGTGGTGGTTGAAAACAGGGATAAGCTTCAGACCTAGCGGTGGTGGTTGTTGGTGGGTGGTGGTGGGTTTAGTGGTGGTGGCTACTGGTTGTTTAGAGAGAGAAAGGTGTGTGTGTGAGAGAGAGAGAAGAGAGATAATTGTATATGTTTTTATAAGATTTTAAATGTTATTTTTTTATTTATACTATAAATAATTAAGTAAAAAGACTAAACTGCCCTTAAGTGAATAAACTTAACTGGATATTTTAACTTGGTTAGCGTTAAAGGACGAAAAGTGTAACGAGTTTTCCAAATAAAGGACTGTGGTTGTAATTATTAAAGGTAAAGGTCATCCATTGCAACTAGCTATAAACATAAAGGACGAAAAGTGTATTTTTTCCTAAATAAAAAGCAGTACCATTATTATATCCGAATCCGAAATATCTGAAAAATCGGATATCCGAATTTTTCGGATTCGGATAGTGATTTTCAAAATTTTTGGATATTTCGGATATCCGAAATATCCGAAAATTTAATTGTCATTTTTTTCGGATATCCGAATATCCGAAAATATCCGAAGTATCCGAAAAATATTCGAAATATTCAAAAAATATCTGAAAACTAATATTCGGATATCCGAAACAACCCAAAATATCCATTTCCGAATATAAAAAAAATAATAAAAATTTAAAATAAAAATTTAAAATAAAGTTGGATTTTCGGATATCCGATTCACTATCTGAATCTGTATCCGAAATTTTGGATATCCGAATTTCGGATATCTGAAATTTTAGATACGGATTCGGATAGTGAAATCTGGTATCCGAAAATTTCAGATATCCAAAATTTCGGATATCCAAATTTTCGGATATTCAGCTTTGAACACCCCTAGGCGTGATAAAGCCCCTAAAGGCTTTATACCACATCCTCCGGCCTAATTAAGAAAATGGCAAGAATAAAAGTTGCAAATATGCTTAAAGAAATTAAAAGTTGTTTTGGGCTCAAATTCCAACCCAAAACGAAGAACATGAAATATTTAATCAAACAACAGTTTAAATATCATATTGTGTGAAGCACAATAGGACTCCGCACTTTGTGAACACCATCTGTCCACAATAGTGCAAGACGTTTTATGCTTGATGGGTTCATTCTTTTCCCCCTAATAGTCACCACAAACTTCATCTTCTCGTTCAGTGTCGTGAACTGAAGAGTGTTGGGCTCTACATTGATACTAAGGTTTGAGCGGTTTCCTTCAATAAATGCAACATATGTTGAATTGGTGTGGCCCACATTTTTCACAGTTCTAGGAAACTACATTAATCCATAATAAAAAAGTAATCCAAAATTCACTATCAACATGATCCTCATCAAGTTAATCCATTGGAGTCTTAATTACATCAGTTCACGATCGCTTAACCCAATTTGATGTGGATTGTGGGTGTTTGGTTTTACTAAGAAGGTAAATTACCAACTTTTTTGTCCCATAAAGGATTAAAAGTTCAAATTTTAACCTTTGGCTCGATACCAATATACCGGTTTTAACCAGTATAATCCAATTTACCGTCGGTACAACTTCTTTGTCATTCCCTCGGTTTACTGGTATGATTCGTGCCGGCCAAGCTTTCAGCATCCGGTTTAACCGACCAGTATAAACCGGTTTTTAAACCTTAATTATGGGATGCAAAAAGCAAATTTAACTTAGTAGATTAAAATCATAATTAATCCATATTAAGTCTTTAACCAAATTATGTATTCCAAAAGATCGTTAGTTTTCACTTGGTACTAGAGGTGTTCAAAACTATCCGTATCTGAAAATCCGTTCAAAAATATCCGATATCCGAATCTAAAATATCTGAAAATTAGATATCCCGAAATTCGAATACCCGAATTTTTCGGATTCAGATTCGGATAGTGATTTTAAATTTTTTCGGATATTTCGGATGTCCGAAATATCCGAAAATTTAATTTTTATTTTTCGGATATCCGAATCATCCGAAAATATCCGAAATATATCCAAAATAACCAAAAAATATCCGAAAAACTTATATTCGGATATCAGAAACTATCCAAAATATCTGGTTCCGAATATGAAAAATAAAAAAAATTAAAAATTAAATAAAAAGTTAGATTTTCGGATATCCGATTCACTATCCGATCGGATATCCGAAATTTCGGATACAGATTCAGATAGTGAAATCTGGTATCCAAAAATTTCGGATATCCGGTTTTGAACACCGCTACTTGGTGCCCTGTGATGCAAACTCAACAAAAATTTAAATCATTTTTATTTCTTTATTTTTTCATTAACATCTGGATTTAAATCAACTTAGTCATTTAGGTTGTCAATGATGTTGTTTGAAAGAAAAAAGGAGCACGTACGTGCCTTTATCATATCTTGCATATATATACTAGGCCCTCGAGAAGAAAATGGAGCAACAAAAGGAGCACCTGGATTGTCAATAGGCTCACTTCTTAAAATTTGGACCATAGATTCTCTGTGAACAATTTTGAGTAACAATTAGGTGCTGCATAATATGCATATTTGTAGTTAAACAGAGAAAATACCTCTACCAAGGTATATTTTAAGTGACGTGCAATTACTAGAAGTCATCGAGTCGCATAAATGTCATAAGAACGTTAAAAGGTCGATATACGCGGTTGTGGCGGCAACATGTTGGAGCATTTGGCTGATGAGAAATGATTTTATTTTCAAACAAAAGCAACCCTCGGTGCAGAAATTGGTGACGGATATCAAAGTTGTCTCTTATACTTGGATCAAGAATCGAGCTGGCCTCTCGGACTTAGAATGGAAAAATGGTTGTCTTTTAATCTTTAGTATGTATTCGTGTCTTTTGTACTTTTGTTTATTGTTTGTATTGTTCCTTGAGCACCTTGCTTGAGTTTAGAAAATTCCGCAATTTCTCAAAAAAAAAAAAGTTAAACAGAGAAAAGGGTCATTACGTGGTAGACTTTTTGAATTTTTTGACTCAGTTAAGATCATCTCTACTAAGGGCTACAACAGACAATGGCATAACCAGAGAATAATTATCAAGATATTTTGTTGTCATTCCATCTAAGATTGAAATGTAAGTATTTAAATTACTATGCCAAACTAACCAAGTGTACCCAAAGGCAATGGGTTAAAGGAAGTCAAGTGTATCATAATTCATTGTCCAATTAAGATATTTAATGCTAATAAGTAGATAAATAAAAAGTAGTACCATTATTATATCCGAATCCGAAATATCTGAAAAATCGGATATCCGAATTTTTCGGATTCGGATAGTGATTTTCAAAATTTTTGGATATTTCGGATATCCGAAATATCCGAAAATTTAATTTTCATTTTTTTTCCGGATATCCGAATATCCGAAAATATCCGAAGTATCCGAAAAATATCCGAAAATATTCGAAATATTCAAAAAATATCTGAAAACTTATATTCGGATATCCGAAACTACCCAAAATATTGGTTTCCGAATATAAAAAAATAATAAAAAAATTAAAAATTAAAAAAAAAACTTGGATTTTCTGATATCCGATTCACTATCTGAATCCGTATCCAAAATTTCAGATATCCATATCTGAAATTTTGGATACGGATTCAGATAGTGAAATCTGGTATCCGAAAATTTCGGATATCCAAATTTTCGGATATTCGGCTTGAACACCCCTAGGCGTGATAAAGCCCCTAAAGGCTTTATACCACATCCTCCGGCCTAATTAAGAAAAGGGCAAGAATAGAAGTTGCAAAGATGCTTAAAGAAATTAAAAGTTGTTTTGGGCTCAAATTCCAATCCAAAACGAAGAACATGAAATATTTAATCAATCAACAGTTTAAATATCATATTGTGAGAAGCACAATAGGACTCCGCACTTTGCGAACACCATCTGTCCACAATAGTGCAAGACGTTTTATGCTTGATGGGTTCATTCTTTTCCCCCTAATAGTCACCACAAACTTCATCTTCTGGTTCAGTGTCGTGAACTGAAGAGTGTTGGGCTCTACATTGATACTAAGGTTTGAGTGGTTTCCTACAATAAATGCAACATATGTTGAATTGGTGTGGCCCACATTTGTCACAGATCTAGGAAACTACATTAATCCATAATAAAAAAGTAATCCAAATTTCACTATCAACGTGATCCTCATCAAGTTAATCCGTTGGAGTCTTAAATACATCAGTTCACAATCGCTTAACCCAATTTGATGTGGATTGTGGGTGTTTGGTTTTACTAAGAAGGTAAATTACCAACTTTTTTGGCCCATAAAGGATTAAAAGTTCAAATTTAAACCTTTGGCTCGGTACCAATATACCGGTTTTAACCAGTATAATCCAATTTACCGTCGGCACAACTTCTTTGTCACTCCCCCGGTTTACTGGTATGATTCGTGCCGGCCAAGCTTTCAGCATCCGGTTTAACCGACCAGTATAAACCGGTTTTTAAACCTTAATTATGGGATGCAAAAAGCAAATTTAACTTAGTAGATTAAAATCATAATTAATCCATATTAAGTCTTTAACCAAATTATGTATTCCAAAAGATCGTTAGTTTTCACTTGGTACTAGAGTTGTTCAAAACTATCCGTATCTGAAAATCCGTTCCAAAATATCCGATATCCGAATCTAAAATATCTGAAAATTCAGATATCCCGAAATTCGAGTACTTGAATTTTTCGGATTCAGATTCGGATAGTGATTTTAAATTTTTTCGGATATTTCGGATGTCCGAAATATCCAAAAATTTAATTTTTATTTTTTTCAGATATCTGAATATCCGAATCATCCGAAAATATCCAAAATAACCAAAAAAATATCCGAAAAACTTATATTCGGATATCTGAAACTATCCAAAATATCTGGTTCCAAATATGAAAAATAAAAAAAAATAAAAATTAAATAAAAAGTTAGATTTTCAGATATCCGATTCATTATCCGATCGGATATCCGAAAATTTCGGATATCCGGTTTTGAACACCGCTACTTGGTGCCCTGTGATGCAAACTCAACAAAAATTTAAATCATTTTTATTTCTTTATTTTTTCATTAGCATCTGGATTTAAATCAACTTAGTCATTTAGGTTGTCAATGATGTTGTTTGAAAAAAAGAGCACGTACGTGCCTTTATCATATCTTGCTTATATATACTAGGCCCTCGAGAAGAAAATGGAGCAACAAAAGGAGCACCTGGATTGTCAATAGGCTCACTTCTTAAAATTTGGACTAGAGGTTCTCTGTGAACAATTTTTAGTAACAATTAGGTGCTGCATAATATGCATATTTGTAGTTAAACTGAGAAAATACCTCTACCAAGGTATATTTTAAGTGTCGTGCAATTACTAGAAGTCATCCAGTCGCATAAATGTCATAAGAACGTTAAAAGGTCGATGTACGCGGTTGTGGCGGCAAGATGTTGGAGCATTTGGCTGATGAGAAATGATTTTATTTTCAAACAAAAGCAACCCTCGGTGCAGAAATTGGTGACGGATATCAAAGATGTCTCGTATACTTGGATCAAGAATCGAGCTAGCCTCTCGGACTTAGAATGGAAAAAATGGTTGTCTTTTAATCTTTAGTATGTATTCGTGTCTTTTGTACTTTTGTTTATTGTTTGAACTGTTTCTTGAGCACCTTGCTTGAGTTTTATAAAATTCCGCCATTTCTCAAAAAAAAAAGTTAAACAGAAAAAAGGGTCATTACGTGGTAGACTTTTTGAATTTTTAGACTGAGTTAAGATCATCTCTACTTAGGGCTACAACATGCAATGGCATGACCAGAGAATAATTATCAAGATATTTTGTTGTCATTCCATTTAAGATGAAATGTAGGTATTTAAATTACTATGCCAAATTAACCAAATGTACCCAAAGGCAATGGGTTAAAGGAAGTCAAGTGTATTATAATTCATTGTCCAATTAAGATATTTAATGCTAATAAGTAGATAAATAAATAAAAAGTAGTACCATTATTATATCCGAATCCGAAATTTCTAAAAAATCGGATATCCGAATTTTTCGTATTCGGATAGTGATTTTCAAAATTTTTTGATATTTCGGATATCCGAAATAACCAAAAATTTAATTTTCATTTTTTTCCGGATATCCGAATATCCGAAAATATCCGAAGTATACGAAAAATATCCGAAAATATTCGAAATATTCAAAAAATATCTGAAAACTTATATTCGGATATCCGAAATTACCCAAACTATCCGTTTCCGAATATAAAAAAAATAATAAAAAATTAAAAATTAAAAAAAAGTTGGATTTTCGGATTTCCAATTCACTATCTGAATCCGTATCCGAAATTTGGGATATCCGAATTTCGGATATCTGAAATTTTGGATACGGATTCGGATAGTGAAATTTGGTATCCGAAAATTTCGGATATCCAAATTTTCGGATATTCGGCTTTGAACACCCCTAGGCGTGATAAAGCCCCTAAAGGCTTTATACCACATCCTCCGGCCTAATTAAGAAAATGGCAAGAATAAAAGTTGCAAATATGCTTAAAGAAATTAAAAGTTGTTTTGGGCTCAATTCCAACCCAAAACGAAGAACATGAAATATCTAATCAAACAACAGTTTAAATATCATATTGTGTGAAGCACAATAGGACTCCGCACTTTGTGAACACCATCTGTCCACAATAGTGCAAGACGTTTTATGCTTGATGGGTTCATTCTTTTCCCCCTAATAGTCACCACAAACTTCATCTTCTAGTTCAGTGTCGTGAACTGAAGAGTGTTGGGCTCTACATTGATACTAAGGTTTGAGTGGTTTCCTTCAATAAATGCAACATATTTTGAATTGGTGTGGCCCACATTTGTCACAGTTCTAGGAAACGACACCTTGAATGTGTTTTTCATGTCTAGTTGAACCGCCACAGAAGGGTAATTGATCTCTTTAGGCGTCAACGTGTGTAGGCAACTAGCATTCGCGGGGATCACACTTCCTCGGCTTCGAGATATGTTGCACCATACCCTAAGATACTCTTTGGTAGAAGTTTCATACACAAGGCCTAACACCCATGAACGGAATCGTGGACCTACCAAGCATCACATTTGCCCCCTTATCTTCATCACTTTGTGCAAATACACGGATACAACCCCAGTGTCTCCCAAACCTACAGCTACACACATACAACCACACAGTCACCTTGACAATATGCAATCAACATCCTTCACCCATCAATTTCTAGTTCACTTGTCGGATCAATTGAACTAATCTCAAGAACCGGATAACATCCATAAACCAAGTTGTCACGAGGACACACCTATACAAACACCCACTGGAGTATCGTAGCATTGAAAAGACAAAAGTACCACCTATACGGCTATACACACGCGTTAAATAAAGCAAAAGTTATCATTAAGAAATAATTATGTATACAATAGAAATTCTTTTTCTCATATAGCTTAGTTCAAATGGGCGATAAGAGTTTTTTAAGTGAATAGGATACTAGACATTTTTCATTTCCTTTTTTTGTAGTCCAACCTGGTCTTTCTTTTAAAATCTCTATTGTAATAATATTGCACATATGTTGTTATTGTATTGTATTGAACCAAAGGTAAAGTTTTATATTTTCTTTGACAAAAACATAAGCATAGATTAGCAACAAATTGTGTGAATTTGAACCATCTTTTATCTAGAAAGAAATAAAAAAAAAAAAAAAAAACTGTTACCTTCTGTTATGAAACAATTTTAAGGAGCAAGTAGAGGTATTAATTGCAAGATTTAATCCGTATTTTAAAATCAGTCTATTGCAAAAGCCCAAACCGTTAATATGAAACAATTTTAAGGAGCAAGTAGAGGTATTAAATTAATTGCAAGATTTAAATCGATATTTTAAAATTGGTCTATTGCAAAAGCCCATAAAATCAGTCCATTGGCCCAAACCGTTAATATGAAACAATTTTAAGGAGCAAGTAGAGGTATTAATTGCAAGATTTAAATCCAGTTCGGTTTGGTTAGATTTTAATTTTCAATTTTTTGTTTCAGGCTATGATGATTAAAAAAAGCGTTACTAAAGATTCGGCTTATAGGTTGATTAGACTAGGCGGTATGGGGGCCGGCTTAGGCCCGTCCTGGCTCGTCGCCGGTCCCCCACACCGCCCCTAGCCCCGTCGCGTCGTATCCGGCTCCAACCCGACGTTCTTCACGGGCCTCGAATTCAAACAATTAGCCGTTACAACGGCTATATTATATTAAATAAAAAAATATTCACTTTAAATAAATACCCTTCTTTTCATCCATTTTTTATACCATTTTCTCAATACTTCTCTCATTCTTCTCCCATTCTCATCCATTTTTATAAAAAACACTCCCCTTTTTTTATACAATCATGAATCCATTCAACCCGAACAATCCCAATGAACAAGACCGTCAATGAATTTTGCGGGTATTATAACCAAATTTACACTTGTCCTCCTAGTGGGAGTAACGACGAGGACATTCTTAACCTTGCGATGGCTAAATGAGATTCAAAAAATCTGGCGCCTTTCCCGCACCTCCGAGCATGGAACGTTTTAAAGAAAGAACCAAAATGGATGCCGGTTCCAAATGAGGTCGCAACCGCCAAACGGACTAAAACTTCCGAGTCCGGAAGTTATAGTGTGGGAGGCTCCACCGCTCGTTGTCAAATCGACATAAACGACGACCCGGTATATGACGAGGATGTGTTGCCCGTTCGCGAGAACGAACGTCCCACCGGAAGGGACAAATCAAAAAAAGAGGCGGCCGGAAAACGAAAAGGGGGCGGCTCGAGTGGAGGGGGCGGTTCGGGTGGAGGGGGCGGCTCGGGGACAGCTTCGAAAATGGACGAGTTGATAAACGAATTCCGTTCGTTCAAAGAGTTCGCGGCCGAAAAATATAGTCACAAGAAAAACGTGTCGGACGACTATGCTCGAGCGGAGGATTTTAGGATTATGAGGTTGGATCTCGACTCGGTTCCGGATGATGAACGCGAGGTTTATCGGCGGATGAAAGAGGAGGTTAAGAAGAAATGGACGTCGTAGGTTGTGAGCGGAGGACTTTTTTAATCGTATCGTTATTTTTTTTTTCGTTTTTATGTTTACCGTTTCTAGGATTAGTAGTTTTAATTTTTAGGAAATGTAATTTTATTTTTATGTTATGAAATGAATTTATTTATGTTGTATTTTTTTAATTTTTATGAAGTTTTTATTTAAGTTAACAAAAAAAAGTTAGAAAATTATAAAATAATTAGGTGGGTAGCCCCATCCTCCACCCCCTCAAAAAGCAAGGAGACCCATCCTCCATAGGATGGTGATGTGGCGCCTACGTGGCGGCCCATCCTTATGGGGATGAGCATCCCCATACCCTCTAGTCTTAAAACCTACTAAAACCAGACCATAAACACGGTGTAGGATCGTTATACGACCTGACGAGTCGATCAGAAGAGTTCTCAGACTGAATCAGAGGCGGAATTCATTGATTCAGTCTTAGTTTAGTTTGATTTCACTAATTAACGTCTCTTTTATTGATCTGCTAACACTGTACAAGCTCTGGAGACAAACTGGCAGGGCTTCGCCGTAACACCATCTAACTTCCACTTACATCCGCTCATAGGTCACCTATTTATAGACCAGGGTGGTTCGCTTATATGGACATGTCCGAATAAGCGGACCTGACAAATAAGCGGACCTATATTGGGTGGTTCGTTTATATGGACATGTTCGTATAAGCGGACCTGAACAGGTAGGTTCCCATATACGGACATGTACGAATAAGCGGACCTAACCAAATAGGTTCCCATATACGGACATGACACATAAGCGGACCTATCTAAGTCATGTGTTTCTTGATTTTCGTTCACTATACAATCAGCCCTAGCCTAAGACTCGAACTAAGATGTAGTCGACAGACAACTGCACCAACAGACTCCCCCTTGAATGTTGACGGAATCTTCAGTGAGAGTCTTCAACCTAACAACTCTTCAATCTTGATCGGTCTTCTTCAGGAACTCTTCCTGGAATCATGAACCCGGATCTTTCTCTGGCTCTAACTCTCGTCGGACTCCCCCTATCATCAAGCTGGGATCACTGTCTGGAATTTGTTATCACCTTTGAAATTAAATCCTGGCTTTATCAGTTTAAGCTCTTCTCAGGTTCTGATGTATCTCCTGGCTTTCCGTAACAGCAGGATCAGAAACCTACACAACTCAAACACAAATAAGAACAAACAATATTGTGATTCACCTAAATGAATCAACTAATTATTTGAGAAAATTATGAAGATCAATTTGCAGGTTAACATTTGACTTTTAAACTTTAAGTTAATGAACCATTTCGACTTTTCAAAATCTTCACATTTTCACACACTCTCTCCCAAACCACAAGTTCAACATGTTTAGCACTTGAAATGTTGAAAATCAGCTTTCCAACATCAGTTGTTGAAAATCTTTTTGATTTTTTCAAAATTTATGCTAAAACACACTAAAATCTTTTTGAATTTTTGAAATAGAATGAAATACAGTAAAGAAATATTTACAGACAATATTTTTGTGAGTTTGCGTAAGAGGATAATATCAGTTTTTGTGACCAATCACTAGCACCGTTAAGCTTTAAACATTTTAAGCTCTAAACGATTCACATGGATTGGCGATATTGTTGCCCACTTAAGCTCAAACTAAAAACTTTCGAAATGCTTACCGATACGTTTAAGGTATATTTAGATAGCACTAAATTCTCATGGACCCCACGATCTCAGCATATCCCCTCATCATGCAATACACTAATTCAAGTAATGCCTTTAAACTTTTATCAACTGTGATTTGTGCGAAAACAACTCAGAATGTTTAAACATTAACAATCAGGTCGATACTTCCGTATACGCAGAGAAAGTCCAATGTTTAAACAAAATAAGAAAAATAAAATAAGTTGAAGTTGTTTAGGCTTTAACCACCAGGTCGATACTTCCGTATACGCAGAGGTGATCCAAAGCTTAAACGAAACACCAAAGAAAATAAAGCAGAATGTTTAGGCAATAACATCCAGGTCGATACTCACGTATACGCAGAGGATGTCCAATGCTTAAACAAAATAAAGAAATAAAACAAGTTTAAATCTTTGCAAAATAAAATGCACAATCACAGCGACTTTTTAGAAAAGTTGTGAAAGTTCACAAACTTAACCAGTTTTATGTCTTTCGACAATCAGCGATTACTGAGTAGGCACACAGTCAAGAAGGTCAAAACTAAGTACTATGCTTTCAATCATGTTTCCCACTAGAACTAGGCTTTTTCATTTAGGTTTGTATCGTTATCGCAAATCTACTAGTCTAGCTGAGCCTACCGTCACATCTTTAGTGAGATCGTTTATCACATTATATCTTTCCATTTCTTTAGCATGCTGTGACAGTCCAACTGGTCTACTATCATTTCCTCTTTTTCACAACAAAACTCATTTTTGAATTTTTTCAATGTTTTTTACATTTTCAAATTTTCTAATTTTTTAAAAATTTTTTACTCCCCCTAAAATCAAAATATGTCTCAATTTTGATTTTCTGGGAAAATTTGAAAATAAGCTGTACAAGAAACTTGACAACATGATGAGAATCACTTCAATTCTCCATTCACTTGGCATAAACAATCAGAACTCCCCCTGACAACAAAACATTTTCCCATAGTGATTTCAAAACACTTAAGTTTGTTTTAATCAAATGGTTTTTCCGGAAAATAAGTTTTGTGTGTCATTTCACAAATTCGGGGATCTATCATCACTTTGTTCTCTTCAACCACTTGTAAAAACTAACATTTGTAAGATCAAACCTCAAATATCACTTGTAGAAAATCAAGTACAACTTAATGTCCCTGATTTACCACTTGTAAGACGAAATCACTTTCGTGAATTTCTCAAGAAATGTGCCGATTCCAGTTCCACGCTTACCAAGCTGGGAACTCCGGCAAGTCAGGTTTTTCATTTAAACAGATTCACCCAAGCCTGACGGTCCTTGGGTGATTTTGAATTCTTGTTCAACAATGGTGGAAAATTTGCATCATCCATTGTTAAACCAGAATTCTCAACTTTTACCTCAACACACGGCTCTTCTGGCTTTACCACACCAGATTCATTGCCTGATCGTGGCTTGTCTGACTTTAATGAGTCAGATTCATCGCCTGAAGGTGGCTTGTCTGACTTTAACATGTCAGATTCATCGCCGACCATTTTCTTCTTTTTCTTATCTTCTGTCGTCCTCAGATTTGTATCCGATGAATTCGTCTTTCTTGACTTTGCAATCGAGGAAGTCGATTCATCAGAACTCTTATTTTTACCAACAGATGAACCCGAAGACAAGATCTTCTCTAAATACTCTCTAGCCTTCTTTCTCTTCTTCCTTAGTCTGTCTTTCTGCCCCTGAGAAAGTTTCACTTTCGTTTCTTGAACTTTAGGTTCTTGAACCTTCTGTTCTTTGGGCTTGACATTGACTGGTTTCTTCTCCTGCTTTTGAGATTCAGCCCTCAATCTTCTCATTGATCTCATTGAGCAATCTCTAGCAATATGGCCAATGATGTTGCAGTTAAAGCATTTCCTTGATTCAAATCTCCAACTCTGGCAGTTAACAGCAATGTGTCCTTGATAACCGCATCTGTAACACACTCTGTTATCGTACCAATCACCATTTTCACACCAAACACTCAGATCATAGCATTGTTTGGCTTGGTGATAATCCTTGCTCCTCTTGTTTGCTGGATTTGGCTTTTGAGCACTGTGGTCCAACCTGCACCACTTATTTCCAACAATTTTTGAATTTTCATTTTTTACTTTTTGTGGTTTTTGATTGCGATTGGATGATCGATCTGATGAGCTGTTATTCTCTTTTTGTACATTTTTCAAAATTTTCTCTTTTTGTTTTTGTTCCACTTTCTTCTTCAAAGGTTTTTGCTTAGAGCATTCTCCCTTTTCAGTTGATTGCAGAACAGTTTCTTGAAATTTTTCTTTTAATTTCAAAAACAATTTTTGTTTTTCACTTTTATCTTTTTTATCATCAGATTTCTCATCACAATCTTCAACTTTGACATTGTCAAAGTTTGTGACATCGTCACTTATTGGAACAGAATTTACAGGTTTTAGGCAAGGAATAGCTGAAGTATTCACAAAAACCTTCAACTTTTCTTCCCATTCCCTGATTTTACCTTTTAACTCTTTGATTTTCTTTTGAGCACATTCTGCTTCCTTTTCAAATCGAATAATCTTTTCAAGATGAGAATTGATTGCAATTTGTTTTTCAAGATTGTTTTTACCAAACAAATCTCTTTCATCTTCTAAAATTTTTATTTGACTTTGAAAAACTTTTTCAATCTTCGATTTTTCATTTTCAAAACTTTTAATTTTCTCTTCAAAAACTTTTTCCTTTTCTTTCAAATTTTTGTTTTCAAATGTCAAACTGTTCAAGTTACTTAACAGTTTGTCATTTTCAGCTTTCAGTTTCTCACAAATTCCCTGCAAAACCAGAATCTGTTTATCATCAGTTTGTTTCTCATCTTTCAACTTCTTGACTTCCGATGTCAAACTTTCCGCATCCATCAAGAGTTTGTCATTGTCAGTCTTAAAGCTGTCACATTTTGAGCACACTGTTTCATTCTTCACAGATTCTTCAGCTTTTGAAGCTCCTTCTTCCTTTGCCCTGAATGTACCTGCACAGAATATTTTAACGAAATCAAGAGGATTTCCATTATTATCAATATAACTACCTCTTTTGATGTCGTATTTCATCACATATTTTGCCCTGACACATTCAACAATCCTTTTGTTCATTTCTTCAATCACATCTAATCCCATATCCATCAAATAATTTTCTAACACTTTTATCATATCTTTTCTTTTCTTTCTATTTTCAAGTTCATGAGTTTTCAGTATGCTGATGAATCTGTTTAGATGTAATTTTGAAAAATTTGAATCCTTCCTTAAATTTTTCAAACATTCACTCCATTCAACAGGTAATGCATCTGCAAACTTTTCTATCTTTTCAGCATCTGACAGCAATATCTCATGATTTTTCAAGTATCTAAGTAATACTCCATATCGGTTTTCTAGATTTTCCAAATTTTCACCTTTCAAACAAACAAAGTATTTAAACCTTTTTGCCCATCCATCCTTGCTCACTCTTTTATAACTTTCATCTATAAACCCTTGATGCCAATTATTAAATCTCTCAAAATAATAGTTTTCTTGTTCATCAAATACCATCGCCATTTTTCTAACAATCCCACCAAATCTTTGTTGTTCACAAAAGCGAAACACCAAAGTGACAGAAAAACGGAACCTCAGTTGTCACTAAAAGCGGACCAACAATGAGCGGAACTAATATGTTCACTTAAGCGAACCTCTTGAGCGAACCTACAACAATCAAGTTCCTAAAAGCGAACCTCTCAAACGAAACTACTCCTTATCACTTGAAGCGAACCTCACAAGCGGACCTCCGAATTGTCACTTGAAGCGAAACTCACAAGCGAACCACAAATAAATGTCACTACAAGCGGACCACTTGAGCGGATCTAAGTGTAATTTGGAGCGGATCTACTGAAAAGATGTCTGAATAAGCGAACTTGAATGGTCTTAAAAGCGGACTTGAATGATTTTTGAGCGGATCTACTCCAAAAATGTCCAAATAAGCGGACTTGAATAGTCTTATAAGCGAACTTGAATGATTATTGGAGCGGATCTACCAAATGTCCGAATAAGCGGATCTCCTAATGTTCGAATAAGCGGATCTCCTGATGTTCGAATAAGCGGATCTCCTGATGTTCGAATAAGCGGATCTCCTGATGTTCGAATAAGCGGATCTCCTGATGTACACAAGAGCGGACCTATCAGGTGTCCGAATAAGCGAACCTAAATCCGAAGGTCATTTGATCCATTTTTAGTCCGTATTTTGGTCCGAAACTTTCCAGGGTTTGTCTATGATCAATTGCGCACAATCCGTGAAACTTTGAGCGAATTCCGACCGTTAAAACTTGATTTGATGATGAAAGAAGGTGTAGAAATCAGAATTTTTGAGCGAAAACGAACTAAACAGTAATAACTCTTCCTCCTGAGCTCTGATACCACTTGTAGGATCGTTATACGACCTGACGAGTCGATCAGAAGAGTGCTCAGACTGAATCAGAGGCGGAATTCATTTATTCAGTCTTTGTTTAGCTTGATTTCACTAATTAACGTCTCTTTTATTGATCTGCTAACACTGTACAAGCTCTGGAGACAAACTGGCAGGGCTTCGCCGTAACACCATCTAACTTCCACTTAGATCCGCTCATAGGTCACCTATTTATAGACCAGGGTGGTTCGCTTATATGGACATGTCCGAATAAGCGGACCTGACAAATAAGCGGACCTATATTGGGTGGTTCGTTTATATGGACATGTTCGTATAAGCGGACCTGAACAGGTAGGTTCCCATATACGGACATGTACGAATAAGCGGACCAAACCAAATAGGTTCCCATATACGGACATGACACATAAGCGGACCTATCTAAGTCATGTGTTTCTTGATTTTCGTTCACTATACAATCAGCCCTAGCCTAAGACTCGAACTAAGATGTAGTCGACAGACAACTGCACCAACACACGGTTACGAAGTTGTAATTAATTCTAGAAAATAAATAAAAATAACTTTTTTTTTAAATAAAACTTCATTAAAACAACCTCCGACCCAACCGGGCAAAAGGCCAAACAAAACAACTCCGCCGACCCAAACGGGCAAAGGGCCAACACTTACAGCATATACATAGGATATTGACACCACTACTTCCAACAAATATATTTACATGAAAATCTATTTTTAACCCACCCAAAACCCCTCGACTTAAGCTCTGCTATAATATCTTGATGACTTCTCCTGACTTGATTGAAGACCAACTCATTCCTCCCTTTCCAAATACACCAACACGAGATTATAACCAGACCCAGGATAATCTTTTTCGCTTTCTTCCCAGTCTGAATAGAGATATGAGAATTCAATAAATCTTTGAACTATTTTGAACTGCTTGTTCGATGGCTATTAGGGTGTGGGCGGCGGTTAGTGCGTGGTGCAACATACCACCGATTTATGCATTCGAGTTCAAATAACTATTTTATTGTTTGGAAAAAGATAAACCCTTTGAGAACAAGAAAAAGCCCGTTGGGTCGGCTATATTATTCTCCCATCTTCTAGACTCGTTATATAAAGAAACGCACGCTCAAATTGCAACCAACAAACACGCAAGCAAGCCCTAACCCTAATTCCCTCTAATCCTTTATTCTTGGGTTATCATATCATCTCTCACCCCTTCGTAATTCCAGTTGTGAATGGTGGAACCCTTATTTCATTGTTGGATGATCTCCCCTTTTCCCTTGATCAGGGGGATCTCTTCTTTTGGATCTTGCAAACAAGGCTGGTACTACCGCTGCATCGGTGTCGACCCGTGAAACCCGACTCGTATTTGATTACACATCTTTTTTTACTTTAATCACACCCGTTGCAGTTTTGTTATTATCATTCGCATTTGTTTGATTGTTTACTTGCTTGGATATTTGTTAAAAATTGTTAAAAAGAAGTGTTAAAGATTATTTCGAAAACATGTTGCTAACTAAGAGTAAGAAGAATCAAGCCTCGAAAGTACCCGGAAACCGGATTTTGATCAATGTTACTGTCGTTGGAAGCGCGGGTCCTATTCGGTTTGTTGTGAATGAAGGAGAACTTGTGGCGGATGTTATCGATACCGCGCTTAAGTTGTACGCTCGGGAAGGCCGGCTTCCTTTGCTTGGATCTAACTATAATGAGTTTGTTTTGTATTGTCCGGTTGCTGGGACCGAAGGTTGGGTTTGTTTTCAATCATTGATGTTGTGTACGATTGCTGTATGATTTGAATTGGATTGAGTTGAATTGAATTGAATTGGTTTTGTACAGCTTTGAAGACATGGGAAACGATTGGATCGGTTGGGGTGAGGAATTTCATGTTGTGCAAGAAACCGAAACCGCAGAAGGTGGTTAATGATGACGATGGAAAACCGGTGGCTGTGGGAGTAACAAGGAAGGCTTCTGGAAGCTGGAGGGCTTGGTTCAACAAGTCAATTAATCTTAAAGTATCATCTCATTGAATGGTACATCAACTGATTTTTATGATTTTTGAATATGAAGTTAAGTTGAATGGTACATCAAACTGATTTTTGTAATTTCTTGAGTTTGAATTTGTTTGCTTTTGGAGTATTCTTGATTATTGTTATAAGAATGAGTTTTGATGATATTTGATGGGGTGTACCTATTCGCACACCTATTTGCCAGTTGGCACACCAAAAATGTGTTTTTTTGTCCTATATGCACACCCTGCAGTGTCGAGCTGTGATCAAAGCGCGTCGTTTTGGTCCGGTCAACCAGACAAAGACTGACGGGTCTGTTGACCGGACTAAAACGCCGAGCTTTGGCCGCGTTTTGGTCCTGTCAACCAGACAAAAGACAGACACCCGTTCTGGTTGACAGGACCAAAATGCGATTTTGGTCCTGTCAACTAGACCCGTAAGACACCCGTCAATATTTGTCTGGTTGATCGGACCAAAACGCCGCGCTTTGACCACAGCTCGACACTACAGGGTAATGCATATAGGACAAAAAACACATTTTTGGATGTGGCTATCTATACACTTGGTGTGTAGATAGTTTGAGCCTATTTTTTGATGATGTATGTGGTTAGGGTTTTGTTTGCTACTTTGCTTTCAAATCAATTGTCTGTTTCATATATTGTTTTCGTAGTACTAGTGTTCGTACTGTCCTGTGTAATGTTTCATTGTTCTCTGTCAAATCACTTAACTATCCAATATGACAAAAACCATTGAAATTATTTTTGTTAAAACGTCATTGTAGAGAAAACACCCGATGGTGATGGTATGGTGTTTAAGGTGTGTCACAGTTAGCAATTTTAACTGTTATAACGGTTTTTTTTTCTATCTAAAAATTAATACATATTAAAACAAAAAATGCATAAAAGTAGCACTTTTAAATTATATTAGCACATGAAAATTAACCAAGATAATTGATTTTATCAGCATATTGAAAAAAAAAAGATCCAAATAAAGAATTAATTGCTTGTTAGCAGTGTTATAAGGAATTGAAGATAATTGATATTATTTAGGTTATTATTTTACCATTTCTTTATAATTGGTTGGATGACACATGACACTTTTTAAATGGTTCTTACAATTTGTATACGAAACGTGGTTTGTATTTGATCCTCCCTAGACTTGCAAGCTAAACCAAAAGATTGTAGGAGGTAAGGCTATGCGGTATGGGGACCGGCCTAGGGCCAGCGGGCTCCGGCGCCCCGTTGTCTCCGGCATACCTCCGATACTCAAGACGGGCATGCTCTCTCTCTCTCTTCTTCTTTATACACACACATATATTGATGCACATCCCCGCATCCTATGTCCATCCTCTTTAGGCCCATCTTTACACCTGTTTACGTAGACACCTAGTAGAATTAGTATATTGATTGCCACATCAATGGAGACAAACATGAAAAATATTGAGTGCCGACTTTGATTTTTCCTTATCAGCATCGATATAAACCATATACAAGATTCGCTACTCTTTGGTTTCCCCACCTCGTATGAAGTATACAAAATAATATGATCGATATTATCCCCATCTATGATATATTATTGTTGGCAAATGCTTTACACACTTGGAATTTGAATTAAAACTAACAAATTTATATAAGGTTTATTCGATATATATAAAAATTAAAATTATGATAACCGCAACACAAGTTGCAACAAAGATCTTCCCAAGATATACGTCTCAACACGGGTAACTGCCTTATGGTTCATCTTATTTAAGTTGTAACAATTCACTGGTAGTTGTCCACACACACCACCTTTGCTCTTATCGTTTATGCCCTCAGTCATCCTTGAGTGCCGATGGTTTTTCAACAATCTCTAAACAACACCAAACGACGTGGAGAGTAGTGGATTATATCCTTATACATGGATCAAAATAAAAACCCTAATCATGTTTATTTAACCGTGAATATGATATTAGACATCAAATCAGTAAAACTTACTTGTTGGAAGAGAGATCTAAGATGAGAATGATGAATCCATGACTCACGTGTCATAAAACGTAGACGAAGTTGAATTTACACCGACACGTATTTGAAAGTCAATGGGGTAAAAACGTGAGGGACCAAATGTGATCGATCATCAAACACTGTGCTAAGTAGTAACCAAACGACGACCAAATCCGAGAAAAATGTAAAACAAAACAAAAAAAATAAAAATCCTTAAAGTTTTGCAAAAAAAAAAACAGAAAAGACAAAAAAAAATATCACTATTCATTAGTGGGGGGGGTAGTTGCACGGACCTCCCATCCGCCGGAGTATTGCAACTTCGCAAGCTATATAACTAGTTGATGCCCCGCCCGCATTGCGGGACGATGGCCGAATAATTCACAATCAATTAAAAAAACACTACTATAATTTTGTTAGGAAAAAAACTGAAACGATGATAAGACCGTATTTTTCGGCTCAGGGCAAAACTGTAATTTTTCAGGACTAATGAGCGAATGTTAGGCAGCTCCTTGACACGAAAAAAAATAAATCGAGTCAACCAATAAATAAAACTTTTATACTTTTGCAAAAAAAAAAAAAATACTAAAACGATAGGAAAAACGTAATTTTGAACCGAGGGCGAAATCCTATTTTTTTTCAGGGATAAAATCGTAAATTAAATAGACCAATAGGGGAGTGCCAGGCAGCTGCCGGCATGACTGTAATTTTACACTGGGGTAAAATTGTAATTTACCAGGAAAACAAACAAAAACGATGGAGAAAATGTAAATTTAATTTGAGGGCAAAATCGTAACTTGGCTGTGAGAAAAAAAAACTAATGGCAAAACTGTAAATTTAAACGGGGCAAAATCGTAATTTTGAACCAAGGGCAAAATTGAAATTTTTAGCTGGTAGCAAAAGCGTAAATTTATTTTTAAGTCGGGGTAAAAGCATAACTTTGAAGTGATGGCAAAATCCTAATAATAATGGGAAAAAAAACTAAGGGTAAAACTGTAAATTTAAACGGGGCAAAGACGTAATTTTGAACCCAGGGCAAAATTGAAATTTTTAGCTGGGAGAAAAAGCGTAAATATGTTTTTAAGTGAGGGTAAAAACATAATTTTGAACTGATGGCAAAATCGTAGTTTTAAAGCGGGATAAAAACGTAAATTTGTTGGGCCAATGGGGGTGTGCCAGGCAGCTGTCTGGCACTATTTCCTTGCCGCCCATGTCACCCAATAAAGGCCAAGACCTATTCCCGCCGACACTCTTTCTTTGTAGTTGTTGAAAATTCTTTTTATATAATAATAATAATAATAATAATAATAATAATAATAATAATAATAATAATAATAATAATAATAATAATAATAATATATGTCTTTAAATGTTCATATTAAGTAAACGGTGGACGATATCATGTGAGACGGTGGACGTGGTAAATGCGAAACATCAAACAATGTGTCTTTTGACATGCAAATTTGGTTAACCGGTTGTAAAGAAGTTGGTAATTATCAAACAGGTGCCTCTTAGTGGAACGCTGCGATGGTTCGGTGAACACAACCCAAGTTGCTATTTGTAGTATTATATAATTTTACAATCATAATTTCACAATGCAATAAACCAATATATTAAATTCTCTAGCTAGTTGCGGTCGTAGATATTTACTTTCACTTAGACCATTCGTAATAATTAATGTCCTTTAAGAGACATTTTTCGTCACGTCGGCATGATAACCATTCAATCATAACAATAATCCAGATGCTACTTTTTTTTTTGTTCTTTTTATCAAACTTCAACTTCCCATATTTAATTGTTGACGGAAATTACAATAAAAATTTACCACCACAAATGTGGAACATCTTTTCCAACTGTGAAGGCTATTTTTTATTTCGGCTTTGATATCCATTATTTTTTTTTTCGACTTTATCCATGCATTTTTTTTCAAATCTGCAATTTTTTTTTTGAAATTTAACTTTTATTCACAAGCAACCCTCAACTGAGGGAAGCCCAAAACGAAAGAACCGTTACATCAAATTGAAAGAACACCAATCTCTCCAAGCTATACTTCTGTTTTTAGATCTAATATGGTACCAATGAAAACCTAAAATTTTAATATCTTGAAAAATATCTAAGGTTTCTTTTCTTCTGTTGTTGAATCTCCTATCGTTCCTCGCCGACCAAATACACCAACAGGCTGTAATGATAATTCCATGCAGAGCATCGCTAGCCGCCTTGTTTAAGCCAACATGTTCATGAATAAGGAGAAGGTCTTGGATAGAGAAAGCATAAATGGGGCTGATTTTGCACCAACGACTGATCATGTACCAAATATTAGAGGCAACTAAGCACGAACAAAAGAGATGAGCGGCCGACTCCTCACCGTCTTCGCAAAGGGGACACACCAAGTCACCGTTAAAACAGTTCCTTTTAATAAGAGCATCAGTAGTCGCGATCTTTCCCATCTCGGCTCTCCACAATAAAATGTTACATTTCTTTGGGACCCATTTAGACCACTTAAAAATGAAGTTTCCGCTGCAATCGATCTCGCTTCTCAGAAAAGATTTAACCTCCTTCACCGAAAACTCTTTATACTTTCCACCGGACCATTCCCATTTATCCTGAGCGTCGCATAAGGACTTATCGGACAGCATGGATTCCAACGTCAGCAGCTCTTCAGCTTCAAGAGAAGAAGATAAAGGCCTCAACCAAGCCCAGTTGCCGGAAAAAGACTTCGAACCAACATTAAATCTATCGGCTACCTTACATACTTTCACAGATTCAAGACTGAATAACAAAGGGAATTTATCCTTGAGAGCTTGACTATCCGCCCACCTATCCAGCCAAAAGTTGATCGAAGTTCCGTTACCCACCTTCCCAGAAAAATTCTGAACTAAACGAACAGCCCCGATCTTCGTTTTTTCCAACAGAGCGATGACGTTTTTCCAAATTCCATTAATATTTTTGTTACACGGGATCGAGCTCCAACAATCTCTTTTAGAATGGATTGAAACAATGACCTTCCTCCATAAGCCGTTAGGTTCTGTTTTAAATCTCCGGTACCATTTGGAAAGAAGCGCGATGTTAACTTCCGAGAGATTTGAAATACCTATCCCACCCATCTCAATAGGTAACGAGACCCGGCTCCAAGCAACCCAAGGGATTTTAACGGCTTCGTTACTACCACCCCAGAGAAATCTTCTCATAATCTTTTCCAAACCTCTAACCACACCCGCCAGAGCTTTGAAAAGCGAGAGGAAATAATTAGGAATACTTTCGAGAACGGACTTAATAAGGGTTAACCTGCCACCGATTGAGAGGGTAGAGGATTTCCACAAAGCGAGTCTGGATTCGAAGATGTCGAACACCGCTTTCCAACTATCAATTTTGTGCATCTTAGCACCGACTAAAGTCCCGAGATAAAAGAAAGGCAATTCTCCGACCTTACAACGAAATGAATCCGCCACTCTATTAACTTCACCAGAAGCTACTCCAATCCCAAAAAGAAGAGACTTACTCAAGTTAATTTTCAGACCGGCACAAAAATAAAAACATCTGAGCAGTTTCAGAACAATCTTCAAGTTGTGATCCGACCATTCTCCAAGAAAGATACAATCATCTGCGTACATAAGGTGAGAAATAATTGGGCAATTATTAGGAAGGTTAATACCTTTCAAGACTCCCAAGTCCACCGCCTTCCGAATCATGCTCGAGAAAGCCTCCATAACAAGTAAGAACAAGAAGGGGGAGATCGGATCCCCTTGTTTCATACCCTTAGAGCAATTAAATTCGAACGTCGGGGACCCGTTAACCAGAACCGCCGTTCTAGCCGAGGATAATATCCCGTAAACCCACCGACTAGGAAAACCCATTTGGGACAACACCGAAATAACAAAATTCCAGTTGACATTGTCGTAGGCTTTAGCGAAGTCGATCTTGAATAAGCTTTATGTTTGACCTTCTTCATCCAAGCTAAGACCTCATTCAGAATTAAAGGCCCGTCCAAAATCATCCTATCTTTCAAAAAAGCCGTTTGAGAATCAGAAATAATCGATCCAATCACCTTTTTGAGCCTGTTGGCTAACACTTTGGATACCACCTTGTTTAAGACCCCAACAAGGGTAATAGGCCGATAATCATTTAAACCATCCGGGTCTTTAGTTTTAGGAATAATGGTAATAAAAGAGGAAGAACATCCTCTTGAAAAAGAGCCTTCTTCAAAAAATCTATCAAAAATGTCTATGAAATCAGCTTCAAAAACCCCCCAGAACCTTTTAATGAATTTCATATTGAACCCGTCCGGACCCGGAGATTTATCGCTACCACACTCGAAAACTGCCAACTTGATTTCTTCTCTAGAAAATTTTTCAATAAGCATATTGGCCTCGACATCGGAGAGCGTGTTGCTGAAGGAACAATCCAAACTGGGACGGACCGACATCTCCTCCTTGTATTTATCTCTGAAAAAATCGTGGACCGCTTTTTTAATAATAGAAGGTTTGGTCGCCCAAACCCCGCCAACCAAAAGACCATGGATACTATTAGATACTTTCCTTTTGTTAACCAAGCTGTGGAAATAAGCGGTGTTATCATCCCCATCCATAGCCCAACGGGTCCTAGCTCTTTGTTTAATATCCTTGGATTTCAAATCTTCCAAAAACTGAATTCTTTCTTTACATTCCAACCTAATCCATTCAAGGATTTTTTGAAGAAGGCTCTTTTTCAAATCTGCATTGAAGGATTAATTGGTGATGTCTGCCATGTTCCAACTTTAATGTGTTCATGTTGGAAAACGTGATGTAAATTTATCGTATTGTGTTTAAACAAATATTTCTTGATGATATGTCGACAGTTTAGATTATGCTATGTTCTACAACATGTTACTATGACATTTAAGATTATGCTATGTTCTACAACATGTTACTATGACATTTAACTGTTTTTTTTTTTTTTTTTTACTTCAAATCAAATACACTTTGTTTTTTTTTAACATAGTTGTTTAATCCATTTTACAATTTACTCTAGAACATTATATTACAATTCGTGATCTGAAGTATAAATGATCAAGGGTTTTCCTAAATAGTGTTTTGGTTATGCTCAAATGACCTGATTTTTTCATGTTAAATTAAAATTGTGTTCACACATCTCATTACAATTATTGTTATTTTGTTTACTCGCTCATTTCGGATTTAGTCAATACTATTTGCTTTGTGCATAGTATCTTTTTAGTTCAAGGGGGGTTAGGGGAAGATGGAGTAATAGAGATGTATACATATTCCTCATATGTGATCCGGTCTCCACTTGCATCGTTATCGTGCTAAATACTCTAAATCCAAAGGGTCTCCATAAATGTTACTCAATTCGGGTCCAGTCACTCACTCTTATGCCTATAGTAATCCATTTCGTCTTCCTCCATATACGTGATAACTTATCAGCTACAAATGATTACCCGGAAATATATGAAACCGATATTGTTTGTCGACGGTTTTAGGTATAAAGGTTAAAAGGATTAGAATGTCATCACATTTGGTGAGGTCACTTATGTTATAACAAAGTTAAATTAGAGTAGTTTACACTCTTTTTCCTTGTTACACTTTTTTTCATTTTGAAATATAGCAATTTGCACTTTTCGTTCTTAGTTTTCATTAATAACATAGATCATCCTTGTTTAATTAACCAAACTAACATTATGTACTAAAAAATAGAATTAAAACAAATAATGATGATCCGAATAATTAATAGTGAAGATTAAAGACTAAATGTACAAATTAGTATGTATCTAAATAACAAAATATAAAATTTACTTCTTACATTAACACAATTACACAAAGAATTCATTATTAAACCTCACAATGGGGATACAATAATTGCTTAACGTCAAAAGATTTATGTTTTGAATTACCATAGGACTAAGAAAAATAATCCATTCATTGCTAAGGCTTCAAATAAGTTTTGTAGAGCTTAAAGCCTTAAACATGACACACGACAGAGTGACTACTTTTAATAATCTCGAGCTCGACAAAACTCTATTAGACCCCCCGTAGTGGGGCGTTTTTTTTTAATTCAAAAAAAAAACCCTTAAAAACGCCCCCCCCCCCCCCAATTACATATGGCGTTGTTTGGCGTTTTTTTTTTTGAAAAAAAAATTGTTCCGCGTTGTTTTAAGCACGCCGCGAGAAGTTTGACCAGCCAATCAAATACTAGCAACGGCTAGTTTATAAACGGCTAGTTTATATTATTATTATTATTTTTTTTAACCTTTTACCTATATATATATATATATATATATATATATAAACTCTTTCAAATATAATCAAAACTCTCTCAAAAACACTCCCATTTTATAAAATTTAATGGATTCCCCTAGTTCTTCATCCATGGTAAATTTTTACTTCAAAGAGTTTTTTGCGGATGGCGATGATTCCACCGATAAGGAGGTCGAGCAAGAGGCGGTTACGAGTGCTTATCAATTAGCGGTGAGATATGTGAAGCATTGTCGTCGCCCCGAACCAGAAAAAAATAAAAGAGGTTATATTGAACGAGACCGACACGCGGCACACAATCGTTTGATGAAAGATTATTTTGATGAGGCGCCGACATTTTCGAACCAAATGTTTAGGCGGCGTTTCCGAATGAGTAAGCGGTTGTTTCTACGCATCGTCGACGACTTGGAAGCCAACTACGATTATTTTAAACAAAAACCAGATGCGAGAGGGGCACTTGGATTTACCGGTATCCAAAAGTGTACGTCGGCGTTATGAATCCTTGCTTATGGAAACACAACCGACATCAACGACGAGTATCTAAAAATGGGCGAGAAAACAACACAAGACACCTTGGAGCATTTTTGTCGCGGTACAGTTCCTATACTTTACTATAATGTTTACAATTTTATTTTTTTGAAGCTTATGTTTGTGTATGTTTTTTTATAAAGGTATTATTGATGTGTATGGTGCGCGTTATCTTAGAACGCCCACATGGGACGACCTTCAAAAGATCTACGAGGTACATTCGGCGGAGCATGGTTTGCCTGGTATGATCGGGAGCATAGATTGCATGCATTGGCGTTGGGATAACTGCCCGACCGCATGGCGAGGCCAACACACACGGGGTGACCAAAAAGGACCCACTGTTATTCTTCAGGCGGTTGCTTCACAGGACCTTTAGGTTTGGTCGGCTTACTTTGGCGTGGTCGGGTCATGCAATGATATCAATGTTTTTGAACAATCTCCGTTGTTAGAGGAGTGGATTTCTGGCTAAGTTCCCAAAGCGTCGTTTTACGCAAATGGAAACTACTACCCTCATGGATATTATTTGAGCGACGGAATTTATCCTAGGTATTCGATTTTCGTGAAGACGTTTAGTGATCCTATTGATGAAAAAAGAGCATACTTTAAAAAGGTTCAAGAGTCTTCACGAAAAGACATTGAGAGATGCTTTGGGGTTCTTAAACAACGCTGGCAATATTTGAAAAATCCTTGTCGTGCATGGAGCAAGCAAAAAATGAGAGATGCTATGTACGCTTGTATAATCATGCACAACATGATTTTGGAAGACGAAGGAAAGGCGATATGCCAGAATTATGTGCCAGAAGCCGTTCAAGAGGACCATCCACGGGCGTCAATGAAAGAAAGAGTGAATAATGCGCGAGAGTTGCGTTACGAACCGTACCATTCCCAGTTAATGGTTGATTTGGTACACCACGCATGGTCGGTTCGGTATATACCACCTGAGGGTGAGGAAGAAACGGAGGACGAGGAAGACGAAGTTTGCGAGGGTGAAGAAAGCGAAGACGAAAACTAGTGTATTTTTTTTTTAATTTAGTCGGATTTTATTTTTTTTATTTCTAGTATTGTATTTTTTTTAATTTAATGAAGTATTTTAAGTTTTTAATTAAAAAAAATAATTGTTTAATGATTGGAAGGGGCGTTATTGGGCATTATTCCCACTGCGGCACTTTTGCAATAACCCCCAATAATGCCCCATGCTGACTGGACTGCGGCACTTGTGCTTATCACAATGTTGTGCTTATGTTAATGTGCCAGTCTATGCTATTTATCTTATCACAATGTTGTGCTTATGTTAATGTGAAAACTACATTTGTGTGAATTATATGGTATATGATTGATCACTTTACTGATTTTTGTGACACTTGTGTGATATATGTGTGTTGTTCTTTCAGCTCAGGAGTTGGAAAAAGAGCTTAATGATCGAATGGAAGGTGCTCTTCCCGCTGAGAAAAGACACTTGCTGTTTTTGTGACACTAGGTTTGACATTGGTTTTTCATTTTTTAATTAGTGATCAAGGGTCTGTAGTTCTCAAAGGTTTTTACACTTGCAGGGCATCTACTTCATTTGATTCGCTTTTTTTGCTCTTGGAACAACCATCAGCGTCTGGGTCATTCAGGTAAATGTGCGCGTGCACACACATATATATACGTATATGAATATTTGTTTTTTCAATATGAAATGGTTTGTTTAATTGGGAGTTGCAGCAAGTTTACATGTACTTCCGCGGTGTGGAAAAGCTACACAGATGAAAAATGAGGCTACAAAGAAGAGTATGCTGGTAGCATTATGACATGGTTAGCTGTTTTGAAGAGAAATTAAAAAACCAAAAATACGGGTACTCCACGAGGTCCCATTTATCACACGAGTACAGATAGATGATAGTTCGTTTCCAAGAGATAGAATGGTCATTGGTTCAACAATATAGACCAAGAATTGTTGTTATGATTGTAAATTTACAGTCGAGATCTGACTCGCGCGTTGTATTTTGCCACATTTTATTCAAGTGTAAAGATTGTTTTATAAAGATATATAACTAAACGCAAACAATTTAAATGATATATTATAATCTGTTTTTTAGGGTTTGATTTCGATCGTTATTAAACCTACCCGTGTGTTCACACGGGTCCTACAACTAGTAATAATATATTGTCATACTTTCCAACAATGTGACAGAGTTAATAAGAAATTCAAGTACACAATAAGTGATTTAATACTATGATGAGTCCAGGAATGGATGGAAGGATAAAGATGTGGTGATAGTTGTGTTGCACATTCAAGTTATAATTTCAATTTTATTAACAAATTCCAATTCTAATTTTTTTTTTTTGACACATTTCAATTACTTCAAAAATCAGTTGCAAATCAAACAACTCTTAAATAGTTAAGTGCGTTCATATATAACCACACAAGCAATCCATGATACCATCCAAAAACCTTATTATTGTATCAAAACATAACAAACAGTTGAAGTCCCAAAAGGAGTTACAAAACACAAAATAAAATCGACCTCTATATTAATTTCCTGTATGCATAATTATTCAAAAAAAAATTTATTAACAAAAAAATAATAATAATTTTTACAAAAAAACTATTCATTATGTTTCCTTTCCTCTTGTATGAACTGGAATATACGAGCAGCTGATTCAGATGCCAATTTCGGATTATGTGGTACAACTTTGATCACTTTTATCCGTTCATTAGATCCCTGCTTTTGTTCTGTACATTGATCAGAAGTTTGAGCCATCGGTGTGGTTGGAAAAAGAGGAAGTTCATCTCCTTTTTTTCTTTCATTAGAGCTGCTTCCACTACTTCCCTGCAAATCACTCTCTATATTACACGCGGTTTTACTATTTTTGCTATAGTTCACACTGTCATCGATCGCTGGAGAACTAATATGTTTGGTTATCGCTGGAAATCCATACGATGTTAAAAGGGAAGTGCTCGGAAATACACTGATTCCTTGTTGGTAAGATGTTGGAATATTATAACCATTGGTGAGGAAGTCCGCATTTGAGGGTGTTAGGCCCATGCCATACACTGGTGGCATGAGGCCGAGAGGTGGTGGAGAAGGTCCGGCGAGGGGTTTGTAAACTAGTCCCTCGGATGGTGACCTAACAGGCACCAACCATTGGTTTCCTGGTGGAGGTGTTGGAAGGAAGCACCATGGTGGTTGTTTGCCACAATTGATAGTCGGTGGTGGTGGTGGTGGTGGTGGCGGTGGGAGGTCTACTAAATTTGGGTTGTATATTTTTCCGGTATCATTGTTTTGTTTCCGATGAAAAAGATGTGGGAACATGTCTTCAGATGGCGACTTCTTTAGTTTGTAAAAACCATTTTCTATCAAAAGATCAGGTGATTCTGCTAGTATTTTTTGTACCTGTCAATATAAACCTCATATTATGAGAAACCAATTTGGTTAAAGTGTTGGCTTTTACATAAATTTGATTTAACATACCTTTATTAATCGATGCAACTCGAAGAGTTGTGACTGGAAAACTCTTTGTTGTCTGAAATATCATGGTAAATGAAAACATTCATTAACTTTGATTATATGTTATGATTTTGGGTTCATATAATCTTTTGGATAATCGGATTGATCAATAAGTGGAATTTGATCATTTGTTGTACATTCAAACGGCCGATTTTTCAATATCAGATAATTACTTTCAGAACAGAATGCCAAACACAAATTAAAGATACTTACTGAATAATTGTTCGTCTTGCTATGCAATATTGTTCTGGACCAATTATTTGTGAAACTTCCCCGAGGTTTATATTAAATCCTGAAAGAAAGTTTGTCTCTAATCTGTTGGTAGTTTTCCGAGCATCTCCTAAATGTAAAAAGCCATGATCTTCTTCACTTTTATTAACAGTAGCAAGAGCTTCATGAGTATCCCTATCAACTTTCCTATTATCTCCGAGAAAAGTCCATATATTTTTTGTACCATCTTTGTAGACCATGTTTTCTTGAAAACCTTTTCTCTTAAGTGGCAACCTAGTATTGGGATCATGGGACGTTTGTGGTTCATCTATCAAGATCCTTTTCTTTATTGAGGGAGACACATCTTCGTTTAACATTTCTGAAAACCGACCTCTATCAGAATTATAACATGGCATGGGTTCTCTAGCAATGTCTTTAGACGTCATAGTGTTTTGTTTATTTTCATGGGTGATCTCTTTATCGGTTACTTTCAATTGCTTTTGATAAACATTTGTGCTGAAACTCCCTCTATTTGTATCGTGTTGGGCGTTCCCAAATGTAAAACTTGGAACCAGGTAATCATCTTCATATTCAAGCTTCTTGACTATAGTGTTGTTCGTTTGTTTAACGGTTGTTAATGATATATTCAAATTGATACCACTTGAGTGATAAGAATCGAGTCTTGTAGCCATTCTTGTTGATCCACATGGCCGCCCAAAAGACGAAAGCATACTTCTTTTGTAGTTTGCATCCTATAAAGTCGTTGATTAAACACAATTATGAATCAATACTTATAACGACTACTTATTCGAATTTTAGTCATAACACAACTAAAATTACTGATGTAAATCAAAATTAAAAACACTCACATGATAAGAAGATGATGTGCTAGGACCCAAACGATTACCATTGTTGGTAGAAAGAGGTAAAACCGGTGATACGGATCCGGAAACAAACCTTTGTCCACTTTGTGAGGGTACATTAAACTGTTGAGATATAGCCATTTTATTCCTTGGAGGTGTTCTCGGGCCTCCTTTATCGGCATCACTAATATGAAGCCTCGGAAACAAAGGATCCATTTTCTTCCCTTCATCTTTTACATTCCCCATAACTATTATTTTATGGATACTAACTGATGAAACCTAATATAGATCTCACATTAACCAATAAAACAAACTAATCATAGGAAGTCTTGTTAAACTCCCATCAATCCAACAACGCCGATTGAAGAACGAAAATCCAACACATCAGTGAAACATCCTTGTGAAAGCAAAAGCAACGAACACGGCACAGATTGATGGAGAAACCAAAAATATGATCCG
Source organism: Helianthus tuberosus (assembly GCA_030545235.1). Lineage (NCBI taxonomy): Eukaryota > Viridiplantae > Streptophyta > Magnoliopsida > Asterales > Asteraceae > Helianthus > Helianthus tuberosus. Next base: position 5,288,609 of record JARYGA010060516.1, read on the forward strand.
CAGAGAGTTAGAAATAGAGAAATATGTGGGGAGAGATATCACATCACAATACAAACAAACAATTTACATGTTTTGAGGTAATCGATGGTTATATATGGATTGAGTGCGACTGAGTCTTCTCTCTCTACATCTAAAAATGGAGCCACAAGTGGTACCAATTCCATGCATACATACATTCGTACATTCATAGGAAAACAAGGAACACAGAGAGCCAATCTTTCTCCATCAAATCTGCATCAGAGATATTTTCGAGCATCTCATGTATGTAAAAACACCCACCCTCTCTCTTAACCACTATTTTTGCGCTCAACTATTACTTAAATATATATAGTCCTTTCATTATTTTTTAACTTACAGAAACTACCCACTTTTTCTAAATAGTTATCACTACTATAAGCATATAATACTCGTTTTTTTCATGTGTCTTTTCCGAAATATATGTAACTGTTTTGAAATGAAGACGTGTAAGATTAAAAAAAAAAGATTATGATGAAAAGAAACCGTGTTTGTTGAGATGTGAGAGAGTCCATTATCATGAATATTCTATACTTGGCTCTTGATGGGTTGAACCTAATAATATCCGGATAAACAACCTTGATACTAACGATGGAAGCATGTATTCGTATCAAGAGAGGTGCACAAAATAGGGTTGGAACCGGTTCCGGTTCTGGTTCTGGTCTATGAGTCAATAATCAGGTATTGAGGAACCAGTTCGAGTATCACTAGTACAAAAAGAGACATCTAATATGACAGTTTTTCAATCAAATATGACGGTATATTAATCGTCTTAAAAGACACCGTCATTTTTGGTCATTACCGTCATATTTGGTATTAAAACCTTTTAAGACGTTTCAATAGACCGTCATATTTGATATGTTTTAAGGTTCCATATTAAAGCCTAATATGACGTTTGTGTTTGTTAACCATCGTATTTAATATATATAAAGCGTCATATTAAAGCCCAATAAGACGGTTTGTGGTGTGTTAATAAGACGGTTTCGATGTATTAACCGTCATATTTATAAAGCAATATATTAAAGCCTAATAAGACGGTTTGTGGTGGAGTTAATAGCCGGTTGGTTAGGTGGTGCATCCATATATTTCACCCAATTCATGAGATTTACAAACACATATATGAAAAGGATATACCAAACAATGAACCGTTTTATAAATAGCTAAAGAATCCATCTTGACCCGTTAGTTTAAAGCATTCAATTTAACAAAGAAAAAACATTAAAAAAAACATCGAATCATTCATTTTTACACCTATGCAAAAAACACTTCAAAAACCTTTGACTTTGTGCAACTTCCTTCATCCACCACAAGCTCTAAGTAACACCAGCTAACCAGAATTCCTTTGCCACTGATCAAAACAAATAAAATGTCTATCAGCTAACATTTAGGATTAAAATAAAACACGATCCCAAAATTAAGAAAATTTTAATGCATAAGTCATGCCAACTATAGTCAACATTAATACAAAGCCATGTGTTGCTCCTAAGAAACCCTAATAATATATGTGTGCCTAGGCCCTTGGGGTTAAATAGACGAACGGGTCAAAGTGACTTAACCATCTTTGCAATTAATTCTCAATATAATGAATCAAAAGACTATGTTCGGAGGCTCACTAAAGTGTCCTAAACAAATATTTATAAAAATGTAGAAAACTGAAAAAAAAAATACTATGAATAGATTCGCATACTAATACACTTACCTTCATTGATCCTTCTCATCCTCAACGTCACCAAAAGATGATATAAACACCTTTAAAGTACGCTCTACAAATTCATCAATTTCACCTTGACGAACCATTTTAGTTTTATTTGCCAACTAAAACATAAAGATAGATAAAAGTTAGGTTATAGTTTAATACACATTGTTGTTAAACGTATATAAATAGGAATGTATAAATTTACTTACCATATGTTCTCTGTTACGAATCACAAAATCATACATAGCCAACATAACACAATAACCGCACTCCCATCCATTAGGTTGTAGACAACACTAAATAGTTAATTGAGCTTACAATTAGTTAACTAAAATCTAAAAATAAACAAGCTATAGAAAATGAATCAGAACTTACTTTAACCTTAGCCCACGTCATATTTTCTTCTATGGCCTGTTCGAATAATGTTGTAATCTCGTAACATGAATAATCATCATCATCTTTACCTTTACGTGAATCAAATATGTAACCCTTCCAAGTTTTATATACCGGATGATGTTGAAGTATAATTAGTACCCAATGTTTCCTGCATAAAATGGTCTGATTTAAGAAACACTTAATAAATAAAAACAAAAACAATATTCTAACATAACTAAAAGAAGGTTGAAGCTTTAATATAAATGATCTTGATATGAAACTAATTGAATACCCGGCTATGTATGGTGCAATAAACCATTGTCTTTATGAAAAGAGATGACCTTTTTGATATGGTCAATCACAAAGTCACCATCATCTGAGACAAGTTCACCTTCAATATAACGGGGATGAAAATATGTCGTATTATTTAAACCCTCCCGTTCCCCAGCTGCATATAAATACCTGACATAAAAGTAGAAAAAAATGTGATAAGATTAGGAACCCTCGATTATATTGTAAAAAATACTACCATAAATATTTAAATAAAAATTAGCGGAACATACATTGTGAACCAATGCACAAAGCAAACATCCGCCCAACCGTTGACACATAACTGTATAACCGCCTCAAATTCAACCGTCTCTTGAACATGTTCCTCATACATCCCAGTTGGCGAAGTAAAAACCGTAAACAAGGCTTTTTCAGAATGAAGTGCCACTTTTTGTGCTAATCTATATATGTTTTGAGGCCTGGATCTCGCCATTTCTAAAAGTTCTAATACTTTTATTTTTTCTTTTGATACTTTTATTTTTTCTGTTGAAGGTTTAGAAGCAACAACAGTCGGTTTAGTATGCTGACAATCACGAATGGGCTCGGTAGATTGATTAGCATGAACGGTCTTCGTAGGTTGATTAACAATAACGGGCTTGGTATGTTGATAAGCATGAACAGGCTCAGTAGGTTTACGAAAAGAAACATGCTCGGCCGTTGTATTCTCAGAAAACTGTTTATCAATGAAATACATCAATCAGTAACAATGTTATTAGTAAACAAATATATATAGAAACACAAACCACATATGTATATATATAAATAATGTGATTACCAATTGATTAAAAGTCTCATCATCTTGTAGTGCATAAGAGTATATTTGATACTCGTTTCTTTCATTTGGAATCGCTTGTTGTTGGTCAGCAGGAGTTGCCTCAAACTACAATGGCAAAGCAAATTGTTTTTTTAATATCAAGTAATTAAAAAATAATAATATATATTAAACACAACCTGTGGCCTATAAGGTGTACTTATAAAATGGTGACATGGTTCTACAGTTTGAGGAGAGTCTTTGTTCAAAATCTGTACGTTGTAAAAACTATTAGTATACCAATAATGAAATCAATATACAAATATTATTCATATAACATATACCTTTATTAATTTAACGGGCCATTGAATAAAACTTCCTTTTGCATCTTTCAAAAGTTCTATTTCACCATAAATACATGACTCTGGCAAAAGACGAGTCGATCCGCAACCTTCTACAACTCTATCTATTTGAACTTTGACGAAACCATCTATTATTGGGCATCCATGTACAACCCTATCATCAGTAGGATGAACACGGCCAATTGCTACAACCTTAAGAGCACCTTAGTCGTCAAGATACAGAAGTTCACATTTTTAATAGACTGTAAAAGGTATCTTTTAGTATATATATCTAAAATAAATAAATAAACAAACTTTGATATTATATTACCAAGATTTCTGACGAACTACCGGCCGCAAGGCCCATGCCAGGACTACCAAGGATCTCCCCAGGCGTTGTCTCTACAGCCTCGCTCTTGTTTTTCTTTGTGGAATAAGATCCATCATCCTTCAGTTGTTTTTGTTTTTCTTTTTTATCCTGTTCAAAAAATGTGACGGTTAAAATTTTGATCGCTATAAATTTATACAATAATTATATAAATACTTACCAATAATTCAAGTAACCCTGTCAAATCACCATTTGACATAAGGTTTTCTCTAAGTTCATATAACTTTGTGACCGGATTAAGACGTGCTTTACTTACTGTATTCCTTATAGAGCTAGGATGTTCAATAGCATCTAAATGTGGATAGCTTGAAACAAGTTGATTCCATCTACTTTCAATGTGGGGCTCCAGTCCAACAAAACCACATCTCCCTACACACGCGGGATTAATGTTTTCTTTTACGCTCTTCTTTGCTTTTTCACTTATTTTCTTCAAAAAATATTATAATAAGTGTTAATAATAATAATAATAATAATAATAACAAATAAATAAATCACAAATTACCTTCCACTCTTCGGTATCAACACTTGCAACGAAAGACTTCCATGGTTCCCCGTCTAGATAATCCTAATCTTCAAAGGGAGTTTCACCTTTCTCTTTAACGGGGTTTTTATTTTTATCTTTATCGGAAGATTCTTCTTTATAAATATATTTTTTTCTAAGTTCGTAACGAAATTGCCTCATTATCTTCTTCCCCTTTTCTAAAGTTTTTTTTCCCGAGGTCGTTAGGAATATCCCAAAATTTGCTACATATTAAAATTAACAATCAAACATTAGCAAGAACCATCATGGTGAGTCCAGCAAGCAATTAATGGCTATAAGCCCAGTAGTGTTAATAAATCCATTAAAAACATTAGCAAGAACCATCATGGGAATCCCACTAGCTAAAAGAAAAAGGAAGAAACAATACCTTAGCGTATTCCCAAATATCTTCGTATTTTTTAGGGTTTACTTTTCTGGCACGTTTATCGTACGGGATCTTTCTTTTACACTTGACACCAATCCAAGACATAAAGTTCCCTGCATTCTTACCGATCGCTATACCCTTCTCATTAAAATCAACTTTAGATTGATCCGGATTTGAAAGCTTCTTTTTGCATTTAGAAACTCCCCTCTTTTTCTTCTCTGACATTTTTAAACTTGGTTTCTAAAAAAACATAATATGGAAAGTGAAGTGTTGCATGTAACAAAGAGACAAGTAGAGGTCAAATAGATTATGACACTTTAACCATCTTTAACACTTTAACAATCTAACTAGTAACTATGGGATTCTGTTGCGGTATCAAACCTGGCACAATGGGCTACAGAATATAATTAACATATTAGAAACTTTTGTTAGGCTTAGATCATCATGATCTACAAAGTGGTATGTGACCACCATGTAATGGATATGAGTCTATGATATGATGTCCACAAAGCTGTGATGATTCCCATACCACACAGTATCTAACAAATTCTAAACTCCTTTCGTTATAACTTTGTAATTTGAAAAACAATCTTATGTATAAGATGCATGTGTGATCTTGGTAAATCTTGGCAACTTGTGGGCCATGATCATATGGGAATAAGCTCTCTCATCTTAAATATGTCTGCAGCTGTTTTTCTATGTGGTACTGTTTCTGCCCAATAATTAATGATATATAAGGCTTTTTTATGGCCACTAAGTAGTAACTTGACTATATGTGTATTTTTCTAGCTCGTGTCATTTGGTATATTGGCTTTCAATTTTCAAATAATGCACTAAAGTATAAATTTTGAGTGTGTGGCACTAATATACTGAAAGAAAGGGGTTTGATCTTTGATGATTTTTCAAGGGTAGATCAATTCGTTTTAAAAACAGTTATTCAAGGTCAAGGAAAAGAGTTGTAAAGACTTTATGCTTAAAGACTTGTCTAAGACTATGGGGTATGGGGCGGGGTTGGGTACAAACGCCCACGTCACCACCCCGGGTGGGCTTGGGTTTGGGCGTGGCCCCTTGGGCGGGGGTTTCAACCCGGGCGTTGGGCGGGGCTACCCACATGACATGGTGGAACCTCATTGGCCAAGAGCACTAGCCCTTTGAAATTGGCTTTTTTTTCCACGCCACCCAACCCACGCCCCACCATACCCCTTTGAAATTGGCTTTTGGTCTTGGGTGCCCCATAGTCCACGTGTCTCACCATGCCCCCAACCCATGCCCCACCATACCCCACGGTCTAACAGTCTACTTTAGAGATGACATCAATGGACCAATTGACCAGTTCACACTTCAAGGTAACACTTATGATAATACTTTTTTTAATTTATTATTTAATGAAATCACTAATTTAAGTAGTTTTGTACATGTATCCAAACCAAGATTGCAAAAAGTCAAAAGATCTTTTGTCTGCAAGTAATATAATAGATTGTTGGTTGTGAAAAAAACAAACTCGTGCCTTATTATAAAAATTGATAACTTAGGAAGTTGAGGATCTGCTTTCTTAAAAAGCAATTTGAGAATCACACTAAGTTTCATTGTTTTAATAATGAATATTTTGATCGAATATTATATTGTGTATACCCAAAATAAAACTGAAAGAAAGGGGTTTGTCCACTTCAAGACTTTATGAATTAATGTGTATTTCGATATTGGACGAACTTAAACAACTGTCATGTTCCTTACATCAGAAAAGGTTTTATGCTTAAAGACTTGTCTAACAGTCTAATTTAGAGATGACATCAATGGACTAATTGACCAAATACTCTCTCATATTATTTAAATAGAGAGTTAATATTCATACACCTCTTCCTTTTATCTTTCTCTATACATATATAGATATACAGAAAGAGAGAGATATAGGGAAAATTGATGTGAAAATAAACTTTAGAGGTGTAAGAATAGTAGAAGCTTTTAAATAACACTGTAGCAAATATTGACCAAATGTTTCAAAGTGATAGTAACCTCCCAACAATTTGATTTGAAATTCAACATTACATTTATAAAGAACTCCTTCAACTATTAAAAAAACATACGAAAATAACAAACTCGACCTGATGATCCAAGGTTGCGATTACATAAGGATCGCTGGTGCCCCGGGTCCAATCACAAATCGCGAGATTGGTCCCTTTCTTTATTGTTAGCTTCAAAACTCCTATCACTCCTTCCATTTGATCTCTGCAAATTTGTTCTTAAAGATCTTAATTATGTTCATCATAATGTTAGAAGGTTGGATAATTTTGGTTTATTATTCGTTCATAAATGAAAAGATAGAGGCCAACAAAAAATGGTTGATAGATAAATAAGGAGACCTTGTCAAACCCTTCTTCCATCCCTTTTACATGTGAGGTTGAGACCTATCATTTACTCCCTCATGGATAAGATAAGATGATAAACATTGCATTTATGATTTTTCCAAAGTATTTAGAAAATACATATTTTCTATTTATAGAAATTAGGTTATGCAAGTAATTACACAATAAATATAGGTGTGAATTATAAGAACCTATAACAATAATCTTACCATAAAATATAGAAACATGGGCGGAACAAGAGGGGGTTCGAGGGCTCGAGGGAACCTTCGATCCTTAGGTCAAAATTCTTATATTTAACTCGCACCACCGACCTTACACATTTGTAGATTATTGGATTATAGATTTATAGCAGTCAAAAGATAATCTAAACATATGAAAGGTGATATATGCTAGGCCTGTTCAAATCAATCGATACCCGAATAAACCAACTGATCCGTTTATGATTCGGGTAGAACGGTTCACATATATCAAGCTCAGGTTAGGCATAATTAGTTATTCATATAGCATGATATTTCTCGGTTTGGTTATTATGTTGGTAAATCACAAGTGGGTAACCCCCATTAACAGTATATTTTTTCCTAGGTCATTTTTTGTATTCCCACCCGATTTAACACTCGCTGGATATTGACAACAATTCGTTTCCAAGCTAGATTCCGTTTCTTCAAGGTATGATTTTTCGGATCCAGGCTTCCATCGTTTCAGCATTTTAGATTACAAGAAGTTTGTACTTGCAATATCTATAATCTATATTTATATTTATAACTATAATAATTAAACATATTTATGGGTTTTATAACTATTTAAATCTTTATTATTCTAAGTCATAATAACTTTTTTTACCACATGTCATGATATTATCAAGACATTTATAAACTATTTACATAACGTATTCATCAAAACAACTTTTTATCAAATTATATATCGTGCCATTAGATTGGTTGTGTGTGAATTGTGAATTATGATTGGGGATTTGTGGACTGTGGTTGCTAAATTTGATTAAGTGGGCTTAACATTGACGGGCTTCTTAACTAGTTGGGCTATGAAAGTTTATGGGCTTTTAAATCTATCAGTTTTAAAAGATCGTTTTTTCGACTTCAGTTGATTGATTTCAGACTTCGAGTGCGGCTGATTGACGGGTCCATTAAGTTTGTTAAATTTCCTTAAGTTACATTTTTCATTCTTATATGGATATTTGATTTAAATAACCTTAACTTTAACTATTTGGCCAATAGCACTCCCAACTTAAGAATTGTACCACACCATTTCCAACTTTCAACGTATTTTTCTCTGGCCCTCCCAAACTAACTAAATCCTAACCCAGTTAGTTTTTTGCTAATGTGCCACTTGTGTAGTGACGTGGCATCTGATGTGGCTTTTTTTTATGATGTAACATCTGATGTGGCACTAATTTTGATGGTGTGCCATCTAATGTGGCACTTGTTTAGTGATGTGGCATCTGACGTCAATTAATTGGGTTAAGGTCTAGTTAGATTGGGAGTGCTAAAGGAAAATAAGTTGAAAGTTGGGAGTGGTGTGGTACAATTCGTACTTTGAGAGTGCTATCGCCCAAATGTTGAAAGTCGGGTTAAGTTTTTGTATGCTAGTAAAAAACAGAATATAAAAATGAAATTAAAACGCAAACCCTAACACCCATGAACAGAATTGTGGATCTAGGAACCCCCCCCCCCCCCCCCCCTCTTCTCAATTCGTGCAAATACAGGCATACAAAATCACCTTGACAATATGCAATCAACATCCTTCACCCATCAATTTTTAGTTCACTTTTCTGTTCACTTGAACTAATCTTAAAAACCGGATAACATCCATAAACCAAGTTGTCACGAGGACACACCTATACAAACACCCACTACAATGCTATAAACATATATTGTAGCATTGAAAGACAAAAGTACCACCCATACACACGTGTTAAATACAGTTGAAGTTATCAATAAGAAATAATATGTATACAATAGAAATTATTTATCTCATAGAGCTTAGTTTAAATGGGCGATAAGAGTTTTTAAGTGAATAGGATATTATAACATTTTTCATTTCCTTTTTTAACCGTCGTATTTGATATGTTTTAAGGTTCCATATTAAAGCCTAATATGACGTTTGTGTTTGTTAACCGTCGTATTTAATATATATAAAGCGTCATATTAAAGCCTAATAAGACGGATATCGTTACGCTTTTGTCGAGTTTGATGATCCCAAATCTGCCCGCAGTGCAATAGAGGTATACATAAGCTGTTAGAAAATCTTCTGTTCTATATTCTTCATATTTAAAAATGATAAACTTTTTTGGCATTGTTTGATTTGATAATAGTGTCATAATATATAGTAATTAGTTTAGTGTCTTGGCTGATCTATAAATCATAGTAACACCAGAAATTTGTTATAAACTTGATAGTTTCTTTTTGTTAGATGCATAGTTATAAGCTAGATATTATTATTATTATTATTATTATTATTATTATTATTATTATTATTATTATTATTATTATTTCTCTTAACCTAAGTTAGAATATGGCGGTTACTACCGATTTAATTCATGTATGTATGATAACACTTCAGATCCATCAATTCATTTTATGAACATTCATCTTCATTCTTTGAAACCCTAACACTGTGTTCCCGAGTTAAGTTAAGGAGAGAAAAGAAATGATTCTCTCCTTTTCTTTTCTTTCTCTCCGTTTCTTTCCAAATTGGAAAGATTAATTTTAGGCAAAAAATCTCTCATTTTCTCTTTTTTTCTCTACTTTAATGAAACTCTGGAACACAACTAAAAATTATTTCCTTCCAAATCTTTTCTTTTCTCTCATTTAATGAAACTCGGGAATAAAGTGTAAATTCAGAAATCTAACAAAGTGGTATCAGAGCCACATCGATCAAATCCACGAAATCACAAATCTCGATCAAAACATGAATCAGGCACAAGGAATTCAAACACAAATTCCCAAACTTACCGGACAGAATTATTATCACTGGCACATTCAGATCAAAGTTTTATTTGAATCGCAAGAATTGTGGAACATTGTCGATGAAGGAATTCAAGAACTGGGAACGAATCCCACTGAGGAGGCGACGGCAGCATATAAAGATTCAATCAAGAAAGATAAACGGGCATTACACATCATTTTTCAATCAGTAAATGATACTATATTCGAACGGATGGCACTTGCAAAATCATCAAAATAAGCATGGAACATTTTGCACAAATCTTACAGAGGAGAAAACCGGGTAAAAACAATTAAACTTCAAACTCTTCGATGTGAATTTGATGCACTGATGTAACACCCTTACTATTGTTTAACGATTTATGTATAAATAACGACAATTAAATGTGTGTTTACAACTACACATACTTATAAAAATACGGGTTTATTAAAACTTTTACAATTTCAAAACAGTACAATGTAATGTAAACAAGTACGTCGTTTAAGAGTGACGACGAAACAGTGTGCGGAAGCTTTTATCTCGTTCGTGTTCGGTTCTTCGTTGAGCTTGACCGTACTCCGGCATCCTAACTTAACCTGCATTTCATAAACCATGAAACGATTAGTTATACTAGCTTATAAAGTGTTTAAATCGAATCCGGGTACGAAACCGAACCAGAAAATAAGTTTTGCCAGCTTTTTGTGCTCTCGCGGGGCGCGACCGCTTGAGCCCTTCTCTCTCGCGGGCCGCGAGAGATGTCGCGTGCCGCGACGATGCTAAACGTTTACTGTCGCGTGGCGCGACAGCCATGATTCGACAGAATGTTATTTGGCTCCTGCTGTATATGCCCAGCTCCAATTTTTTTCCAACTTAATATATATAAAGACATGCATAACTTTTGTTCTACTTATCCGATTCGCGTGATTCTTTTTCCTACGCGTTCGTAATTTAATTCTCCATCATATGGAGTTCAAATTTAACATTCAAACTAATAAAATTCCAAATTTTTTAAGCAATCGACTTATTATTCAAATCAACATTTTGACCCGTTTGTATTTAAAACCACCAACCTGATTCTTAAACAACCAAAACAGATACGTTAATGTATTTAACACACAATCTTTAGCTCGGGTTCGTAATTGCTATAAATTGCGCGACTAGTACGCAAGATATGTGCATAAACTATTTTGACCCGTTTAGGGAATTTAAGCAATTTAGTCTAAAATTTGCTCTTTTCTTTTTGACACTACAATATCTCCATATCTAAATAACTATATATAATCCACCACAACTATTTTGTGGTGGATTTAACATAACGAACCACTTTTTCCCAATTTTACCCTTCAACTAGTCATTTTACGCAAATGACAATTTTTAGGCATTTGAACTGCGAAGTTTATGCCTACAACTCTTACATGTATCTAAGGGTTACATAATTACAATACAAGTTTCTAAACGGTCTCTAAGGGTCTTTTGCCCGTTTTACCCATTAAGGGCTTTTTGGTCACTTCTAGTCTCTTATTTTACGACGAAGGACTCTCACAAATCTTTTGACCAAAATAGCACTTTTAACTACAACATAATAATGCGTACCTGGCTCGGTCAACATATAAACCCGTTTCATTTTTATACCTTACTTTTATTAGCCGCTCATCCAAAGCGACGCAATTATTCAACTTTTGTTCAACCCTAAGAACATATAACTTGACAACCAAATGTTAGTCGATATTGCCAAATGGTGCTTTCATCACCATTTGACCCGTTTGGCCCATATGACCAAACGTTTACTTACATAACAAAACATGGTTTTAACTACCAATTCGCCCATCCGACCCATTTTGGATTTTACCATTAGATCCTTTTTTTTTACTAACCAAGGTTTTTTCATCATTTTATATATCCCGTATTATTTTGTGTCGGAAACATATTTCGGATATAGCTTTTTATCGTATTTACAATCTATGAATAAATATGTATCTTATAAAAAGGGGTGTAAGCTTTTTACTTACGTCGCATTCCAAGCCTTGCTCTTTTCCCGCGTACTCGATTCGTTTGACCTGCTTCTTTTCCAAGCCTCCACCTAGCTTGTCAAGTGTTAATCTATCATTATAATTCGTAAGACGGTTAGATTAGCCATTATCACATACGACTATTCCATCTTACGAATTTTATGTCGAAACTACTATTCGACTTCATCATTGGATAATTTGGCTTTTAAAAGTCAATTACCCTTAATCGTATGAAATGCATATTTGCGTTCAATAACTCATTTAGGCGATCTCATCAATTATCAAAGACACTTCATTCATTAGACGACATTTACGGGTTTTCTTCTATAAATGAAACCTCTTTTTATCATGTTATTAGACATTCCTACGGATGCCTAATCAAATCATGTTCTACCTACAACCGAGTAGACGCGCGATTTCACTTAGGCATTTTAACAAACACCTAGTAGACATAATTTTTTTACACGTTTATAAACTAGTTCATAACTAGTTATTTCTACCAAGTTTCACATTTTTTTTTCCAATTTTTTTGTCTAATCAACATTTAAATCCCAAATCTAACTTCAGGGAGTTCTATTAAACACAATTTAACCATTATGATTCTAGGGTTCATCATGTTTCTACAAAACCCATTTAGCACATAATCGGGTGATCATGAATTCACAATTATGAACATCAATTCATCAAGTAAATGACTAGGGTTTACTCCTAGACATAAAATCATTCCTAATTTCATCCAAACCTTGATCATGCAAGCTAAAATTTCGATTTCATGTTTTCACCTAGAACTCAAGGTGAAACTAAATAGCAAAATTAGGCATACCTTATGATCTTTTCACGAAGGTGATCACTATTCTGAGTTTGGATTTCGATTTGGAGCCGATTTCCCCTTTTGTAACACCCATCTTATAATTTCATTATTTAATCATAAGAAATGCTATATTTGTGAAAAGAAATTTCATAGTTAACAAAAGTTTAGTTGGTAAACTAAGTCATACTTCATAGTTCTTAACATAGTCAGATAACTGGTTTCAAACATAAGTTATTCAGTAGTGATTACAAAATTTCATAATTTAACTAGATCAGATTAGTGCGGAAGCATCCAAAACTTTGTGTTCGGTTCTTGAAGCATCAACTTGATCGTCGATCCGCATACTAGCAATACCTAAAAGCTGGAGATTTTTAACAAAAATTAGTATTAGAGATCTCAGAAATATTATATAATCGAAACTACGCTCAAAAACGGATTCGATTAACAAGAATATGCAAAACTTAACTTTCATGGCAGGGCTCTACCGTAACTTACGGTAGCTGCCGTAAGTTACGGTAGACGCTGGAAAACTTTGGTCTGACGTTTTGATCTCTACCGTAAGTTACGGTAGATACCGTAACTTACGTAGCTCCTGTAACTTTGCTATTTTGACCATTTTGTTGATTTCACCCGAATCCACATGTCGTTTTAGGTGATTCTTTTCCTATATGTCTGTAAATTCATTACGGACATACTCATTACAACTATTATACCGAAAATTTAACTTACGGACCGAACGACTAAATGTCACTATGCATTTATTCGACCCACTCTAACTCTACCCATTTTACTACCATTTCACTAGTAAGCCTATGGCGCTTTATGCCCATCTTCCAGGGCTTAGCATCACCTGCATTTCCTTACCAAATCCCATGGTTTAATGCTCTTGTGATTGTTATTGCCATAGCTAACTAATTAAAACACCAATACTACAATTCACACTATTATTCGACCCGTTGACTCATCTTGTGGAAATCCTCCAATATGATGACCACCAAACGGTTCCTTATCAATTCTAACCTTATTAATTCAAGTAACAATCATGGTCACTAAAATCAACACAATTTCTATTCTAAAATGCGACTACACATAATTTAACAACAATTCATTTAATGTAACGGGTCAAGTTACATACTTACATAATTAAACAACATTATCAACCAACAATTCTAATTAACTATTTTGACCCGTTTGTTTGTCGAGTGAACTTCGACACTTCTATGACATACCAACTCGCAATTGACACTACATTCTCATTAACATTTCTAAGACTATTGTTTATGCATAATGTAACGAAACCGAAGTTACGTACCTTTAAAGCACACCTTTCAAGTGTGTATCACCTCCGGCTTGTCCACTTGACAACCCGGATTCTTTACCTATAGAGTTCCATTCACAACCAAATTTAGAACTCTTTTATAACCAAAAATCGGACAATTCATTACAATATTCGAATCTGCGTTTTTGTCCGATCTTTAACGTTTTACTCCTCACTTAGACGTTTTAACAAACACCTAGCGGGTCAGATTTTTACATAACCATTACTAGGTTCTTGACATGTTATTTTCATCTACATTCACTTCAATTAACAAATCTATACTAAATTTTAACATAAATAATTTCAGATTCACCTCATGAATTCAGATTTCACTAGAATAAGAACCATAATTCTAGTGTTTATTTAGTTTCTACAACTCACTAATCACCTACAATGGTGATTATAAACCCCACAAGTATAATGCTAGATTTTAACAAGAAATCATCTAGGGTTTATCCCTAGATGCCATGTTACTTCTAATTCCATCCATGCAAGACATAATCAAGCTCAATTTCAGTTTTTCACAATTAACCTATAATTTAAGATGGATCAAAACATCAAGATTTTGCATACCTTATGATCCCCTCAACAAGGTGATCACTAATTTGTGCTTGAAAATCGATTTGGAGCTGATTTGAACTCTTAATTTGATCAAGTTTGACATACACTAGGGTTTGGTGGGGAGCCTGTGTCGCCCCCTGTGTTCTTGTTCGACCAAATACACCTAAGTGTGTGTTTGGTGTGTGTTATTTTGTTTATAATCACCCAAGTTTCCAACTTTGTAACTTAGGTCCCTCGATTATTGTTTCGTTTATTAATTTAGGAGTTCCCATCCATTTATTTGGTTTCACAATGTTGTATCTAACTGGGTTATTTAGTCCTAGTCAGTTTATTCTCGTTTATTTTATACTTTATAATTCTAATATAAAGTTTTGTATTTTTCGGGGTGTTACACCTTTCAATTTGATCTAACTTCAAGAACTAGGGTTCAATTGATGGAGCTTGGTCGCCCCTTGTGTTTTCCTGCGACCAGACACACACCAAGTGTGTGTGTTTGGTTTTTAATTGTTTTACTTAATAAAACTACTAGGTTAATGCCCGCGTAATACGCGGGCTTCAACCAAAACCATATTATTTACTTTGAAATGAAATATTCTGTACAAATACATACATTGGAAGAAAAATACAGAAAACTATTCAAATGCCATTTATAATAAATTAAAATCCGAGACAAATGTTAGTTAAACGCGGCTTTAACAAAAACCCAATTATTTTTATTCGAATTTAATATTACGTAAAAACACATACATTCGAAGAAGAAAAAATTATTCAAATCCCGATAAAATCAGATTAAGATTCAGTCGATCAATAAAGGGAAAATCGGATGGCACATATGGATGAAACTCACTTGTGTCTCTTGATAGCATCTAGTAATCGGTCAACAGGCAATGGAAGAGATATTTTAATCATCTACATAATAATACAACATCTGTAAATAGACGGAAAACAAAGGAAGACATACAAATAATTGCATATCAAGGCAGAAAGAAAACTGGAGGGAATAATACCTTAGATTGTCTCCAGGCTTCTTTAACATCACTCAAACTAAATCTTTTAACATTACATGAACCGAGAATCTCAACAGCTTGCTTAAGCCAATTGAACCCCGTCAATCAATGACTTCCAAAAAGAACGATCTGCATATGTAACATGATAACACTTGGCATCCACCAACAACAATTCTACCTCCTGCAAATAGAAAAAAGATTAAATATTATTATATGATTATCACATCATGTGTACAAAGTTACAAACTTTATTTTTACTTAACAGTCACCTTGAGTGTGGGAACACTATCACGAAAAATTAGGGCTTTAGAACACCAATTGAAAAATGCACAAGTCTCTCTTAGTTTTGGAATCACAATAGACTCAAAACGGAGGGATAACTCATTTTCCATTATGGATTCCATCTTGGTAACATGATCTTTAAATGTTGAGATAACATCAAAAGAAATCTTATCACCCATATCAAAAATATTCAAAAGGAAGTCAGCATCGTTTACAGCAGAAAACGCATCAAACTCAAAATTGCGTATATGTCTGTAAGACATCTTCAAGAAAAACCGGCTCTTCCAAATACATCTTCAATAACTTTGATTCCGAAACCAACTCCTAAAGAATTACATCATAATTGACAAATATGAGTCATAAATCACTCATATGAAACACCTAAAACAATCATCGTGAACAGAAATAGTTAAAACCTTCTAGTCGTCAACTTTAAGCAAAGAACTTGCACTGACGTTAAAGAGAGATCAGAAACTAAATATGGTTTAGACTTCGCTAACCATGATTTTGCCATCGATAAAGCTTTCTTGACACCATTGAGCGAACGGAAAAGTGCACAGACATCCTCTGACATCATGAAATTAAACCAGTTAGAAGCTTTTAATGTTGTAGCCATAAATGTACTAATATTTACAGAAGATCCATACCTTACAACGTCTTCAAAATCAGACATTTGAACCTCACCCACAATAATATGTTTTGCTTTTTCTTCCAAACACAGCTTGTGCAAGAACATCAGAAATTTTCTTGAACACCTTCTCATTCTCAATTTGTAGCCTGAATGACATCCGCATTCATTTACTAATAACAATCATAAAGATGCAACAAACTAACAATTAAAAAACCATCATGCCAAGAGTTCATACTTGGTGGCCACAGACCACAGTCATTACTTGCTGAATAGATTCCAAAGGCAATTTACTACGAAGCACCTGTAAATGTGTTCAGATATGTAAACAACGATTTTTAGGCAGGTTTCTTACAAGAAATAACTAATGTATTGATTACATATAAGAAATAATTCAAACTAGGGTTTATCACCCGCCGCGATGCGGCGGGGCTTAGAAATTAAGACGTAACACGTACGAATAAAGCTTAAACGCCAGGTTCAAAACGTTCATAAAGTGTTATTCGGCAGTACGACATATGTGTGTATAAACACACTCCTTAATTAATGACATTTCAAAAAGACCGTCTATATGAAAGATAACAAATGAAAACATAGGGAAAAATACAGGCCATGAGAAATAGGTGAAGAACGTCACTATGATGTGTCACTTTCTTAGCATCCTTCTAAATATATAGCATCTAAACCTGTTTAAACACATGAATAAAAAAAATACAATTGAGTAGAAATAAAGGAAGCCTAAATAATAATAATTACTTAAAGCACACCTGTAGACAATGATAGTGGGTGTTTGAGAAGAACATATTACATGTACCAAAAAGGGGACCAACCTTGACAACAAAAATGCATATGATTAACACCTGTTAGAGGAAATAATACATTTAAAAAAGAGACCAAAGTACAAAAGAAGATAAATGCCAATGATCAATGAGACACTACTGGATTAAAAGTACTTAAATAAAACACATAAACATATATGTATAAAGTGCTACTGTTGTAACGGGTTAACGTTGGACGTAAAGCTGAAACATAGAAAGATGGCGTTGCTGCAAACCTGAAACACAGAAGGCAAAATAAAAACAGATTATTGGTGAATTAGCATACGTATGAAGAGATTTGCGTTTTTCGTTTCCTAGGGTGAGTCGTAGAAAAAGAGTTGTTCTTTTTGTTAGTTATATTTTTCTTCAAGTATGCACATGTAATCTCTTTTAAGAAAGAGAGTGAACATGTGATTCCAATTCAAAGTACCAGTAAGGAGCTGGTGATTGTCTTTACGATCCGCAGGACGGAGAGCCTTTCATAATCACATAAATCAAAGTAAAAGTGGGGAATAACATTAGTTTCAGGTGTGGAAGTGATGATTGAAGGCTGGCCTTTTCGCATAGAGGTATGTCATTGAAAATTTTCATGTACAAACCGGCCGGAGCTTACATAATTACGACTCCAGCATATTAGTTAACTTGATTGTTTTCAAATTCAAAAATTAAAGACTCAATTCAAAAACTTTCTGAGATTATGTGAAAGCAAAGCAGAATAGAGGCAACGATCCTTCGGTTTACACACCAGCTAGTGATCAAAAACTCTAAAATTAAACAAATATCAATAATACGATTAGCAATAGATCTGTGCGGACTGCAGAGAATAGAGAGGCTTCATCACTTAATGCTTTTGAGAAACAAAATACAATTTTAACAACACATATATTGCGGTTCACAAAACAATTAGAAGGCATCATTCTATTCTAATACAAAGTTTAACAAACAATCATTTCACTCCACCACAATGATCTAAAAAAACAGAGACTAAATAAAAAAAGGGTAATCAGAATACAACTTCATGTAACCTATTCTAACCTTATCCGCCGGCGTCCCATCTTGTCTGTCACCGATCTTGTCAGAATATGTTCTGAAAGTTACAACTTGAACAATACGACAGGGGGGCCATAGCCTCTAAATACTCTCACCGGAGTTCACCGGAAGTCGCGTATTCATCGCTCCAACAAAAATCAACCAATCAGACATCATTGTATGCCGATCTAACTGAAAAAGAACATGCAGCGGGAAAGAAACTTACCGGATGTTCGTCGGAACCCTGGCCGTTGCCCAGTTTTTCGTCACAGCCACCGTCTGAACCCTAGGTCTCTTGTTCGGAATCAACAATTCGCAGGAGGGATAGAAGACGACCATTTAGCCTTTCTCACTTCTCTTGATACGGGTTGCAAGGAGTTGGAAGCAATCGGAAGACATGTGGATGGATGAGCAGGTGTGAATTATGTGGATGGATGAGCAGGTGTGAATTAGATACAATTGTATGAAGAGTGGAATTACGAAATTACCCCGGATACTGTAGCAAACATATGTTATCATTTGATATATATAATAATGTGATTGAGAGTCAAAAGGGTCAACCCAACCAACCCCACCCAGCCTATTTTGCATTGTACAAAAATAACGTATTTCAACCTAATAACCAACATTTAGCATCAGGACAAAGCAAAAAAAAAAAAAAAGAAGTATAAGTTGACTGTTTCAGATCTGTATTATTAGAGCCCCTAAATCATTTATTTATGATCATGACGGATCTTGCGCCGCCATTGTAACTTTAGACCCAAATAAGACTCGACAAAAACTAATAAAAAGTAAAGGTCAGATGCAAGTAATTAAGGTTACATGTTAATTTAATTTAAATAAATTGAGAAATCTAATATATATTATAAACGAAAGACTTAAAAATAAATATTAAAATTTGCAGACTCAAATACATGATACCTAAGGTTTCTACACACCAATGATTTGAACTAAAAATTACAAATTTAGAAGAGAAAAATATCACATCGGTAAAAACGAACTATAGCATGTGATCACCATATAGCATGGAGTAAAATCTTAACTAAATTAGTATTCATATATGAAAATGCAAAACCACTCTTACAAATGAAAACTAAAAAGGAAAAAAAGGATATTATAGTGAATTCAAAATGAAACTCACTTGTATA
The DNA here is from genome assembly GCA_030545235.1 of Helianthus tuberosus. Lineage (NCBI taxonomy): Eukaryota > Viridiplantae > Streptophyta > Magnoliopsida > Asterales > Asteraceae > Helianthus > Helianthus tuberosus. The sequence continues at coordinate 5,308,324 of JARYGA010060516.1, forward strand.
CATCATCAATGTAGGATCGTGTATAGACCCGAAACGAGTCGATCAGAGGTGTTCTACTCAAAATGAAAGGCGGAAACATACATAATGAGTTGAATTCAGCTAGATATCACTTTTAACTGTCTTGTATATTGATTCTGAAACAATTACAGTTCTGAAGACACTTCGACAGAGCTTCGCCGTCGGAAACACTCTTCTCTAATTCTGCTCCAAATGACACAGACCTATACCTATTTATAGAATTCTGATTTCGCTTGAAACAACTTCAAGCGAAATCTCATTACAAGCGAAATCACATGAATTACACTCAAGCGAAATTACAACAATTACATTCAAGCGAAATTACAAAGCATCTTCTTGCGAAATCACTTATAAACTTGATTTCTTGAACTTTGTGCCCTGAGCAATGCAAGACTCGATACAAGACGAAGTCGATAGACGCATGCACCACCAGACTCCCCCTCGAATGTTGACGAGTCTTAAGTGTCGAGTCTTTAACTTCTTCAGTCTTTATCAGTCTGATCGCTCTCTTTCTTCGTCAGCACCAACATACTCCCCTCGAACAAATTATCTTTACTCTGATGTCTTCAGACTCCCCCTTTCGATTTGCTGGGATCGCAGTCTGGCTTGTTGAAGTCACAGAGTCCTCAGGTATCGAAACCTGACTCTCTATCACTCAGAATCAACTATCCTACACATTCTCTACCCAAAAGTAAATTTTCACAAATTTAACATTTGACAAATTTATAAACTACAAGCAGGTATCTTTCCAGAATGATTTATTATTATAAAAGCTACTGATGACCACTTGTAGACAAAATATTCAAAAACTTTTCCATTTAAACACACATTCTCTCTTACCACATACTCATCATGTTTAGCACTTGGAATTTTGAAAATCAGCTCTCCAACATCAGCTGTCGAAAATCTTTTTGTATTTTTCAAAGTTTATGCTAAAACACACTGAAAATCTTTTTGGACTTTTGAATATAAATGAAATGCAGCAAAGAAATATTTACATATAATATTTTTGTGTGTCTGTGTAAGAGGGTCATATCAATTTTTGAGACAAATCACCAACACCGTTAAGCTTTAAACATTTTAAGTTCTAAATGATTCACTTAGATTGTCAGTATACTGATCCACTTAAATTTTCACACAAAAATTCAACTGCTTCGAGATACGAGATTAATGTCTTAAGAACTTAAACTTAATCATGTGTCCCACCTCTTGAATATACTCCCGTATCCAGATCCCAATATTCAGTCTTACAGGTGAGTATACCATAGATAATATCTGTAAGGGGATAAATGCGAAGAACCGTGAGAGCTCAGGTCAGAACTTTCGTTCAGCAGAGAGATGACGGCTTCAACTTTTGGTGGGTCCCCTTTAGAGGATCTTTTTTACAACAACATTGATTAGCAATTTTATTGTCTCATCATTTATGCTGAGGGCGGCGCTATTTTTCAAGCAAGCAGTAAAGTATTCTCCGGGGACTAGGCCATTGCTTCCGCAAAATCAGAAGTCCCGGGATAATACCCCAGATATCACTGAGCATAAAGACCTAGTATCTCAGAAAGAGGGACCTTTCAAACAAGATTTCGGGGATTACCCATATATCCGAGAGATGTTCCCCACGATATAAGCAAGTTTGAAATTTAGGTTTATATCTCGTCACAATCTACCAAATGTGCAAAAACTTACTGGCACATCATCAGTGAGACCGTTTATCACATTTTTCTTTCCAATTCTTTAGCATGCCGTTATCGTCCACTGATATACTATCATTTCCTCTTCTTTGACACAAAACTTATTTTGAATTTTATCATGTGTTTTACTTTTTCAAATTTTCAAATGTTTTTGGATTTTTTGAAATTTTTACTCCCCCTAAAATGCAAACACATTTAACGAAATTTGAAAACAAACTATACAAGTAAATTGACAACTGATATCGAATTGCTTCAAATCGCCATCCACTTGGCATAAACAATCAGAACTCCCCCTTACAACAAACTATTTTCCCATTGTGATCTCAAAACATTTAAGTTTGTTTTAATCAAATGGTTTTTCCGGAAAATAAGTTTTGTTGATTTATTTTATCATTTGTAGATTAGGGGTTCATCATATTGTTCCTAAAAAATATCATTTGTAGTAAAAACAAGTATAACTTAATGTCCCTGATTTACCACTTGTAAGTAAAAACCTTTACCAACCACTTGTAAGTCGAAATCACTTTCGTGAATTTCTCAAGAAAGATGCCGATACCTGCTCCACACTTATCAACCTGGGAGCTCCGGCAAGTCCAGATTTTTATTTATGAAAAACAGACATCCAAGCTTCACCAAACTTGGATGTTTCCTCTTCACCTGCACTTGGGGTGTAAGTTGCCTTCTTTGTTTCATAAAACTCTTTTACCCCTTTCACTTTACCCTCAACCATTTTTCCAAAAATCTTTTTCACATTTCCATTAAATGCTTTTTCGACATCGAATTCCTTCTTCTCAGAATAGAATTGATTCGAAATCTCAACCTTTCCAACTTTTGATTTAAAATTCTCAGCCCTCAATGGTGGAAAATTAACCTCATCCATTGGAGGTACTGAGTTTTCATCATTTTTAACAACATGTGGCTCCTCTGATTTTGTGGAATCAGATTCATCGTCATGAATCTTCTTAACCATCCACACTTGGTTGTCCTTAGCTCTCTTTTTGTAAAAATGACTCTTTGAGCATTCACCAACTTTATATGTTGAATTTTCAAAAATTTTAATTTTTTTCCGTTGGTGGCTCATTTTTCTCAACAACTTCTTTTCCTTTGAGTTTCTTAGAGACTTCCTGTTTTGTCTTTGATGCTTGAGAACAATTACATGCAATGTGATTAGCTTCATTGCACTTGTAACAGGTTCTTGTCTCTTTTCGTTGATTAGCTCCATTCTTCACATTCTCTTGCTTCTTGGCAAGGAATTCTCTGTTTGATTGCTTCCAGAATGGGCTTTTTGCTTCTTCTTCCGAGCTTGTCCCTGAAACAAATGTCATTTTTGATTTAAAATCTCGGACATATTTTTCATTTTTATAATTTTCTGGTGGAATAAAACCTAAACCTTTCTTTTTGAAATTACCGTTATGGTTTGGTTTCTTTTGAAAACCAGAACCAGAACTGTAACCCTTTTTCTTGTTTAATCGTTGTTGAACTCTTGAAGTGTATTTTTTAGGTTTTTCAGTAAGATTTACATCTTTTATTTCAAAAATATTGATTTCTGTAAGTTTGAAAACCTTTTTGATCTTTTCAAAATTAACACTTCTTATTGGAAATTCTTCATCAGAATATAATTTGTCTGAATCAATTAATGTATATGCCACTTTGATTGTTTCATCATTCAAATTAGATTTTGATAATAGGAATTCTTTATTGTAAATCCGTTTAACCGACGATTTTTTACTGTTGATCGACGAACTTGAACTTTTGACGGACGAACTTGAACACCCAGACTCGGACTTTGACTCAGACTTTAACTTTAACTCCGACTCCTCATCTGTATCCAACACCTGATCGACCACCTTTTTTATTAACTCGGACTCATGATCAGTGTCAGACGATGTAAAAACGACGTCAATGTTTTCTGGTAATTCATCGGTTATGTCGGACTTTAACTTTATATTGACCGCTTTTTCGACTTGCTCCTCATTCGGTTTTCTAGGCGAATACCCTTCCCAAATTGAAGGCGGACACTTGTTATAACTAACACTCTGTTTCTTACCAGTATCTTTCTTCTTTGGCTTCTCATCATCTTTAAATGCTTCAAAACCTGCAACAGTTGGATAAATTCGATCAATGAGATAATCAGAACTAGAATAACTCTGTAATAACCGTCTGATTCTTTCATTTTCTATCTTTTCATTTTCTAACTCCCGCTGCAACTTTGCACATTCCTCAATGTAATGATTTATAGCTTTTTGCTTTGTCATCATCACAGCATTCATCATAGTCAGTGCATCTTCTCTTTCAGAATTTGTCTTTTGAAGACCAGTTACTGTTCTGTTTAGCACATCATAAGATTCTTTCACATAGTTGAAATTGAACAATAATTGTTCTTTCATCTTTTCAAGTTCAATCAATTTCTCATCCTTTTCTGCACATTGCTTGCAAGATTCCAAACACTTTAAGCAAGGCTTGATGACTTCCACAATCTTTTCAAGTTCGATGACTTTCTCAACCTCAACCACTGGATCAGCTTCAATTACCTTATCAGCTTTAACTTCTTCATTTTGAACAATCTCTTCCTTTTTATCAATACTTTCACAATTCATTTTCTTTTGTTCTTTTGCTGCCCGTCTCTCCTTCAGCTTCTCCAAGCGATCTGCAAAATAAAATTGAAAACTTTCAGGAGATAGATGAGTTTTTGCAATATTAATATGTCTTTCTTCCTCATCATCACCACTGTCATCAGTTGGTGATTGATCAAAATTTAGTTTCTTCTCAGAACTCTCATCTGAAGAACTAGAATCAGATGGTGTTTGATCAAAATTTAATGTCTTTTCAGAACTATCATCTGAAGAACCAGAATCAGATGATGTTTGATCAACAACAGTTGCTTCTTCTGAGCTTTCATCGGATGAAACCGATTCTTCTTCTTGATTCTTCTCATGAACACCAATTGCTTTCATCCATTCTGTAAACAAATTGGGTTCTTGAACTATCTTTGCAATGAAAACTTTAAACTTCCCATTCTCATCCACAAAATTATCCCAGCTGAACCCTTCAGGTAACTTTTCATCATCTTGGTTTATTAAACATGCTTTACTATCAGCTGATATATATTTTTCCCAACTGAAACCTGGATCCATTTTCTCATCGTCTTGATTAATAATACCATAATAAGCTTTCTTATTTGCATCTTCAATCATCTTCCCATGAGCAGTTTGTGTTTCTTTTTGTTGATATGGTTGATGAGCAACTTGTTGATATATGGCTTTCCGATAGTAGTCATCTTTTCCAAATGGATTCTTTGCTCCACTAGCCTCTTGATTTTTGCATTCTCTTTTGAAATGACCTTTCTCCCTGCATCGAAAACAAGTAATTTTAGATTTATCAAAACCCAAAGTAGACACATGTGCATCCAGAAAATCATTTCTCCCTGTTATCATTTTAAACTTTTCTTCTCTCCTCAAGACACTAGCTAGACACCATTTGATGTCCATGAGCTCCATTTCTTCAGCGTCTATCTGATCGTAATCCTCTTTCGTCAGCATAGGATTTCCGATCCTTCCTGCAACCAAACCTTCATAGGATTGTAGCACAGTTGCAAGTAACGCCATGTGATCTTTAGCAATTTCTTCAGAAAAACTTTGACCTTCTGGAAGATTCAATGCAATGTTGCACTGTATCACACAACCATTTCCACTTTTTGAACTTTGAGGATGAAAGCTCACAGTTGAACTCTTTGGATTAACACTTGGATATGAAGAAAATCCACTGCTGCTATTTGGACTTTGTTCAACATTTTCTAATGAGTTTCCAGCACTAAAAGCAGTTTGAATCTTCGGACGCATTTCAACTTCTTGAACATTTCCTTTGTAATACATTTTCACATCTTGTTTACCACTCGGATTACTCATCCTCGCAATCTTCTGTTGTTCAAGATCTTGACCCTCAATCTTCTCGATGAACTGAGAAATCGTCAAACCATCATAAACTCTGGTGTTCTTTAAGATCATAAAAAATGTACCCCATTCTTTCTGAGGTAAAGCATCAGCTAGTTTGTCGACCCATTCTTCTCGTTCTTTGGTTATGCTTAACAAAGACATGGAACGAACTAAGTGGCAATATCTTTCAATCAGTTTCTTTGTATCTTCCCCTGGTAGACTTGTGAATAGATCAAATTCTTTCTTAAGTAATGACTTTTTACTTTTGATCATATTTTCACTTCCCTCAAACTTGATTTTAAGAGCATCCCAAATTGATTTTGAAGTTTTGTCATGTTGAAGCAATACAAATATGTCTTCTTTAATAGCTTGCTGAAGTAGACTAATTATCATCTTTTCAGCTCTGTACATGTCTCGTTCTTTGTCATTGAATTCAGAGATTTCTTTCTCAACTTGCAGATCAGTACGTGGTAGAACATACTTCTTCAAAATACACTCCCAAGATCTCAAGTGATTGGCTTGAACCCAGTTTTCAAACCGATCTTTCCAACCGTAATACTCCTCAATGCTCATTAGCTTCGGGATTTTTGCGTAGTTCCAGTCTCATTTTCCAAGTTCATGTTTTGAGCAATGGTAGCCGGAGTAGTCGGGGATGTTGCAAATGCGTTGTAAAATTCTTCACTCATGATTCGGTAACACGTTTCTCAAACAGACACTTTCAAGCGAGATTACTTCCAAGCAAGATAGCCTTCAAGCGAAATTACCTGCACACAACTTCAAGCGAAATTAAGATTTCAAGCAGAATATCAATTCAAGCGAAATAACCGTTTGAAGCGAAATCAGATTTGCACTTTCAAGCGAAATCAAGTGATTTTCAAGCGGAATAACCTTCTCGAGCGGAATCAGTTATATTTTAAGCGAAATCACTTATTTCGCTTGAAACAACTTCACCTTTTCAAGCGAAAACAAATGTTACATTCAAGCGGAATCAGGGTTTTAGTCCAATTTTATCAGATTTAGTCCGAATTTTGATCTGATTTTTTCAAGGGTTTGTTAAAACACTGTTTTGCTTATGATATGTGAAATTCAGGTCATTTTAACCCTAAAAAAATGTTCAACTGATAAAAGAAAGTGTAGAAGTAAGAGAATGAGATGAAATCAAGCTGAAATCTGCAGAACTCCTCCTCCTGAGCTCTGATACCACTTGTAGGATCGTGTATAGACCCGAAACGAGTCGATCAGAGGTGTTCTACTCAAAATGAAAGGCGGAAACAGACATAATGAGTTGAATTCAGCTAGATATCACTTTTAACTGTCTTGTATATTGATTCTGAAACAATTACAGTTTTGAAGACACTTCGACAGAGCTTCGTCGTCGGAAACACTCTTCTCTAATTCCGCTCCAAATGACACAGACCTATACCTATTTTTAGAATTCTGATTTCACTTGAAACAGCTTCAAGCGAAATCTCATTACTAGTGAAATCATATGAATTACACTCAAGCGAAATTACAACAATTACATTCAAGCGAAATTACAAAGCATCTTCAAGCGAAATCACTTATAAACTTGATTTCTTGAACTTCGTGCCCTGAGCAATGCAAGACTCGATACAAGACGAAGTCGACAGACGCATGCACCAACAATCCATTTGTCTGTTGACAAAGCATTTGGATCTTTCATAATTGCCTTCATCTCGTGAATCCCTTACCATTAGCATGCCAACTTCAAATTACAATAAAAACAAACACAATAAGGAAAAAAAATTTTGCTTACTAAACTACGATCTCAAATATTTGTAATTAAACTTACACTTGCAATTAAACTTACACATATAACCCCAAGTATATCTTGTGGTGAATTTTAGAATCCAAACTATGATCTCAAATTTTTTTATTTTTTTTTTATTTATGAGTTCGATGAGGTTAAGGTACGACTACGTACCTATTGCGCCCACCAAGATGTCCAACATGATCCAAACTAAGATAATAAAGAATCTAAAACAAAATTCATAGAATCCACCATTAGAATATGAAACATGCTTTGCCACATATTATCCAGCACAACCTTCTCCTTAACTTTTTCTACATGAAATTAACAAAAGTGCCCTGCCCCAAGACTATGCCACCCAGCAAACTATAAATATTTATTTTGTACACCTAAAAATCCCAAAAAAAGAAAAGGTTGACATCAACCTGAGAGTAAAAAACAAACCTTGTAATGTCAGCCAACATCTGCTTAAGAATTAGAATCACCTGAGCACAACCAAATGCCCAATAAAGTCAATTAGATGATTATCATCCCATTGAGGGTAATCCTCTAATAAATTTCAAACATTTTTTTGTGAATTGTGATTAACATCCAAACTTCAAATATATTTTTTATATGTTTTAATGAAACTGATTAGAAAACTCTAATTATTAACCTATTAAGACAAATAAACAACTTTACGTGTGTAATTACAATTTCCACAAAATACAGGATTCAACAATATAATTAAGCACTCATGATTATCAAACAAACCTTTGTATGATCAGACATGTTATTCTCATCAGGGGCAGACATGATTCCCCAACAATAAGTATTCCTTACCTATATCAAACAACAATAAAAATTCACTACAAAACAATGAAAAAAGGCATGCTGATGTCATTGCTGCAAAACATAATCTTAGGGTTTCAAACAGACAACTACAAATTAAAAAACCATTTATTGTTTGTAGATAAACGAATGAGAACCGGGTATTCAGGAATATCAAAGTATAGCATTGATTGAAAACAATAAACACAAAAAACCTTCGGTGTGGATTATAAACCCTAAATAACATTCAAGCAGTGAAAAAAAACGTAACGATGACGAATCTTTGATAAATCCCAATAATTCTATCATAATCAAACCTGGAGATTCACAATCGAGCAATTGATTACTCAGATCCTTTAATTATTGAAGATGCATCCTCAGATCCATTAAAGAGAAGATCGAAAAGAAACTTAAGAGAGCATCAAAAACATTTGTTGCTTGAAATCGTGAGAACCTGAATCGGCGAATGGATTTTTTGAACAGATTAAAAAGAAATATACCTGATTGAATCGCCAAAAAAATATACCTGATCAATTGAACTGGGATTTGAACAAAAAGAAGCGATCTGAAAGAAGAAGATCGCGATGGTGTTGAGAGAGAGAGGCAGAGGAATTTTTTTATTTAGGGTATGTTGAGAGGAACGGTTATGAGAGAATGAGAGAGAGTATAGAAGAAGGCATACACAAGAAGCTAATTCAATCCAGCCTTATGAGTTATGCCACATGTCCTCCCATTTGAGTTTTGCCACCTCATTGCTTATGTGGATGCTTAGTTGGCTTGCACCATTGGGTGACATGTGTCCCCAATGGTTTGCTTTATTAGAGATATATATTTTCCATCTTTTCACTTTTGGCCCCTATACCTTACCGTTGTTGCATATAACATGTTTTGACCAAAGTTTCACATAACTACAAAACTTGTAATTAACTAGGTTATTTATTTCCTAGTTATTTTATCTTGTTCACAACCCGTTTTATTTTAAGTCCCGTTAACTCGAGCCTTTTATATACTTTGTTTTCTCACAGTATTTATCATCCTTTTAATGAATATTAGATTTATTTATTTAAATCCTAATACTCACCGGGTTTACTTTTACCATTGACGGTACTTTACCCGTCTTTTAATATTAACGTGGTTTGATTACCAAACCCGTTTTTAGGGTGTTACAACTGAAAATGAAAGAAGGAGAATCTATTGAAGATTATTTCAATAGAACAATTCTTATTGTTAATCAAATAAGAATGAATGAAGAAAAAATTAGCGAACAACGAATAGTAGAGAAGATTCTACGAAGCTTGACTCGAAATTTCGAGTCGGTGGTGATTACTGTACTGTGGAAGAAACGAAGAATCTAGAGGATGTTTTGACTGAAGAATTCTTCAATCTCATGAACTGAGATTAAAACGATATGATGACGCTCCGATAGAACATGCATTTCAAACGCAGAACTCCAATCAAGATAGGTTCAAGCAATCACGGAATGATACAGGAGGAAGAGGACGCAGTAAAACTAGGGGTCGAAACTTGAACTCTGTTAGATGTTACAATTGTCAAAAATTAGGCCACACAGCCAAGTTTTATCAGCGGAAGGATGAGAGTGAGAAGCCTGACAACATGTTGATTCACAAAGACGATGAAATCGATGAACAAGATGACACGATGTTCATGATTTTCAATATGGAAGAGGCAGTCAAGGATGACTCTTGGTACTTAGATAGCGGCTGTAGTAATCACATGACAGGAAATAGGGATTTATTTGTCAAACTGGATGAATCATTAAAGAAAGAAGTGAGGACAGGCGATGATAAAAGACTGGAAGTAATCGGCAGCGGGGAAATGTCTGTCTCTATTAGAGGACGAGTTCGGAAGATACCGAATGTATTTTACGTGAAAGGTTTGAAGCATAACCTTTTGAGTGTGGGGCAACTCATACAAAAGGGGTATACAGTTTTGTTTCAAAAGGATCGATGTATCATCAAGGATGCAGGTAATGAAGCTATAGGAAATATTAAAATGACGAGTAACAAAATGTTTCCCCTTCGTCCCGGTAGTGATCTAAACTTTGCAATGACCATGACAACGAAAGATATGTCAGTTCTATGGTAGTCAACTTTTGCGCCAAAGGACACCGCCTGCAAAAGGGTGTTAACGTAAAGGACAAAACTTGTAATTACTCATTTTCTTATTATGGGCATTGCTTTAAAACCCGGTTTTTAAAGCATATTGGGTTAGGCTTGGAAATTGTTCAACCGATTGAATGGGGCATTTCAACCGAGTTGACTAATCAACCTTCTAAATCCATAAAATACAATTCCAACTAAAAAATAATCCAAAACTACATTAATCCATAATAAAAAAGTAATCCAAAATTCACTATCAACGTGATCCTCATCAAGTTAATCCATTGGAGTCATAAATACATCAGTTCACGATCGCTTAACCCAATTTGATGTGGATTGTGGGTGTTTGTTTTACTAAGAAGGTAAATTACCAACTTTTTTGGCCCATAAAGGATTAAAAGTTCAAATTTAAACCTTTGGCTCGGTACCAAAATACCGGTTTTAACATGTATAATCCAATTTACCGTCGGTACAACTTCTTTGTCATTCCCTCGGTTTTTCTGGTATGATTCGTGTCGGCCAAGCTTTCAGCATCCGGTTTAACCAACCAGTATAAACCGGTTTTTAAACCTTAGTTATGGGATGCAAAAAACAAATTTAACTTAGTAGATTAAAATCATAATTAATCCATATTAAGTCTTTAACCAAATTATGTATTCCAAAAGATTGTTAGTTTTCACTTGGTACTAGAGGTGTTCAAAACTATCCGTATCTGAAAATCCGTTCCAAAATATCCGATATCCGAATCTGAAATATCCGAAAATTCAGATATCCCGAAATTCGAATACCCGAATTTTTCGGATTCAGATTCGGATAGTGATTTTAAATTTTTTCGGATATTTCAGACCGAAAATTTAATTTGTATTTTTTTCGGATATCCGAATATCCGAAGCATCCGAAAATATCCGAAATATCCGAAAAATATCCAAAATAACCAAAAAATATTCGAAAAACTTATATTTGAATATCTGAAACTATCCAAAATATCTGGTTCCGAATATGAAAAATAAAAAAATAAAAAGTTAGATTTTCGGATATCCGATTCACTATCCGATCGGATATCCGAAATTTCGGATAGAGATTCAGATAGTGAAATCTGGTATCCAAAAATTTCGGATATCCGGTTTTGAACACCGCTACTTGGTGCCCTGTGATGCAAACTCAACAAAAATTTAAATCATTTTTATTTCTTTATTTTTTTCATTAACATCTGGATTTAAATCAATTTAGTCATTTAGGTTGTCAATGATGTTGTTTGAAAAAAGGAGCACGTACGTGCCTTTATCATATCTTGCATATATATACTAGGCCCTCGAGAAGAAAATGGAGCAACAAAAGGAGCACCTGGATTGTCAATAGGCTCACTTCTTAAAATTTGGACCAGAGGTTCTCTGTGAACAAATTTGAGTAACAATTAGGTGCTGCATAATATGCATATTTGTAGTTAAACAGAGAAAATACCTCTACCAAGGTATATTTTAAGTGTCGTGCAATTACTAGAAGTCATCCAGTCGCATAAATGTCATAAGAACTTTAAAAGGTCGATATACGCAGTTGTGGCGGCAACATGTTGGAGCATTTGGCTGATGAGAAATGATTTTATTTTCAAACAAAAGCAACCCCCGATGCAGAAATTGGTGACGGATATCAAAGTTGTCTCGTATACTTGGATCAAGAATCGAGCTGGCCTCTCGGACCTAGAATGGAAAAAATGGTTGTCTTTTAATCTTTAGTATGTATTCGTGTCTTTTGTACTTTTGTTTATTGTTTGTACTGTTTCTTGAGCACCTTGCTTGAGTTTTATAAAATTCCGCCATTTCTCAAAAAAAAAGTTAAACAGAGAAAAGGGTCATTACGTGGTAGACTTTTTGAATTTTTTGACCGAGTTAAGATCATCTCTACTTAGGGCTACAACAGGCAATGGCATGACCAGAGAATAATTATCAAGATATTTTGTTGTCATTCCATCTAAGATTAAAATGTAGGTATTTAAATTACTATGCCAAACTAACCAAGTGTACCCAAAGGCAATGGGTTAAAGGAAGTCAAGTGAATCATAATTCATTGTCCAATTAAGATATTTAATGCTAATAAGTAGATAAATAAATAAAAAGTAGTACCATTATTATATCCGAATCCGAAATATCTGAAAATTCGGAAATCCGAATTTTTCGGATTCGGATAGTGATTTTCAAAATTTTTGGATCCGAAAATTTAATTTTCATTTTTTTCCGGATATCCGAATATCCGAAAATATCCGAAGTATCCGAAAATATTCAAAATATTCAAAAAATATCTGAAAACTTATATTCGGATATCTGAAACTACCCAAAATATCCGTTTCCGAATATAAAAAAATAATAAAAAATAAAATTAAAAAAAAAGTTGGATTTTCGGATATCCGATTCACTATCCGAATCCGTATCCGAAATTTTTGATATCCGAATTTCGGATATCTGAAATTTTGGATACGGATTCGGATAGTGAAATCTGGTATCCGAAAATTTCGGGTATCCAAATTTTCGGACATTCGGCTTTGAACACCCCTAGGCGTGATGAAGCCCCTAAAGGCTTTATACCACATCCTCCGGCCTAATTAAGAAAAGGGCAAGAATAGAAGTTGCAAAGATGCTTAAAGAAATTAAAAGTTGTTTTGGGCTCAAATTCCAACCCAAAACGAAGAACATGAAATATCTAATCAAACAACAGTTTAAATATCATATTGTGTGAAGCACAATAGGACTCCGCACTTTGTGAACACCATCTGTACACAATAGTGCAAGACGTTTTATGCTTGATGGGTTCATTCTTTTCCCCCTAATAGTCACCACAAACTTCATCTTCTGGTTCAGTGTCGTGAACTGAAGGGTGTTGGGCTCTACATTGATACTAAGGTTTGAGTGGTTTCCTTCAATAAATGCAACATATTTTGAATTGGTGTGGCCCACATTTGTCACAGTTCTAGGAAACGACACCGTGAATGTGTTTTTCATGTCTAGTTGAACCGCCACAGAAGGGTAATTGATCTCTTTAGGCGTCAACGTGTGTAGGCAACTAGCATTCGCGGGGATCACACTTCCTCGGCTTCGAGATATGTTGCACCATACCCTAAGATACTCTTCGGTAGAAGTTTCATACACAAGGCCTAACAACCATGAACGGAATCGTGGACCTACCAAGCATCACATTTGCCCCCTTATCTGCATCACTTTGTGCAAATATCCGAAAATTTAATTTTTATTTTTTTCGGATATCCGAATATCCGAAGTATCCGAAATATCCAAAAATATCCAAAATAACCAAAAAATATCCGAAAAACTTATATTTGGATATCTGAAACTATCCAAAATATCTGGTTCCGAAAATGAAAAATAAAAAAATAAAAAATTAAATAAAAAGTTAGATTTTCGGATATCCGATTCACTATCCGATCGGATATCCGAAATTTCGGATAGAGATTCTGATAGTGAAATCTGGTATCCAAAAATTTCAGATATCCGGTTTTGAACACCGCTACTTGGTACCCAGTGATGCAAACTCAACAAAAATTTAAATCATTTTTATTTCTTTATTTTTTCATTAACATCTGGATTTAAATCAATTTAGTCATTTTGGTTGTCAATGATGTTGTTTGAAAAAAGGAGCACGTACGTGCCTTTATCATATCTTGCATATATATACTAGGCCCTCGAGAAGAAAATGGAGCAACAAAAGGAGCACCTGGATTGTCAATAGGCTCACTTCTTAAAATTTGGACCAGAGTTCTCTGGGAACAAATTTGAGTAACAATTAGGTGCTGCATAATATGCATATTTGTAGTTAAACAGAGAAAATACCTCTACCAAGGTATATTTTAAGTGTCGTGCAATTACTAGAAGTCATCCAGTCGCATAAATGTCATAAGAACGTTAAAAGGTCGATATACGCGGTTGTGGCGGCAACATGTTGGAGCATTTGGCTGATGAGAAATGATTTTATTTTCAAACAAAAGCAACCCTCGGTGCAGAAATTGGTGACGGATATCAAAGCTGTCTCGTATACTTGGATCAAGAATCGAGCTGGCCTCTCGGACTTAGAATGGAAAAAATGGTTGTCTTTTAATCTTTAGTATGTATTCTTGTCTTTTGTACTTTTCTTTATTGTTTGTACTGTTTCTTGAGCACCTTGCTTGAGTTTTATAAAATTCCGCCATTTCTCAAAAAAAAAAAAGTTAAACAGAGAAAAGGGTCATTACGTGGTAGACTTTTTGAATTTTTTGACCGAATTAAGATCATCTCTACTTAGGGCTACAACAGGCAATGGCATGACCAGAGAATAATTATCAAGATATTTTGTTGTCATTCCATCTAAGATTGAAATGTAGGTATTTAAATTACTATGCCAAACTAACCAAGTGTACCCAAAGGCAATGGGTTAAAGGAAGTCAAGTGAATCATAATTCATTGTCCAATTAAGATATTTAATGCTAATAAGTTGATAAATAAATAAAAAGTAGTACCATTATTATATCCGAATCCGAAATATCTGAAAATTCGGATATCCGAATTTTTCGGATTCGGATAGTGATTTTCAAAATTTTTGGATATTTCGGATATCCGAAAATTTAATTTTCATTTTTTTCCGGATATCCGAATATCTGAAAATATCCGAAGTATCCGAAAAATATCCGCAAATATTCAAAAAATATCTGAAAACTTATATTCGGATATCTGAAACTACCCAAAATATCCGTTTCCGGATATAAAAAATAATAAAAATAAAATTTTAAAAAAGTTGGATTTTCGGATATCCGATTCACTATCCGAATCCGTATCCGAAATTTTGGATATCCGAATTTCGGATATCTGAAATTTTGGATACGGATTCGGATAGTGAAATCTGGTATCCGAAAATTTTGGATATCAAAATTTTCGGACATTCGGCTTTGAACACCCCTAGGCGTGATAAAGCCCCTAAAGGCTTTATACCACATCCTCCGGCCTAATTAAGAAAAGGGCAAGAATAGAAGTTGCAAAGATGCTTAAAGAAATTAAAAGTTGTTTTGGGCTCAAATTCCAACCCAGAACGAAGAACATGAAATATCTAATCAAACAACAGTTTAAATATCATATTGTGTGAAGCACAATAGGACTCCGCACTTTGTGAACACCATCTGTACACAATAGTGCAAGACGTTTTATGCTTGATGGGTTCATTCTTTTCCCCCTAATTGTCACCACAAACTTCATCTTCTGGTTCAGTGTCGTGAACTGAAGAGTGTTGGGCTCTACATTGATACTAAGGTTTGAGTGGTTTCCTTCAATAAATGCAACATATTTTGAATTGGTGTGGCCCACATTTGTCACAGTTCTAGGAAACGACACCGTGAATGTGTTTTTCATGTCTAGTTGAACCACCACAGAAGGGTAATTGATCTCTTTAGGCGTCAACGTGTGTAGGCAACTAGCATTCGTGGGGATCACACTTCCTCGGCTTCGAGATATGTTGCACCATACCCTAAGATACTCTTCGGTAGAAGTTTCATACACAAGGCCTAACACCCATGAAGGGAATCGTGGACCTACCAAGCATCACATTTGCCCCCTTATCTTCATCACTTTGTGCAAATATCCGAAAATTTAATTTTTATTTTTTTTCGGATATCCGAATATCCGAAAATATCCGAAAAATATCCAAAATAACCAAAAAATATCCGAAAAACTTATATTTGGATATCTGAAACTATCCAAAATATCTGGTTCCGAATATGAAAAATAAAAAAATTAAAAATTAAATAAAAAGTTAGATTTTCGGATATCCGATTCACTATCCGATCGGATATCCGAAATTTCGGATAGAGATTCTGATAGTGAAATCTGGTATCCAAAAATTTCAGATATCCGGTTTTGAACACCGCTACTTGGTACCCTGTGATGCAAACTCAACAAAAATTTAAATCATTTTTATTTCTTTATTTTTTTCATTAACATCTGGATTTAAATCAATTTAATCATTTAGGTTGTCAATGATGTTTTTTGAAAAAGGGAGCACGTACGTGCCTTTATCATATCTTGCATATATATACTAGGCCCTCGAGAAGAAAATGGAGCAACAAAAGGAGCACCGGGATTGTCAATAGGCTCACTTCTTAAAATTTGGACCAGAGGTTCTCTGTGAACAAATTTGAGTAACAATTAGGTGCTGCATAATATGCATATTTGTAGTTAAACAGAGAAAATACCTCTACCAAGGTATATTTTAAGTGTCGTGCAATTACTAGAAGTCATCCAGTCGCATAAATGTCATAAGAACGTTAAAAGGTCGATATACGCGGTTGTGGCGGCAACATGTTGGAGCATTTGGCTGATGAGAAATGATTTTATTTTCAAACAAAAGCAACCCTCGGTGCAGAAATTGGTGACGGATATCAAAGCTGTCTCGTATACTTGGATCAAGAATCGAGCTGGCCTCTCGGACTTAGAATGGAAAAAATGGTTGTCTTTTAATCTTTAGTATGTATTCTTGTCTTTTGTACTTTCTTTATTGTTTGTACTGTTTCTTGAGCACCTTGCTTGAGTTTTATAAAATTCCGCCATTTCTCAAAAAAAAAAGTTAAACAGAGAAAAGGGTCATTACGTGGTAGACTTTTTGAATTTTTTGACCGAGTTAAGATCATCTCTACTTAGGGCTACAACAGGCAATGGCATGACCAGAGAATAATTATCAAGATATTTTGTTGTCATTCCATCTAAGATTGAAATGTAGGTATTTAAATTACTATGCCAAACTAACCAAGTGTACCCAAAGGCAATGGGTTAAAGGAAGTCAAGTGAATCATAATTCATTGTCCAATTAAGATATTTAATGCTAATAAGTTGATAAATAAATAAAAAGTAGTACCATTATTATACCCGAATCCGAAATATCTGAAAATTCGGATATCCGAATTTTTCAGATTCGGATAGTGATTTTCAAAATTTTTGGATATTTCGGATATCCGAAAATTTAATTTTCATTTTTTTCAGGATATCCGAAGTATCCGAAAAATATCCGCAAATATTCAAAAAATATCTGAAAACTTATATTCGGATATCTGAAACTACCCAAAATATCCGTTTCCGGATATAAAAAAATAATAAAAATAAAATTTTAAAAAAGTTGGATTTTCGGATATCCGATTCACTATCCGAATCCGTATCCGAAATTTTGGATATCCGAATTTCGGATATCTGAAATTTTGGATACGGATTCGGATAGTGAAATCTGGTATCCGAAAATTTTGGATATCAAAATTTTCGGACATTCGGCTTTGAACACCCCTAGGCGTGATAAAGCCCCTAAAGGCTTTATACCACATCCTCCGGCCTAATTAAGAAAAGGGCAAGAATAGAAGTTGCAAAGATGCTTAAAGAAATTAATAGTTGTTTTGGGCTCAAATTCCAACCCAGAACGAAGAACATGAAATATCTAATCAAACAACAGTTTAAATATCATATTGTGTGAAGCACAATAGGACTCCGCACTTTGTGAACACCATCTGTACACAATAGTGCAAGACGTTTTATGCTTGATGGGTTCATTCTTTTCCCCCTAATAGTCACCACAAACTTCATCTTCTGGTTCAGTGTCGTGAACTGAAGAGTGTTGGGCTCTACATTGATACTAAGGTTTGAGTGGTTTC
The DNA here is from genome assembly GCA_030545235.1 of Helianthus tuberosus. Classification (NCBI taxonomy): domain Eukaryota; kingdom Viridiplantae; phylum Streptophyta; class Magnoliopsida; order Asterales; family Asteraceae; genus Helianthus; species Helianthus tuberosus. The sequence continues at coordinate 5,326,323 of JARYGA010060516.1, forward strand.
CTTCAATAAATGCAACATATTTTGAATTGGTGTGGCCCACATTTGTCACAGTTCTAGGAAACGACACCGTGAATGTGTTTTTCATGTCTAGTTGAACCACCACAGAAGGGTAATTGATCTTTTTAGGCGTCAACGTGTGTAGGCAACTAGCATTCGCGGGGATCACACTTCCTAGGCTTCGAGATATGTTGCACCATACCCTAAGATACTCTTCGGTAGAAGTTTCATACACAAGGCCTAACACCCATGAAGGGAATCGTGGACCTACCAAGCATCACATTTGCCCCCTTATCTTCATCACTTTGTGCAAATATCCGAAAATTTAATTTTTATTTTTTTTCGGATATCCGAATATCCGAAGCATCCGAAAATATCCGAAAATATCCGAAATATCCGAAAAATATCCAAAATAACCAAAAAATATCCGAAAAACTTATATTTGGATATCTGAAACTATCCAAAATATCTGGTTCCGAATATGAAAAATAAAAAAATTAAAAATTAAATAAAAAGTTAGATTTTCGGATATCCGATTCACTATCCGATCGGATATCCGAAATTTCGGATAGAGATTCTGATAGTGAAATCTGGTATCCAAAAATTTCAGATATCCGGTTTTGAACACCGCTACTTGGTACCCTGTGATGCAAACTCAACAAAAATTTAAATCATTTTTATTTCTTTATTTTTTTCATTAACATCTGGATTTAAATCAATTTAATCATTTAGGTTGTCAATGATGTTGTTTGAAAAAGGGAGCACGTACGTGCCTTTATCATATCTTGCATATATATACTAGGCCCTCGAGAAGAAAATGGAGCAACAAAAGGAGCACCGGGATTGTCAATAGGCTCACTTCTTAAAATTTGGACCAGAGGTTCTCTGGGAACAAATTTGAGTAACAATTAGGTGCTGCATAATATGCATATTTGTAGTTAAACAGAGAAAATACCTCTACCAAGGTATATTTTAAGTGTCGTGCAATTACTAGAAGTCATCCAGTCGCATAAATGTCATAAGAACGTTAAAAGGTCGATATACGCGGTTGTGGCGGCAACATGTTGGAGCATTTGGCTGATGAGAAATGATTTTATTTTCAAACAAAAGCAACCCTCGGTGCAGAAATTGGTGACGTATATCAAAGCTGTCTCGTATACTTGTATCAAGAATCGAGCTGGCCTCTCGGACTTAGAATGGAAAAAATGGTTGTCTTTTAATCTTTAGTATGTATTCTTGTCTTTTGTACTTTTGTTTATTGTTTGTACTATTTCTTGAGCACCTTGCTTGAGTTTTATAAAATTCCGCCATTTCTCAAAAAAAAAAAAAAAAAGTTAAACAGAGAAAAGGGTCATTACGTGGTAGACTTTTTGAATTTTTTGACCGAGTTAAGATCATCTCTACTTAGGGCTACAACAGGCAATGGCATGACCAGAGAATAATTATCAAGATATTTTGTTGTCATTCCATCTAAGATTGAAATGTAGGTATTTAAATTACTATGCCAAACTAACCATGTGTACCCAAAGGCAATGGGTTAAAGGAAGTCAAGTGAATCATAATTCATTGTCCAATTAAGATATTTAATGCTAATAAGTTGATATATAAATAAATAGTAGTACCATTATTATACCCGAATCCGAAATATCTGAAAATTCGGATATCCGAATTTTTCGGATTCGGATAGTGATTTTCAAAATTTTTGGATATTTCGGATATCCGAAATATCCGAAAATTTAATTTTCATTTTTTTCCGGATATACGAATATCCGAAAATATCCGAAGTATCCGAAAATATTCAAAATATTCAAAAAAATATCTGAAAACTTATATTCGGATATCTGAAACTACCCAAAATATTCGTTTCCGAATATAAAAAAGTAATAAAAAATAAAATTTAAAAAAAAGTTGGATTTTCGGATATCCGAATCCGTATCCGAAATTTTGGATATCCGAATTTCGGATATCTGAAATTTTGGATACGGATTCGGATAGTGAAATCTGGTATCCGAAAATTTCGGATATCCAAATTTTCGGACATTCGGTTTTGAACGCCCCTAGGCGTGATAAAGCCCCTAAAGGCTTTATACCACATCCTCCGGCCTAATTAAGAAAAGGGCAAGAATAGAAGTTGCAAAGATGCTTAAAGAAATTAAAAGTTGTTTTGGGCTCAAATTCCAACCCAAAACGAAGAACATGAAATATCTAATCAAACAACAGTTTAAATATCATATTGTGTGAAGCACAATAGGACTCCGCACTTTGTGAACACCATCTGTCCACAATAGTGCAAGACGTTTTATGCTTGATGGGTTCATTCTTTTCCCCCTAATAGTCACCACAAACTTCATCTTCTGGTTCAGTGTCGTGAACCGAAGAGTGTTGGGCTCTACATTGATACTAAGGTTTGAGTGGTTTCCATCAATAAATGCAACATATTTTGAATTGGTGTGGCCCACATTTGTCACAGTTCTAGGAAACGACACCGTGAATGTGTTTTTCATGTCTAGTTGAACCACCACAGAAGGGCAATTGATCTCTTTTGGCGTCAACGTGTGTAGGCAACTAGCATTCGCGAGGATCACACTTCCCCGGCTTCGAGATATGTTGCACCATACCCTAAGATACTCTTCGGTAGAAGTTTCATACACAAGGCCTAACACCCATGAACGGAATCGTGGACCTACCAAGCATCACATTTGCCCCCTAATCTTCATCACTTTGTGCAAATACATGCATACAACCCCAGTGTCTCCCAAACCTACAGCTACACACATACAACCACACAGTCACCTTGACAATATGCAATCAACATCCTTCACCCGTTAATTTCTAGTTCACTTGTCGGATCAATTGAACTAATCTCAAGAACCGGATAACATCCATAAACCAAGTTATCACGAGGACACACCTATACAAACACCCACTGGAGTATCGTAGCATTGAAAAGACAAAAGTACCACCTATACACACGTGTTAAATAAAGCAAAAGTTATCATTAAGAAATAATTATGTATACAATAGAAATTCTTTTTCTCATATAGCTTTAGTTCAAATGGGAGATAAGAGTTTTTTAAGTGAATAGGATACTAGACATTTTTCATTTCCTTTTTTTGTAGTCCAACCTGGGCTTTCTTTTAAAATCTCTATTGTAATAATATTGCACATATGTTGTTGTTATTGTATTGTATTGAACCAAAGGTAAAGTTTTATATTTTCTTTGAAAAAAACATAAGCATAGATTAGCAACGAATTGTGTGAATTTGAACCATCTTTTATTTAGAAAAGAAATAAAAAAAAAAACTGTTACCTTCTGTTATGAAACAATTTTAAGGAGCAAGTAGAGGCATTGCTAGATTTTGATCCGTATTTTAAAAACGGTCTATCAAAAGCCCAAACCGTTAACAACGTACAGTTCGGTTTCGTTAGATTTTAATTTTCAATTATTTAGTTTCAGGCTTTGATGATAAAAAAAAACGTGACTAACGATTCGGTTTATGGGTTGACTTAAAAACTATTAAAACCAGATCGTAAACGTTGTTACAAATAGAGGTGCAAACGAGCCGAGTGGCTCGCTAGCTACTCAAGAAAGAGCTCGAAACAAGTCGAGCCTTATCGAGCCCGAGCGGAGCTTAAGCCTAAAACAAAGCTCGTTTATTTATCAAGCCCGAGCTCGAGCCTGACATGTGAAGCTCGCCAGGCCCGTCAAGCCTTAGTGTAAACGAGCTGAGCCAAGTTGGGCTTATTTAAAATTGTTTACTAGCCGAGCTCGAGTTTTAGAAAATACCAACGAGCCCAGCTCGAGTTTTGTAAACAAAGCTCCAATCGAGAAAACTCGAGCGGAGCTTAAGCCTAAAACAAAGCTCGTTTATTTATCAAGCCCGAGCTCGATTCTGACATGTGAAGCTCGCCAGGCCCGTCAAGCCTTAGTGTAAACGAGCTGAGCCAAGTTGGGCTTATTTAAACTTGTTTACTAGCCGAGCTCGAGTTTTAGAAAATACCAACAAGCCCAGCTCGAGTTTTGTAAACAAAGCTCCAATCTAGAAAACTCGAGCTTTGAAAACAAAGTTCGAATTGAGCCGAGCTCAATCTCTCATAAATTAATCAAATTCAAACCTGATCAAACTCAGACTCGGCTCAGCTCAGCTCGTTTGCAAACTCCAAGAGTTACAAAGTTATAATTAACTTCTAGAAAATAAATAAAAACTGACTATTTTATCGTTTCATTCCGAAAAGATAAACCCTTTGAGAACAAGAAAAGGCCCGTTGGGTCGGCTATATTCTCCCATCTTCTAGACTCGTTATATAAAGAAACGCACGCTCAAATTGCAACCAACAAACAAACACGCAAGCCCTAACCCTAATTCCCTCTAATCCTTTATTCTTGGTTTATCATATCATCTCACCCCTTCGTAATTCCAGTTGTGAATGGTGGAACCCTTATTTCATTGTTGGATGATCTCCCCTTTTCCCTTGAGGGGGATCTCTTCTTCTTTTGGATCTTGCAAACAAGGCTGGTACTACCGCTGCATCGGTGTCGACCCGTGAAACCCGACTCGTATTTGATTACACATCTTTTTTTTTTTTACTTTAATCACACCCGTTGTAGTTTTGTTATTATCATTCGCATTCGTTTGATTGTTTACTTGCTTGGATATTTGTTAAAAATTGTTAAAAAGAAGTGTTAAAGATTGTTTCGAAAACATGTTGCTAACTAAGAGTAAGAAGAATCAAGCCTCGAAAGTACCCGGAAACCGGATTTTGATCAATGTTACTGTCGTTGGAAGCGCGGGTCCTATTCGGTTTGTTGTGAATGAAGGAGAACTTGTGGCGGATGTTATCGATACCGCGCTTAAGTTGTACGCTCGGGAAGGCCGGCTTCCTTTGCTTGGATCTAACTATAATGAGTTTGTTTTGTATTGTCCGGTTGCTGGGACCGAAGGTTGGGTTTGTTTTCAATCATTGATGTTGTGTACGATTGCTGTATGATTTGAATTGGATTGAGTTGAATTGAATTGAATTGGTTTTGTACAGCTTTGAAGACATGGGAAACGATTGGATCGGTTGGGGTGAGGAATTTCATGTTGTGCAAGAAACCGAAACCGCAGAAGGTAGTTAATGATGACGATGGAAAACCGGTGGCTGTGGGAGTAACAAGGAAGGGTTCTGGAAGCTGGAGGGCTTGGTTCAACAAGTCAATTAATCTTAAAGTATCATCTCATTGAATGGTACATCAACTGATTTTTATGATTTTTGAATATGAATTTAAGTTGAATGGTACATCAAACTGATTTTTGTAATTTCTTGAGTTTAAATTTGTTTGCTTTTGGAGTATTCTTGATTATTGTTATAAGAATGAGTTTTGATGATATTTGATGGGGTGTACCTATTCGCACACCTATTTGCCAGTTGGCACACCAAAAATGTGTTTTTTTGTCCTATATGCACACCCTGCAGTGTCGAGCTGTGGTCAAAGCGCGTCGTTTTGGTCCGGTCAACCAGACAAAGACTGACGGGTCTGTTGACCGGACTAAAACGCCGAGCTTTGGCCGCGTTTTGGTCCTGTCAACCAGACAAAAGACAGACACCCGGTCTGGTTGACAGGACCAAAATGCGATTTTGGTCCTGTCAACTAGACCCGTCAGACACCCGTCAGTATTTGTCTGGTTGACCGGACCAAAACGCCGCGCTTTGACCACAGCTCGACACTACAGGGTAATGCATATAGAACAAAAAACACATTTTTGGGTGTGGCTATCTATACACTTGGTGTGTAGATAGTTTGAGCCTATTTTTTGATGATGTATGTGGTTAGGGTTTTGTTTGCTACTTTGCTTTCAAATCAATTGTATGTTTCATATATTGTTTTCGTAGTACTAGTGTTCGTACTGTCCTGTGTAATGTTTCATTGTTCTCTGTCAAATCACTTAACTATCCAATATGGCAAAAACCATTGAAATTATTTTTGTTAAAACGTCATTGTAGAGAAAACACCCGATGGTGATGGTATGGTGTTTAAGGTGTGTCACAGTTAGCAATTTTAACTGTTATAACGGTTTTTTTTTCTATCTAAAAATTAATACATATTAAAACAAAAAATGCATAAAAGTAGCACTTTTAAATTATATTAGCACATGAAAATTAACCAAGATAATTGATTTTATCAGCATATTGAAAAAAAAAAAGATCCAAATAAAGAATTAATTGCTTGTTAGCAGTGTTATAAGGAATTGAAGATAATTGATATTATTTAGGTTATTATTTTACCATTTCTTTATAATTGGTTGGATGACACATGACACTTTTTAAATGGTTCTTACAGTTTGTATACGAAACATGGTTTGTATTTGATCCTCCCTAGACTTGCAAGCTAAACCAAAAGATTGTAGGAGGTAAGGCTATGCGGTATGGGGACCGGCCTAGGGCCAGCGGGCTCTGGCGCCCCGTTGTCTCCGGCATACCTCCGATACTCAAGACGGGCATGCTCTCTCTCTCTCTCTCTTCTTCTTTATACACACACATATATTGATGCACATCCCCGCATCCTATGTCCATCCTCTTTAGGCCCATCTTCACACCTGTTTACGTAGACACCTAGTAGAATTAGTATATTGATTGCCACATCAATGGAGACAAACATGAAAAACTAGTTCTATACCCGTCCGGTGGACGGGTATATTAATGGTATAATGACGTAAGTATCTTATTATAAGGACCCATTGTTATGCATATGATGTTAGCATCCTGATCACTAAGCAATTTTTCAGCTTCTAACGCAATACCGTTGAAAAGCTGGACATCAAATTTATAAGTAGACAAATTTATAGCTGATGAAGTGAAATAAAATTTCAAATTCCTATAGCTAATGAAGTGAAATAAAATTTCAAATTCCTACCAATTGCACAGTAACATTACTTGAGAATAAACATGTTTAGGGATCCAACTGTATTATTCTGCACTAAACCAATCAAAACATGAAAGTAAAACCCAAAACACAGACATCTGGCCTTCTATTGCTACAAGAATCTGAAATATTCATCTCAAGAAACTTACACAACGAAATTTAACAAAAAAAACTGCAATTATAAGATAAAAAGTTCACTAATAAAGCACTATTTACATCCTTAGTCCTTAGTGTGTGTAATGCGAGGTGTCAGTGTGAATTTTAACCTCTAAAAGTCAACAACCACCAACATGCTGACCAGATGCACTCCCATATCTTCCTGGTACTCTTTAACCACCATAAGCAATAGAAACATTATTCATGCTAGGACAGTCTTTAGCCCAATCTTCATTATTCACTCCTTTTGTTCTGAGCCCCCACATTCTACTCGCCGAATAAGTATTAAACGAACTGAAGTATCATGTCGCAAGACAAAAAAACTAACACTGCAGCCACAAAAAACCCTTATTCTATAACTATATTGTTTTCTAGTCACAATTTACGCCTTGAATATTTATGTAAATGAAAAAAAACGTGGTTGAAGGTCAGACTGGTCTTTTTTGACCCATACTCATGATACGCGGTGTAACTCAAACCAATTTTGACCGGTTACCCATCCATCTTTCCCAAAGTGGAAATTGAGTTTTGACGCATTTCCATATACCATGTTTACATTCTAGTTAACACTAACATGAGTACATAATCCTTGTTTATGTAACTATATTGTTTTTGTGGTCACAATTTAAGCTTTCATTATTTATGAAAATTAAAAGAAAAGGTAGGTGAAGGTCAGGCTGGGCGTTTCGGCTCATACTCATGATGACCCAGTTCAACCCAAACCCGTTTTGACCCGTTACCCAACCCATGAATCTTGCCCATAGTCCGTAACTATAACATGCATGTAAAATGTACCTAGTCAAGGAGGGCATCTATGTGATCCTCTTGTGTTTGGTCATCCAGTTATTCTTCTTCATTCTGTCACAAGAATAGAACTTTGGAAGTAATATTTGACCAAAATATTGCCATTGCCATTACTGATGATACATCAATACCTCAGAACCATCATATTCATCATGGGTAACTTTTTGTTTCACTTGTCTTTCTTCTTTCAAATTTATAGCTCCCTGCGACACCATATATGGTCATAATCAGTAGCAACTATTACATAAGACACCAATTAGCAGCTTACAACAAAAAAAAAATCAATTTAACCATATAATAGCACAAGAATTAATACCTCATCATCTTCTTGAGTTTCACTCTTTTTTCTGAAACTTCCCACCGTATATTGG